>JARHVA010001281.1:1527500-2727500 GCA_037957365.1 Torreya grandis | reverse complement strand
TGACTGTGTTTCATGTACTAATTTTTATAAAGAGGGTATGGATTTGTATCCCAAACAAAATTATCTATAGTTGGGTCTTCAAAGTCCTCCTCACAAGATTATTCATACTAATCAAGGTCTTGAGTTGGATCATAAGTTGCTTCATGACTTTGTTTCCATAAATGATTAATATGAGGCAGATAGATATCTATCTCACAAACCATATTAGAATTATTGGGGTCTTGAAAAAATACATAAAAGTCATTTTATGCATCAATTCTATCATAAGTCAGATTGTAAGTGACTCCACCATAAGTGTAGCAAGACATATCCGCATTAATGTTGAAATATCTAAAAATAAAAAGACTTAGAGTTATTCAAACTCTAAAAAACCATGTCCAAATGATAAATGGTTCAAACTTGGTGAAAGGGGTGGAGCTATACCTCCAATATGTCTGAAAGTGGAGCTACATCTCCAAAATGATTTGTGTTAAGATTTGGCATAAAACATCCTAATGTTAAATGTCTAACGTCAAATTTCACATGCACAAAAGGTCAAGCATTTGAATAAAAATTAGCATGTCAAAGGTTTAGGTCAAAGTGTTTCAAACAAGGTCTTAACTAGGAAAGGGAAAAGTTGAGTTACTAGGTCTTTTATCCAGATGTAGAGTTGAGATATAAGATCAAACAAACAGACATGTGGTAGGAATTTTGGCCAAATGGCATAAAAAGTTAGACTTGATACAAAGCCTGATGTGATTTGATTTAATCTAAAAAGTTTAGAAACAACTTTGACATAAACCTAACATATGGAATCAAACATAAACATGATCAATTGGCATAGGGCATAAGACAAAAGGATTTTTGAGAAAGGATGTGTTCTCCCAAATAAAAACACAAATAATGATGAGGATAGGCATTAAATAAACAAACCATCAATAGTTTTCAAATTTAGGTAATCGATTAACTAAAGTTATGCAACCCAAAAGAGAAATATTTATGTATCATCTCCATGAATTGAGGCCAAAACAGAAGTCAATCAATGTTTGAATCTAAACTTAACAATGCTAATTAAAAACTTAATGTTGAAAACTAAGATTTAACTAAATAGGTTAGACAAGATTGGACAACATGATGGCATAAGACAAAGGTCTAAATGGTAGATACAAAATGGTTTGAAACAAATGGTTTTGATACAATGGAAAAAGTCTTGAAACAAATTGAACAACCTAACGGCGTAAACATACTCAAATGATAAAATCAATGCTATATTTCAAAAGACTTAAAAGGCTTAAAATGTTTTGACATGATTTGGACAACATAACACTACCCTTCACAACTCAAATGCATTGTTTTGACATGGCTTATGAACAAATAGACAAGTTTTAGCCTCAAATTGGACCAAGAAAAAATGACCAAAATACACTAAGTATAATTGACCAAATCTTAGAAAGGGTATGGTAAAATGGGGTCTACTAAACTATTAAGGTTTTGATCATTCTAGGGCAATCAATTTCATAATGAATTTCATGTCAAAATATGCAAAATACAAGCATGGAAATTGGGTGACCACGGCATTGGCTAGTTGTAAAAAGTTCTAGTACTTTTGACAACCACTACATCCTATTGTTTGCTTAGTGTAGTGTAATGTCCAAATGCAGATACATCCCATGTGTAAATATAAAGAATCCAAATGAATTCAATGCTGAGAGGTGAAACACTAGGTTAAATCTTCCCTAAAGAACTTGTGGGAGGTGATGAAGTCCCCCTCACAAGCCAAGATGCATACAAAATAAAGAAAGCATGAAAGTAGAAATACTTTAGGGTCATTTTCAAGGTCACCTAAACATTGATGAGTTTTTGGGGAGTGTTTTATATGACTTTCTTTCTAAGCCTTAGACTAGGCTACTTGTAATAGGAATGACACTTTTGATTCCAAGGGTTCCCTATAGGGGACAAATGGAAGATCATACATGCAACATACCTCTTTTTTCCAAACAAAATTTGATTAAACAATAATTGCAAACAATATTTGACAAATGTGTTCAATTTTAAACCCAAAATGAAATATTTGATGGTGTTCATTTGACCCCTTGGCCTTAGTTGCAAAATTTGAAAACATTTATTTAAATATCTAAATCCTTTGTTAATCACCCAAAAACAAGGATCCTAATTGATTTTTAAGCATGCAAAGGTGATTTAAACATGTTTTGAACAAATATCCAGCTTGGTCCTACAATAAAATTATTAGCATGTCCTTTAGCTTTGAAGCTCTTTTTAGCTTGAAATAATAAACTTCAAAAAAATAGCTCTTGAGTCTGTGTTTTTGGAAAAACACATTGACTGACATCAGTTATTATCACCGATGGTTACTTTGGCTAATCGAGATCTAACCAATGTCAATTTTACTGACCAATATCGGTTAAGTCAGGTAATTGATGTCAATATTTCTTACCGACATTGATTACTGTGTAAAACCATGGCAAATAAAAATGATAAAATAAAGTCAAAAAATCAATTTGCAAGAGTTTTAAGAGCCCAAATAAATATTTTAGAGTTTCAAAAGGATCTCCTTTACGTGTGAGATGCATCTAGTCCCACCAGGCATGTCATTATGTGATCTAGGAATTTGACTCAAGAGAGGATGGTTAGTATGGTGTTAATTCTAAAATGAAAAAAAAAATGAAATAAACACACTAATAGCATAACATCTCTAGGCCTAGACACAAGGAAGAGCTTAGTTAATAAAATAAAATGACAAACACAACTAGAAATCAAAGACTGAAAACACAAGAATTCATTCACCTTCCTTGGATGCTCCAAGTGCCTTTGTAGTGGTGGCTTGCTTGGCTTGTGCTCATGAAGTCCTTGGCAATGGAAGCTTGGCTACCTCTATCTCTCCTTGGCACCTTTGGCTTGGCTTGGAATCAATTTAACATGGTAACACTAATTTCTTGAAGCTTTTGGAACCAATCTGGCATTATAAATTTACATCAAAAAATCTTAGAAATGATGTTGTGAGGCCTCTTATTTATAGATTTTTTTTACAATGATCAGAATCAACCTAAATCATCCATATCATGATTGAGATGTGTGGTTGAGGATTAATTCAATTTTTGGAATTAAGTTTGTAATTATCCTCATCATGGCATTGGAAAAAGGGGCAATTAAGAGGCATGGAGGTCATCATGAAAGGCATTGATGAGGCATGGGAGGCATGAATCCTGCTATATATGGCATTTAAGGCCTAGGCATGTCTTCTCAAGAAATTAGGTCAGTTGATGCAGATATTCAATATTAATTTATAAAAACAATTATTCAACAAGTTTCCATGGAATTATTAATTATGTCTTGAATTGGGTTAATTAGCTCTTAAGCATGATTAAGCACTTTATGCACAAATTACCTAAATTGATCAGAATGTCTTGTTATTGGTCCAAAAATTGACTAGATTAGAATTAGAAGGTGATTTTAGATGCATTGAAATCATATTCCCATTTAGGATGTTGCCAACAACAAATAACAAAGGCACATGTCTTATGTAAAAGGTTTGATAGGGAAGAGCAATCCAAAGCACCCAAGTACAAAATTGGTAGTTTGACTCAGAATGAACTGATCAAATTTAGCTAGCCCATAAATTTCATTGCTCCATTTAGGGATACCTTGTCCAAAATCAACACTTGAATATGTCAATTTCTCATCATTTTGTGTATTTTAGTGTTTTTAGGCCAAATTATGCATTTTGGGTGGAAATTAGGTAAAAGCCTGATTAAGGGTTATTAGTGGCCAGATTTAGGTGTCGACATGGGCTATTTATCCTATAATAAGTATGAAAAAAGAGAATTTAGTGAAACAGTTGCTTCACAAAGAGCACCTACCCCTAAGGATGGTAAAGTCCTTCTAACCTTAATGTTGAGCAACCCTTCCAACACCTATGATATGAGAACACCTTTGAAATATGAATATCTTCAATCTAATAAAGACACCCTAAAAACATATCCCCTGCACTTATTCACATAATCACAAACCCTCATCACCAAGCTATGCACTCAAACATACAAATATGATACCCTCTCCTCTTTCCTTTATCCTCAATTTTTAAACCTGTAAGAGCACTATTCTGATATCATAAATATGACCTATAGGTCATACACATAATCCTCAACATACTTTTATCTATGACCCATTCACTAGGCATACTATCTTTCTTATTTCCTTCACTCCAAAACTCTCACACACACCTCTTCTACAACATAATAAGCCATCACCTTTAATTTCACCTTTTATAGATTCTTCATGATTATTATCTTCTTGGTTGGCCATTAAAATTACCTTAACCCTTAAGACTTTTATCACATAAATAAATAGTTCAATACAATCCTCATAGGTTAGCCATAACATCCATGGGTCACCCTTAAGCAACTACTTCTTTCAATTAGGCCTTATTAGCCCTTATAGGTCTTATGGAGACCCATTCACCCATTTATCACTTCAATGAGAAAATTAGAAACACAATGTATACACATAATATTTTCAAGCTTTTATTGATTACTAACACTTTGTATCTTGTAGGAACCTATCGAGTCTCAATACCTCTAAGTGCATGCCTTAAGGGGTGCACTGAGAAAGGGGTGGGCAGACCATTGATGCTTTGTAAGATTGTTGTCCCTTTTTTCCACTTGCCATACACACACTCAACTCTTAAAACCATTAACCCTAAGCTTATTCTTCTCAGGTCTACCTATTTCAATCATTTTCCTCTTTATATCCTCCTTTTCTTACCTTAATTCCATTTTGGACTATCAGTTATATTAGGTTGACTATGGTCAACCCTATATAGTTTAGTGTATTTTTTACTTTTTGGGTTTGTTAGCCTTTTGTCTAACCTAGCTTAGACTTAGTGAATTACCCTAAAAAATGTATAGAGTTGACCATGGTTGACCCTATATAACTGATGTTTTTGACAGTATTTAGGGTAATATCTACCTATATATAAGTTCATTTCTAACCATTTTAGAGAATAGAAGTGAAGAAGACTAAATGTGTATGAGCATCTGCTTATTGGCCATTCTACTTGATGAATATAGCTTAGGATTCCATACTTTCTTTATAGATATGGATCTTGTCTTTTGGAGAATTCTTTTAGATGCATAGATATGTTATGTAGCTTAGAGCTAATTTGTCTTTGTTTTCTTTACAAACCACAAGAATCTCTTGTGAAACACCTTGTCCAAGGGAGAGATTGAGGGTCAGTGAGTTACTCTTCAAGGTAAGTATTCCTAACTTTATTTCTTCTTTGTAAGAGTAGATAGATAATGTAGGTGTTCTTCTCTCTTTCATGCATTAAGATTATATGTGTGTGTGTGTGTGTGTGTCTGAGTATATGTCTTCTATGTGTGTTTATTTTAGTTGTTTGTTTTGTTTCTAACTCTTACTTTGTGCCACAATATTTAGTGTGTACTAGATTATATTTACTTTCTTGTTTATTTTAATAGGTGAAATATTTAACCTTAAGACTCTTTTAGGGTTGTTGCATGATTATGTTAGAATGTAGGCTTTCAAACCCTACCTCACATGGTGTATTTTGACAAGTGATCCCCTAATTGGGTCTAGTGGATCCCCATATTGGTAATGATCCCACTTATAAAATATATACAAAATTAGAAGTGTAGGTATACTCTATCTTCTCTGAGCTAGGATTGATTTATAAACATGATGCATTTCTGATTTCATACATTTTAGTGAACCCAAAATGAAACTAACCCTTGAAAGATTAATTTCACTTTCATTCTTTTTATAATTATTTTTTATCATAAATCTATCATATTACATCTGCTCTATCAACCTAGTTCTAGTCTCTATGCACAAGTTTTCAAGAACAGGCAACTTGATCGACTCAAATGACCCAATACATGTTTTTAAAATTCTAGAATTATAGTTTAGATTAATAGGTCGACCCAATCAACCCTATATAGTTTTAGGCATCCATAAAACATATGTTAACCTTGGTTGACCTTGTACATTTTTAAGCTTCTATAATAGGTCCCTACATAGCTTGATGGACCCATTTGACCTAGTTAGTAGGTTTTGTCAGCATTCTTCAATGTTCTTGACTAGTAATCTTCATTCTTAGCATCTTTGTTCCACTAAGGTTCTTTCTATCTCTCTATCTCTTTCTTTTACTATCTTTCCTTTCATAGTTTATTGTCTTCAAAATTGCCCCTACATAGTTAATTGGATCAACCCTGTCAACCTAGGTTTTTATTCTGTGTGTTGTCTAAAATAACTAGGTTGACCATGACCGACCTTGTTCATTTTCAAACCCTGATTCTACAATACAGGTTTAACCCTACTAACCCTATTTTATATTTTATGCATATAATGTCAACACTATATCTTGTTTCAATTTGGAATTAATATTTGTATGCTAGTAATTAGTTCACACTTTCTTTTCTTGTTGCTTACATGCTTAGAATAATTCACATAGTCTAATTAAGGGGTTTTTAATTAATCATTTAGTTTCACTAATTTCTATTTTATTCACACACGACTAAATCACATAATCTAAACAATCATTTAAACATTTGTCTACCCAAGGCCATCCTACTTGGATTTCATCACCAAGGAGGAAGCTAACTTGATACTCTGGTCAAGTATAAAGCATGGTTAATGGTATATTTTGGCTAAGCACCTAACACCCTTATCATTATAGTGTGTGAAGTGAGGGAATAGGCCGCAATACCAATCCTATATCATTTCCACTATAGTCCCTTTCAACCCAAACTACCTACAACCATCCTTAGATTGCTATCTAGTTCCTTATTTTACAACCAACTTCTTATCACATTTAAAATCACTTCTTAATAATCTAATAAAACATTCAAGTTGACCAATTAGTTATCTCTTTACTTTTCAAGTTGATTGTTTTCTCTTTGCTCAATTTAGTGTGAAAAAACTTGCATTAGCTAGCATTAGTTGAAGGTTTTGTATTGTGTGCTTCAATTTTATTGGCCAACATTGATCCAATTGATTATTTATTTCCCTTTAGTTCTTACTTTATAATATTAACTAAAAAAATTGTCTCATTTTAGTTTATAACTTATTATCAACCTTTTATTTTTACCTATCTATTGTACTAGGTTAACCCAGTCAAAATTGTACCTTTTTCTAGCCCATGTACACTATACAAGATAGACCCAGTTAACTTTGTAATATCTGTAGCCCCTTTTACCTCTTTTTCCAATCTCTGTGCATTGTGCTGGATCGACCTAATCAACCTTGTACTATTTTTTAGTCCCTATTTTTGTGTTAGGTCGACCCAATTGAACCTATACTATTTCAATCACTTCCTGGTTCTTTGCTTTCTCATCTCTCTTCCTTTCCATTCATCATGAACTTTTTACTTGATGATGAGACTAATTTGTAGTCAATAAACATAATTAATCTTACCAATCCTCATAAGTTCTCTCATAGACAAAGTAGGGATCCTCTCTTAGATACTAGTAATGCTCATATTTCCACTTGCATAATGACTATGGTACCCCTCTTAATACCTATTTGTAGCATAATTCTCCTCTTTTCTTAGAATATCAACCTAATTTAGAGTATACTCCCAAAACTCTCTTCTTTATCTTTGAATTTCCTCAACATCAAGGAAATGATCCTTCTACCATTTATAATCTTATGATTAGTGGTCAAGTTGAAGAGCTTAATTCACCTAATCCTACATTCTCAACAAGATTTAGGGGTACCACTTTCTTTGATTCTTAACCTCTTCCTTCAATTATGACCCCTTTTCATACCATGACCTCTTCTCTAACTTCTTCCACCTCCATGCCTAGTATAACCACTAACATGGTAGGTTCTACATCTAGTGGGCCTTTGTTGAGATCTATTATCCTTAATCCATCTACCAGTGCTTCATTTTATACCCAAGGTAATCATGCTTCTAGTGATTTTTCCTCTCAACCATTCACTAGTCCATCTTTTGATACACAAGTAATTTTTACCACTAGTGCATCACACTGTCACAATTCATCTCAAGCTTCTATCAACACCAATATTGGTACCTAAGCCACTAATACTAACATAATGCTAAACCTAATGCTTCTAATAATGATAATCAAACACATCAATTTTTTTTGAAAACTCTCAATCAAATTAATACCTTTCAATCTCATAACACAAATCAAATGATGAGAATGCAAAACCACCTTCTTCACCTTCAATCTCATTCATAAACAATGGGGGCACACATAACCAAAATATTCCCCCTCCTCCTCTTCAATATTCTCAAGGAAATCTCATTCCTCAACCTCATTTAATCATCAAAACCATTAAACATCTTCAAAATGAGCCTCTTAATACTCAAATTGCTAACATTGATATAGAATGTATAACACTTACAATTTCTTATAGTGGATCAACCGATCCCACCCTCATCTTAAGATATTGAGATATATTTATAAGGATTGGGTCAAATTAAACACCTTTTCTACTACTAATCTCCTTTTCAAAACCCTCATAGGTGATGCCTTGGATTGGTACAATCAACTTATACCTCATTCCATTACTAGTTTCAAGGATTTAGTGCAAGAATTCCAAACTAGTGATCCTCTCAAAAACACTTTAGCCCATTTCATAAACTAAAAAAAAAAACAAAAATGAAATCACTCAAGCCTTTGTTAAAATATGGGAGACTTTGTCAAAAAAATGTGAACATAACATGGTTGATGATAACCTTTTCCATCTCTTTACCAATGTGTTTTTTCCTAAATTATAATATTAAGTCCACACTCTCTCTCCACGCACCTTAGAGGAGGCTATTGACCAAGTTAAATGACAATATTTCATAATGTGTCAATTCGAGCCACCCCAACCTTATACAAGTTCTCGTATCTTATTAAAAAACAAAAATAAAAATATTACCAATGATGGTGTTAAAGATTCTTATGATACCATTCATAATGTTCAAGTTGTCATTCCTAACCAATATTCAAAACCAACTCCCCCTTCTCAACAAAATACCAATCCTCATTTTTCTTCATTAAATAATATTAACATTGACAAACCTCTATCCTTAGCTAAATTTCTTAAGTTTTTACCTAGGCCTCTTCCATAAGAGCTTGACCCTTCTCGTCTTATGAAATCCTGGTATGATCCTAACAAGTTTTGTTGGTTGAATTCTAGTTGGAGTCATTCTCATGAGACCTATAAATAACTTTGTAAAATAACTATGGATTTTCTTCTTGGACCTAATTTTGATCACGATTCTATCATTATAAAGTGTCAATAAGCTTATGAAATTACTTTCAAGGACTATAAATCACATGATAAAACTCAAGCCTTGAATAAAGAAAATGTTCATTTAGATATCTATAAAGACCCTCTTCCTAATCACCAACTGATTAAAGACAACTAAGACAAGCCCATGCCTTCCACCAACAACATTGAAAGTCTAGTTAAACCAAATTCCAAAGATAATGTGGTTATCATGACTAATATACAAAGGGTGGTGGCCTTTATCGATTCCCAACCTATCTACACTCCATCTAGAACATAACATGTTATCTAGGATTCTTCTCCAACTCATTTAAATGAGTTGGGGCAAGATGAACTTATTACCTTCGATGATCCAATTTATGATTCTCCCTTGTATAATACTTCCCATTCTATTTCTACCATTATTCCATCATCTTCTAACACTAATGATAACCAAGCTTCTACCAACACTTTTCCTTCTATTTCTCCAAATCAACTCGAACCAACTACTTCATAATCACAACATGATTTACAACCTTGTTCCAAATCTTCTTTTCATTATTATCAACAAAAATTCTAATTTATTTGGCTCCTCCTTCTGAGGACCTCCTTAATCATTATGCACATATATCTAAAAACCTTATTATGAGCTATGATGAGTGGGATCCCATTGTGGAACTCACTAATCTCCCATCCCAAGTTATGTTCCTTGAACTCATTAGGACTTCTCCCCATCATAGAAACCATCTTATACAACTATTATTTGAGATGAATGTACCTCATCCTTCACTAGTAGGATGGGAAGTATATTTATCTAGTTTCAAAAATAGTATATTACAATAATGTGAAGAGATCTCTATCAACATTGATGAAACTATAGACACTTCTCTTTATTTAAAATTTCCCATAGCTTCTATGATTTCTAATAAGATTCTTCTTTGTGTGGATGATCTTCCCTTAGTCATTAAAATCTAAATAGGTGATATCCAGGTTAAGTGTGCATTGATCGATGAGTTTCTAGCATGTGTTTTACTTTTATTGATTTCATTAAGATTCTTGGGGATTCTAAATGTAATCTCAAGTCTACATGCAACACATGATAAGGATATGATAAAAGGCAAATACATCCTCTATGTTGTGTGTGGATTCCAATTATAGTCCCACATGTCATCATCCATGTGAAGGTGACGATCTTTAACTTTTCCCTTTAACATAACATCTTGCTTGGTAGGCCATGAACTCACTACATGAGAGCTATTTCTTCTTCCACCTACCAATGCATTAAATTCCCTCACAATGGAACCATTTATAAGATTCAAGGTGATACTAACCCTTGAAATTTCAAATTATTCCAAGATCATGGTGTCTTCAAGATTCCTAATATTGAGACTTTACTAAGCATTTCATTTGGTGAATCTCAAAATCTCAACTTTCTTATTAATTTAACCTAAGGTTACAGTGGGCATCCTAAGCTCATTGGTAACATTCCTCCTAACCTCTTAGATTTTGATGATGATGAGCCCTATTAGATTAAATCCAAGATCAAAACTTTTGATCTCTCACCTTATCTTATCTCACATCTTCCTGCTTCCTTGCAACCTCATTCTTGAAAACCTCCTTACGATGGCATTCCCATAGTCTTGACCAAGAATAGGCATTCTATTTACCATGATTCCTTAGATGATAAACTCATATCTACCTATGTTATTGACCTTCAGACCCTAGATTATGATGATGGCTATTACTTAGATGATCCATTGTTAGGTGGTCTTATACAGGCCTATAATGCTGAGATTGTCTATATAATTCTTCTTTACTTGAGTCTTTTCATGGATCTTATTGTTTTTCTTCACTTATAGTTCTTAATTTTTGTATTTTTCCCCTTTATTTCAAGGTAGATATGGTGCCAACACCTCTATTTTTTGAGGATCCACATATGAATATACTCATGGATCATGCTACAATTGGGCCTTACCACTTTTCTAGGTACCCTGACCCTCGTAGCTAGTTTACCCTTGAGGTTAATGTGACTCTCCTTAGACCTTTTTTAGATCCCACTCCTCCCTCAATAGATCCTACTATAGTTGAGCCTCTTACCACTCCTAATATAGTTGATCTTGTTTCCACTCCTACTATTTTCGAGTCTACCCCTATTTTTGATTCTATTTCTCCTTCAGTTAAGCCTAGTTCTATTCCTTCCTCATCATCACCCTCCCTTGGTGATGGTTTGATTCCATTTCCTAAGGTGAATTGTATACCTATGAAATGAGATAATGAGTGTTCATTGGCTTCTTGTTCTTTTATTTTACCTCCTTTCATAAGTGATACTAAAACCACTCACAAGCATATATATTGCTTTTATGGGATAGACAATCATTATTCCACCCATTATTGCAAGTTGCAACAATATATTGATGCATTTTATCCTTCTTCCCCATTATCAGATAAATTCATACCTCCCTCAAAGGTACTTCTTGAATATATACCCAAGTATGGTGAGGTATATTGTCTATGGCATTTATGAGACACTCATCATACTAATCATTACCACATCTTTTAATAACATCTAAAATATCACCTTATATCCATTCCCAAACCTTCTACCACTCCTCTCATAGGTCATTCCCACAATAAGGCTCCTCCTTCTTCTCCCATGGTTCCACCTCATGTGTTTTCATCTCCTCTTATGGTCCCTTCACCACCTTTTGTGCCTCCACTCGTGAATTCTTCACCCATGAACCTTCCCTCACCTTGGATCCTTCTCCAGTAGTGATTCTTGCTTCTCTCATAGAGCCTATTCCTATGCAATCTCCTGACCATCCCTTTCCTAATTTCAGTCCTTAGCATTATCATTTGAGAATTCCTACTTTTTTTGTAAGGAGGTTGGAAAAGAATTATTTTCCCAGTATTCATTAAATATTGATGAGACATTAGTAACATTTCATCTCTAGTTTCATAAAGATTTATCCAATGTCTTGGATAATGTGTGCGAACAAATTTATTTATTTTTATGAGCACATGCATGGTGATTTTGCATTTTCATTTGGGTTGGGCATGTGATCCACTCTTATTTTTATCTATCTATTATATCATTTGACATTGTGTCAAAGTTTTCCTTATCATATATGGTGATTTCTTACTTGTTGTACTATGTCTTGCTTATCTCATCATTTATATTTTATATATGATTTTATTATTATTATTATTATCATTGATTTCTTTCGCCTACTTGAGTTTTTATAAAAACTCTTTTCTTTCATCTTCATGATTGTTTGCTTTCTTATCTCTATTTTTCATGATTAATTATCATTATGACTTGGTTATATAAACCCTATTCCATTTGGTCATTTTCTCCCTTTTACCATGTGATCAGTTAGTAAAAAATCCTACTCATTACTATCTCCTTACACCAGTCCTATTTTTGAATCTCCTTTTTCCCTTCTTCCTTTTTTTAGAAACTAAGCATATACATAGTTGAGACTTGAGATCACATGCTTGTTCATTGTCAATCCTAAGTGTCATAGTCATTATTTGTCTCAGGTTGCTTAGCTTCCTTTAGCCTTAACCTATAGCTCATTCATGTGTATCACTTTATCTCTCATGATTTGTAATTTCAAATCCGTATGGAGGAAGAATCTTAAAAAATCCATCGAAATTTAAAATCTAAATCATTTAAACAAAAGGAAATGATATCAAAAGGTAAAATTATTCTTAAAAGTCCAATCACACTAAAAGATGTGATTCAAAGCACATCTCCTTCTTCTAGTCAAAATTCAAACTCCATAGTTGGCCTCATGATAAATATAAGGTCTTTTGGGGTAAAATAGGCTAGTAGATTAGAAGAGGATAATTAAAAATCTTTTAGTGCTACCCAATTTATCATGTAAGTACCTAATCTTTGTAGTAGATTGACAGCTCTATAAGGGGTCCTAAAGAATGGGGAACATGTCATGAAAATATAGGCCCATTTTATTTTTATTGTACCAATATACCTTCATGATTTGATCAAATTAGCACACCTATTTGCCTATAAATCTTTGTGTCTATAGAGAATAGGTTTCCTTTGTACATAAATGACCACAAGTCACTTAGTGTCTTCTCATGTCCTTAGTATGTCTCTTATCTGCTAAGTTATTCTTATAAGATGACAAAGTCTTGAATTTTACACTCCCTTTTTCATTTTATATATCCCTCATATTTAATTTTAAGAAATATTATTTTGACTACTGATCACTCCCCTTGGTATTTCATTTAAGAGTTCCATTGTAAGATCGTGAATAAGACCCAACCATCCTCACAAATTACCATTTTTTCCTTCCTATTACCCACATCCTTGATTACCTAATTTTTATTGTTTATTACACCCTAGTGGTGTTCTCTTTATGATTTTATTTTTAAGACCATGGATAGGATCTGACACTCCTCACAAAATTTTCTAATTCCCAAGTCACAATCCAAAATTACATGTGTCAAAAATGAGATAAGATTCGATTGATTATGAAGTTACATATCATTGACATGCTTCCTATCTTGATTTAGTGTGTTTTATGCTTACTTAATTTCTCTTTCATCTTTTTATCTTATTATTTTTTGAGTGCATGTAAGAATACAACCATTTCTTGAATTTTTCATACTTCCTAGATTGGATTAGTGTGATCAATTTAAGACCAATCTTTTGCCAATTTTATTTTTATTTTATACTTCCCAGGATGATTTGGTATAATTGATTGACTTAATTCATTTGTTTTTATACCATTTTTGCCCTTTTACATACCTTTCATTTTATTACATTATTTTCATACTTCCCAACATGAATTAGTATGATTTTAATTGTTTTAATTTGGTGCAAAAATCTTTAACTTTGTTTTAAAATTAAATCCCTTTTTACCATCTTGTTTACCATTTATTGGTTATTTATACTAAGTCATTTCTTGTTATTACACATTTCCAGCTTGAACTAATGTGTAGTAAATTTTATTGATTAATTATATTTTACCAAGTCCTTTTTGCCTATTTCTTTTTAACCATGCATGTGTTTTTCATAATGCTATAAAAGAAACCACATCTCATATATTTCCTATATCGTATACAATAAATTTAAATAAATCCAAAGCATCCATAACCTTAACCATAACAAACCATAATGACAACATACACAACCAATAGCAATATGCCAAAATGATCCATATATATCTATATATATATCATGGATTTGATACAAGTAAAACCATATGCAATCCTCCAACTCTAGGGTTAGGTCCCATCCTATCTATCTCATGGCCTCACCATGCTACCTATTAAGGCATAAATCTGAATCCTCTAAACATTATTCTATAACGAGGTTGTCTAGGATCTCAGTCCCTCTACCTATCCCTGTAGGTGTGCTACTTACACCTATGACTACATCAATTGGGTCTAGATCTCTATCATTTGTGTTACTATGGATAGATGCACAACTCTCTATTTAGTTAGGGCCTTCCATGCCCACATATCACCTACACCCATCTCTATTGTTGGATGCATCCTCTCTCTCTTCATCTATATCTATCTCATTGCCTCTCCAGATAGTCTAAACTAGATTGCCTAAGCTAAGGTAGATGGTATACTGGGGTCCTCCAATGAAATATGATCATATGGCTATAGATTCTCATCTAGGATGTTATAGAGTACTCCACTCATCATGGACCCCCATCTCTCCTCTAAATCCTCAAATACACCTTTAAAATCACACTAGATGGATATTATATCACTGTTATATCTCAAAATATCTATCTATCTCTACTTCCAAATAAAAACATAAAGAAATAATTTAATCATATTTTATTACATGCATATGTCTTAGTTACTATGGTATCTCTATCTATGTGACCACCTAGCATAGTCTCCCCATCTACATGGCCTCATATTACCTCTTTTATAGGCTACCTCCTTATTTCAAATCCCTCTATCATGGATTATGTTTGTATCAAGATAAGCTTATGCAATCTCTCTTTCTCCCTCCTCTGTCTCCTATGTTGGCTCATTAGGGATGACCTCGATCTCTATTATATCTTGATACCTCCATCACCATCATGTCTTTGATGGTTGAAACTCCTACTATAAAATTGGTAGTGGTACATCTGTTATCTCTACCTCCATCTCCCTATCTTCCTTCTCTACTCCACATCATACTTGACCAGTCCATGGTCTCTTATGATGTGGTCTGAGTATCAATTTCACTATCTATGATCCTAGCCCTTTCCTCCCCCATGGATCCCTCACATGTCGATCCCATTGCTTAGGCATTAGTATTGATGTTTCTAGATGAGTTAGGCCCATCTATCTTAGAACCTCAATAAGATGGGTGCTAGAATCACTGCCACCACCAAGTTGCTTCTAACTAACTAGAATTCTCTAATTCATAACTCACAAGCTTATGCATTAGATGACTATATGCAATCTATATAGGACTATAAGGTAAGTTAAGATGACTATGATTCTTATCTTGATTTTTTTGAAACATTGATTAATTATATAAGGGAGGGTTATTGATTTGAATAATGTTGACAAGTCTAAGGACTTAGATGACTTTGTATATCTTATACAGTCAAATAAAACCTATAAATGTCAAGCTTATAAGTCCTCATTTTAGAGCATGATCATCACTCTTCAACACAAATTTAAACTAAGATAGGGAAGGTTTTACTATAAGACAAAGTAAAGAAATTCATTCAAGTCATCAAGGAGAAACTAGGCCACTCATTGTAAAAAATCAAATGGTCCAAGCATTTAATATTCATTCAACACCCTCTATCTCTCTCCTACAATAACCTATAATAGATTATATGGATTGTGTAATTGATGATAAGTAAAAATTGATTAGAAAGTGTCATAAAACAATTGTAGACCTTGCAGGGAAAATGGAATAAATCCCTTGGTCAAGATCTTCAAGCATCAAGGATAGTGAGAAGACTATTTTCCAAGTGACAATCACAAGGTATGTAGTCAAGTGTTAGAAACATAAAATATAAGTGGATTAAAGGGTTAGTTTATTTATAAAACCTCTATGTAGAGGTAGAGTATATATGACATATGGTTTAAAACTAGTTGGAACTTTAGGAAAGTTCAAAGTCTATGGAAGGTCATAAGCTGAGGGTAAGGTCTAAACATCAAACACATAGTCAAACCCTAAGGAACACCTACAGGCTATAGGAACTCAGTCTAGGCTAGTGTTAAAAATAAAGTAATGGAAAGACATAGGTGTTTAAGATAACACCAAGTTTTAATATGACTAAATATTTGTTTATGAACTTTAAGGAGGTTAATTATGTGAGAATGAGGTCTTGAGACTCCTAACACAATCAATACCCTAAGAGGCTACCTATAGGCTTATTTTAGGGTTAGTTGTTTCTCCAAGGCTAAGTAAAGAGAATATGGGTGTTGAGATATATTTTAAGGTTATTTAACTCATTTGGAGACCTCAAGTATATTAAAAAGTGTGTATAAGCTAGTAATGATAGTGATGAAGTCTTAAACACACAAGAATATAATCAACACTCTAAACATCACCTACAAGTGACTGTATGATGAGAAGTTGATCTTGAGCATAAATAAACCTTGAAAACATGTTGAGGGACTCTAAGGTATACCTTAGGGTAGATTAAAAATTTATATTGAGTTTTGAAACCAAAATAAACATCAAATTTATCAAATCTAAGTTTTAAGAGTCTTCACACATAGTCTCTAACACTTACAATAGACCTTAAGCTAGGAAGAAAAAGCAAAGATATAGAGGGACACTGAGTTCCATCTCAGTCAAACCATAAGGTAATATACATTCATTCTAAAACCAAAATAAAAATGAAGTAAATTGTAATATCCCCTACCAATAGAGATATATGAAAGACACAAAACTATGATACCAAAGACCAAAGCTCTGATACCACTGTAATATCCCTTCGAATATCAAAACAAAGCTCCAAATTGCTTATCTGAATTTCTGAAAAATATCTTCAAATAGATGAATAAATCACAGTATAATTTCTTATTTATTTGCTCATAAGCTTACAATTAGAGACCCTCTGTCAAGTATACAAAGAATATCGAAAGTTCGGCCTTATAGCCTGAATATTCCGCGAACTGGGTTGAATCTGGCACGTCTCGGCCTGCTGTGTAAAAAAACACAGTCGCCGACGTCGGTTATACTACCATCGTCAGTCGACCTGTAGTGGTCCCCTTGCCGACGTCGGTGATGAGTCAACCGATGTCGGTCTCTGTAAGTCCCTGCTCGCCGATGTCGGTACCTGAACTTCCTGTAGATGCGTACAGATTTTCACGGAGCTGTACGGAATTCGTACGGCCATTGATATAACACACCCTATATGCCTGATCCTGATCTGTAGAATTATGGGCTGACACAAAAGATCTATATCTGGATAATTCTTGAATCAAAAACCCAAAATAAAGAAAATACCTGTAAACCCTTGTGATAGCTTCTGAGTGAAGTTATCTCTCAAATACTTGTAATACTATGATAACTTCTGGGTGAAGTTATCTCTCAATTCAGCAATAGATCGGCTGATCTTTCACAACCTCTGAATCGCACACAATGAAGAGTTGATGTTCTTCACTGCAATTGGAATCCTGGAACCCTTGGCTCAGTCTTCACAGAAGAGTTTCTTAACAAGAATCAATATCAATAATAAGCATGGATAATACAAACTCTCTCCCATGAGAGATTCTTATACACCTCCAAAGGTGTGCTTGCTAAAATTAGACTCCCTTAAATTAGACTTCCTTAATTTAGAACTATGGTCTTAAAATTAGACCAAGTCTTAAATTAGGATTAGGATCCTAAAATTAGACCCAATCATTAATAATTAATAATTAATTAATAATTAATCAATAATTAATAATTAATCAATAATTAATAATTAATTAATAATTAATTAAAATGAGATCAAATAATTAATATTTGATTAAATCAATCAAATATTAATATCTCCCTTAATTCATGTCCGAAAGAGCCCAAACGAATTCCAACCCATCTCTATCAAGACCCTCTATCCATTTCATTAGCCTACGAGGGTCACATAATAGGCTAATCATCTACTCCGCACATGTCAAATAAAAAGGGGACATGACAATCCGCCCCTCCTGAAATTGCTTGCCCTCAAGCAATCGCTGAATACCTGGATCCCAAATGAAGTCTCGATCTACAGTGCTGTCAACCAACACAAACTCCAAGACCTGTCCATCACCACTCTCATCCAATGGTGTCACATCGCCTCTGTCCCCTGTACGTATATCGTCATCAACATGTGACCCACCTGTAAAAGAAAGCTGAGACTCTACCACATGTGCTAACCCTTGAACTGAACTCACCTCAAGACAAAGCTCGTCCCCATATCTCTCTTGTGTTGGTGCCAATGTGCACTTATCATCGCACTCTTTCATGTCATGTTGTACAGGCATCTCCATCCGATGAAAAAACATATGTTTGAAGCTGATGCCCCGTATTGCCTTAAGAATATGTGTTTTCCCATCTACCTGAAAACGAACCTCCATATCTTTGAGATGAAGAGTAACTTCCTCAAATGAATGAAGCCACTTCATACCCAAAACTAATTCTATGTCCCCCATGTTCACTACATAATAATTAGCCTTGAACTCATAGTTATTCAAGCGCAATGGGAGGTCTCTAATCATGCGCTCACACCTCAGAGTGTGACCATCGGCTACCTTAACTCTAATTCCCTCAAAATCTTCGGTAGTGAGTCCACGCTTCTCCACAAATGTAGCATCTATGAAATTATGTGTGGCTCCTGTATCAAGAAGGGTGGTAACCTTCTGCCCTGCCAAAACTCCACGGAGTCTAAATGACTCATCCGACTGAATGCTGGATAGGCGTGCCTCCTGTATATGAAGCTCTAAATCTGCCTCTACCTTAGGCTCTGAAGCCTCTGCCTCCTCAGAACTATCATGCTATTCAAAATCTTCCGATTCCGACTCCTCATAATATACCCACATCATACGATTCATCTTGCCCTTAGGCCTCAAAGGACAATCATGATGGATATCATATGGACCTTTGCAGTAGAAGCAAAGCTTCTTCCTGCATAAATCATTAAGTGCCTCACGATCCAAAGGTGGTGCTGCTGGATTAGCCTTTGAATCATTTTTAACCCCGGATTTATCTATGTTAAAATCCAGTCTCTCTGTATCCCCGTTGGAGTGCTTATGGTCTCTAGATGAAGAAGTGCCTCTGGAGTTAGATCTACTAGATGGGGCTGACATCTCCATACTACGTGCCTTCTTCATAGCTTCCTATAATGAAGGAGGATCAAAGCCTTTGACCCAACCTCTCAGTGGTTCTGTCAATCCCTCCATGAAGAGTGCTACTAGTCGCCTCTTTGAAATGTCAGGAACCATGACTGATAACTTCTGGAAGTCACCAATGTATGACTCTAGACTGCCGCTTTGGCGCAACTGTGCCAACTCTCGGAAATAGGACTCCGGATCCCTCCTATCAAAATGCTCCACTAGCCTGTCCACAAACTCTTGATAAGAAGTGATCCGATCATGATGGAGTGTCACCATCCCATGGTGCCACCAATCGTGAGCTACTCCCTCGAGATGTAGTGTCGCATATCTGATAGCATCTTCCTCACCCATCGGTCGCAATGTGAGAAATGTATCCAGCTTACTAACCCAAGCCTGTGCTGTCACTTTACCACTACCGTCAAATGTTGCTAGTGTGAGCCTACTCGTAGCCTGCTTCAGATCATTGTTCTGGGGTCTTGGTCTCCCGTTCTGTCGACCTTGGTAATGTTCTTTCCTTTGTGTGAGGAATCAGTCAAAAGTAATCATCTCCCTGACCACATGTGGTAATGACTCCCACTCTTCATTCGCTGCCCTAAGTGTGTCCGTAAATGTCTCCTCATGCTCCTCACCTGCTATCACCTCCTCTGCTTCCTGTCTCACAAAGATAGGCCTAGTAGGCCTATTCGCTGTACGAGAAATAGTCCCATGGCCTCGCTGTGATCCTGCAACACTCCTGACATCTTCACGGTGTGGGGAATGTCTCCTCGGAGAACCCAATCTTGGCAGTGTTGCTGCCAACTGCTGTAATACCTGGTTATTCTACCTTTGCCCTTCTCGTAGTTCTCTAAGAGTAAGTAAAACCTCTGGATCATCTTGATCTCTCAGATGGTGAGGAATACGGGCCCTGCCAATATCATCACCCATGTCTTCCGACGGTTGTTCTAGAACTTGAGTACCTTCAAGCAAAGCTTTACTGCGTGTGTAATACCCGTGTGGTCGCAACTCTTGTGGCTGCATAAAATTTCTAAACCCTCAGGATGGCAGGGTTTAGCTCTGATGTGCCCAACAGGATGGCAGGAATTTAGCTCTGATACCACTGTAATATCCCCTACCAATAGAGATATATGAAAGACACAAAACTATGATACCAAAGACCAAAGCTCTGATACCACTGTAATATCCCTTAGAATATCAAAACAAAGCTCCAAATTGCTTATCTGAATTTCTGCAAAATATCTTCAAATAGATGAATAAATCACAGTATAATTTCTTATTTATTTGCTCATAAGCTTACAATTAGAGACCCTCTATCAAGTATACAAAGAATATCGAAAGTTCAGCCTTATAGCCTGAATATTCCGCGAACTGGGTTGAATCTGGCACGTCTCGGCCTGTTGTGTAAAAAAACACAGTCACCGATGTCGGTTATACTGCCGTCGTCGGTCGACCTGTAGTGGTCCCCTTGCCGACGTCGGTGATGAGTCGACCGATGTCGGTCTCTATAAGTCCCTGCTCGCCGATGTCGGTACCTGAACTTCCTGTAGATGCGTACGGATTTTCACGGAGCTGTACGGAATTCATACGGCCACTGATATAACACACCCTGTATGCCTGATCCTGATCTGTAGAATTATGGGCTGACACAAAAGATCTATATCTGGATAATTCTTGAATCAAAAACCCAAAATAAAGAAAATACCTGTAAACCCTTGTGATAGCTTCTGAGTGAAGTTATCTCTCAAATACCTGTAATACTATGATAACTTCTGGGTGAAGTTATCTCTCAATTTGGCAATAGATCGGCTGATCTTTCACAACCTCTGAATCGCACACAATGAAGAGTTGACGTTCTTCACTGCAATTGGAATCCTGGAACCCTTGGCTCAGTCTTCACAGAAGAGTTTCTTAACAAGAATCAATATCAATAATAAGCATGGATAATACAAACTCTCTCCCATGAGAGATTGTTATACACCTCCAAAGGTGTGCTTGCTAAAATTAGACTCCCTTAAATTAGACTTCCTTAATTTAGAACTATGGTCTTAAAATTAGACCAAGTCTTAAATTAGGATTAGGATCCTAAAATTAGACCCAATCATTAATAATTAATAATTAATTAATAATTAATCAATAATTAATAATTAATTAATAATTAATTAAAATGAGATCAAATAATTAATATTTGATTAAATCAATCAAATATTAATATCTCCCTTAATTCATGTCCGAAAGAGCCCAAACGAATTCCAACCCATCTCTATCAAGACCCTCTATCCATTTCATTAGCCTACGAGGGTCACATAATAGGCTAATCATCTACTCCACACATGTCAACTAAAAAGGGGACATGACATAAATATTGAACAGACTAGTTTCCAAACCCCATACACAATCAAGATACACATATAGGCCTGCTTGTTCCTTTAGGTGAGTTTTACTTAGATTGAAGAAGAAGGACCATGAATAGGTTTGAGAGAATTCATCTAAAATGCTATATAGTGTTTTCAACACCTTGATATGATTACTCAAGTCTGATAACAAAGTGAAAAGGTTAGAAACCTAGTCTATACCTAATGAAAAAAGGATACACATAGCCATACATAGGCCTACAGTCTAGTCTTGAGAGAATTGAAACTTTGAGAGTTCTAAAGGCTTGAGCATGCTGTGAAATTTGGTAAAGAATGATTTTATGAGTTATAAAAGGAATTCATGGTCTCCTTGAAGTCAAAAAAATAGTGGAAGTCCTCACTATTTTGTCTCAGACCCTACCCATTCCCTGGGCAAAGGGCATCCATGAGACTAAGAGAGCTTTATTGAGTATAAACATTAAACAAGAATCCCAAAACCTCATTAAGGGTCTTAGAGGTGGTTAAAATTCATATAATAGGTATCCATATAATCTTAGGTGTAAAAAAATCTCATTTTCCATCTAAATGTCCTTGAGGGCCATTAATAAGGAGATAGGCTCTCAACCCCAAGTACCCTAATCAGTGTACCAATTGCATATATAGGGTTAATGATCATTTCCAGAGCATGTATAACAATGAAGAGGTATTTTTAAGTGGTTTTTAAACCTTTGCCAATAATGGAAATTAATTTTAAGACCCAAAACCCAATCTAGACCTATCTCACGCTCAAGAAATACTAAGCAAGCCACCCAAAGAGCAACTTTAGATGCTCATACGTTACTCACACTTTGCATGGGATTATAATCCATTTGGGATAGTTTAATGGGTTATATAATAAGGTTTTATAGGTGGAAGGATTTTATTTAATGGTCTATTCTTTATGAACAATCATTAATACCCCAAATTGGTCTTAAACCTTGATAGTGATTAGTCATGGAGAAAAGGCCTAAAATTCATATATATATAGCCAAATGTTGATCCTAAAACCTCTTGGATAGTTTTTAGGACTCAAAGGAGGTTACTCACATTTACTTTGGTACTAATGTCAATTGTAAAATTTTTTAAAATACCTTATTTTTGCATATTTTTGATGTTTTGTAGGTTTTATAAAAAGGGGAGAGCTTAAAAATCATTGGATGAGGTAATTTGGGAGTTTTAATGTCTATTAAATACCAATAAATTGCATAAGATATTATGTAGACTAGGTGATAAGGCCATTTATTGGTTTCCATACTTCCACAAGGTCTCAGGACCCTAAATTTTATATGGAGGTTTTTGATGGCATAGGGAAATTGAATCACATGTTTTGGGTGATTTCACATGTTTTTCAGAGGTCTAGAGTAATAAAATAGGGTCCTAAGCAAGGAAGCCTAATTCAAAAGAGAGAAAGGTAGAAAAATGGGTTTCCACTTAGATTCTAAAGATGAAATTTTACATAGAGATATAAGGAAATAATTGGTCCTAGAATATTCCATCAATTTTTCAATATCATCTATACAACTACATACAAAAGGAGGTTTATAGGTTTTTAGGGATACAATGAAACTAAGTCTAGTGAAGGCTTAAGGAGAAAAATGAGTTCTTTGGAGTTGGTTTAAGAAATAAGGTAGTTTATTTTAGATCTAATAACATATTTGAAGACTATTCATCTAGTTTTGATGATTTAAAAAATATGTACTTGATTTTTGGGCCACTTAGAGTAGTTTAAGCATGGAAAATGAAGAGTTTCAAGACACCTATGTAGTTGAACGATGGAATGGTAGGTCAGAGGAGTTTATTAAGTCATGTTATATGTTAAATTATTTGTTTAAGATCATTTCAAGGTGAATTCATATATATAAAGTCCATTTTTCACTCCTTTCATGTAAGGAAGGGTAATTTTTAAGAAGCTAGTCAAGGTGTCAAGTAAGTTTGTAACATCTATGCCACTTGGAGGGTTAGAGATACTTCAAGAGTAAGACATATGGCCTTAGAGGTATATTTTTATTTTCTCATAACTCCCCTTCTAGTTATGACTCGTAAACACTTGTAAAACTTCTTCTACAATGCCCCCCCTCTCTCTCTCTCTCTTCTTGATTCTTTATATAAGCAACCACTTAGCTAAGTTTATAAGATCCACACCGATATGGTGAAACCCTACTAGTTTGATTAATATATTTGGCTTTGAATAAATATTTGAAATATTATTTTGATTTCATAACTTAGTATCTAAGTGTGTGAAGTAGTGCATAGTCGAATGACAAGTGATAATCATCTATCATTGTGTTCACTTTACTCTTACATGTTTTGTGTAATTAGTTTACTCTCTAACATATCACATGAAGTATAGTTAGTGTCATTTTTTGTATCTAAGTGTAAGGAATAACATTAGTTTCTAAAATTAGGCCTCTTTTTGATTCACCTTGAGAAGTGCAATACATAACACCTTCATGTTTTAAATACTTATATTAGAGCGATCTAGGATGTTGAAGCTAGTCTTGTGAGTTATATTTCATAGTGAAAGTATATGGTATTCTTTTGGAGATTAAATTGGTACATCACCTCATTAGATTAGGTGTATTTCATGTTATCTCTTTCCCTTTTCATTCCAAATAATCAAGTAATATATGTGATGAGCTACAATAAACATATCTAAGGAGTTATCACTTTAATCTAGAGGTTTACATTTTCTATAGATAACCCATAGGCCTAAAGGTATTCCCATATTTCAATTAATTTGGAGAAGGCCTGAACTATCTCTCCAAGAGTGAAAAATTGAGTGACAATAGTTCTGGCACACCTAGTGGAACTATTATCCTAAGCACATCTTGTCAAGGTGAATGTTGGTCTTGACAACATCATAGTTACATAAGTGTGTTCTACTAAGCATTTGGTGACTTCACTAAAGATAATATATAGTTGTAGACCACCTTTTCTTACTTTCTTTGTTCAAGCTTCATGGTCCTTACTAGATTAGCTGCTAGTAGAAGTAATCAACCTACAAATCCACTCCCTCATCCTGAACTTCCTCTTGAAGTTCAATACCTTGATCCCATCTTGACATTTGAAAAACAAGAATATTTGCAAGTCAAGAAGAGAAAGATAGTGAAAAAGAGTTTAAAGATAACATGGCTAGGTAACATGCTTTTCTATCCTTGAATATTTAAAATCCTATAAACCTTAATGTTTATGATGATATCCCTCCCAATGACATCAAGGTTCTTCCCACCTTCAATGGGGAAGGTCTTATCACCCCAAGTGAGCATATTAGAGACATATCCAACATCTGAAATTTCCATAATGTCACTAAAGTTAACATTGCAGTAAGATTACTTTCCATGTCTCTTAGGGTAAAATCCATTTATTGGTATAGAACATTATTAGGAGGATGTATCACTACTTGGGATGAGTTTGGAGAGTTGTTGACCCAGAGTTTTAAACATAATAGTTATCATACATCACTCATAAATCATCTAAATGTCATCCAAAGAGGGATTAAAGAAACCATGCATGACTTCAATGAGACATTTCAAAGAACATGGAATAGGTTACCACCTCCCATGAGACCCATACAAGTTTTGTTTCCCCAACATACCTTAGGGTTATTAGGATTGATATAGTTATCATGTTGTAGTACATGGGTGGGTACACTTTGCCTGAATCCTATTACATAGACATCATATTTGATAAATTTTTAATCCAAGTTGATAAGCTTCTTCCAAAAGTCTTTATGCCCAGATTTCCTAGCTTGTCTACTACTCCTCTAAGTCTTGCTCAAATTCCAAGTTTAAGTAATAAAAATAGATCTACCCCAAAGAAATTATATTATGCCATTGATTTAGATGCAAAGTGGAAGGCCTTATAATCTCATATTAGGAAACTAAATCAATAAATTGGAACTCACCAAAACCCCTATTCCTACCCTCCATAAGAAAATAGATTTTCAACTCAGTATAGTGGTCAAGGGAGGGAACGTTGTTATCCTAACTTTAATAGTCCACCCAATGCTTATAATCCAAACTCTACTCCCAACATAAGATCCATGGTTCTAGTCCATACTAATCTAGTTCAAAGAGAAGAATGGAAGACTTAAGTATAGCTCATAAATGTAAATTAGGGTGAAGGATAAGCTTTGGTTGATTAAGGAGGGCCTAACCCTCAATTAACTATAGAAGATGAGAGCTTCATGTAAGAAGAATCAAATGGAGAGTATGGAAACCAAGCAGTGAACTTGGAAAACTTTTAAGTAGAACATTGACTTATCCTAAACCAAAATACCTTAGTTGTAACCAACACAATCTCAAATAGAATATCTTTGGGAGATGTTCAAGATGTAGACATAACTTCAAACAACCCTCCTTCAAGGCAACAAGGTGTGAATGTAAATGTGGTAGCCTCTATAACTCTTGTACCTCTTCAAAATCATAACTTAGGATGGGTGAATCAAATTATTTCATTGCCCAGATAAAGGCACTTATTTTCCTAAAAGGATACAATAAAGTTCCTTTTTTGAATATCACTTACTCTTTAAAAATCACAAATACTAGCATATCTCTTTGGGAAGTACTCCACATGCCTGATCAAAAAGAACTAATTCAAGAGAAGTCATACCAAATACATATTAATCCTCAACCATAAATACATGGTGGTGTATCCTTCACAAATACACCTTCCCAAATTTTTTAAGCATCCACCAAATCTAAAATCTCCCACCTTTCTACCTTACCCTCATTATGGGAGATAAACTAGTCCATAATTGCATTATGGATAGTGGGGCAATCACTTCAGTTATGCCCAAACTTATGATAGACAAGTTAGGATTAAAATATGATCCATATATCAAATGAGTGTATTATATTTATGGGATAACAACTAAGTTAGTATGGTTCATCAAAGCTTTGAAATTTTTATTACATGACTACCTAAGTTTTCCAATTCTATAAGATATAATGGTGGTAGATCTGCTTGCTCACTTTGATATTTACCTATCAATGGACTTCACCACCAAGATAAAAGGATATATTTATGTTAATTAGTCCTTATTATCCTTTAGAATAAATTATGGAGCAAAGGTAACAATTAGAACACAACTATTGTCCAAGTTTCACATTGAGCCATATATGAAAAATAGTTCTAATTTGAATTATACCATAAATGAAAAAGAGGAGTATGCTATAGATGATGGATAATCTTCCAAACTTTAAGGTATATCTAGTATCTTCTTAGATGAATATGGTGATGATACATATGAATATGATCCCTATACTTTCATTGAAGGGATATACCTTGGCACATTCATCATTCATGATGAAGGTGATGAACATTTTGAGGTAAGCCTTAATGATACTTTTCAACAAGATGTTGAGGCTAACTATCTTATTCATATGTATTATGATGAGTATGCAAGTGTGATAAAGCATGATGATAAGAAAGACAATGAAATTATACCTACTTAAAAGGAAGAAGCTCATGGATGTGATAGCCATTAAGAAAAGGATGATTTATGACAATAATTTCATGCCATAGTACAAGAGTTTGAGAAAGTAAGGTATATCTTCCTTAAAATAAGAATGAGATTGAGAATAAGGTCATTTGTGTACCTAAGGATCATTAAGAGAAGGTAAAATTCATTAAAAATAAGGTTGTAGCCTTGGAAGAGTTCAATAAGGCCAAGACATAATTTTTTGTTGTTGAAGAGAAGCCTAGACCTCAATCTGATGTTGAACCACTTAGAGATATGATTGACAAACAAGAATACCAATTTGATTATCTTAGACATAAAAGACATCATGTTCTATCTGAAGGTGAATTTAAGACAATTTCCATAACTCCCAAGAATAAATTTGAGAACCATAAAGTAAACATCAATGAGATCAAGAAGGATACATTATCAAGCAGTCCTAAAGGAAAACTAGGACCATTCAAAGAAGTTTCAAGTGTTCAACTTATAGCCAAAAAAAGTCTTATGAATGGTAAACATTTTTATCATCCTCACATGTAATTTTTTTAACAATTATCCATCATATGGTGACTTACTCTCATGGAGAAGTTGTGATTCAAGAAACATTCTTTTTGATCCTGATTGAAGAAAGAGAAAGTGTTGCATCACCTCAAACATGTTTTCAGGTCTGTATATAGTTGGTTAGGTGTGTTATTTGTTTATTTTTTTATGTTTTTCCTAAATTCTTTGAAACATAGTGTGTTTTTCCTTCTTGTTGTGAGTTTTAAGTATTTTGAAGGCATATCAATTTTAGATTGAGCAAAAGAGTGACTCCATAGCCCAATAAACAGAGAAGGCTACTAGTCCATTAGTATTGTAGGCATGATACCGTTATGAATCACCAATAATGATGAAAAAATTTGACCCCAATTAAAATTTGGGTCACCCCCTATAGATTGAAACTTGACAGAGATGTATAATGTTTTTCATGGTCATGTCACGGTCTCTAGTGGTCCAATATAGACCCATATGGTCATATATGTCCTTGTCTAGCATTATCCAAGTTTTAGTCTTATGTTCACTTATCTAGTCTTATGGTCAATTACATGGTTAAACATATTCAAAGGTATATTATTGTTTAAATACATTTCAAAAGGTTATTTGGACATCATTTATATCATATTATCATGCTCTAACCTTTATTCGGCTTATATATGTAAAAAATCATAATTTGGCCACCGTTTGGCCCATGAAGAAGAGTTGGACCACTTAAAGGAGAGAATGTTTCAAGAATATTATAAATTCCCCTAGTGTCATAAATAATTTATATAAGGTTTATAAATAGTCAGAGTCTAATAGAACCTATGATTCAATGCCTAATCTTGGCAAAAGGACACTTTTCAAGCACTTATGGACTTAAAAGATCTGTTTATAGTTAGAAATAGTTTATAAGTGTCCCTTGGGATCCCTTAGATTATTTTAAATATTTTAACCAAGTTTCAAGTCAAACTAACCCTCCAGACTACTTTTTTCCTCTAGCATTGCCTTCATAAACTCATAGAGGCAAATTTACATTGAATGGTATGACCAGGAGAGAGAGAGAGAGAGAGAGAGAGAGAGAGAGAGAGAGAGAGAGAGAGAGAGAGAGAGAGAGAGAGAGAGAGTTAAGAAATAAAAATTTGGACATTGTTAATAGTCCAAGTAATATTTAAATATGTGGCATTATTTTTCATATTTGTGGCATCTTATTTATGAATAATCACTAAGAGTGACAACAAGTCATTATGGCCTATTCATCTGAGAGGGGTTTGTTCTTGCACTTATTTATCTAGCTCAAAAATTGATGGAAATGAATGATTTTGAGAGTGGGTTTTAGAGGTCTTATATCTCCCTTTAATTATGGTTTCAATATAAAACTTATCTCTATGAGGTGATTTAATTTGAAGGAATTATGTCTTAGTGTATAGGTTATTTCAGTGAATTCTAATATAAGTCCTATTTTATCTTCATGATAGAGATTTTCAGAGGTTTATAGTGATTCATTATTCATGGAAACTCCCTCAGTTTTATGGATTCATTTTTATCTTATCTTAAATGTGTTTCTTATTCATATCTTCAAGTATTTGCTCTTTAAGAGATAGAGTCTATGTTTGAATAGTCTGATGGAGGTTTGACTTCCATTTTGGCTCAAAAACTAGTAATATATCATAGTGTGAAGTTATTGAGATCACATTGCACATGTTTAAGTATGAGATGTTCAAGATGGTAGTTCAATGAACCTTCATATGAGAGTTCATAGTTGTTTCTTTCAAATGTATGTTATACAAATTGTAAGAATAAATGGAAGATGTTTATGAGTCGTGAATAGGCCTAATACATATATTCACATATATAATTGTCTATATATACCTCAGTTTCACCACCAAGTTGCTTCCAACTGACTAGGATGCTCTAATTCACAACTCACAAGCTTATGCATTATATGACTGTATGCAGTCCATATAGGACTGTAAGGTAAGTTGAGGGTGACTATGATTCTTGTCTTGAGTTTTGTGAACCATTAAGTAATGATATAAGGATGGATATTTATTTAATTAATGTTGATAAGTCTAAGTACTTAGGAAAGAGTCATTATATCCTATATAGTCAAATGAGACCTATAGGCCTCAAGCGTGTAGGTCTTTATTTTGGACCATGATCATCACTCTCCAACACAAAGTGAAAATATGATAGGGAAGGTTTGAGTACAAAACAAAGTGAATAAAGTGATTCAACTCATCAAGAAGCAACTAGGCCACTCACTATCAAAAATCAAATGGTCTAAGCATTTAATATATAGTCAACACCCTCTATATTTATCCTACAGTCAACTACAATAGATTGTGTACTTAATGACAAGTGAAAAGTGATTGGAAAGTGTCATATAATAATTTATATACCCTGCAGTTACAATGGAATAAGTCCCTTGGTCAAGATCTTAATGCATTAAGGACAATGAGAAGACTAGTTTCCAAGTGACAATCCCAAGGTATGTAGTCAAGTGTTCTAAACATCACCTCTAGGTGGTTTAGAGGGTTAGCTTCATTATATAACCTAAAGGAGAGGCAAAGCATATATGACATAGGGTTTGAAACCAAATGGAACTTTAGGCAATTTCAAAGTACATTAAAGGAGGTCATAAGCTGAGGGTAAGTTATAAACATCAAACACATAGTCAAACACTAAATAACACCTACATGTTATAAGAACTCAGTATAAGATAGTATTAAACCTAAATAAATGGAGAGACAAGGGTGTTTGAGATAACCTTGGGTCTGACTAAGACTGCATCTATGTTCATATACTTTAAGGAGGTTAATGATGTGGGAATGAGGTCTTGAGACTCCTAACATAGTCAATACTCTAAGAGGCTACCTACAAGCTTATTTTAGGTTCAATTACTTCTCCAAGGATAACTAAAGATAATAGGGGTATTGAGATATGTTTTAAGGTTATTTAACTCATTTGGAGACCTCAATCATGTTCAAAAGTGTGGAGAAGCTAGTAATGATAGTGATGAAGTCCTAAACACACAAGAATATAATCAACACTCTAAACATCACCTATAGGTGACTATATGATGAGAAGTTGTCTTGAGCCTAAGGAAACCCTAAAAACATGGTTAGGTAATTTAAGGTCCACCTTAGGGTAGATAAACAAGTTATATTGAGTTTTTAAACCAAAATAACCATCAAGTTGATCAAATCTGAGTTTTAAGAGTCTTCACACATAGTCTCTAGCACCTACAACAGACCTTGAGGTAGAAGGAAAGAGCATAGATATAGAGAGACATTGAGTTTTATCTCAATAAAAAAATAAGTTCATATAGTTTCATCATAAAACCAAAAGAGAAACAAATTAAATATTGAAAAAACTAGTTTCCAAACCCCATACATAGTCAAGATACACATATAGGTCTGTTTGCTCTTTTAGGTGAGTTTTACTTGGATTGAATAAGAAGGACCGTGAATAGGTTTGAGAGAGTTAATATATAATTATATATAGTGTTTTAAACAGCTCAATATGATTACTCAAGTCTAATAACAAGGTGAAAAGTTTAGAAACCTAGTCTATACCTAATGAAAAAAGGATACACATAGCCATACATAAGCCTACAATCTAGTCTTGAGAGAATTAAAGCTTTGGTGGCTTTAAAGGCATGATCATGCTTTAAAATTTGGTAAAGAAGGATTTTATGAGTTATAAAATACATCCATAGTCAAACATATAGTGTAAATACTCACTATTTTGTCTCAGACCCTTCCCACTCCTTGGGCAAAGGGCATCCATGAGACTAAGAGAGCTTTGTTGACTCAAAAGATGAAACAAGCATTCCCAAACCTATTTAAGGGTCTTTGAGGTGTTGAAAAGTCATATAATATATCTTCATACACTCTCAAGTGTAAACACATATTAGTTTCCATGCAAATGCCCTTAAGGTCCATCAATAAGGAGATAGGCTCGTAACCCCAAGTACCCTAATCATTGTCCAAGTTTCATATAGGGAACTTAAAAATAATTTATAATCATGTATATGGATTTTTTATAGTTTTTAAACCTCTCCCAATAGTGGGAATTACTTCTAAGACCCAAAACCCAATCTAGACCTATCTCACACTCAGAAAATCTAAGCAAGCCCCCTAAAGAGCAACTTTAGATGCTTATAACATTTCTCACACTTTTCATGGGAGTTTGAGCCATTTGGGATAGTTTAAGGGGTTAGATAATAATTTTTTACAAGTGGAAGGGGGTCATTTAATGATCTTTTCTTTATGAACAATAGTTAAGACCCTAAAAGGTTTTAAACTTTGATAGTGACCAATCATGGAGAAAAGGCCTCAAATACATATATAAGACCAAATTTTTCTCTTTAAACATCTTGTATGTTGTTTAGGACTCCAAGTAGGTTATCACATGTACTTTGGTGCTGATGTCACTTTTACAAATTTTCGTAAGTACCTTATTTTTGCATATTTTTTATGTTTTTTAGGTGTTCTAAGAAGGGGAGATAGTCTAAATCATGGTATTAGTTAATTTTTGAGATAAAATATCCATTAAAGACCAAAAAATTTCATAGGATATTATGTAGGTGATCAAACTAGGCCTACTTTCCAAGGCAGTCTCAAACAAGGTTAAAATGAGACTAGGTGGTAAGGCCATTTCTTGGTTTGCATACTTCCATAGGGTCTCAGGACCCTAAATTTTAAATGGAATTTGGTGATGGTATGTTAAAATATAATTACACTATTTTGGTTGATTTCACATGTGTGGTATATTTTTGGAGCAATAAAATAGGGTCTTAAGCAAGGAGGCCTAATTCAAGAGAGAGAAAGGAAAAAAAGTGTGTTTTAAATTAGAGTTTGAAGATGAAATTTTACATGGATATATACTGTCATAATGGGTCCTATAATATTCCCTCATTTTTTAAATATCATTTATACAACTCCCTACACAAGGAGGTTTACAGGTTTTTAGGCCTATAAGGAAATTAGACCTGGTGAAGGCTTAAGGAGTAAAATGAGTTATTGGGAGTTGGTACAAGAACCAAAATGTTTTTTTCATACCTAATAACATATTTTAAGACCATTCATCTATTTTGGATGAGTTTAATAATATACACTTGATTTTTGGGCCATTTAAAACAATCTAGGCATGGGAAATGAAGAGTTTCAGGACATATATGCACTTGAATGATGGAATGGTAGGTCAAAGGAGTTTATTAAGGCATTTTAGATGTTAAAATAATTTTTTTATATCATTTCATGGTTAATTAATAGTTTTAAAGTCCATTTTTCACTCCTTTCATGCAAGGAAGGGTAGTTTTCAAGAAGTTAGTTAAGGTGTCAAGCAAGTTTGTAACCTCTACACCACTTGGAGGGTCAGAGCTTCTTCAAGAGTGAGACACATGGAATTTTAGGTTTTTTTAAACTATATCATAACTCCCCTTATACTTTTAACTCATATAAACTTTTCAAACTTCCTCTACTACACCCTCCTCTTTCTCTCTCTTTTACATTCTCGATATAAGCCACCACTTTTGTCTTAGTTTGTAATATCCACACCTAGTATGGCGAAGCCCTATTGGTTTGGATATTATATTTTACTTTGAATAAATATTTTCAATCTTTTTTTGATTTCATAACTTTTTTTTCTAAGTGTGTGAAGTAGTGCATAGTTGAATGATAAGTGATAATCATTTATCCTTGTGTTCACTTTACTCTTTCATATTTTATGCAAGTAGTCTTCTCTCTAACAAGTCACATAAAGTTTATTTAATATAATGTATATCTCTAAGTGTAAGGAATGAATTATTTTATACAATTAGGCCTCTTGTTTATTCACCTTGAGAAGTGCAATACATGTCACCTTCATGTTTGAAACACTTATGTTAGAGCAATCTAGGATGTTGAAGTTAGTCTTACGAGTCATATTTCATAATGAAAGTATATGGTAGTCTTATGTAGATTAATTTGGTGAATCACATAAATATATTAGGTTTATTTAATTTTCTCTATTTCTATTTTCATCCAAAGCAAGTAGGTAGTAGAGGTGATGAGCTACAATGAACATATCTAGGGATCTAACCCTTTAATCTAGAGGTTTACCTCTGTTACAGGCAACCCATAGAACTAGAGGTATTCCCATTTTTGAATCAATTTGGATAAGGCTTGAACCACCTCTCCAAAGTGACAAAACTTACCATTTTCATGATCATTCTATTCTTTCTTTTTGTAACTACATTTTGTTGTGGAGTATAAGGAATGGTTATCTCCTTTTTTATTCCATGTGTTTGCAAGAATCCATGAAATATTTTAGACTCATACTCTCCCCCATTTTCACTTATTAATATCTTGATTTTATGACCACTGTAGACACCGCAAACGTGTCTGCACCTTGGTTCTCCCCCTTGGTCCTTTCTTCCTCCTAGTCCCCCTTTTCCACCCTACCCTTGCCTCCTTGGATCCTCCCTTGAATCCCTCCACCTTCCCCTAGCATTTATTAGCCCAAATCTCACCATTATAGCCCCCCTCGTCCATTTTGGCAACCTTGCGACCGTTCTGCCCATGACCCCTCGCTCGGCGGCGTGCAAGAATGGGCAGAGGCTATTTTTAGCCTCTGTGCCCATCCTGCGACCGCCGACGTCGGCGACCCTTCGGCCGACGTCAGCGAAACTGCCGGCATCGGCAGCCTTCATTATCCCGTCCTGTATCCGTTGCAAGCCCTGGACTCCTGAGCTCGCAAACAGAACTCTCCTGGCGTTTGGCATTCGTCTGGTCTTCGTTTTGAACCTCGTGCAACAACAGCAGCAGGTGCAAAGGCCCTTCATCAGAATTCTCTTCTTGCAGAATCCCCTCTGGCTTCAATAACAGCTCCTTCAACTCTTCATTCATCAGGGAGGGAGGTAAGCAAATCTGTTAATTGATTCTTTGTTTTAAGCTTTCAGTTATCTATTGTTATCTGCTTCCCTTCTACCCTTCTCCCTTGAGAGGCTGCAAGGCCTTCTCAGGCCCTGTCCTCTGCCCATCCTCCTCTCCCATTGTCCCACTCTTCATCCCAGTTCCAGACAACTCCCCATTCCCCTTTTGTCCACAAAAGACCCTGTATAGGGCAAGACCATTCCATAGTCCATTCTAACCCGTCCCCAGACTCTGTCTCGACATCCTCAGCATCCCGGACCTGTCCACAGTCCAGAACACATCTCAGACCCGACCACAGGCCATTACCTCGACCGACGCCGGTCACTTCCCATACCGACGTCGGCAGAATAACCGACGACGGCAGACCTCCTAACCGACGCTGGCAGAACTTCCGACATCGGCGACTGTCATCAACCCGACTGCTTATTTCAGGTAACCATTTGGTTTTTTCTTTCATTTCTAAGCTATTCATCATTTCTATATTCTGGCATCTTATACTTTCTCAGTCTTTTATCTGTTTTTCATCTATGGGTTGACCTCCCTTTGAGGAAGTTTTTACACTTCCATGAACAAGCTTGTGCTTGGCAACCCACCGTCTATTTATCTAACATCCCCTTGTCCAAGTTTTCCATTCTTTTGCAGGTGTCATTCCTCCACAGCCAAAGAGGAGTGCTCACAAGCGTCTGGATCACGGTGCGCAGTCGACATCCAGGTATTCCTAACCTCGTCCATTTTCTCTAGTTTCTTTATTCAACATTTCGAATGTAGAAAGCGAATTAGCCCAAGAAACATTCTGGCACGCCCGGTGGGACCCTAGGTTCCTCCTGGGTTCCTTTTCTCTTCTATTCATTTAGGAGCATTAGGTTCTTACCTTTTCTCCTCCTTCTTTTCTTCTCAATGACACTATAAGCAAGAATTAAAACGAATCCTTCTTTTTCTTTCTTGTGCATTTTAGACTAGTCTAAACGTCATATTCTTGACCCTTTTTCAAAACATTGTCTTCATAACAATATCACATTTCGACTTTGGGCATTAAAACACTTTGCATTCATCTCTGCTTGTGCTTGCATCTTCGTAGTCCACATCTAGTAACTTAAACGCATATTGAATAAATCTAGACACTTGATGTTACACTACCGACTCACATGCACTAAACAAACATATAACATACCTGAGTCAAGGCCCGACTGGGATTTCATCACCCAGCGGATACCTTACCCGTCCTGGTGACCCTACTTGGATTTCATCACCAAGGGGGAAGCCCACTCCGTTCTCTGGCAGAGGATAAACTCTAGGCGAGGTATATCTTGGCTAAGCGAGACCAGCTAACCACTGGAATCGTGAAGTGAGGGGAGCTTGCTCCTTAGCACCAGGCCACGTACCAGACCCTAACACAGATCTTTGAACACCTAAAACAACACCCAAAACTATCTTTAGACTGCCTTCTTCTAGGACCCATTTTTCAGCCAATCTCCCCAAACATTCATCTAAGGCATAAGCCACAAATTTCTAAGGTTAATTCCTAGGATTTATCGCTTAGGCTTGTCTGTCTTCCTCTGTTTTCCTCTTCTCATCTGATTGTTTGAGTGTGTGAGGGCGCTTTCTTCTTTGTTTTTCCACGAACCTTTTGGCTCTCTGGAAAACACAGTCACCGACATCGGCTCTTCCACCGACATCGGCTTTCCCTGTCACCGGCATCGGTTATTCTACCGACGTCGGCTTCATATGTTACCGGCATCGGTTATGTGACCCACGCCGGCCTTATTTCATACCGACATCGGCTTTTCAACCGACGTCGGTCTCTGTCACTGTCCTTTGTCTTCAAAACCAGCAGCCTGAAACCTATCCCTTCTCTGTCAAAAATTCCAATCTGGTTTTCTGAGACTGCAAAAACACAGTTTCTGGAATCAGGACTCTCTTCTTAACCACTTTAGCCAACAGCCGCTTCCGTCTATCCTGCCTCTAACCAGTCCTATCATGGAGTTCCACTCGGAGACTGAAAGAACTCCTACAGGACCGACCCCGACCCCGACCCCGACTCAAATTCCCATCATCCCTGAAGGGGACCGAGATTTCGAGAGATTCTTGGACCTCAATACCGCAGCCCTCCAAAACTATCTCGCGAGAAACCCAACGCGAGACCTTTCGGGTGACGTGGCGATGACATCCACACCATTCGCCACCCAATCCTTTATGACTCAGCCTTTCACCTCAACTATTAACCCAATCATGGCCAATACGCAAAGTTTGGCCTCCCCGTCTATTTTTAGACCGACCTCCATCGGGGTTCCATTACCCCCTCAACCACCTGCAATTCAACCAAGTTCTACATCATATCAGAACTTGATTACCTCGACCCCTTACACTCTTGCGCCCACAAATGTAGGAGTGCCCACCTCGCTTGCTACCAGTGCCGCCATTCAACCACCTTTGGTGGTGCCCAGTCAACTTATGCCTTCAACCTTCATAACGCAACCACCTCTAGCCTCCACTTCCGCCCCTGCGACTAGTCATCCGTACATTGTACAACCGACTATGTCGCACACCTCCTCTAACCTCTTCCAAGTGCCTTACAACCTAGGGGGCGCTCAGCCCGCCAATCCGTCAGCAAATCTTATCAAGATGCTGATGGATAAAATGTCCAGTCTCGAAGCCTCTATTTCCGGTTCAAGCAATACTTTGTCATATGAACAAATTTGCAACGAGCCCATTCATCCTTCTGTCCCTATTCGACCATATCCTAACCATTGGGAGCTTCCTAAATTCACTCGCTTTCAGAGTAAGGAAGACCCACAACAACATCTACGGGCATTTAGACATGCCTGTTATCTTATCACCCACGACGATGCGTTACTTCTACGCACGTTCCCTATGTCTCTTTCTGGCCCTGCCCTTGACTGGTATAGTTCTCTTGCCAGACACTCTATCTTTTCATTCATCCAACTCGCTCAATTATTTCTCGACCATTTCTCAATCAACATCACTAAACAAGTCTCTATCACAGACCTCTACTCCATCAGACAATTTGACGATGAATCTGTGGTCGATTTTGTCGCTCGTTGGAGAGGCTCGATTAACCAGCTCTCCTTCTCCTTGCCTCAACCCGAGCTCATCGAGATCTTTTCTCAAGCATGTGCCAACCACATCTCCTCTACCTTGCGGATTCAGACATTTTGCACTTTTGACGAAGCTTTCATCATGGCGCGAAAGCTCGAACTCCGTGCCCTTGAAGAAGACAAGGTCAAATTGCATAATACCAACGCAAAATCTACTGACCATTCTTCTTTCAGACCTTCTTCTTCTGCCAACTCCAAATCCAAAGGAGTGGCCAACACTGTGGTCGTTAGATCACCATCCTCAACAACGATGAATTATTCCCAACCTTCGACTTCTTCCAGCATTACCAAACAATTCCAACAACGGTATATCCAGCGTTCTTACACTCCACTTGGAGAACCATACGCTTCCGTTTTGGAAAAACTTCTCAAACAGGGGGTCCTCAATCTCCCTCCAATCCGACCACCTCAATTTGACCCTTCAAAAGCCCTCCCTACATGGTATAGGGAGGCCGACTTCTGTCCCTTTCATCGCGTCCAAGGCCATGACATCGACAACTGCCGAACTTTCAAAAACATAATCCAGGACATGATCGACAAGGGGGATCTTATTTTAGATAACCCGAACGCCCCACCTAATCAACATATCGACATCTTCAAACACCCTTTTCCAAATCATCCGCCTACTCAAAACAACGTCCAAACCATAACCCAAGATCCTCATGACCATGACATTCACACGATTAACACTATCTTACCTCTTATCTCTGATCAATCTCTTTCACAGGCAGAAGAGTTTTCTCCTATTCATCTATCACAAGATGAAGAACCCTCTTCTCCTGTTAGTCCTCCATCTATTTCTCCTACATTGGGGGACGCCTTGACCACACCTATACCATTAGCCGCACCTTCATCCAATGACCATACCTTGCGTACTCCTCAAGCACAAGTGGAAGGCATAATCATCCCTGCCTCTTGCCATCTGGAGGAGCCACCCTCTCCTATTTCTTCTCCACCAAGAGAAGAACTAGTCTCTTTACCCGTTTCAATCGAGGAAGACCCAGTCGTGGTTTCTTCTTGTCCTTTGCCTGAGATTGTTACATCTCACTCACCTTCATCCACATCCAAACCCAAGCCCACATCTAACCTCGCTTCGCATAACGGTGGCCCTCGACCCAAACACACGAAAGCTACTAGACCACACCGGAGAACTCCTCCCCCACCTTCGTCATTACCTTCAATCTTAGGCCCGCATCCGTCCACTTTAACAGGAGTGCTTCCCACTCCCATCCTTCACAGAGGCACATCGCCTCCATTACTTCCTCATCTCATCAGACAAACATCTCATCCGAGCTCTCGATCTATGCCTCTTTCACCTCCCAAACCAACGTCACCAACCCTCACTGCAATAAAACATCTAGACCCATTAGCAGGTTCTTATACCTTGCTTTTACGGCACCTATTGCAGTCATCTCGCCTCAACCTTCCGCCTCTCAAACCATATCATTCTCTCGGACCTAAACCACCTTGGTTCGATGACACTTGCATTTGTGCGTATCATCGCACGCCTGGGCACGACACGGAGCATTGTCATGCCCTCAAGGTCGCCATTCGCCAATGTCTGGCGAATGACACCTCTCTTCTCGACCACGTCATCAACAAACCTTCAACACCACCCCTCTCATCAACTCTCGGATCAAGGCCATCTTGGTTCGACAACTCCATATTCTGCCATTATCATCACACTCCGGGACATGACACTGAGCATTGTTGCGCTCTTAAAGCTGTCATTCGTCAACAACGGAGAAATCCTTTCCTTCTCACCAAGGCCCCTCTTAACCACCTCTTCGACAAAACATCAACCCCGACCCGTGCCTCTCCAACCTCATCGCCTAAATCGAGATCTCCACGGCAGACTATGGTCTCTTTACCGCCTTTGACCCCATTATTTGACATTAACACAGTCCATTTAATCACCAAGCCTCAGTCAATCTTGACTAATCTATCCAACATTCTCCCTAAGCGACTGGGGGGATCCAAACCTTCAACAAACTTTGACCAAACATTTTACCACACTTCAACCAATCCTCGACCAATCAACAACCAAATATCATTCAAACAAGTCTCGACCAATCAACAACCATATCAGTCAACTTCTCATCCACCATCAACATCTAACCAATCTGGAAAGAGCCAAATGGGGCAAGTCTGCTCCTAATTGACTCAGACCTTAACTCACTAGCATGGCCCAGAGACTTATCAGACCTTGAGCCCCCCTTTTCTGTCTTGCATCTTCGACCTTTCTTCTGCTAGTCGAGTACTCGTCTACTTGGCATGTAACTTGAGCTCGTCCCTTGAGCAATCCTTGTCCTCTTAATCCTCATCCCTTTCAACCCTATTCCCCTTTAACAAGTCCTCTACAACCCTTTTAGGATGCAGTGATGCTTTGTCCTAAGAAAAAGGGAGTCCTTGCACTTCTACAGTCTTGTCCATGACTCAACAAAAAAAAAAAAAAAAAAAAAAAAAAGACGATGTCCAAACATATCCATGGTCACTAAATCAAGTCAAGTCAATTCAAAAAGACAGACTGATCCCTCGAAGGACAGCTGTACTATCATTGCTGTATTACTAGACTGATCCCTTGAAGGACAGCTAGGCCAACTTTTCAAACATTATAAAGCAAAGATATAGACCACTCCCTCGAAGGATGGCTATAATTAAATCTTGCTACCAACAGCAACCTATCTTAGAAGCTTCCCGCATCGATCAGCTTCGCAACATGACCACTAAATCAAAAGACATCTCTATGTAGGCTTCCCGCATCGATCAGCCTGCGCAAAAAAAAAAAAAAAAAAAAAAAAAAAAAAAAAACAAGTCACGGACATTGGCTTGTAATTGTCTCAGGGTCTCCTACAAAAGGGACAAGGTTATTCCTGCTCTTAAACTGGGTTACCCTATCCTCCTCCCATCACCGGCTCAAGGGACTTCGAGCTCACTTTAATGTCAAAAGTGATTCGATTACCGTTCTAACTCAACACTAGTCAACGACGTAATGCATGAACGGGGCTTTGGTTCTAATCACCCCTATCTATGCTTCCTTTCTGGTCCTTGTCAATGAAAGAGCGATTTGCCTTTCACCTTTTCTCTACACTTTGGTCACGCTTTGGCCACGTCTCTTGTCGACTCATCCTTAAACCAAGCCAACTTCAACACTTTTTCACTCCATCATCGACATTTTCAACATGACATCAGGCATCATCCTTGTCCATTTCGCATAGTTCCCATGGACACCAATACACATGGAAACTATCGACCAGACCCAATTTATGTTCAGCATAAACCAATACTTGCTGAAGCATAAATAGACCTTTTATTCATTTTTAGCATACATCCATCGTGATTATGGAAACTTGCTAGAGATGAAAGACTCTCAACCACTTCTACAGAATACACCATCTGTAGCATCCTTTTATCCTCATCTTAGCCTCATCATTTCGACACATGACCAATCTCATCATTGACCATTTTGACCCTCTTAGTCCGAACTACATTGGTCTGAGGCCCTATGACCAGGGCTATGTAGGCAGCACTCAGATACCACATCTTTTGAGGTTAGCTCGACCACCCCCGTTTGTTCATCTCTATGATAGACAAACCTTCTCTTCTTCGACTCTTATCACGCCCAACTTCGTCAACCTTGACCAAGACCAATCATTTTCTTTGACCAAGACCAATCATAGACCTTTGACCAAGACCAATCATAGACCTTTGACCAAGACCAATCATTTTCTTTGACCAAGACCAATCATTTCCTTTGACCATGACCACTCATTCGACTTTGACCAAGACCAATCAATCCCTCTGACCCTCCCTCCCTTTTAGGGAGAACTACATCGGCCTGAGGCCCTATCATCGGGGCTATGTAGGCAGCACTCAGTTGACATGGGGTCTTCTGGGGTTAGCTCGGCCGCATCCTTTCGTCCATCCATCCTCTTGACCAATGACCATTGGCGACCATCCCTATCTCCTTCTTCTTTGACCTTCTTCCAAGACAATGTTGCCTTGGTTGTTTTTGCGTGTATGCTATTCCACGGCTGGTTAGCAGAATTGTTCGCAGACTATTTTTGACCCTTCACAAGTGTAGGATCACGCGCCAGTTGATCCCTACTACTTGTGGCCTTTTTCGTGTTTCTGGGAGCACTTCCTGAGCCCTGGATACCTGGGACACGACGACCATTTGGAGCTTCCGCTTAGATTGAGTGACCCGATCAGCAGACGACTAAATGCTGGGGCCCGATTACTTCAATTTTGGCACTCCTTGACCCTTGACCATGCGACAATTGGACCTGACCCTCTCGTGAAGTGGACTACGCGCAATCATGACTATGGCAGCATTTTCACTCACTCTTTTCTATCCATTTCTTTGTCAAATCGACACTCGATCTTCGGTTCCCTTCTCTCGACTATCGCTTTGAGGGGGGAACACCTCATCCTTTTTCTGGGGCAACCAACTCCTATTTTTGTCTTACAGTTCGTCCAGAACAACCAACAAGACAAAAAGGGGCAAATGTAGACACCGCAAACGTGTCTGCACCTTGGTTCTCCCCCTTGGTCCTTTCTTCCTCCTAGTCCCCCTTTTCCACCCTACCCTTGCCTCCTTGGATCCTCCCTTGAATCCCTCCACCTTCCCCTAGCATTTATTAGCCCAAATCTCACCATTATAGCCCCCCTCGTCCATTTTGGCAACCTTGCGACCGTTCTGCCCATGACCCCTCGCTCGGCGGCGTGCAAGAATGGGCAGAGGCTATTTTTAGCCTCTGTGCCCATCCTGCGACCGCCGACGTCGGCGACCCTTCGGCCGACGTCGGCAAAACTGCCGACATCGGCAGCCTTCATTATCCCGTCCTGTATCCGTTGCAAGCCCTGGACTCCTGAGCTCGCAAACAGAACTCTCCTGGCGTTTGGCATTCGTCTGGTCTTCGTTTTGAACCTCGTGCAACAACAGCAGCAGGTGCAAAGGCCCTTCATCAGAATTCTCTTCTTGCAAAATCCCCTCTGGCTTCAATAACAGCTCCTTCAACTCTTCATTCAGCAGGGAGGGAGGTAAGCAAATCTGTTAATTGATTCTTTGTTTTAAGCTTTCAGTTATCTATTGTTATCTGCTTCCCTTCTACCCTTCTCCCTTGAGAGGCTGCAAGGCCTTCTCAGGCCCTGTCCTCTGCCCATCCTCCTCTCCCATTGTCCCACTCTTCATCCCAGTTCCAGACAACTCCCCATTCCCCTTTTGTCCACAAAAGACCCTGTATAGGGCAAGACCATTCCATAGTCCATTCTGACCCGTCCCCAGACTCTGTCTCGACATCCTCAGCATCCCGGACCTGTCCACAGTCCAAAACACATCTCAGACCCGACCACAGGCCATTACCCCGACCGACGCCGGTCACTTCCCATACCGACGTCGGCAGAATAATCGACGACGGCAGACCTCCTAACCGACGCCGGCAGAACTTCCGACATCGGCGACTGTCATCAACCCGACTGCTTATTTCAGGTAACCATTTGGTTTTTTCTTTCATTTCTAAGCTATTCATCATTTCTGTATTCTGGCATCTTATACTTTCTCAGTCTTTTATCTGTTTTTCATCTGTGGGTTGACCTCCCTTTGAGGAAGTTTTTACACTTCCACGAACAAGCTTGTGCTTGGCAACCCACCGTCTATTTATCTAACATCCCCTTGTCCAAGTTTTCCATTCTTTTGCAGGTGTCATTCCTCCACAGCCAAAGAGGAGTGCTCACAAGCGTCTGGATCACGGTGCGCAGTCGACATCCAGGTATTCCTAACCTCGTCCATTTTCTCTAGTTTCTTTATTCAACATTTCGAATGTAGAAAGCGAATTAGCCCAAGAAACAACCACTTTGGTTTTCTATAAGTGTTTTGAATTTTTTGAAGTGGGATAAGGTTTCATCCTTAGTTTTGAGAATAAAAATATCAAAGGTTTTCTAAAAAAATCATCTTTGAAGGTTAAGGTGTATCTTTTTCCTCCAAAACTTGGAATATGAAAAGTAGCCATTTGATCACTATGCACAAGCTTAATGGGCATGGAATCCATCCATGACTTTCCAATATCAAATTTCTCCTCGTGACCTTTTACTTTTAAGCAACCTTCACATCTGTGAGCTTGGATTTTCTCACTTAAATATAAGTTTTTAACTATGTTTTTATTTTTCAAAAACTTCATGTTTTGAGAGTTTATATGTATTCATAGTGTTTTATGTATGGGGTGGTATCATCTAATATGAATAATCGATTATTAAATTTACCACCTTCTATTTTTTCTTTGCTAAATCATAGATCATATATCTCTCATTTTCAAAGAGTACCACTCTTCCTTGTTTGACACTCAAAAGATTTGTTCTAAGGGAAGGAATGAATAATATATTTATGATCTTTAGTTTTTTTAAAATTTCGACATCTACATTATCAATGAAATCTAAAGTGGATTCATTCCCCATGAAATTATTTTGATCTTCATCTTGGTTTTTTTCAAAATTGTTATTATCATAGGTCATGTGTTGAGTGCATCCACTATCAATGACCCATGTCCTTATTTCCTTTGAATTCAACAAATAAGTTTGAATATTGAAGAGAATTTTTTGTTTTATGTTTTCTTAATTATTCAACCCAAAGAGGCTTCCACATTCTTTGTTCCGACAAGCAAGTTACTTGTGGTTACATTTATTGCATATAGGACAAGGAGGGTGGTTTTTACATTTGCATTGGTCATCTTTATGATATTGAGAGTTATAAAAATTACACTTGGTGTGATTATTCTCATTATGGTTATTGTGTTCTTTTTTTCCCTTATTTTATTGGGTTTTTTGTGTTTTTCCAATTTTTGATTTATTATTTATTTTGGCCTTTATTTTTGTAGAAAGGAGGATTTTGATTTGAGTTATTGTTGTTGAGGACATTTTGGTTGGTTTCTTGTGTAAGTAATTCCTCCACACCTTTAATTTTTTTTTCACAAAATAGTGAGGGTGAGGTTATTACTAGATACATCATCAAAATATATTAGTTATCTAATGTTATTATACATAAGAGGTAGAGAGCATGTGACTTTTTATATAAGACATTTGTCCTTATTGTAGTCAACTCCTACTTCTTCAAGTTGTTCTCTAAGTGTACTCACGTGATCAAGATATTTACTAATGGATTCAAAGTCTTCAAATTTGATGCAATCCATTTTAGTTATAAGTTTTAATTTTCTTTGAGGAGAAAATGTCCTCAAATTCATTTTTTAAATACTCCCAAGTGTCTTGAATTTTGGAAATTTTCAAAATTTTGTTTTGGATGGTAGGGTTTACCACATCCAAGAAGAATTCTTGGATAATTTTAAAATATGGGGTAAAAATAGGATCAAGGCAACATAATGTGCAATAAATTACTGCCCAATATCTCTACAAATCCTTTTTAGCATTATCCCTCCATATCCCATAGTTGTCCCCATCAAGAATGATATAGGGTTTGGGTTTATGACGAGGGAGATGAGGAATGGAAATAGGAGGTATACAGGTTGAAGTATTTTGGTTTTTATTTTAGTTTTGAGTTTGGATTATTTACATTTAATTTTGAATTTGGTTTTTTTTAGCTTTGTATAAACACTTGCATTTGAGATTGGAGCAATACAATCAATTATGTGACATCCAAGGATTAAGATGTGGGTGTAGATGAATCCATCCTAAAATCCAAAAGGTTTTTTTTGTGTATTTTTAATTTTTTAAGAATATTAAAACTTTTTTCACATAAGTTAAATAAACTTAAGGTGATTTTTTTCTAAGTTTATGCAAAGTGAGAATTTTGTTTATTGTTTCAAACAAACTGATTTTTTCATTAAAAAAAACAAGGTTTTGAAATTTTCACTCAAATCAAAATTTTCATAAATTTCACCAAAGTTTTCAATCAAGAATCAAAACATGGAATATAAAATCCATTTTGAAAATTTTGATCATTCAAAAGTAGCATGAATCATTAAATAAATCAAGAGAGCATTCAAAATTCACAAGAAAGCAAAAACTTAATATGTAAAGTGAGAGTGCTAAATATTTGGATAGAAATATGCAAGTTTGTTTTTGATTTTGAGTTTATGCAAAGTGGGAAAATGAAAATTTTAATATCTTGAAATTTTTTTACAATAGTTAAAATCACCAATATCATAACTTGAGGTCAAAATATGAATCATGGAGGACAAAAATTTACAATAGTGATTTTTTTAGTATTGGAAGTAGACATAAAACATCATATTTATCCTAAATGAACCATGAAATTGCTATCAAAATTTAACATGTTTTTTTTACACCACAAGCATCTTAGATAAATGGATAGATTTAAAATATTGTTTATATTTTGTAATAAATCAGTCTAAATGTGAATTTAGGCCATATTTCAATTAGGGTTATAATAGTAGATACAAAAAGTACAATATCTCTCAATATAACCATTAGATTGAGCTAAAATTTTGAGCACTTATTTTTGACTTCCTAAGATCCATTTTCACTAGAGGACACATGTTTTCATGCATAGAATATATAAAAATATAATATTTATTCTCTATTTTTATTAATGGTTTTCCAAATTTCTAAAAAAAACTAATGCAAATGAGACATCTAATTCTAATACCATGTTTAAATCCTTGGTAGGGGGTTACCTAAGATTTTATAGATAACCTTTAGGATCTATATTTACTTACACTATATATTATGGATATATGGAAGGCAAAAATATTAATACATTCATGTAATTTTACCATATGGATGTGAATATGAAATAGATCAAGTATAATCTATACTAACCATAATGAACCATAATGAAATAAGTTGAAGCACATGATAAAGGTATGTGTGTGTGTGTGTGTGTGTGTGAGTGTGTGTGTGTGTGTGTGTGTGTGTGTGTGTGTGTGTGTGTGTGTGTGTGTGTGTGTGTGTGTGTGTGTGAGAGAGAGAGAGAGAGAGAGAGAGAGAGAGAGAGAGAGAGAGAGAGAGAGAGAGAGAGAGAGAGAGAGAGAGAGAGAGAGAGAGAGAGAGAGAGAGAGAGAGAGAGAGAGAGAGAGAGAGAGAGAGAGAGAAATCCAATAATATTTTAAGCAATGAAACAAATAAACATGAACTCTATATCATAAGTTATACCCTTTCCCCTTGGCAAGAGGGTGAGAGAATGTTCAATATATAAATGAGAACATGGGTTCATGTCTATGTGAATACAAGGATAACCATTGATCAAGAGAGTTGATCAATGGTGGAGAGTGAATCTGCAAATATAAAGTTAGATCCATGCCAAAATAATGTGAGCCATTGATAAGAAATAATATCAATGGTCACATTATAAAATTATGTTAACTAAATAAATTAACATAGTAATAGACTAAGGAAACAAGCTAATACACTAAAGTGTGATAATACATGACTAAAGTGTGCTAACCACATGAATATGAAGATTCTAAACCATGGTTTGAGAGTATACAAGGCACAAAAAACATATTCCATCATAACATGGTAAACACAACAAGGTATGGATCACCATTATTATAAAACTACCTCCAAAGCACCAATGTGATGTAGTTGAAAGACATGTCTAGTTTAAATTTATATTTCAGCCATAGTGGAAAAACTTAATTAGTTATTAAATATTTAATTTTCTAGTCTATAATAGTGATAAAAAATTTATATGGATGTGATAATGTCGATGGTATTACCATGTATAGAGATATTTTTAACCTTTGATCAAAACTAACAACTAAGTCTTTCCCATTGTGTATATGCCTATCAGTGTAATTAAAAGGCAAATGTTTTATTTTTAAGGGGTGGAGGAAGAGTATCACCTTACTTTATAATTTTTAATGGCCCATATTTTATATCATATATTTTTGGATCAATTTTTAAATCCAACATTAGGATGAGAATACTTTTTTGGGAAGAAAGATTCCCTCCTTATTATGATTTTTAGAGTCCCTATATGACACTTCCCTTAAACAACTAAAAATCAAACAAGGGCCACATAATAGATAGTCCCTACCCTTATAAATAGCATTATTATGAATTTTATATGATGTTTGAAGCTATATCCAATGTTACAAAAGGATAGTTGATGAAGCAATTACTAGGGCTTGACGTAATAGTCAATGATAGAAACAATGGCTATTATAGCATAGAGCTTTGAACATGTTAATAGTAACATACTATATCATTCGACATGTTCTATAATACTTGATTAGAGATAGATTCATTTGTATATTATTAGGAGTAACTAAGTAGGGTCAAGAAGAGAAAGGATTTTCCATGTATCGTGTCTTGTTTGGCATGTGCCAAAATGCATTGGTAAAATTACACATAGTAAAAATGTTGATTGTTATCAGTGTCTTACAAATTTCATTATAAGTTGCTTATCCTCCGATGCTTGACATGCAACCAATTTTTTCCAATGTTGCATTGAATATTGGGATTGGGTGAATTGATGGAGGCAAATCTATTGAAACATGTTTGTAGCTCCAGATATTATGAATCTAGAAGATATTATTTCTTGTTTGATGTCAATAAAAAAGATTAAGCATGTTTTCAGTTATAACTATTCAATGCTATCTAGGGTTATTAGCAACACATTCACATTTTTATAATCTCATTCAATTATAATAGTTGTTAGTCCTTGCATTTATATTAAGAATTATTTGCGCTTTATTTTTTTGTAAATTTACAATGTACACTTTCTCTAATAATTGCAAATAATAAATTTTATTTTATATTCCTTTAGATTAGTGTTATAAAACATTGTGTTTAATTATCTTAATTTACATTATAGGTTTTTGGAATACTATTTTGTTGATCTATATATGAAACTATAATATTGTAGTTGTATTTATGTATAGTTATTTATTTATTGATAAGTACTAGGCTTAAATAGGCCCCTTGAACTTTATATAGATAGGAACATATTTATAAAAGTGATATGCTAGCATATTTTCAATAGATAATTCTAAGGTCATTCCAAAAGATAAGGAAATCCAACTAACTTGCAAGCCTAAAAGCAATAGTATAAAAAACTACTAGATGATGCAAAAGATTTATGATATAAATAACAAGGAGAAGAGAAACCAAAATCAAGCAATACATAATGCTGAAAACAAGGAACTTAAACAAAATTATCTTCTAATTTTACCTCCATCTCCATTTTCGATGGCTAACATTGGGTAGAGATGTGGTAATATCCTTTGACCCCCTGACAACCTCCCCCTAGATTCTAGTTTTTATACCACCCAATAATGTTGAAGCACAGATGCTATCCATCTTTCGTTACATTAGAAATTAAATCACTCTCCTAGGAACCTGATCCAGCCATGGAAGAGCCAAAGCCTTACCTTGGACTACCATATTAGCTAAGAATTTAACTAACTCCACATGATCTCTTTGATGTTTGATGTTCTTCTATACTTCTAGCTCATATATTGGACTCTTTATTTATGCCAAAGGGGGAGGAGAGATAAAGAACCCCATCAAAAGAGAATGGAAATTTTTTCTACAAATATTCTACTAAAAGCAAAATGACTGATAGGGGGTGAATCAGGGTTCAAAAAATTTCTTATACAATGTTACTTGATAAATCATAGATCATTTATACAAGCATGTACATCTTAGCAAGCATTGTTTCTCTTAATTTTTGCTTATTTTTTAATTTGGAAGCAAGTAAGAAACTAGTAAAATGGGTGTGTAAAAGAATACCTAATTAAAGTGTGCACATGATCTAGATGATGGTGAGAACTCCTCTTTATCTTGGAAGGAATAACCTATAGATATGAAAGACATTAGAAAAGGGTTTTTTTTAGCAAGATAGTTGAGTGGACTGTCTAGCATGAGCTAGATCTAAGAAGCGTATGCTTGCTAGGAGGCTGTCAATCCACTGATTATAAAAATTAAGTTGATGTAGATAAAAAGAAAGAATAATTGCATTTAATAACATAAAAGTAAATGCATTCAATAAGAAGAAATTAAAATGATTTTTTAAATAAATGACTAAAATAGCAAAAGTGGGTCAATACTCATGCTAAGATAGTTGAGGTTAGGTCCAAAAAATCAAGGCAAGTATTGTAAATAGGTAGGAACACATAAATTAGGGTTTGGCTGATGTAGAGGGACTAAAAATAATGTGTTGTTATTTTTGGCCATAGTGATCATCGGTAGTTGGGTAAATCATCATTGGTTTGGCTGACCATCAGTGATTAGGTGACCGTCGATAGTTGAGGTGATCATCGGTGATTGGGCTAACCATTGGTGGTTGCCTGTGTATTTTTAAAATGTTCAAAAAGGGCATTGTAGATTAGGTAAATGATTAGTTAAGGGTTTTGGTATGGGTTTGGTCAGGTTAGGAGGGTTGGAAATGAAATGACATCAAAAAATAAGTATGATATTCTTACAATTTACCATATAGTTGATGGTGAAAATGTTTTAATAATCTAGCCAAAGTGATAGTAATTTAGCCTTGAAAACAATTATGACAGTGGTTTAGGTCTTTGTTACTATTGCTTACTTGCTGAAAGAAAGTTGGACACCTATACGTAAGAAGATTTGATAGCTTGGATGTGAATTTTTGGATCTTTTTCACTTATTACTTCTCTCCTTTTATAAGATGAGGTTGTTAATTAACTAGTGCAGACACCTAAATCTGGCCACCAATAATCTCCAATAAAGATTTTGAACAATTTCCATTGAAGTGCACACTTTGGCCTAAAAACACTATAACACACTAAATAATGTGAAATCGACATATTCAATTGCCAATTTTGGCTAGAGTATCATTAAATGGGGTAATGTAATTTATGTGCTAGCTAACTTTGATCAGATCATTCTGAGTCAAAATGCTAATTTTACACTTGGGTGCTTTGGATTGCTCTTTCCTATCAAATCTCTTGCATAATACATGTGCCTTTATTATTTTTTGTTGGTAACATCTTAAATGGGATAACATATCCAACACATCTAACATTGACTTCCAATTCTAATCCAATCAAAATTTAGACCAATAACAAGGCATTTTGATCAATTTGAGTAATTTGTGCACAAAGTACTTAATCATGCTTAAGAGCTAATTAAACCAAATTAGATCCTAAATAAGAATTCCATGGAAACTTTTTGAAAACTTATTTTTATAAATGAATATTGAATATCTGCATCATCAGGTGACCTTATTTCCTAGGAAGACATCCCTAGGCCATAAATGCCACAAATATCAAGATTCATGCCTCTCATGCCTCATTAATGCCCTCCATGCCTCTTAATTTCTCCTCAATATTGATTAGCCTATTTATGAATTTTAATTACAAAATTAGATTAATCCTTAGCCTCAATCCTGAGATGGATGGTTTAGTTTGATTCTACCAATTTGCAAAAATCTATAAATAGGAGGCCTTACCACTTGAATTTTAAGATTGGATAATGCAAAGTTACCATGAAAAATTGACTTTAGAGCCTCATGAAAATTAGTGTTATAATGATAAATTATTGAGCCAAGCCAAGCCATAAGCCACAAGGTGCCAAGGAGAAGAGGAGATAGCCAAGCCTCCTTTGATGAAGACTTCATGAGCACAAACCAAGCAAGCCAATCAAAGAACACTCTTAGAGTATCAAGGAAGGTAAGGAATGTGTGTTTCTTTCATTTTATTTGTGATTTATTCATTTATTTTTCTTCACTAATCTCCCCCTTTGAGATAGACTTAATGTGTTAGCATTTAGTGTGTTTTGTTTTGTTTTATTTTGATTTCATTCACTAACACAATACTAATCTCCCTTTATTACAATCCTATGTTCAAAGCTAAGAGGAAGTTGTTAATTAGATAGGAGGATAAATTTTCCATTTATGATGTTCTAAATCTTGCTAACATTGTAAAAGGGAAGTTACTAAATTATGCCATACTTATCTAGTACATGATTGGAAATGGATTTAAAGTAGGCTGATGACCTGACCATTGATGGTCAAGCTAACCATTGATAGTTATGATGACCATCAATGTTCAAGAAGATAGAGGAAAATGGGTGAAAGTAAGTTAAAAGGAGGTGGATTAAAAGGTTCAGTTAAAGGTGTTAGGTTAGGGGTTTAATAGGTTCAAGTTAGAAAATGAGTTTAGTTAATTGGGTGTTCAACTAGACTCGAGGTCAGATGAGGGTCAAGGCACTTTGACATCTAAAACTATCATGTGTAGTTTTTGAGTGTCTATATTTTTCCCCTTTTTGTTATGTGGATTTTATTTAACAAGTAGTAAAACAAAAACAAATGGATTTCTAGTCTAAGTCTATGTACCTAAAGTATGGAAGGAGGTATTCCCCCTTAAACTAGGAGTCGATGAGGTGAAAATAAAATTAGGTCAGGGTTTGATAAATGGTAAATGGTGAGTCATGAGATAGGTGACATAAAAGGGTTAGGCATTTGAAATGAAAACATGTGCACAAAATATGACTAAGTGAGATAATCAAGATCATGCAAAGACTAACCAATCCAAAGCATTGGGCATAGATGATCGAGTTAGTCCTAGCAAATCTACTAGACTAGGTGGGTATTTGTCATAGGTATCCAAGGTAGGAAGTGCTCCCTTAAAAAATACAAATGGTCAAGTCATGCATGAGGTAGTGCAAAAAATTCAAAATCTCAACATGGCAAGGTTGGTTAGTGCAATCAAAAATACCATGGCAAGGTCATCATAAAATATGCAAATATTTGGGTCAAAAATATCCAATGTCAAGGTGGGCATGGTCAAATGGGTTGGTGGGTATGGTTGAGGTAACCCTTAAAAGGTTAATTTTTGGTGGGGAGGAGAGATTAGGGTATCTTGAAAAGTGATTTTGAAGGTTGGGTGTTGAAAAGGTTGGAAAAAGTTGGGGACCTTGACCATCAATGGTTAGGGGTTTTCCACATGGTCAACCATTGATGGTCATCATGACCATCAACAGTTAGGGTAAACCATAAAAACCAAGGGATAAAAATTAAAAGTGTTAAGTCATTTTCACTTTTGAATTTTGGTGACTTGTGTTCTAGAGCTAGTGTGTTGTTGGCATTTTTTCAATTGGTTGAGTGCTGGTGTTCAAGTTTGACAGAGTGTAGACTAGATGGAGGGTGGACAAGGGTATGGTCAAGTGATGGGATGAGGGATTTGACCATGCTAATGATCATGGAATGAGGTAGTTTTTGTTTATAAAATGATAAGTAGTGTATGTTATTTGTTATATTGATTAGTTGAGATGAAATTGAGTCAGTAGAATTGATTGTGATAGGGTTTTGTGATGGTGTAGGGTAGGTATGCCCTAGTGTTTAGGGTCTTGTGAAATTTAGAAAAATAGGTGAGTGGTTTGGTGAATAAGGTAGGCATAGGTTGTTACTTAGCTCAGTGTGGAAAATGAAGTGGTTAAGCTAATGTGATTGGTTTACAGGCCTGTGAGTAGATTTCAATGAGGGATCGAGTCCCTAATATCTTTATAGAGGTCCATGATGGGATGATAAATGATGAGTAAAGGCATATGGAGGATGTTATCCTAGGGGTCATGAGACATCATCATCACCTACTATGGGATGTGGCTATGATCATGGCTCTCATTGAGAGATGGGATCTAGCCATGAACACATTTTTGCTATCGACATGAGAGGTGGCTATCTTACTAGAGGATATTCAATAGATTACATGCCTACCCATTCAAAGGGATGTGATTTATCACATAGAGAGTGAGGAGAGAGACTACCACATGGACCTCATATATAGAGTGGTTCAAGTCTAAGCCAAGTATCATGTAGGTGGTGGTTGTCATGGGCCACTATACCAAAGGGATCCAGGGGATAGATGTTTATTGACCATGATGATGATGGGGGTGCCTTGCTTCACACTATCAGATTTGAAAAGTGACTGATTCCCTTGTCTACTTTTGGGAGTATTAGTAGAGATGTTATTGGGGAGGACTATTTTTGGTTGGTGCCCCATGTTATTAATGCATATCTATAGGGATATCTAGTCCTTTCAAACACATAGGTGGTATGGGATCAGTGTGGGGTTTGTGCCTCATTATTGGGCATATGAGCACATATGAGTTTTGAGACCTTTGGGACTACCATGGGATGGTTATGCTCTGATAAACTATATAGTGGGTTTTATGAGATGGAGAAGTTATTATACACTGATAGGGGTTGGTGGTGGTATCAGAGACATAGATTAGTTTAGAGATGCTTTGGAGGGTTTGGTGGTGGGTGACATAGTGTGGAGGATATATGTGGGCTAGCCAAGGTGGGTAGGGTATATATTTCATAGGCTATCACTAAAGAGTTGGTGTTAGATTTATGGGAGGCAAGATGGTGAGATCGAGCTTATCCCATTCGATCAAATGTGGAGATAGTTTATCTTGGTATAGGGGATCCCACTATATTTTCCATGATACAGGAGAGAGGATGTTATGTTCTTAATCCAAGATCCATAGATATAAGATGTTGTGATAGATTAGGAGGAGATACCGATGAGAGATATGATATATGATGCAAGGGTTGTAAATGGTTATGTACCATGGTAATAGGCCTGATATGTAATGGCTAATTTTGGATGGGGTGATGGGGGTTAGTATCCCATGGATGTGGATCACATTAGGGCACCATCATATAATGGATAGGTAGCATCAACACTAGCCTAAATCAATGGATTATAAGGATAGGTGGCCACTTTACAAGGCCATATTTTCATTTTACAAGGTCAGGTGGTGACACTAACTAGAGAGTGAGATTAGGTAAGGATATCTCTTGGGTTAGTGATTTAGGAGAGATTCACTGAGATAAAGGGTAGGAGGAGTGGTAACACCAACAAGGGAACTGACAGGAGAACTTGATATAATTCTTATGACATGTATTTAGCCACCATTAAGGAGTTGAGATATTATGAGGTGATAGTGTTGGCATAGCTACCACTAGAGATGAGCTATGGAGAGTATAATGTTATCTTGGCAGTTGGTCCATCTATAGCTACTCTGAGATAGTGGGTCTCCATAGTGGGTTAGGTAGTGAGATTAGGGGGACCACCATTTGATGGTAGTTTAGGTGAAGGTAGTAGTGGTGCCTTAGGGGCCTGATATATAAGATTATAGGGTGTATATGTTTTGATTTTGATACTAGCCTACATGCTAATGATGTGAGATGTATATCTGATAAAAAGATTTAAACATGATTTTTAATTAATGGACATGATGTATATTCATTGACATGTATTATTTTTATTATGATGTATATGATGATATAGATGACAATTATGTTAATGATGTTCATGATGATGATTATATTCATGATATAGTTATGGTTATGGATTATGTTTGATGCTCATGAGATTTATGGTTTATTAGGATGTTCATGATGTATGTTTATGATGAAATAATAGGTTGATCATACCCCATGCTCTATAAGATGAGATGTAGACTTGTAGTTTTAGGCATGTGATGTTGAGGATCATGGATGATTTTATTATGCTATATAATGATGGGATGTCGATGATCATGGATGATTTTATTATTCTATATGATGATGTGATGAGATGTTTGATCCTACGATGAATATTTTAAGTTTATACATTATGGATGATGTCTTAGTGCATGGATATATTTGTGTACATGTGATAAATGGTTTTGCTTATGGTTTGTTTGATGATGTTTGTGTTGACCAATTTTTGCCCACAGGCAAATTTTTTGGTCCCCTTCTTCCTTTACTATTCAATGCTAGTCATTCTCAGGTTGCACAAGTTTAATGAGAAGTTCATAGCCTGGTTTAAGTGGTTCAGCGACCTTTGGTTCAAAAGTCCATCTTCAAGTTCAACATCTCGATTCAGCAATGGTTGAACCATTAAACCATTGAACCATTTTTGGTTCAACGGATTGGTTCAACAGATTGGTTCAAGGGATATGTTCAATGGGCTTGGTTCACTAGTTCATCAGTGCATAATGGTTGAACCATTGAACCATTTTTGGTTTAACACTTGGTTCATTGGCCTAGTTCAATCAGTCAGCTCAGTTCTTAGTTCATCGGTGCATAATGATTGAACCAATTAAATTGTTGAACCATTTTTGGTTTAATGGATTGGTTTAAGGGTATGCCTAATTGGCTGAAGGGTAGTCTTCAAGTCCAAATACCCTTGCAAAGGGCAGGCACTTCAAAAGACTAGACTCGAGGAGAATTTTTGTGGACTTTTGTCTGCGAGAAAATGCCCACAGAAAATACACAAAGCCTGCGAGAGCCCGAGAGGCAATATAAGGCACAAGCGACCCGCTGAAGTTCCCCGAAGGGCAAGTGCCCTTGCAAGGGACTCTTAGCCAAATACAAAGGGCACTTTCAGAGGTTGGAGATTAACTTTCCCTTAGGGAAAGTGCCAGGAAGAGACAAAGGGAACAAAGGAGTGCTTGTAGGAGAAGGCCAAGGTTCAACCTTGGTTCAACCATTTGGTTCATCAGCACATAGCGTTGAACCATTTTGGTTCAATGAATCAGTTCAAAGGTTTGGTTCAATGGGCTCAGGGTGCAATGGTTGAACCATTTTTGGTTCAATGACTTAGTTCAACACCTCCAATTCAACGTGCAGGACACAAAAGGCAAAGATGAAGGACCTGATGACGTTTTGATATGGACGAGGACGTCTAGGAGGCTGTCAAAATTAATGAAGCAAATTAGCTGTTGGTTTTCAAATCAATGATGGCTATATGAACATTAAAATTAGTGCAATGAAATAGTTGTTTGCTTTTAAAGAAAGAGAGTGCTAACTAGAGGGAGCCAAGATGCAGCCACCCACCAAAAATTTGCCCTGAGAGCTAAAGGAGCCAAAAGAGACAAGAAAGGGAAAAGGACAAATTGACAAACATGGAACAGGTAGTTAGCCCAAGTGGTGAGAGGAAGCACCAATTTGAGAAGTGATTCCAGCAGGTGAAACAGTGGTTGCAATTGATCACTAAAGGATGTGAACTACCAATCATGCACCCTTTTTCTTCATTTCACATTTATGAGTAGACAAGTTGTGTAGGTGCCTTCAAGAAGTAGCCTTGGTTAATGATAAAATTGTGTAGCCATGTCAAAGAGAGCCTGAAGTTAAAGCAAGGGTTGACACATCATTTACTTTTAAAAGCAGCCTACTCTTCCCAATGCAGGGGATGCATGGGCCACTTGTAAAAGGGGGTGCGAGGGGACCTCCCTTCTCCTATATATTTGAGAACTTGTCATTTTGTAATCATCTTCCACATTTTGTAAGGTGTAGCCCTGGTAAAATTTCCACCTAAATCAATAAATGTAGTTTTTTACCTCTATCTTAGATAGACATTTATGTGTATGTGTTGAGTGTTGATTTGTGTTTAGTCATTGTTTTCTTGATGCTTTCACAAGCTCAATACCAATGTATCTATTGTCTACAAAGTGCCCTTTTTGTAGACTGGTAAGGAGAGTTCTATTTAGAGGTGCAAAAATAGGAGTTACCTTGCAAGTGTGCATTTCATAGCACCTTTGGTGAACCTCTATTCTTCGTATTTTCATTCAAACCTCCCTATCAAGATTTTGTAGTCTGGTTCTTCTACCAAGTGTGAAGCATATGTATGCATTTGTCTAGTTTCAAGTGTGGATGTGAGAAGGTCATTTCATTTTGGTGTATCACCTCATTAGAGTAGTTTGTTTTCCTACAATCTTTCTCCCTTTTCGTCCCCCCATTATATATCTATATATACATAACTGTATTAGCACTTGTTGGGATGAATATGATACATCAAAGGGAGCTAGCCCTTATCTAGAGACTCTCCCCTCTAGCTTCTCTAGTCCCATAGGTGAGAGGGGAGTTTCCATAGTTTCGAGGAGAAGGCAGGAGCTCGGCCTCCTGCCAAAGGGTGCATTCTTCGATGTCAATAGTTTTGGCATGCCCGGTGGGACATAGTTTTATAACTTAATAAGATTTTAGGATTGATGATGGTCCTATTACCATAAATATAATATTTTCAGCATCTAGTGACTCCACTAGTAAGAGCTTCAATTTTCTAATTAAGACTAGTTTCTTAACTTTCTATGCGTAAAGTCACCACAAGGTCTACGTCTAAAGGGGTTCCTTTCAATTTCATTGAGTTGCCTTTAAACTCTGTAAAAAGTCTAAGGTTTGAGAGGACTCACCCTTATCTAGCAAGCCATCCTCTTAGACCTGTTATAAGGGACACATTCACAGTAGAGCCATAGCTATAACCCATCCCAGCCATGGCATTGCCTTTTGCGGCTTTTCGTGGTTAGAGCCCCTTGAACCTCCCACTTTATGACCCAAATCCCAGGAGATACCCTAAAAAATGTGCCTTCTTTTGGTGGAGAAGGGCCTATAACATTCATCGAGCACATTATAAATATTGCTAACCTCTGCAATATTCACAATGTCATGGAGGAAAATATCACAATCAGATTGCTAGCATTGTCTCTTAAGGGAAAAGCTCTTGACTGGTATGGGACCTTGCCTATAAATTTGATCCATTCCTAGAATGAATTGGGAACTCAGTTGATAGACTATTTGGGTGAAAAAATCAATGACCTCTCGCTTGTTGAGTAGCTAATGACCATAAAGAGGGCTCCACATGAGTATATGCAGGATTTCGACATGCAATTTTAGAAGACTTGGGATAGAATCCCCATCCTGGTAAGACCAACTACTAGCTATGCTTTCTTGTATTATTTAAAGGCATTGAATAGTGATGTTGTAGTAATGATACAATCCATGGGAGGGCATATCCTACTTGTTGCTTATGACATAGCCATAGCAGCTGAAAATTGCTTAGTTTAGGCTGGGAAAATAGCCCTTAGGCCTCACATGCCACTTTTTCCAAAAATACCACCTCCAATTCAAACCATTGCTCCCACATTAGCCCCTCTAACTAGCATTGAGAAACTAGCTACTATTTCATCCAATGAGCTCCATGAAGTTAAGAGTCTGTTGCAGAGCATGTCAAATGAACTTGTAGCTCTTAAAAGGCAGCAGGCTCAAAGCAACAGACCAAACTAGGGATACCAGTATTATGGTCAAGCCCCTAGACCCCCTTTTCAAAACTATAATCAAGGATAAGGTCAACTCACTCAGACCAGACCATTTTAAAACTATAATCTAGGCCCCCCTTCATCATCTAAAGTCATGGTACCAGTTCAGAACAATCTAGTAAGGAGCAGCCAAGCTGTTCGATCATGGGATATGGTCAAGAACAGGTTGTTTACACAAATGAGATGATGAATTATTTATAGAATCCAGACAATCAAGTAGCCACTTAGCCCCAAGTCTTTGAGACTCTAATGTAGCCCAACACGAGTAGCAATCAAGCCCAGCCTGATTCTACCCTAATGAATCATTTGGAAGGGGAATTTTATTCAGTGAATTATGTGGGCACTACAGACAATCAGGCTGACTGTGTTGCAGCCAACACAAGATTTAAGAGAAGAGCAATGGGAGAAGCCCAGGCTACCACTCAAGTGGTAGGTACACCCTCTCCATTACACTCAAACCAAAAAGCCCCAAATTTTAGGTCACCATTTGCACCTTTAGCCCCTCAGCCTACAGTCCAGATTGGAATCAGCCCCAAAGAAAATTTAAAGGGAGGCAGTCCCAATGTTAATATAATGGACTAGATGAATAAGCTACATATGAACATCTCTTTATGGGATTCATTGTCTCTTCCAGGATAGAAGGACGTATTGAAGAAGGAATTACATGAGCTAGATCGACAAGTTGTCCCAGCGAGCACTGATAACATCTTGATGACGAATAGATAGACTTCCACTTCAGGTCAAGTAAAGAAGGAAGAAAACTCCCCCTTTCTATGTATCCTTGGTCATAGGGGATTTCTTGGTACACAAATACATAATTGACAGTGGGGCTAGTACCTTAGTGATGCCCAAGTGTATAGCTAACAAGATGGGATTGAAATATGAAGAGATGAATAAGGGAGTCCTACAGTTAGATGGGATGCCTGAAAAAATAGTTGGAATTTTAAAGGGTTTAAGCTTGACATTACATGCTTGCCCAACCTTCTCAATTCCCCATGATATAGTGGTAGCAGATGTTCCTCCTTAATTTGCAATTTTCTTGTCCAGGGACTTCACATCAAAGATAGGTGGCTATCTAGTAGCGAATTGGTCATATCTGATTTTTAGAACCAAATATGGGACCAAGGTAAAAATTGAATCTGAGCCACTCTACAAAGACCATCTAGAACCATATTCACCCAAGGCAACAAATGTTAGTTACACCATTATCGACCCAAAAGAGTCCCAAACAGACCAATCTCCATCCTCTACTCTTGAAGGAGTTGTAGACTTACTCTTGGATGAGTGGGGAAATGATAATTTCAAACATGATCCTTAAAATTTTATAGAGGAGATAGACCTTGGAGTCTACTACATGCAAGAAGAAGGCACCTTCATGCCAAATATAATGAAGATAGGCCATGAAGATCTAGGTCTATGGCAACTATATTTTGATGGTTTCAGAAGTAAGCTGGGCACTGGTGGCAGAGTGATGCTAATCTCCCCTTCAAAGGATAGGTACTTTTTAGCTTTCCATTTCCATTTATCTTGCATAAGTAATGTTGTAGAATACGAGTCCCTTATCCATGGTCTAGAATGGGCAAGAAAAAGAGGGATCAAGGAGTTGCAAGTTTTGGGAGACAGTGAGCTAATTTTAAAGCAGGTGAAAAGCTAGAATCTGACCAAGAATTCCTTGCTAAAGTCTTACAAGCATAGAGTCTGGGACTTGGTAGAAGATTTCCTTGCTTTCAATATCACCTCCATTCCTAGAGAGTAGAACAAACAAGTAGATAGACTAGCAACAATTGGTGCTCAGTTTGATGTTTCCAAGGAAATAGGTCGAGACTATAGTTTGCGCCACTTGAAGGTGGTAGTTCAGCCCTCTATCCCCGACAACATTGCAAATTGGAAAGTTTTTGAAAATGACCAACAAATAGATTTCTTCCTATGGGAAGAAGCTAAGTTCATAACATAGAACCAAGTGAAGTTATAGTAGCAATACAACAATCAAATTATTTAATTGAAGAACAATAAGCTCCCTAAAGGTTTGGTTGCTCTTGAGAACATCTTCAATGGAGATGACCAATTGAGAAATGATAAGGAATGCATCACAACTAAAGAGGAGAATTATTAAAGGGTTGAGATCTTCAAGGAAAAGCTGCTTGCACTTAGAAAAGTCTACACGATTCAAGAAAGGTGGGCTTTCATTTTGATGTGTCAGGAATTCATAGATGTTTTTGCATGGGATTACAATGACTTAAAGGGCTTTGACTCAAGACTCACCCAGCACACCATTAAATTAGAAGAAGGTGCCAGGACAATCACACAAAAGCAGAGGCATGTCAATCTAATGATTAAGCCCCTCATGCAGAGGGAACTGGCCAAATTGATTGAGTCTGGAATTATATTTCCAATCAAGCATTCCTCTTGGCTGGCTAACCTTATTCCTGTTAGAAAGAAGAATGGGGAGATCAAGCTATGTGTCAAATTCAGAGACCTTAATAAAGTCTCTTTAAAAGATCATTATCCCCTCCTAAGCATGGAGCAGATCCTTTAAAAGCTAATAGGCAGCAAGCATTTCTCCCTCCTGGATGGTTATTCAGGATATAATTAAATTCTGGTGCAAGGCAGTGACCAGCACAAAACGGCCTTCATCACTAAATGGGGAATGTTTGCCTACAAGAAGATGCCATTCAAGCTATCTAATGTTGGCGCTACTTTTCAATGAGCCATGGACATAGCTTTTAGAGGTTTGATAAATGATAATGTGTTGGTATACCTCAATGATGTGATGGTATTCTCTAAGGAAGTAAGCCAACACATGGAACACCTCAGGCAGATTTTTGAGAGGTGTATGGAATTCGACATCTCTCTTAATCGAAAGAAATGCATGTTTGCTATTCATGAAGGGAAACTCCTTGGCCACATCATGTCTAAGGAAGGCTTATCCATTGACCCTGATAGAGTTTGTTCCATCCTGGAAATGTCCCTACCAAAGCACAAGAAAGGCCTGCTAAGTTTCTTTGGCAAGATAAATTTCATTTAGAGATTCATTCAAAATTTCACTGAGATAGTCAAGCCACTCGCCTCTATGCTGAGAAAGGGTGAGGAGTTTAAGTGGACAACACAAAGAAAAGACAACTTTGAAGCCATCTAGCAGGTCATAAATCAGGCTCCTACTTTGATCAGCCCCAACTTCAACAAAGACTTCAACTTCTACACTTTCAGAAATGAAGAGGTGATCTCTACCGTGCTTACTCAAGCAAATGGTGATGACCTCGAGCAACCACTTTCTTTTTTATCCAAGGATTAAAATATTTTGAAGTTAGATACACGTATGTAGAGAAGCAAGTCTTGATAGTAGTGTGGAGCCTAAAGAAATTTAGGCATATGTTGTCTAATAGCAAGATTCACCTCATGGTCCCACATCCTGGCATTAAGGATTTCTTGACCAATCGAGACCTAAATGAGAAGAGGGTAGGGTGGATCACCAAGGTGATGGAGTATGATGTAGACATCAAGATCAGCAAGCTAGTGAGGGGAAGAGGCTTGTGCGAATAGCTTGCTACAAACTTTAAGCAAAAAAGGGAAGACAACTTACTAATTCATGATGCAGCCATAGCAAGAGAGCCAGCTATCATAAAGGATTGGACATTAGACTTGAAGTGTTTTTTCCTCATTGGTGAGTGCCTACAGAGTCTTGGTAAAATTGAAAGAAGGTACTTCAAGCTCCAATCTCTCCCTTATGTTCTAATTGATGGAGTATTGTTTAGAGGGATCTCTTCGAGGTCTCCCAAGATACATTGACCCAAACCAAGATGATAAGGTACTATTTGAGTTCCATGATGGGCCAACAGGTGGTCATTTCACTCCTAGAGCTACTACAGCAAAGATAATGAGAGCTAGCTATTTTTGGCCTACTCTTTTCAGAGACACCCATGCCTGGGTAAAAAAGTGCCAAAAGTGTGCACTTTTTGATGGGAAACAATGTTTGGCTGCCATGCCCCTACAACCTATTCAGGGAGAGAAACCATTCATGCAGTGGGACCTGGATTTCATAGGGATGATCAATCCTCCCTCTAGTGCTAGACACAAGTGGGTCCTGACTACCACAGACTATTTCACAAGGTGGGTGGAGGCTGTTGCTCTGAAGGAGGCAAATGAAAGTGTAGTCCTAGAATTTTATGAGGAATTGGTAACAAGATTCAGGGTCCCAACCACCATAATCTCATATAACACCTTGGCTTTTCTAGGAACCAAACTAAGTGAATGGGTGCTAAGGTATGGTATATATCTCAGCACTTCATCAAATTATTACCCACAGGGGAATGGGCTGGCTGAGTCCACCAACAAAAATTTGATTAGGATCATAAAAAGGACCATGGAAGAAAATTAGAAAACTTGGCATGCCAAGCTGAAGACAACTCTGTGGGCCGATCAAATCACTCAAAAGAGAGCAATCAGAAATTCTCCATATGTGCTTGGAAGGGAAGCTAGGCTTCCCATCTCACTTGAATTGCCAGCATTGGACCTCGCTCGCCAACTACAATTAGAAGAAGGAACCAGCATGGAAGTCAAGTTATGCGAGCTGATGGAGCTCCAAGAGTTCAGGGACCGGGCTATGGCTTTTATGACTAGTCACCAATAGCAAACAAAGATACACTTCAATAAGAAATATTTAGCAAGAGATTTATCTGAAGGAGACATTGTCTTGAAATGGGACGAAGACTGAGCCAAGCCTGAAAAGCATGCAAAATTTGATGCCCTATGGAGTGGTCCATACATAATCACTCAGTGCAAGCAGCATAATGCATTCCAACTCTCTAGGTTGGATGGTGAAGAACTGCATATCCTAGTTAATGTGATACATCTAAAGCATTGCCACTGAGTCTCCTTTTAGCTATATATATTTTCCCTTGTTTTCTTTCCTATTTTCCCTAAGTGTTGTTGCACAGTTAGTAGTTTTCTTAGCTTTGTGCATGTTTTTCTTTCCCTCTTGGAGGTAATCTGCATGTTTGGTTATAATATTCATTAGAGCTATTGCTAGTTTTCCAAGTTATCATCTGAATCTGTGTCTACTAGACTGCAAGGCAACTACTCTCTAAACATAGTAGGCATGCTTCCCCTGGGAGTCACCAATTTGTTGACCAATTTTTTCTACAGGAAAAATTTTTGGTCCCCTTTTTCCTTTGCTATTCAATGCCAGTCATTCTCAGGTTGCACAAGTTCAATGAGAAGTTCATATCCTGGTTCAAGTGGTTTAGCGACCTTTGGTTTAAAATCCCATCTTCAAGTTCAACATCTTGATTTAGCAATGGTTGAACCATTGAACCATTTTTGGTTCAATGGATTGGATCAACAGATTGGTTTAAGGGATAGGTTCAATGGGCTTGGTTCACTAGTTCATCAGTGCATAATGGTTGAACCATTGAACCGTTGAACCATTTTTGGTTCAACACTTGGTTCATCAGCCTAGTTTAATTAGTCAGATCAATTCCTAGTTCATTGACGCGTAGTGATTGAACCAATTGAACTGTTGAACCATTTTTGGTTCAATAGATTGGTTTAAGGGTATGCCCAGTTGGCCAAAGGGTAGTCTTCAAGTTTAAATACCCTTGAGAAGGGTAGGCACTTCAAAAGACTAGACTTGGGGAGAATTTCCATGGAATTTTGTCCATGGGAAAATGCCCGCAAAAAATACACAAAGCCCACAGGAGCCCGAGAGGCAATACAAGGTACAAACAACCCGCTGAAGTTCCTCAAAGGGTAGGTGCCCTTGCAGGGGACTCTTGGCCAAATACAAAGGGTACTTTCAAAGGCTAGAGATTCACTTTCCCTTAGGGAAAGTGCCAGGAAGAGACAAAGGGAACAAAGGAGTGCTTGCAGGAGAAGGCCAAGGTTCAACATTGGTTCAACCATTTGGTTCATCAGCGCACAGCATTGAACCATTTTGGTTCAACGAATTAGTTTAAAGGTTTGGTTTAATGGGTTCAATGTGAAATGGTTAAACCGTTGAACTGATTGAATCATTGAACCATTTTTAGTTCAATGGTTTATTTCAACACCTCCATTTCAACATGCAAGACACAAAACGCAAAGATGAAGGACCCAATGATGTTTTGATAGGGATGAGGACGTCCAAGAGGCCATCAAAATTAATAAAGAAAATTAGCTATTGGTTTTTGAATCAATGACGGCTGTATGAACATTAAAATTAGTGTAATGAAATAGCCATTTACTTTCAAAGAAAGAGAGCACTAACCAGAGGGAGCAAAGATGCAGTGACCCACCAAAAATTCACCTTAAGGGCTGAAGGAGCTAGAAGAGACAAGAAAGGGAAAAGGACAAAGTGACAAACATGGAATAGGTAGTTATTCCAAGTAGTGAGAGGAAGCACTGATTCGAGAAGTGACTCTAGCAGGTGAAATAGTGGCTACAATTGATCACTAAAGGATGCAAACTGCCAACCATGCGCACTTTTTTTTAATTTCACATTTATGAGTAGACAAGCTGCATAGGTGCCTTCAAGAAGCAACCTTGGTTAATGAGAAAATTATGCAACCATGTCAAAGAGAGCCTGAAGTCAAAGCAAGGGTTGACACATCATTTACTTTTAAAAGCAGCCTACTCTTCCCAATGCAAGGGATGCATGGGCCACTTGTAAAAGGGGGCACGAGGGGACCTCCCTTCTTCTCCTATATATTTGAGAACTTTTCATTTTGTAATCATCTTCCACATTTTGTAAGGCATAGCCCTGGCAAAATTTCCACTTGAATCAATAAATGCAGTTTTTTACCTCTATCTTGGATAGACATTTCTGTGTATGTGCTAAGTGTTGATTTGTGTTTAGTCATTATTTTCTTGATGCTTTCACAGGTTCAATACCAACATATATGTTGTCTATAAAGTGCCCTTTTTACAGACTGGTAAGGAGAGTTCCATTTGGAGGTGTAGAAATAGAAGGAGTTACCTTGCAAGTGTGCATTTCACAACACCTTTGGTGAACCTCTATTCTCTGTATTTTCATTCAAACCTCCCTGTCAAGCTTTTGCAGTCTGGTTCTTCTACCAAGTGTGAAGTGTATGTATGCATTTTTCTAGTTTCAAGTGTGGATGTGAGAAGGTCATTTCATTTTGGTGTATCACCTCCTTAGAGTAGTTTGTTTTCTTGTAATCTTTCTCCCTTTTCATCCCCCCATTATATATCTGTATATACATATCTGTATTAGCACTTGATGGGACGAATATGATACATCAAAGGGAGCTAGCCCATATCTAGAGACTCTCCCCTCCAGCTTCACCAGTCTCACAGGTGAGAGGGGAGTTTCCATAGTTGTGAGGAGATGTCAGGAGCTTGGCCTTCTGCCAAAGGGTGCAATCTTCGATGTCAACAGTTTGCTTATATGATGATGTGGTTCATGGAGAGGAGTTGGTTATGTGATAGGTGATTTGGGCATGTTTGTTTGGGATGTGATGTGCAGATGTTTTGAATTATTTTTATGTTTATGGGAAGTATTAATATGACATGGTCTATGATGTTTATTGATATGATTTGGTTTACATTATTTTTGTTATGATAAATGATTATTATTCTAATGATAATGATGTAATGATGGGATTGTTTATGTTTTATGGTTTTGATATTTTGTACATGGATAAGATGTAGTTGATGGATATGGTTCATAATGGTATGATGTATATGGATTATTGTGTTGATGAGAATGATGTTTTGATATGATATGTGATATGGAGATATGATGAAAGCACATAAAGTAGGTTTAGATAACATAGTAAATTTGAAAAAGAGAAAAGAATCATGAGACATATGTCCACATGAACTAATGAATAGAGTTTAAGGAAAAGGCAAGATGTGGTCATTGGTAGGGGCCTAACAAAACCAAAGTTGGCTTGACTTAATGAACATAAGCCTTTTTAATGTTTCACATGAACATGCTTGATTGGAAAAGAAGGTATCTTGATCACTTTGTGTCAATTAAGCTCATAGTCCTTTGATTTTAGAGAGAGTATGAAGGTAAAGTAGGTGATAAGTAGGTGATAGGTAGATGGTTGAATTGGAAATGGGTAATATGGTAACCTGATGTGTGTTATCTTTCCCCTTCTATAGGTGACCAAAGAACCATAATAGACAAGTCCATGTCTTAATATAAGGTATAGACTAATCAATGTATAAAGTCTACAAATACCATATATAAAAGCCAATTGTGGCTTACTTGCTTTGATTTGGACATAGGGTTGTTTGTTGATTTTGTGGTTTTGATAGGTTGGTGAAGCTTATGAATGTGGGAAGATTCATATGATTTTTTATTACAATCTTAACTTAGCCATCCTTCAAGGGAGTGATCTAAATTTGGATTTTTATAGCTGTCCTTCAAGGGAATAGTCTACTTTTAAGCAATTTAGTTGTTGGGTGGCTATGTTTCAAGGGAATAGTCTGTAATGCTAGAGATATAGACCCAAGTGATATTTTGGTATCCTAATTTGATTTTGAATGCTAGGTTTAGACATGGACAAGTCTATTTAAGCTTAGAGGTCTACTTTATGGATGCAAGACTTTTAGCACAAAAGGTTAATGATAGACGAGGGAAAGTGGTTTGAGAGACAACTGATCATGAGGTTCCATCTAATGAGAGATGAAAAGTATCCAAGAGAACCATGCCATGGGTAGAGATATGGTATCCATGCTTAGGATTAGGCTATAATTATGATGGATAATCATATGGTCCTATGCTTTAATCAATTATCCTCAAAGGGAGAGTGATAGGTGAATGTGTAATGAAAGTGAAACTCTCGTAAACCAAGGAACGAGCTTAAGTTAGACACAAAGGTGAATATGATCCTACTTTAACAAAAGAAAGAACATAAATGCGAAGCATTCAGAGTCTTATTTTCTATTTTACCTTTTAGAGAAGACAAATGATAAGCTCTTAATCCATACTTGTGAGTTATGATGTAGGGCCCAAGCCAATTGAAAACCAACTTTCCTCTTTTATTTTTATCCATATTAGTTACATATTGGTTTTCCTTAAGGATGAGGTTTATGATATTGAATTCTCACTCTTTTAGGTGTTTTTTGTATGTGCACTTGATTTATTCTTGATAGACATGAAGATAGTTAAGTGATGTGAGGTGATGTTCATCAAGTAGTTCAAGATGTGTGAGATGTTCCTAATGATAATCACTCTTATAAATGATCTCATGCAAAGATATGTGAAGAGAAGGGGTCTAGACTTTGAGAGGCAAAACTACCTCTGTGTTGAAGACTAGAGAGAAATGGGTAGCACCCATAGAGGTTAGAATTCTAGTGTGATAGGCCCATAAAGTGAAAGGGATGTGTAAATGCCAATCTTGACCTAAAGTATTGACTAATTTGGTTAGTATTTTATTAAGGGTTTTCTTAGAAGCTTTAGCTTGTCTATTTGCTTGAGGATGATAGGGAAAGGAAAAGCTTAACTTGATACCAAAAGCATCAAAAATAAATTGAACTTTCTTATTTTTAAAGGATTTACGATTATCAATGACGATCTTATGGGGAACACTAAAGTGACAGATGATATGGTTATTGATGAAGTTGATAATATTTTTGGCTTCGGTTGAGATAAGAGGAATGACTTCCACCCACTTGGTGAAATATTCGGTAGTAGTAATGATGGATTGGTGTCATTGTGAATAATGAGGATTTATTTCCCTAATAAGATCAAGACCCCATTATGATAAGGGCAAATAGTCTTTGGATACTCAAAGTTCATGGGTAGGTGCATGACATAGGTTGGTGTGTTGCTGACATTTGACACATTGCTTGACATAATCATAATAATATTGATTAAGGGTAGGCCAATAATAACCAAGGAAAATGATACATTTACCAATAGCTATGCCACTAAAATGTCCCCCACAGATTCCATCATGTGTTTCCTTGATAGCATGGGAAGCTTCATGATTATGAAGGCAATGGAAAAGGAGGATATTGAATCCATGTTTGTAAAGGATTCCCCCTAGTATGGTGTAATGAGAGGTACTTTGAACAAAATCTCTTTGGGAAATCTTCAAAGGTTTGGGTGAAAATGTTGTGGAGGGAAATAGAAGGGTCAATTCTAGGCATATCTTAATAAGACTAAACAAATGTTATGTTATGGTCATGAAGTAAAGAAGGGAAATCTTGTTGTTTCATGGAATTTAAGGATTGACTAATCTTGATGATATGGGGGTTATCCTAAGTACCTAAGTTGACATTGATAGTGGATTCATTAAACATGGTTTGGTTATTAGGAATAAGGGATTTATGGATAGAATAATCCCTTGCACCAAGGTAGGTGAGAATGGAATCATCATCCTTGTGTTGGATGGTGTTGATGGTAGGAGAATCTTGCCTTATCATTTCAAGATGGATGAGAGAAAGGGTTTTAGTTCATTCATCCTTCTAGTAAGTTAGTGGGGAAAACTAATAGTATTAATAAAAAAAATTAGATGAGATGATATCAAAGTCCTCAAACTTTAGGGAAGGTAGGGTTGGTGAGGATGGAACATCCTCATCGATGGTGGTGATGGGTTTTGGTGAGGTGAGGTCTTCTAGTGGTATGAATCTAGGCTAAATAACTCATGAGGTTATTGGGTTTTGATTATGGGTATCTTTTGAGGTCCTTGTTCATAAAATTTGAGACCAAACCCCTTCTAAGCAAACCTATAGAGGTAAGCTTTGGCAAAGGTTGATTTGTTGAGATAAGAGAAGTCAAAGGTGAATGGTCAGATGGATGAGAGAGTGGTAGGAGTGAGAAGTGGTTGATCAAGTCCCCCATAGATGAAATTTGTTTGGTTATTGGGGAGCCCAAAATGGATGATGGTTCTAATGATGGGATCATAACAAGGGTCATGTTTGAGGTTCTCATACTTTTATAGAGTACGGAAAGCATCCAAGGCTAAAAGATGATACTCCCGAAGTGAGATACATTGGAATGTGGGTTCTAAAGGGTCCTTTATAGGGATCTAAGAAGAAGAGATAGATGACCTAGTTGAAGCTTCATCACTATTATGGGTGGGAGTGCTACAAGTTTTGACTGGTGGTGAGGTAGTGTTGTTAACAGTTGGTGGTGAAGTGGATGAGGAAGGAAGAAGAACATCATTAGGTTGATATGTCATATTGTAAGAGGTAAAAGGACTAGGGTCATATTTGATGGTAACAAATTGATCTTTGTTCTCAAATTTGACATATTTATGTAAGGTAGAAGGGACAAAACTCATGGCATGGATCTCCCTATATAACATAAAATATTTCAAGAATGGTGCAAGGTCCCAAGTGGATATGGAGGACAACTATTCCTAAGGTAGTGGCCATGGTATCTATTGACCAAATTTGACTTTTTGGTCAGATTGGGGCACCCCTAGGAATTTTTTTTATTTAAATTTTTTTAAGGGGTCCTAATATATTGTCATAGGAATTATTACTTTTCATCTCATGTCATTTCAAGTCATATTAGCTTTAGTCTTAGTTAAATTAGTCAGTTTGTCCATTAGGGGTCATTTTATGTTCCTTTGAGAGTTATTAATGCAAATGGCACATTTACCAAGGTTAATAGGTATCTCAACTTCATATAAAATGTCCAAGAGGTTAGTAGGAGTGTTAGATATGTCAGTCACATTAGAAGGTTGTAGGTTCCCTAAATTAAATTATAGAAATTAGCTGAAAAAGAGATAAAATAGCACTTGTATGGATTTTTGGGAAGTGTGCCACATGGGGAAGATCATGGGGGTCTCTTAATATTTATAAAACTCATCTCTATGCTATATTTGATCTGAAATAGTCATTTTGATGCTAAAACCATTCTACACATTTCTTGCTTTTATGGACAGATTGAAGTGACCCTTAGGTTTTTGCTTGATATGGAAAGCACAAGTAGTTTCATGATAAATTATTTTAGGATATGATATTTCTCTCCAATACCTTCATCTAGTATATGTATTTTTAATATTGGTAAACTATGCTTTATGAATCATTACTAACAAGTTGACTTTGTTTTGTTACTAGTTGTTTGGTGCACCCTATACGTTTTGATCCATTTTTACAAAATTTGTATGAACCAATTTATTATGTTGGATTAATTATAATATGGTATACATTATTTTATACATGATTGATGATGTTTAGATGAGCAAAATTGGTCTATGATGCAAGGGAGTGTCACCATGTGTAGTTCTAGTTGGAGTGTTTTGGTTTGTTGAGTGTCTCTTTCTTATAGGTGTCTTTTTTAATTTGGATAGAGTGTTACATAATCCATTGAGAAATTTTACCATATAATTTCATGTTTTAACTTAATTATGTCACCTCTTAGATTTATTACTATCTTGTTTCCCTCCATAGTCAGTTCTTTGCATAATTTCAGTTAAAACCTCATGCATAAGCTTTCTCATCCTAACTATGAAGTGATAATGGAAGTGTAGTGTTTTATCCAAGACTTTAAAATTTTAATGAAGTTAATTTTTTATGATAAATTAGGTGTAGGTTTGACCATATGCTCTTATCCCATGCCAAGGCATTCATTTGGTGCCTATGTCTGCTCTTTTCACATGTATGTAGGTGTTTTGGAAGTTGGTTTTAAGGTGCAAAGAATGAGAATCATGTGTTTAATGAATTATAAGGCATTTTGAAATATTTTTAATCCTTTCACCATCATTTTTTACCCCAATTCTATACTCTACCTACAAAACATAGCTCAAGACACTCATCTACAAGCCTTGATGACATCATGTTGATGTATGGAGAGGTGGACTTGTACTTCAATTGCTTAGAATTGTATAAGATGCATTAACATGACTAAGGGAGGTATATGAGTTTGATTCACACTCATGTTTTCTATTTATTCATGCTCATTTCACTATTTGAACATCAAAACAACCATCTACATGTGGATGAGCAAGGGGTTGGAGTGTTGTATGGAAGGGCTAAATCAAAGTAACTCTTCCTCTTCATCTTGTTTTGAAAAAAAACCATTGTAGACCCATAAAAGTTTATATAAGGAAAAAAGAGGTATGGAATCAATTTAAAACACAACTTGGTTGCATTTGGGATTGTTTGCCCTGAAAAGTGAAGATAGAAACCAAATGGCTTTTTGTGGACCCCTCATAACACACTTGTAGAACGTTTTAAGACCTGATATTTGGTGAATACATAACCCCTAGCACAGGAAAAAACCATGAGAAAGATGGGGGTCTACAAGTATGGGGAATCAAGATTTTTGGACACTCACATATGCTCCAAAATATAATAAAAAAATTAGTGATATCTATAGGCCTGTAAGGGAAAAGGGTCTTTTGTCACCTTGAAAGACAATTTAAAACATAAGAACATGAATGGGATAACTAAATTGATTAGATGAGACAACTTGAGGTCATAGGTCATTAGGAAAAAGTCAAGGAGGGTACCATCACCCCTATGCCCACCTATAAGTAACCCTCAAGCTATAAATGGCAACTTGAATCAAGGTTTTTAAGGAAAGTTATCTCAGTTAGGTGAAGGTTCAGTTAGAGTTTCCATGGAGAAAACTAGGTGAATGAAAATTTTAAAAAAAAAATTGTGATCTAAGAGGATTTACCAATGAGCTATTGAACACCACAATCAAATGTATATACCTGTGTATTAACCTACATGTAGGGGTCAATTAGAGTTATCCTAGTCATGAGATAAAATGAGCCACAAATGGCCTACTGACTATTAGGAGAGTGAGAATGGTTCAATAAACTAGTGTGTAGGCAAGGAATGGAGAGTAATTTCTAAAAAATATCTTGACAAGATCCTCATGAAGCATTTTTCACCTATAACAAGCTTAAACAAATGCAAACTATCCCAGTCAATAGAGAAGGAATAATATGAGCTACAAGAAGGTTTGTGGCACTCTTAAGTGATATGCCAATAAAATAAGGAATTTTATGACCTTAGGAGGTCTCATTGGGGTCTAATAACATTTCAAAAAAGATATTTGGATCCCATGAAACCTATAGGAATAAGCAAATGGAGAGGTGCCTTAGTCTCAGTTAGTAGGGTATAACATGGCAAGGGTAAGTGAAGCATAGACTATTTAAAAGTGAAATATAGGTTGAAATGATCATTATATGATACAATATGATATAATAGGTGCCATAACATTCCCAAGATCTTTCTAAGGTGCTCAAATTCCCTTTTCACTTAGCAAATAGACTACAGTCCGTGCAAGAAGGCTAGGAAACTTCTTGATTCATTAGGTAAGCACGACAAATCTAAAAGGAGTGTTCCATATGGTTTTAAAAGATCCATGAGCTAAATTTTAAGGTGGTTAGAATGATTAGGTATCCTATAATCATGGTGTTATCTTGGAAGAGTGACTCCTAAGTGAATTTGGGGAGAAAATCTATGAAAATAGGGTGTTTAAAGCCTTTTTTGGGCATTTGAAGATGGTTTGGCATCCAAAACATTTAATAAGAGTAAAATATTTGATATAGAGCCTCATGATGACCTAATAAAACTAAAAAAAAATCCAATTTTCCATGGGGATGAGGGTTTTACCTCTCTATTTTGTCTCAGAGGTCATGCAATCATGAAAATCAAAACTTTGGCAAGGCAAGTAAAAGATGCCAAAATGAGTAAAAGACCCAAGATGAGGCCTTGGGATATTAAATTAACATTAATAAATGTGTATGTAATATGTATGGATGCTGATGAACACTCACACAAGCTCTAACCCCTCAAGGTGACCTAATTGTTCATGCAAATAGTCCAACTATGCAAGTTTTCTCTAGGCCTAATTTTTAAATGAGAGGAAAAGATGAAAAAGAGTGTTTGAGAGGATATGTGATGGATTTTTTATTTTTAATGAGATGTGAAAATACATAATAAATCATCCCATGCATGCAATATCAGCCCACGTGGTCCAAAATAGTAGGGTGTATGCTAAGCCCATTAGGCCTAGAGGAGACTTGGAGCCAATTGGGGGTTTATCTTCATTTCTATACATTGATGAATTGTTTAGATGATTGAGGAATGTTTTTGAAGTCATGATATATATGTGAGAACTTGTGGAATGTAGATAAATTTTAGAAGATCCATATTTGAGCTCAAAACCACTCACACTCATGCAAAATGGAGAAACAAGCTCGATGAGGCAACTTTTGAAGCTCACATCTTCTTAGAGGATCTGCATGGGAGTAAAAGGAGTTATGTGAAGTTATTTAATGTCCCTATCAGCCAATTTTTGGAATTGCTTTGAAAATTTAATGTGTATTCTTTATGAACAAAGCTTAAGACCTAAAACTAATAAAAAACCCTTGTTAACCCTTGGTAGAGACCCAATGGGGAAAATGAACTTGGAAATATAATACAAAGACATATTTTGGAAATGAAACCTATTGGAACATGGAGAAGACTCACTTAGTCTCTCACCCATGCAAATTATATTTATGAACCTATACAAACATGTAAAATAGGGTTTTTCTCACCATTTTATGTGTTTTTTATGATCTAGAGAATATATAAGGATGAAATAAAGTTTGGGGAAAGTATTAATAATTATTATAACCCCTAAAAGTTATTTCACAAATTTATTTCATTCCTAATAAAATCTTCTAGGTCTTTAAACAATTGTCTTAATTTTAACCAATTAAAATCGGCATAGTAAACACAAGGGTGAAAAGGGTGAAAACATTAAGTATGGGAATTTTAAAGGTGTACCTAAGTATTAAAATGAAATGGATGGTCTTACCAAGTGTCATTCACTCCCTCACATGTATTTTCATTGAAAAATAAAGACATTTTTTATGCCAAGTGTGATAGGTGACTGAAACAAGGAGTTTTTAGATTGTAGACAATGATTACTTCATTCTAAGACTTTTCAAAGGAGTAAGAATGCAATAAATGCATTTAATTTCATTATTTAAGTTATTACCTCTTATTACCATCATCATACCTATCTCTAGTTAGCTTTTTGACATTCAAACAACTCCAAATGATGAAGGCAATTTTCTGAGCCATGATAAGGAATTTTGTGACACTTTTCATAGTTTTCATGACTTGTATGACAATTGGAACTCTTAAAATTTCATGGTTAAACTCATTCCTCTTTATCATTAAAAATTTAACCCTTATTTTGATATGTAAACATGTTTAACTGATCTTTGGACTTCCTTTGCCTTGTTTCTCTCTCAAAATCTATAAATATGGACATTTTTTGGCTCTTTTGGGTAGCCTCCATTGGTTAATGGGGAAACTTTGACAAATTTGTACTTGAATGACACTTTAATAATTAAACAAGTTATTTTATATACTCACATTTTTTCAATTGAGTTTTAGTGTACTCTTGTTGGTTTTGTCTAGTAGAATATTATTTTTTCTAGCATGTTATCCTTGATTATTCATCAAATATGCAAAAGAGCAACTATTATAGGTCTTTGTTAGTGTTATTTTCAAATGGAATATGTGTCTTAGAATTGGTTCATTATTTTATCCTATAAACAAATCCTTCATTACCCTCTTAATCATCAAAATGCATTTTGGACCTAACTTATGAAACATTGATGTGACAATGCAATTTGATTTATGAGTTTTGTGTAAAATAAGTCTTTTTTGATTCAAAGTGGTAAAATTTAAGTTAATGGGAGGAAATAAACTATTGGTGCATCACTTTTTTTAACTTTCTTAGTTGTATTTCTTAACCCTTTTCATCTAAGGTTGATAAGTAAGAAAGTGCTTCAAATATTGCATCAAGGGAACTAGCCCTTCTAGAGATTCATCTCAACAAAATTGTCACCCATATTAAGAGATATGTTTCCATTTTTCCACTTTGATGAGGAGATCTAGGCATCTCCTCAAAGGGTGAAAATATAAGTGACAATAGTTTTTGGCACACGTGATGGGACTCTAAGTCCTATAAGATTGTCCAAGATTGGCGTTGGTCTTGGCATAATTACAGCTAGAATAACATCTACATTCAGTACTTGGAGACTCCAATAAAGTTTTCAACTCTTTGGTTTTTGATCAGTCCCTATTTTCCATACCAAAGGTGACCACTAGGTCTACTGATAAAGGTACACCCTTTGAGTTTGTGTAATTGCCCTTATTTTATAATAGAAGGTTTAGGTTTGTGAACACCCATCCTTATTCAATAGAGTTTGTGTTTAATAATTCTAAGTTATTTTTTAGTCCAATCCCTAATACTAAAAGTTCACATTCCAATATGGCTAAGAACAAACCTTTTATAGCCTTCACTAGATCATCTCCTTTGAATCTTGCCTAATATGACCAAATTCTAGGAGTAGCCCTTAAGAGTGTTCCATATTTTAGTGGAGAGGGTCCTATAACTACCATTGAAAACATTATAAACATATAAAATTTATAAATATTCATAATATCATTTAATAAAATGTGGCTATTAGGTTTTTGGCAGTTTTTCAAAGGAAAAGCTTTGCATTGGTATGGGACTCTACCTAAAAATTCTATTGGTTCATGGGATGAACTAGGAGATCTATTGACTAAGAGGTTTAGAGAGAAGAGTGATCATCTACCTCTAGTTGAGAAATTGACCACTATCAAGAGGGAACCATAGGATTTTATGCAATATTTTAACACTAGATTTCAAAAAACATGGGATATGATCCCAGCCCTTGTGAGACCTACTCCAAACTATGCATTCTTATACTATGTAAAAGCATTAAATAGTGATATATCTATGATGATCCAATACATGGGTGGGAATACACTCCCTACTACCTATGATATATCCATAAATGATGATAATTTCTTGTTCAAGTAGGGAATATTTCTCATAGGCCTCTAATGTCATTGTTCCTTGATTTGCAGCCTCCTAGTCAAGTTACATTACCTGCATTATCTCCTTTGCAGAGTCATGAAAATTATACTATTGTCCCTTCAAATTAGATCCATGAAGTTAAAATCTTACTCTGAAGTGTCACTAATGAGTTGGTTGCCTCAAAAGGCAACAAACTCAAGGTTATAGGCCATACCAACCCTATAATCAATTTGGGCAAACCATTAGAGCTCCTTTTTAAAATAATATGCAAAGACAAGGTTAAATCACCCATGCTAGGCTTATAAAAGCTACAATCCTAATTCTCCCTCATCATCTTAATCTCTTTTTTTCACCCAAAACAACTTGGTTCAAGAACAACCATGTTATCCATCTTTTGAGCAAAATTAAAAACAAGTTGCTTATGCAAATGAAATGCACAATCAAACCATGGTAATGTAAGGCAATCAAGCTTCCCAAGTTCCAATATTTTAGGGACAAATGCAAATTGGAATGGAAAATGGTCAAATATAATCTGATTCTACCATCATTAATCATTTGGAGGGAGAGTTTTGTGATATTAATCACTTGGGGAATCCAAGTAATATGAATACTAGTGTTGTCTCTAACACTAGGTCTAAGAAAAGGGATATTGAAGAGAAACAAGGAGTAACTCAAGGACATGTTTTGGTCTCCACATCATCTCCAATGGTGAGTGTTTCAGAATTTAGCTCCTAGATTGAAATAAGGTTAGAAGTTTTAGAATGTAAAGACAACTCCTATTCACCCACCTTGATAAGCTACATCACAAGGAGTTAGTATTTCAGCCCCCAAAGGTGAGAAATTATTCTATTAATGTTGTGTACCATATGAATAACCTAGACATGAACATATAATTGTGGGATTATTTGACAATATCAGGGTAAAAATATATGCTCCAAAAATAATTACAAGGATTAGGTAAGCAAGTTGGCTCATCTAGGAATGAAAATGTTTTCCTAGTTAATAGAACTTAACCTATAGATGGTCAAGTGAATAAGAATTAAAAAAACTCCTCCTTTGTACCTATCTCTAATAATTGGTGATTTATTATTTCATAATTTCATCATAGATAGTGGGGCTAGTACTTCAGTTATGCCCAAGTGTATAGAGGATAAGCTAGGCCTCAAATATGAGTCAATGACTAAAAGAGACTTACAATTGCATGGATCACTAGCCAAGACTTTGGGGGTAGTTAAATATTTGAAATTTATCCTACATGATTGTCCTACATTTTCCATTCCTCATGATGTGGTTGTGATATATTTACCTCCATACTTTGCTCTTTGTTTATCAAGAGAGTTTACAGCTAAGATAGGTGGATACTTGGCTACCAATTAGTCCTACATGGTGTTTAGGATAAAGTATGGTACTAAGGTGAAGATTTAATCATAACCTATTCATCATAATCACTTGTAGCCTTAAATAAAGTGGTAAATTTCAACTATGACATCATTGATGAAGAGGAACTCCACATAGATCAATCTCCAACATCTTCCCTTGAAGGAGTTTCTGATTTGTGCATAGATGAATGAGGAAATGAGCATGATCATTACAAGTTCAAAGAGGAAACTAGTATTGGGGTGTATTATATGCATGAGGAGGACTCTTTCATTCCAAATTTGATGAATCCAAGTGAAAATATAGATGGTTTATGGAAAATTTTCTTTGATGGGTCAAGAAACAAGATTGGGGAAGGTGGTGGAGCAATGTTGTTTTATCCTTCTAAGGAAAGGTACTATTCCACTTTCATATTTAATTTCTCTTGAACTTGTAATGTGGTAGAATATGAGTCCCTCATTCGTGGCCTTGAATGGGATAGGAAAAGTGGTATTAAAGAGTTACAAGTGTATGTTGATAGTGAACTTGTTGTGAACTAAGTTAGAGGATAGAATTCAACTAAAAAATCTTTGATTAAGTCCTACAAGCATAGAGTGTGGGATATTGTGGAGGATTTTCAAGATTTCAATATCACATCCATCCCAAGAGAGGAAAACAAACATGCTGATAGGTTGGTAGTAATTAGAGCTCAGTTTGATGTTCTAAAAGGTATAAAAGAGGATAAGAATCAACCACATCTCAGGGTAATTGTAAGACCCTCCATACCAGATAATGTCACTTATTTGAATGTGTTAGATAGTGATTACCAAATAACACTTTTTCTACAAGAAGACGCTGATTTTTATACCAAGAACCAATCCAAACTACAACAATAATATGGAGGGTATATTATCCAGTTGAAGTCCAACAAACTTTCTAAAGGCCTAGTCACTCTTGAGAGCATATTCAATGATGATGACCAGTTGAAGAAAGGGAAGGTTAGAATGTATACCAAGCAAGATAAATATGATAAATTACAAATCTTCAAGGATAATTTACTTACACTTTGAAATCTATGTACTAGGGAAGAGAAGCATGTTTTTATTGAGTTATGCAAGGACTTTTCTGATGTCTTTTCATGGGAATATAGTGACTTGAAAGGATTCGACCCAAACTTAACTCAACATACCATAGAGATAGATGAAAATTACAATCCTATAAATAAAAGACAAAGGCCAATTAATCCTAAGATTGAGCCCCTCATGATGAAAGAACTCACCAAGTTGATTGAGTCCAAAATCATCTTCCCCATTAAACATTCATCTTAGTTAGCAAACTTGGTTCCTATTAGGAATAAGAATGGGTAAATTAGGATATTTGTTGATTTTATGGAATTTAATAGAGTTTTTTTTAAGGACCATTATCCTCTCCCTTCTATGGAACAAATTTTGAAATTTTTGGCAGGTAGTGAAAGGTTTTCTCTCCTTGATGGGTATCCTGGGTATAATCATATTTTAGTGAAGGAAAGTGATCAATATAAGATAGCCTTTACTACTAAATAGGGTAAATATGATTATATAAAAATTAATTTTGTATTGTCTAATGCTAGATATATATCTCAACATGCAATGGATATGGCTTTTCAAAGACTAATAAATGACATTATGTTGGTGTATCTTGATGATGTAACAGTTTTCTCTAAGGATGCAAAGGATCACTTGAATCACCTAAGGAAGATTTTTGAGAGGTGTAGAGAGTTTTTAATATCTATAAACCTAAATAAATGTGTTTTTTCTATCCATGAAGTCACATTATTAAGACACATTGTCTCTAAGAAGGGCTTATCCATTGATCCTGAAAGGGTGAGTGTCATCTTAGCATTTTCTTTGCCCAAACACAAAAAAGGTTTGCAAAGTTTCTTTGGGAAAATTAATTTCATAAGGATTTTAATTAATTATTTTTATAATATTTTTAATACTATAACCTTTATTCTAAGGAATGATTAAGTTCTCACTTAGACTAGAAGAAGGAAGGAAAGTTCTAAGGAGATTAAACAAGCCATTGCCCAATCTCCTACTCTTGAAAGTCTCAATTTCTCAAAGTATTTCAATTTTTATGCCTTTGGGAATGAGGAGGTAATATTTTACATTCTTAATCAATAAAATTAGGAAATTTTGGATTAGATTATTGCCTTATTTAATCAAATTTTGGAAGGTAATGAGGTAAGATACACCTATATTGAGAGGCAAGTACTTTCAGTTGTTAGGAGTCTAGATAAGTTTAGGAATATGTTGTCTAAAATAAAATTTAATATATTTATACCTTATATTAGTGTCAAATAATTCCTTTTTATAAGATATTTAATGAAAAGAGAATTTGTTAGATCACAAAAGTGATGGAGTATGATGTGGAAATCAAGACAACCAATCTAGTGAAAGGGAAAGGGTTATGTGAGCATCTTGCTTCAGATTTAAAGGAGAAAAAAGAGGTTTTTTTGGCACTCCATGATGATCCTATGAAAACTTCAACTTCATCAATGAGAAGTTGGACATAATGTATGATCCATTTTCTTCAAATTGGTGAGTGTCCACAAGGCCTAGGTAGAGCTAGAGGAAGGTACTTTAGATTGCAATCCATTCCTTATGTACTTATTAATGAAGTATTATTTAGGAAATAATTTTTAGGTGTGTTATTAATGTGTATAAAATCAGATCATATTGATAAAATACTATTTGAGTTTCTTGATGGACCAGCTGGTGGTCACTTTGCTCTAAGAACCACAACTACTAGGATTATGAGGGTGGATACTTTCAGCCAAATCTCTTCAAAGACACCCATGCTTGGGTAAGGAAGTGCCCAAAATGTGCTATATTTGATGGTAAATATAATATTTCTACCTTTCCTCTTCATCCAACTCAATTTGATGCACCCTTTATGCATTGGGGTTTAGATTTTGTAGATCTAATCAATCCACCTTATAGTGGTGGTCACAAGTGGGTGTCGACTACTATAAATTAATTTAAAAGATGGGTGGAGCTATATATCTCAAAGAGGAAAATGAAAAATTAGCTATATACTTATATGAAGGTATAGTAATAGGTTTTGGGGCTCCTTTAACACTAATTTTAGATAATGCATTAGTTTTTCTTAGAATGAAGATAAGTGAATGGGATTTCAAGCATGGCATCTATCTTAACACCTCATCCAAATAATATCCATAAGGGAATGGACTAGCTAAGTCTACCAATAAAAATTTGATCAGGATCATAAAGAGAATAATGGAGGAGAACTAAAGGACTTGGAATTCCAAGTTGAAGATAGCCCTTTGGCCTGATAGGATCACCCCGAAAAGAGCTATTATAAATTCACCATACACACTCGTTTATGGGAGAGAATATAACTACCTATTTCAATTTAAATACCAGCATTGGATCTTACTTATCAGAGAAAATTGATGGAGAATGAAAGCATGAAATTCAGGTTATGTGAGTTGATGGATCTTGAGGAGACAAGAGATCAAGTTATGTAAACTATGGGAGCTCACCAAGACCAAAAAAAGAGAAACTTTGACAAAAATGCCATGCTAATAAGTTTTAAAGAGGGAGACATTTTTTTAAAGTGGGATGAAAATAGGGATAAACCTAGAAGACACATAAATTTTGATGCTTTTTGGAGTGGCCCATACGTTATCACACAATGCAAGCAACATAATGCTTTCCAAATCTTAAGGTTGGATAGAGATGAGATTCATATCCCAATAAATGGTATATATATATATATATATATCAAACATTGTTACTAAGGTTTTCCTATATCCTTTTACATATTATCTTGTTTTCCTTGTGTTCCCTAAGTACTTATGCACATGTGTGAGTTTTATCTTGTGTCTTTCCTTATTTTGTGTCTTACTTTGTGAGTGTGGTGTGTTTGTTTTATGTTTATTTTTTGTAAAATTCCTTGATATTTGTCTTAAATAATCCATTGACTCCATTTTCCCTGATAGGATAAGGCTACTGGTCCTTAGTATAACAGGCATACTACCCTTATGAGTCACCATTTTATTGATCAAATTTGAATTTTTGGTCAAATTGGGGCACCCCTAGGCAAATTTTTTTGATTTAAAATGTTTTAATGGGACATAATATATTTTTATAGGAATTATCACTTGTCAATTTATGTCATTTTAGGTCATATTAGCTTTGGTCTTAGTTATATTAGTTAATTTGTCCATTAGGGGTCATTTTACGTGCCTTTAAGAGCCATTAATGAAAATAGCACATTTCTCAAGATGCCTACTTGTCTTACCTTCATGAAAAACATCAAATAGGTCATTATGAGTGTCATATATGTCATTCACATCAAAAGGTTTCAAGTTCCCTATTTGAAATTATAGAAATTAGTTGAAAAAGAGATAAAATGGCACTTATATGGATTTTTGGGAAGTGTGCCACATGGGGAAGATCATGGGGGCTCCCATAATATTTATAAAAATAATATATATTATTTTTTATCTAAAATAATCATTTTTATGCTAAAACCATTCTGCTCATTTCTTGCTTTTCTAGACAAACTTAAGTGACCCTCCAGTTTTTTATTGATATAGAAAGTACAAGTAGTTTTAGGACAAATTATTTTGGGAGATGAAATTAAAATCCAATACATTAATATTAATATATGTATTTTTAATATTGGTAAACTATGCTTTATGAATCATTGCTAACAAGTTGACTATGTCTTTTTACTAGTTATTTGGTGTACCCTATAGGTTTTGCTCCATTTCTACCAAATTTATACAAAATAGTTGGTTATTTTGGCTCTAAAATATGTTTTCTTCCTTAATATATGATATCTATTCTTGTTTTCATGATTCGTGATGTTTAGATGAGCAAAATTAGTCTATGATGCAAGGGGGTGCCACCATGTGTAGTTTTAGTTGGAGTGCTTTGGTTTGTTGAGTGTCTTTTTCTTGTAGGTGTCTATTTAAATTTGGAAAGAGTGTTACAGAAGCCCCTAATTCATGTTACCATCTCATTTCATGTTTAAACTTCATTATTTCACCTCTTAGATTGCTTACTAGTTTATTTCCCTCCATGGTCAACTCCTTACATAATTTTAATTGAAAAATCATACATACGCTTTCTCATCCTGACTATGAAGTGATAATGGAGATTTAGTGGCTTATCCAAGAATTTATAAGTTGAACAAAGTTATTTTTTTATGCTAAAGGAGGTGTAGATTTGACCATATGTTCATGTCCCATGCCAAGGTAGTCATTAGTGCCTTTATCTGCTCTTTTCACATGTATGCAGGTGTTTTCATGATGGAAAGGGTATTTTGGAAGATATTTTAAGGTGAAAATAATGAGAATCACATTTTACCATCATGTTTTACCCTAATTTTATACTCTATCTACAAAACACAACTTAAGACACTAATCTATAGGACCTAATGACATCATGCTGATGTATGGAGAGGTGGACTTGTACTCCAATTGCTTAGCATTGTATAAGATGCATTAACATGCCTAAGGGAGGTACATGAGTCTGAATCACACTCATATTTTCTATCTATTCATGCTCATTTCACTATTTTATCATCAAAACACCCACCTACATGTGGTTGAGCAAGGGGTTAGAGTGTTGTATGGCAGGGCTAAAGCAAGGTGACTCTTCCTCTTCATCTTGTTTAAAAAAAAACCATGGTAGACCCATAAAATTTTATATAAGGAAAAAATAGGTATGGAATCAATTATAAACACAACTTAGCTATGTTTAGGACTGTTTCCCCTAAAAAGTGAAAATAAAGACCAAATGGCTTCTTGTGGACCCCTCATAACACACTCGTAGAAGGTTTTAAGTCCTGATATTTGGTGGATACATATCAAATAACACAAGAAAAAGCCATGAAAAATATGGGGGTCTAAAATTATGGGGAATTATGAGTTTTGAAAACACACATATGCCCCAAAACACACTAAAAAACTCAATGATATTTATATATATATATATATAGGCTGGTAAGGGAAAAGGGTCTTTTATCACCTTGAAGGATAATTTCAAACATAATAACATGAATGGGATAGATATATTGATTAGATGAGACAAATTAAGGTTATAGGTCATCAGGAATAAGTTAAAGAGGGTCCTATCACCCCTATGCCCACCTACAGGTACCTCTCAAGCTAGAAATGGCAACTTACAGTAGGGTTTTGGAGGAAAAATGTTTCATTCAGGTGAAGGTTCAGTTGGAGTTTCCATGGAGAAAACTAGGTGAATGAAAATGAAAAAAACTTTGTGTGATCTAATAGGATGTCCCAAGGAGCTCTTGAGCACCACAATAAAATATATATACCCCTGTATTTACTTACAAGTAGGGGTCAATTAGAGTTGTCCCAGTCATGAGCTAAAATGAGCCACAAATGGCCTAATGACTATTATTAGAGTGAACATGGATCAATAAGTTATTATGTATGAAAGGAATGGATATTAAGTTCCAAAAATAATCTTTATAATATTTTCATGAAGCATTTTTCACCTACAATAAGCTTAAATAAATGTAAATTGTCTCAGTCAACAAAGAAGGAATAATATGAGCTTTAAGAAGGACTATGGCACTCTTAAGTGAGATGACACTATAATAAGGAAGTTGATGACCTTAGGAGGTCTCACTCGGGTATAAAAAAATCATTAAAAATATATTGGGAGCCCATGAAACCTATAGGAGTAAGTAAATGTAGAGGTGCCTTAGTCTCAGTCAATAGGGTATAACTTGACAAGGAAGTGAAGCATAGATTGTCTAAAAGTGAAAGGTAGGTTGAAATGATCATTAGATGATACAATATGATCCAATATGTTCCCTAACATTATAAATACCTTTATAAGGTGCTAAAATTCCCTTTTCACTAAGTAAATGGACTACAGTCTGCACAAGAAGGGTAGGAAGAAAATTGTTGGTTCATTAGGTAAGCATGAGGAATATAAAAGAGGGAGTGTTCCAGATGGTTTAAAAAGATCCATGAGAATAATTTTAAGGTGGGCATAATTATTATGCAACATATAAGCATGGTTTTATCTTGGAAGAGTGACCCCTAAGTGAATTTGGGAAAACAAATGTAGGAGAATAGGGGGTTTAAGGCCTTTTTTAGGCATTTGAAGATGGTTTGGAATCCAAAACATGGAATAAAAGTAAAAAATTTGATATATATCCTCATTAGGAAATAATAAAACTCAAAAAATATCTAATTTTCCATGGGGATGAGGGATATGCCTTTATATTTTGTCTCAAAGGTCAGCCAATCATGAAAATTAGAACTTTGGCAAGCTAAGTAAAAGATGCTAAAATGAGTAAAAGACCCAAGATGATGCATTGGGATATTTAAGTAACATTAATTAATGTGTATGGATTTTTATGAACATTCAAACAAGCTCTAACCTCTCACGGTGACCTAATTGGTCATGTACACAGTCCAACTATGCAAGTTTTCTCTAGGCCTAATTGGCAAATGAGAGGAAAAGATGAAAAGGAGTGTTTGAGAGGCTATGTGATGGATTTGTGACTTTTAATAAAATATTAAAATACATAATAAATAATTCCAAGCATTAAGGATCATCCCAAGAGGTCCAAACTAGTAGGGTGTATGTTAAGCCTATTAGGCCTAGACCTTCATGAATTATCCAGATGATTGATGAATGTTTTTGAAGTCATGATATAGGTTTTAGAACTTGTGGAATGTAGAGAAACATCATAAGATCCATATTTGAGCTCAAAACCACTCACACTCATGAAAAAAGGAGAAACAAGCTTGAAAAGGCAACTTTTGAAGCTCACATCTTCTTGGAGGATCTATATGGGAGAAAAATGAGTTAGGGGGAGTTATATAAGGTCCCTAGAGGAAAATATATGGCATTGTTTTGAAACTTGAATGTGTATTCTTTATGAACAAAGCTTAAGACCTAAAATTGATCAAAACCCTTACTAACCCTTGGCAAAGACCTAGTGGGGAAAATAAACTTGGAAATATAATATAAAGACATATTTTGGTAAGGAAACCTATTATAAAATGGATAATACTCACTTAGTCTCTCACCCATGAAAATGAGTTGTATGAACCTATACAGACATCATGCAAAAGAGGGTTTTTATCACCATTTTGTGTGGTTTTTATGTTCTAGAGAATATCTAAGGATGAAATCAAGTTTGGAAAAAGTCTTAAGACTTTTTATAACCCCTAAAAGTTATTTTATTATTGATAAAATTTTCTAGGTATTTAAACAATTGTCTTACTTTTAGCCAGTCAAAATTGGCATAGTGAACACAAGGGTGAAAACTCTAAGTATGAGCATTTTTAATTTTTACCTAAGTATTAGAAGTCCATGTATTGTCTTTAAAAGTGTCATTCACTTGATCATGGCAAACTAAAGACATTTTTTAGGCCAAGTGTGATGGATGACTGAAATAAGGAGATTTTAGACTATAGACAATGATTACTTCATTCTAGAACTTGTTGAACGAATAAGAATGCAAAAAATTCATGGAATTACATGCCTAAATGGATTCCATATTATTCCCATCATAATACCTAACCATAGTTAGTGTTGTAACATTCAAATAACTCCAAATGATGAAGGCAATTTTTTGAGCCATGATAAGGAATTTTATGACACTTTTCATAGTTTTCATGACTTGTATGGACAATTGGAACTCTTAAAATTTCATGGTTCAACTAATTCCTATTTATCATGCAAATGGTAACCCTTTTTTTAAGATTGAAACATGTCTAAGTGACCTTTGGACTTCATTTTCCTTGTTCCTCTCTCAAAGTCTATAAATATGGATGTTTTTTGGCTCTTTTGGGTAGCCTCCATTGGTTAATGGGGAAAATATAGACAAATTTGTACTTGAATGACACTTGAATAAATAAAAAAATTATTTTTCTTACTCACATGCTATTCAATTGAGTGTTAGTGCAATATTGTTGGTCTTGTCTAGTAGAAGATTATCTTTTCTAGCATGTTATCCTTGATTGTTCACAAAATGTGCAGAAGAGAAACTATTACAGGCCTTTGTTATTGTTCTTTTCAAAGGTTATATGTGTCTTAGAAGTGTTTCATGATTTTATCCTATAAACAAATCCTTCATTACCCTCTTAAGCATCAAAATGCCTTTTAGACCTAACTTATGAAACATTGATTTGACAATGCAATTTGAATTATGAGTTTTATGTAAAATAAGTCTTATTTGATTCTAAGTGGTAAAATTTCAGTCAATGGGAGGAAATAAACTATTGGTACATCACCTTTTTTCACTTTCTTAGTTTTTTTTCTTAACCCTTTTCATCTAAGGTTGATAAGTAACAAAGTGCTTCAAATATTACATAGGGAACTAGCCCATCTAGAGATTCATCTCAACAAAATTGTCACCCATAGAAAGAGAGATGTTTCCATTTTGATACTTTGATGAGGAAATCTATGCATCTCCTCAAGGGATGAAAATCTAAGTGACAATAATATCATTGAAGGAGTGAAGGACTACTGCACTTTTTGACACGATGTTCTTATGTAGCTAAAGTTGGACATAAGCATAGGAGGAAATAATGTTGATGCGAGATCCTCCATCAATCATTACCCTTTTGATGTAGATTTGATTAATTTACATGGTAATAAAGAGGGGAGGATTGGAATACTCTAGATGAATGGGAGGTATTTTAAAATCTTGAAAGGTGATGAAGGTATAATGCTAGAGCTCTCCAATAAAGGGTGCAAGGGGTTGAGGATTATTTGGTTGAACCTCTATAGATTATAGAGCCTCTATCAGTACCTAATGATGATGGGGTGAGGTGTTGATTATTCCATAAAGGTTCATATTCACCAGTGTTTGGTGAAGTTGTTTCAACATGATATGCTAGATATATTTAGAAGGGTTGGAGGGAGAGGGTCTTAAAATGGATACTTAAGGTTTTGGTGGTTGTGAAGATGAGGGTAAAGATGTTTGGGCTTTGTTGGTGGGCTAATGGGTTGAAGGTTATGTCCATGGAATGTCCACTTTGGATTTTCCCTTATCCTTATTTTTGGCCCGAGATCGAGTAACTGTTAGCCAATTTTCACCCCTATGAAAATTATTTAAATACAGTGTCTTTGTTCACTTTTATTATGTGTTAAAAATTTACAAAGGTGTTTCCTCTTTGGAATCTTTTCTCAATATTTTGGCCAAATCCTTTTTCTATCAACAAAGTTCTTCAGGTTCTTATTTAAGATTTTGTTCGGTTTCCTTCATCTTCTTCTCCTTCCTTCATCTTCCTTTCTTTCCTTTTCCTCTTTTCTTTCCTCTTCCTTTTTCTTTTCTTCAAAGGTGCCCTTCAAAAAAATATAAATGGTCACTTTTCTTCCAATTTCCCTTCAAAAAAATTTTGAAGGACACTTTGCCTTCGAAAGTTCCCATTAGAAAAAAAATTAAGGGACACTTTATCTCAAAGTTCCCTTCAAAAAATTTCTGAAGGGTTACTTTTTTCCTTTCCTTCCCAAAGTGCCCATCAAAAAAAATCTGAAGGGACACTTCATCTCAAAGTGACCTTCAAATTTTTTTTGAAGGGTCACTTTGTCTCTTTTCATCTTCAAAAGTTCCCTTTGGAAAAAATCTAAAGGGTCACTTTTCCTCTAAGTGCCCTTTAGATTTTTTTTAAAGGACACTTTTCCTTCACTTTTTTTCAAAAGTGTCATTCAAGATTTATTGAAGGGTCACTTTCCTTTCCAAAAGTGCCCTTCAAGATTTCTTGAAGCGTCACATTCCTTCCCAAAGTGGCCTTTAGTATTTATTGAAGGGTCACTTTCCTTTCCAAAAGTGCCCTTTGAGATTCCCTGAAGGGTCACTTTCCTTTCCAAAAGTGCCCTTCAGGATTTCTTGAAGGGTTACTTTCCTTCCCAAAGTTCCCTTCAATATTTCTTGAAGGGGCACTTTCCTTCCCAAAGTGCCCTTCAAGATTTCTTGAAGGGGCACTTTAATTTCCCAAAGGTGCACTTTCCAAGAGCCCAAAGGAATTCCTTTGGACAAATTGTTTGAAACAATTCCTTTGAGAAGAAAGATTGAATAATTTCCCCTTTGAAAAAAAGATGAATAAATGTACCCAAAGTAATTATCCCATGATGTGCTAGGAGATGTCAAATTCAAGACAAAGAAGTATCCTTTGGGATTCAAATATCCCATGACAGGCTAGGAGATGTCAATTTTAACATCATGAACTAACCATTGAGAAGTAATCAAGTTTGAAAGGTCTGAAGTCATCAATCTTGAAGAGTCTTAAGCAAGTTGAGCATCTCCAAAAACTTGAATGACTCTCATAGTTTAAATCAAGATTATCTAGGGAATTTACTTATGAACTTCATAAGTAGAGTAGCTCAAAGACTCTGAAGTAGGTGAGTCTAGAAAACTTGAACGGGTCTATAGGAGCAAATCAAGATTTTCCAAGTGATTAGCTTATAAAATTTTAAGCTAAGTAGGTAAAAAAACCTAAATGGGTCTACAAGTGCAAATCAGGTTTTTCCTAAGGCTTCACTTATAGTCTTTATAATTAGGGAGGTCACGAAAGCCTAAATTACACTACAAAGTGTAAATCGAGTTTGCAGAGCCACTTAGCTTATAAACTTGAGCCAATGGTTGATTGATGGTGCATAAGAAACATGAACAAACAAATTAAAAGATACCATATGGTAGGAGAGGAATAGATGGAGAATGATCTACATGGATCCATACCAAGTAGATCCATGGCATAGAACCATGATCTGTGCCATTCTTTAAGAGCCATCAAAAAGGGTGAGAAGCTAAGGAGAAGAAGTTAAGCATCAAGATAAATTATCTAATAAATGGCTCCTTGATACAACCATTTTTATGCCATTTCTAAAATATCTCATTCTTTTAAGCAACCATTGGAGAAACATATTCAAGGGGGAAACCTAAGGGCATTCAAGAAGATGGCATGGATTAATCAGAGTGCCCTAACAAGAATCTTTGGCAAAGTCAATTACAGATGAGGATGGAGACCTCCAACACAATGGATTCCTTCCCTTTGGTTCCAAAGACCTCTTCTCTCTTTCTCTTTTCTATAAATACAATAATTGGGCTAGTATAAAATCCATCCACAAAAGTATGATGAAGCTAGGTTGAATTGTTTTATCATTTCCTACCTTTAAGAAATCAAGCATAGATCTGTTCATTTCAAGTTTTGAATAATTGCCTAAGTGTGTGAGAGACATAGAGTGACAACAAGTGATGTTTTCATCCTTGTGTCCTTTGTCCTTCACATTTTAAGTAAGAGGTTTAGTCTAATAGGTTATATAGAGTGTGTCTAAATGTATGAGATTTTGAATGTATATAACCTTTTCTAAACTATATAGGTTATATTTCAGGTCCTTTACGTTATGTGATTTCATATGTCTCACCTTTACATTGAAAAATTTATGTTAGAAATTTTCATATCTTGGTAATAGGATTGTATTATGTTGTATCATGCAATCATGTATGACATTTATGTGAAGGACAATTTTGGTGCATCACCATTTTTAGATCAGATTTGCCTTATGCATTTATAACCCTTTTTCCTTCATCAAGTTGGTTTAAATAGTGTTCATTTTACAAACACACATATAAGGAGCTAGCCCTTCAAACCTAAAGGTTCATTTCCACCTATAGGTACACCCATAATCCTAGAAATGTCCCAACATTATGCAAATCTGGGAGAGGAGTAAACACCCTATTCTAGGGTGCATGATTTAGAGACAATAGTTCTAGCATGCCTGATGGGATGAGGTTTTATTTTCTATGTCAAGGTGAATGTTGGTCTGGACAAGCCTAAAGTTGTATAAATATCCCTAACCCAACATTTAATGACTCCACTAGGGATGTGAATCTCTGATTCTAGACCAAGTTTTACACATCATACTACATGTTCCTCATAAGGTCATCTAGGATTTTTGATCAAGCCCCTTTAGTTAAAGCTCTTCCTAAAGAACAATGCCCTGAACCACTCTTAGCCTTGAGAGATCCTTGGCAAGGAGGTTTTGGAGAGGAAGAATAAGAGAAAGAAGAGAAAGAAATAAGGGATCAAAGGGAAAGAAGATAAATAAGGGATCAAAGGGAAAGAAGATAAATAGGGGAAAGAAGAGAGATGGATAAACATCAACCATTCCTAGCTTTTAACACCCAAAATCCCATAGACCTTCCCATATATGACCCTATCCCTCTTAATGCCACCAAAACTCTCCCTATTTTTAATGTTGAGGACCCTATCACACCATCTAAACATATCAGAGATATCTCTAACTTTTGTAATTTCCATAATGTCACTAGAGCCAACATGACCATTAGATTTCTTGTTATGTCTTTAAATAGCAAAGCACTTAACTGGTATAGAACATTGAGAGGTGGCTATATTACCAATTGGGATGACTTTGGGTAATGTTTGGTTACAATATTTGAAAATAAAAGTGACCATACTTCATTGATTCATCAGTTAAATGTTATGAAAAGAGGGCTTAATGAATTTATGGGGGACTTCAATTAGAGATTCTAAAGGATTTGGCATAGGTTACCACCTATCATGAGACCTCCTCTTAGATTTGTGTTCCCCACCTACCTTAAAAGAATTAACATTGATGTGGCTATTATGTTTTAGTCAATGGGAGGTTTTACTTTTACAGGCACATATGAGCTAGCCGTTAAAGCTAAAAATAGCTTAATACATGTTGGAAAGCTTCTTCCAAGAGTTTCCATGCCTATGCTATCTCAAAATTTAGTTGAAGCTCTAAGCATAGCACAAGTTCCTGGTACCAATGTGCATCCAAGAGCCTTTTCCAAGAAGGTGAACAATGTTATTGACAAGGATGAGTAAATCTAATCATTGCAAGCTCAACTCAAACAAGCTTAGTTCCAGGTAAGTAATCCCCCTAATCATCAATATTATCCTCAACAAGGATACAAGGATCCACCATAGTACAATTATCAAGGAAGGGGACAAGGTCAACAAAGTTATAATAGGCAGCCCAATGCCTATAATCCTAATTATACCCCTCTCGTGAAGGTAGTTGTCTCAGTACACACTAATATGGTCCAAGGAGAAGATCATTTTGACTAATGAGGACATCCTCAAGATCAATTAATGCATAATGATGGAGGAGCTAGTCAAGCTTTGGCAACACAATATTTCACTCCTTACATGACTTTAGATTAAGCAGGTCTCAGCCAAAGAGATGCTCATGGATAAGGGAGTAATCAAAGTGTAGGTATGATGAATTTTCAAGTCAAATATGACTACATATTGAATCAAATCACGTCAGTTGTAGCCAACATAATATACAAAAAGAGATCTCTAGGATATATTATATGGGCACATGTAACTCCAAGTGATGCCTCTTCAAGGCCACAAAGTGTGAATCCTAATGTTATACCTATTGCCAGTTGTGCTCCTCAACAAAATTAGAGAGTAGGTAGGATTGTCAAACCTATAACATAGCAGGTTTAGACTCCTTGTCTAGCTTCAAGGTCTAAGAAAAGGTGAATTCCCCCTTTTTAAACATTATTTATTCTTTGAAGAATTCCAAGACAAGCATATCTCTTTGGGAAGCCTTGCATATGCCTAGACAGAAAGAGTTGTTGCAAGAACAACTTGAAAACATTCATGTAAACCCTCAAACTTAAAATCATAATGGTTTAGCCCTTACTAATGACCCAATCCATGTCTTATAACCCTCTACCAAGTCTGAAAATCCTTCACCCTTCTATCTCACCCTCATTGTGGGAGACATGCTAATCCATAATTGTATTGTGGATAATGGAGCAAGTACCACTGGCATGCCTAAAGTAGTGGCTAAAAAATTGGGGTTGAAATATGAGCCACATAGCAAGGGTGTATTAAAAATTAATGTGACTCAAACTAATATATTGGGATTGACCAAAGGTCTAAAATTCTTTCTGCATGACTGCTTAAGTTTTCCAATTTTGCAAGATATTGTGGTGGTAGACCTTCCAGCCCATTTTTCTATCTTCTTGTCAAGGGATTTTACATCATAAATAGGACGGTAACTTTCTAATAACTAGTATTTTATATATTTTAAAACAAGGCATAGAGCTAAGGTAACTATAAGGACTCAGCCCTTAGCAAGGTTTTATATTGAGCCATACATGGAAACAAATTCAACTCAAAATTGTCTAATTAGTAAAGAAGAAGGTGTCATAAATGGTGAAATATCTTCCCCTCTTGAAGGTATTTCTAATATTTTTATTGAAAAATATAACACTAATACACATGAACTTGATCCATATACTTTCATTCAAGAGACTGATTTGGGAGTTTACTACATGCGTGAGAAAGATTTTTCCATTCGTTTACTCACTAATGAAGATCATGAGCCTGAATGAATTTGGGAAATATTTTTTTATGGATCAAGAATAAAATTAGGTGTAGGGTCTGGTGCTATGTTTTTTTCTCCATAAAATAATCAATACTACTCCTCATATACATTCCACTTCAGCTACACTTGTAATGTAGCAGAATATGAAGGCCTAGTCCATGGTCTCCAATGGGCAAAGAGAAGAGGAATCAAGAATCTTAAAGTCTTTAGAGATAGTGATCTGGTCATCCACCAAGAAAAAATTCAATATAAAGCCAAAAATACCTTAAATCATATAAGCATAGGGTATGGGACTTGCTTGAAGACTTTAATGCCTTTAACATATAGCCCATACCAAGGGATTCCAACAAGCATGATGACTAGTTTCCATTGGTGCAAGATTTTATATAGATAATGATGTGGGATAAGAGAAGTATCAATACCATATCAATATCATTATGATACCCTCTATTCTACATAATGAGGTGTCATGGTAGGTGTTCAAAAATGATGAACACATTGCATACTTCTTACAGAATGAGGTAGGTTTCTCCTCAAGAAACCAAAGAAGATTACATGATCAGTATGAGGAGAAAATCATTCAACTGAAGATGAACAAAATACATAAGGTTTATATTAACTTAGAGAGTGTTTTCAATGAGGATATCTAGAAGAATAAGGAAAGAGTGAGCATGTCAACAAAGGAGGAGAACTATGAAAGAGTCATGATTTACAAGGGCATGCTCCTAAAGATTGGTAAGCTTTGTTCTTTATCTAAAAGGTAGGCCTTTGTTGAAATATGAAAATATTTCCATGATATATTCACTTGGGAATATAATTATTTAAAAGTGTTTGATCCAAGTCTATCTCATCACACCATTGAGCTATAACCTAGAGCTAAATTGGTTGGGTAAAATCATAGGCCTATCAATCCTAAGATTGAAGAATTGATGAAGCAAGAGCTGACCAAATTGATCGAGTCCAAGATCATATTTCCTATCAATAACTCAACTTGGGTAGCCAATATTTTACTGGTCTATAAAAATAATGGATAAATTAGGCTCTACATGGATCTTAGAGATCTTAATCGAGTGTCTCTTAAGGACCATTATCCACTGCCTTCCATGGAGCAAATTCTATATGTTGTTTCTACTTCTTAATGCTTCTCCCTTCTTGACAGGTATTCGAGATATAATCAAATATTGGTCAATGAAGAAGATCAATTCAAGATATCCTTTACTATGAAATGGGGGACCGTTTCTTACAATAAAATGCCTTTTGGTTTATCAAACATTAGAGCCATGTTTCAAAGAGCAATGGACATGGCTTTCAAAGGTTTGATTAATAAATTTATACTGGTATATCTTGATGATATAACCATTTTTTCCAAATATTTTGTTGATCATATGGATCATCTAAGGTAAGTGTTTTAAAAATGCAGGGAGTATGTGATATCCCTTAATCTAAATAAATGCATCTTTGTTATTCACTAAGGCAAGATTTTGAGACATATCATTTCAAAGGAAGGCCTAGGTATTGATCTTGAAAGAATCAAGGATATTATGGGCCTATCCCTATCTCAACATAGGAATGGAATAAAAATATTATTTGTGAAAATAAACTTTTTAAGGAGATTTATTCTAGGCTTTGTAATTATGGTAAATCCTATCACAATCATGCTCAAGAAAAACCAAGATTTTGCTTGGACAAAAGAAGGTAGGATCAATTTTGAGGAAATAAAGAGAGCAATTATAGAATCTCCTACTCTCCTAAACCTAAATTTTTCCAAGGATTTCAAACTTTACACCTTTACTAAACTTGACACAATCTCAGCTATGCTTATGTAGAGGAGCGATGAAGAGGTTGAGTAGCCAATTTGTTTTTTAGTCAAGGACTGGAAGAGTATGAGGTTAAGTATTCCTTTGTTGAGAATCAAGATCTAACAATGATTAGAGGGATATATAAATTTAGGTACATGGTTTCCAACAATAAAATACATGTCATGGTTTCCCACCCCAGCACCAAGGAGTTCCTCCTAAGCAAGGACCTCAACAAGAAGAGAACTAGATATATAACAAAGGTAATGGAGTACAACATGGATATCAAAGTGATAAAATTGGTAAGAGGAAGAGGATTGTGTGAATATTTAGATTTTAATCTTTAAGAGCCAAGAGAGGAAGTCTTGGCCAACCAAGTTCAACCTCAACTAGTTGATCAAATGCAAGCTCAAAATTGGACACAAGACATCATTGGTTTTCTTCAAAATGGTGAGTATCCCAATAGCTTGAACAAGTATAAAATAAGATATTTTAGACTATAGGCCATTCCTTACTATCTTATAGATGGCATTATTCTTAGGAAGGATGTGAATAATATGCTATTGAGATGTGTTGACAATGAACGATTTGACATGTTGTTGGGAAAGTTCCATGATTGTGTAGATGGAGGCCATTTCCCTCATAGAATGATAGCTATAAAGTTCATGAGGGATGGTTACTATTAGCCTAGTCTTTTTAAATACTGTTACTAGTAGGTTATAAAGTGTTCTCAATGTACCTTCTTTATAGGAAAACCAAATCTTCTAGCCCTTCCATTGAGACCTATCCAGGTAGATCAAACTTTCATGGAATGGGGCCTCGATTTCATTAGCATGATCAATCTTCCATCAAGTGATAGACACAAGTGGATATTGACTGCCATTGACTACTTTACAAGTTAGGTGGAGGTTTTTTCTTTGAAGAAAGCAAGCAAAAATGCTATTATAGTGTTCTATGACAACATTGTAACAAGGTCTAGAGTCCCCTAAGCCATTATTTATAATAATGCACTTACCCTTATAAGTGCTAAGACTTATGATTGGGTAACAAAAAATGGGGTATATTTGAGTACTTCATCCAATTATTACCCTCAAGGTAATAGATTGGCTTAGTCTACCACCAAAAACCTCATAAAAATAATCAAGAGAATGTTAGAGGCCAATTAGAGAGCATGGCATAGCAAGTTTAAGATAGCATTATGGGCTAATAGGATTACTCCCATGAAATCAATTGGAAACTCTCCTTTTGTACTTATCTATGGGAGGGAAGCTAGGTTGTCTATAGCTCAAGAACTCCCTACTCTGAAACTTACACAGTAGTTGGAATTGCTTGAGAATACTCCAATGGAGGTATGATTAATATAATTTATGTAGTTGTAGGAAATAAGGGGATATGCACATAAATCCATGGAGCATCACCAAATAATCATGAATAAGTCCTTCAATAAGAGGGAAACTACAAGATTATTTTGAAAGGGTGACTTAGTTTTGAAGTGGGATGAAGATAGGGTAAAACTAGGTAGGCATACAAAGTTTGACACTTTGTGGAGTGGACCCTATATCATCAGCAAGTGCAAGCAAAGTAATTCCTTTTAGCTAGCCAAAATGAATGGAAAAGAGCTTCCTATCTTGGTAAATGGGATATCTATAAAACTTTTTTATTAGCCTTACCAACCTGTCTTGTAAATAGTAGTCTAGGTGTGTAATTCCTTTTATTTTATGTTGTGTTCCCTAAGTGTTGTGTAGCACAAGTTTTTTCCTTCCATTTATTTGTTGTGTGTGTGATCATCCAATTTTTGTGTTTTTTGACAAGAATATTGTTCTTTTCTTTTGAATTCCTTATGAGTGACTCCATGCCCAATGGAAGGATTAAGGCAACTATTCTTAGGTATAGCAGGCATGCCTCCCCTATGAATTGCCAAATTGTTAGCCAATTTGTACCCCCTATGAAAATTGGCTAAATACAGTGTCCTTGTTAAATTTTTTTCTATGCTAACAATGTACACAAGTGTTTTCTCTTTGGAATATTTTCTCAATCTTTTAGCCAAATCCTTTTTTTGTTAGTAAAGTTCTTCACTTCTTCTTCAAGCTTTTGTTTGGCTTCCTTCATCTTCTTCTCCTTCCTTCATCTTCCTTTCTTTCATTTTCCTCTTTTCTTTCCTCTTCCTTCTTATTTTCTTCAAAGGTTCCCTTCAAAATAATCTAAAGGATCACTTTCCTTCCAAGTTCCCTTCAAATTTTTTTTGAATTACACTTTGCCTTCAAAAGTGCCCTTCGAAAAAATTCTGAAGGGACACTTTGTCTCAAAATGCCCTTCAGAAATTATTTGAAGGGTCACTTTGTTCCTTTCCTTCCCAAAGTGTCTGTAAATTTTTTTTTGAAGGGACACTTCATCTTAAAGAGCCCTTCAATTTTTTTTTTGAAGGGTCACTTTGTCTCTTTTCATCTTCAAAAGTGTCCTTCGAAAAAAATCCAAAGGGTCACTTTTCCTCTAGTGCCCTTCAGATTTTTTTTGAAGGACACTTTTCCTTTAGTTTTTTTCAAAAATGCCCTTTAAGATTTCTTGAAGGGTCACTTTCCTTCCCAAAGGATCACTTTCCTTTCCAAAGTGCCATTCGAGATTTCCCAAAAGGTCACTTTCCTTTCCAAAAGTTCCCTTCGAGATTTCCCAAAGGGGCACTTTCCATCCCAAAGTGCCCTTCAAGATTTCCTAAAGGGTCACTTTCATTTCCAAAGTGCCCTTCAAGATTTCCCAAAGGGGAAATTTCCTTCCCAAAGTGCACTTCAATATTCTCAAAGGGGCACTTTCATTTCCCAAAGGGGCACTTTCTAAGAGCCTAGACAAAAGCCTGAAGGAATTCCTTTAGACAGATTGTTTGAAAGAATTCCTTTGAGAAGAAATCTCAAAGAATTTCCCCTTTGCAAAAATGATGAAGAAATGTGCCTAAAGGAATTGTCCCATGATGTGTTGGGAAACATCAAATTCAAGACAAATAAGTATCCATTAGGATTCAAATATCTTGTGACAGGCCAAGATACATCAATTTTAACATCATGAACTAACCGTTGAAAAGTAATCAGGTTTGAAAGGTCTAAATTCATCAAGCTTGAAGAATCCAAAGTAAGTTGAGCATCTCCAAAAACCTAAATGACTCTCATATTGAAAATTAGGATTATCCAGGTGTTTTACTTATGAACTTCATAAGTAGAGTAGCTTGAAGACTCTGAATTAGGTGAGTCTAGAAAACTTGAATGGGTCTACAAGAGCAAATTAAGATTTTCCAAGTGCTTAGATTATAAAATTTATAAGTTAAGTAGGTCAAAAAACCTAAATAGGTCTACAAGTGCAAACCGATTTTCTCCTAAGGCTTCACATATAGTCTTTATAATTAAGGAGGTCATGAAAATTTAAATTACACTACAAAGTGCAAATTGAGTTTAAAAGGCCACTTAGCTTATAAATTTAAGCCAATGGTTGATCGATGGTGCACAAGAACCATGAATAGACAAATGAAAATATACCACATGGAAAGAGAGGAAAAAATAGAGAATGATCTGTAGGTATTTGTGCCAAGAAGATTGACAGCATAGAATTATGATTCATGTCATTCTTTGAGAGCCATCAAAAATGGTGAGAAGCTAAAGAGAATAGGTTAAGCATTAGGAAATTTTTTTTAATAGATGGCTCCTTATTGAAACTATTTTGATGCCATTTCTCAAATATCTCATTCTATTAAGTAACTATTGGAGAAGCATCTTCAAGGGGTCAATCCAAGGGCATTTGAGAAGGTGACATGGATCAATCAGAGTGCCCTAATAAGCATCTTTGGCAAAGTCAATTATAGATGAGGATGGAGACCTCCAAAAAAATGGATTCCTTCCATTTGGTGCTAAAGACCTCCTCTTCTCTCTCTTCTCTTTTCTATAAATACAACCCTTGGGCTAGTGTAAAAGCCATCCACAAAAGTACAATGAAGCCCTAATGACTTATTTTGTCATTTCCTGCCTTTAATTAATCAAGCATAGGTCTATTCATTTCAAGCTTTGAATTATTGTTTGAGTGTGTAAGAGACACATATTGATAACAAGTGATGGTTTCATCCTTGTGCCCTTTATCCTTCACATTTTGAGTAAGATTTTTAGTCTAATAGGTCATATAGAGTGCATCCAAATATATGAGATTTTTCATGTGTATAAGCTTTTTAAAACTATATAGGTTGTATTTCAGTTCCTTTACCTTGTGTGATTTCATATGTCTCACCTCTACATTGAAACATTTGTGTTAGAACTTTTCATATCTAGGTAATAGGCTTGTATTCTATTGTATCATGCAATCATGTATGACATTCATGTGGAGGACAATTTTGACGAATCACCATTTTTAGATCATATTTCCCTTATGCATTTATAACCCTTTTCCCTTCATCAATCTGGTTTAAATAGTGGTCATTTTGTAGACACACATATAAGGAGCTATCCCTTCAAACATACAGGTTCATTTCCACCTATAGGCACACCCATAGGCCTAAAAATGTCCCAATGTTGCCCAAATATGGGAGAGGATTGAATACCCTCTTATAAGGTGAAAGATTTAGAGACAATAATAACCATATGTATAGTGTGGATAAGGGGATTTGTTGGGCTGGATGGTTGCTATGATTCCTTCTCGTCACTCTTGGGTGAGAGTGGTGGAGTAGGTAAATGTTGGATAGATTTATTTGATGGGTGTAAGAGAGGTTAATCTAATAATAGATAATCTTCATCATATAGGCTATAAATAAGTGCTTAAAGAGATTTGAAATTCTATATATCATGTCCTAGTGCCCTATGGTATACACGGATCAAGTTATCATTGAACCAAGAGGGTTTGGTATTAGAAGGGTAGAATGGTTTGATAGGTGGAAAGCTAATGGAATAAGTTTGCAACAACCTTTATAAGATGGTTGAATAAGATTCATTCAAAGGTGTTGGAGGTGATGGGTTTATATTTTTAGGGATGGGAACCTTCTTAGAATTAGTTTTCACCCTAGAAGTTGTAGGTGGTGGAATGGTTTTGGTTGATGATTGTGGTTGGCCTTGCTTAATTATGGTTGATTTTGGGGTAAATGATTTGAAGGTTGAGTATTTAGATAATGAAGGTTTAGATATAGGTGGATAGATTATTTAATAATGATGGGGAACTAGAAGGTTTTATGGGTGTAGGCATAGGTAGAGAAAAGGGGGATGGTTTACTAGAGGAAGAATAGGTAGTTAGGATGGTATAAAGATGGGGTCCTAAGATAAAAGGTAGGTGGGAAAGAGGTGGTATGGGTCTAGTTTTTGGTAGAGGTTTGGGTAACTCTACCTTCTTAATTTTTTTGGTTGTGGGTTTATTTGGTGGATTAGATGATGTTAAATCCAACTTCAAAGAGGGGTGAGTACGACTAGGCATAGGAAGAAATCCTAGATTCTTGATAGGTTTGGTAAGAGAGGCATAAGGTGATTTATCAATGTTAAATGGAGGTGGTTGGTATGGTTCAACTATGGTTTTAGAAGAAGAGGTGTTCTAGGAATAAGTAGTAATGGGTTTAAGCATGGATTCAAGTGAGGTTGAGGATTTAGATTTATGTTGGTAAGGGAGCCCTAGATGATGCCAAAAGGTGGCTCTATCAAAGTTGGGTTGAGAAGTGAACTCTAGACTTTGAACTAGTCTATAAAAGGGCTTGTATATGGGTTTGGTTCCTTGGTCATTGGTTTCAAATATTAAGCCCCTCAGTGGAGAAGAGGGAATGGTTATTTTGTCCTTGTTTTTGATGGAAGGTTCTAAAATTGGTGGTTGGGTGGATGAGGTAATCTTATCTTATGGGATGGTTTTCAAAGAGGGAATGGATGGCTCTATGATAGGGGAGATAATTATGGTGTCCCCTAGTGAAATAATGGATATGGTTGCTTCCTTTTTTTATGTGTTCGTAGGAATGGAGGGTAGTTATACCACTTTAATGGGTAGAGTGGAGGAATAATAAATGGTTAAAGCAAAGGTTATCTATTTTGGTATTTCCATCAAAGGAGAGGAAGATAAAGCTAAGGTCTCATCAAGTGAAGAAAGAGGTGGTTTATTCCTTCATTTGGGTTTCTAAAGGAATATAAGGTGAGCCCACTACTTCTATGAGTGACATAAAGGAACTAGTGGTTGTGGTAGTGGTATCCTCAATAGTGGGTTCACTAATAATTATGTTGATCATATGCACCTCATGAGAATGAGATGATTCTAGTTTGTTGTCATGGTGATGGGTAGAAGGACCATGATTAGAAAAAGGTCTACAAAATATGTCAAGGGACTGATTAGGAGGTGTATTCGGATTATCAAATGCAAGTTTTCTATTATTGATTAAGCTTTCAACAAGACTTTTGAAAGTATTTCACCTACTAATGTCATGTACTATAACTCGATGAAATGCACAATGGTCATTATCATTATACCAACCAGGCACGGGGTGATAAACATCAAATTATTGGAGTGGTTTGATAGGTAGAAGTTGGATGAGGCTAGATTTGAGAAATTTATCCAAAAATAAAGCATAAGACTCCCCTATGAGGGTATATTATTTTGGAGGAGCTCAGTTTTGGTTTTTTTTTGTTGGTAGGAAGGGATAGAGGAATTGGTTTGATGGGGTTGGTTAATAGTTAGTGGTGGAGTAGTTTTCAAGACAACTAAGTTTGTAGATTCTTTTGTCTTGGTATTGGGATGGTTGGATTGGTTAGTGGTTTTGGTAGAGGAAATGTCATTGGGTTTAAATCTAGAATTATTTTTCCATAATTTAAATTTCCCTTGATCAATGGCTCAGTTTTCAAGTTTACGTGCCATGGTGAATGCTTCATCAATTCTTTTGAATGTTTGAACTTGAAGAGTGGGGAAATATGTTTGGCATAACCCTAAGAATTTAGTTTAATTAACTTAGGTTGGGGTAAGGAGAAATAAATTTGGTTGATGAGACCTTTCCTTCTATCTGCAAAATCAGAAATTGAGTCATCATCAAATTGCCTAATATAATAGAGGTCAATAATGGAAACCTTTTTAGATATATTAACTAAGAAGTTCTCTAAAAATATTTGGGTAAGTTGGGAGAATGAAAATATGGAGTGATTGGTGAGAGAACTATACCAATAAAGGGCTGATCTTGATAAAGACACGGGGAAGGTATGAAGGAGGAGAATATCATCATATGCAATCAAAGAACAAGAATGATGAAATGTTCTTAAATATTTTTGGAGGTCCTCCTTTCCTTGGAACTTGGAAAACTTGGGTAATTTCCATTGAGGAGGATAAGAATGGATAGGAATGGATTTATGGATGGGTTCATTACAAATTTGATCATAGGATATAAGGTTATGAGACTCAGAGATATATGACTCCAGGTTGGTCATTTTATCCATTAACATCTACACCAAATCTATTTGAGGTTGGAAACCTGCATAATTAGGTGGTAAGCTTTGTTAACGTTAGGTGGTAGCAATTTATGGATAATTGATAAGGGATACTGAAGAAGCCACATATTGGTAAGCAGTCATAGGAGGTTGGGATGGTTCCACATAAGAGTTGATTGACACAAACAATTGGGTGGAAGGTGATACATATCCTTGTGGGTTAAAAACATATGGGTAAGATGTCATGGTTACTTGTTGGGGGGATGATATGGGTTGGTTTAGAGGTATGTTTAGTTTGGTTGATGTTGGTATGGATGTAGATTAGGTTGAAGGTATGAAAGTGAAATTGGTGCATGGTAACTCGAGTGTTAATGGGTGGAAGTTTTTGAGGTATGGAAAGTACCAAACTCTAAAGTGGGGTATAAATTGGTGGGTTGGTTGAGCTAAGGGGAGTGGTATAATAGGGGTAGAATATATCCCCATAATAGAAGGGGTATAAGTAACAAGAGGTAAATCTAATCCAATATTAGAGGTATTATTTGGGGTAGTAGGTGTTTGGTTACTGGTTGGGATGTTGGATGGAGTTTTGGGAGTGGTAATATGTGGGATATTAGAATAAGAAGAATCTTGGGTGAGCATGGGTTGGGTTGAGGTAGCACCCCCTAGAATGTGGGGAGGCATACCATAGGGAGGATCCATATGAGGAACTAAAACAAAAGGGGTACGATTGGATAAGGTTTTTAGGTAATGTTGAAGTGTCATGGGGTTGTTATCAAGGAAGGAAACAAAATTTAGATAACCCTAAATAACAATCAGAGGCCTGGTAGGAGGGGGGAAATGAGGGGATCCCTTAGCATCAGAGGTATACTCCATGGAGGAAGAATAAGTAGGTGGTTGTTGGTTGGTTTGATTCCTCAACTATTGTCTAGTAAAAACCATGATATTAACAAAAAAGAAATAATGAAACTTACAAATCAAACAAAAAACAATCCAAAAGAAAATATCTCAAGGAAATAAATTTAACAATAAGGGTTCTTAGGATTCTTTTTAAATCACTTTTATAGCGTATGCCTTAGAAAGTGTGAAAAATAAATTTGGTTTGTGGATCAAGTACTAAAGAGGAAATATAAGGTTGGTTTCAAGATGTGTTTAGGTGCTCAATAGAGAAATTTGTATTAGTATTCAGTATGTGGCTTGATATTGGAGCCTAACCCTTCACTTCACACACTATAACAATAAGGGTGTCAGGTGATTAGCCAAAATATATTAAATTTTAGATTTTATGCTCAACCAGAGAGATGAGTTGGTTTTCCCTTTGATAATGACCTCCAAGTTGGATTTCTAGGAAATGGTAAAGTTTACCACTATTTGATGAAATCCTAGTTAGGCCTTGTCTCAAGTTTGTTCTGATGTGTTGATTACTTATGTTGTTTTGCAATAGGTGTGTGATAATAAGAGTGAAAACTATGATTAATTACTTTGATTTTAAGTTACTAGATGAACTAAAATAAGCAAGCAATCAATGTATGCAAAAGGTTTGTTTTAAGCCCAAAAAATTTTAGATTTCATTAGATGAGCATAGAATAAAGGAAGAAAAAGGGATGTTGTGTCCCACCAAGAATGCCAAATGTTTCTCTTAATTTTTGCTCATTTATTAATTTGGAAGCAAGTATGAAACTAGTAAAAGGGGTGTGTAAGGGAATACTTGATAAAGGTGCACGTGTGATCCAGATGATGGTGAAAATTCCTCTTTGGCTTGGAAGGAATAACTTGAAAATAAGAAAGACACTAGGAAAGGGGTTTGTTAGCGAGATAGTTGAGTGGACTGCCTAGTGTGAGCTATATCTAAAAAGCGTATGCTTAGTAGGAGGTTGTCAATCTACTACTTATAACAATTTAGTTGGTGTAGATTAAATAAAGAATACTTACATTCAATAACATGAAATTAAATGCATACAATAAGAATAAAGTAAAACTCTTATTCAAATAAAATGACTAAAATATCAAAAGTGGGTCGATACTCATGCTAAGATAGTTGGGTTCATGTCTATAAAATTAAGAAAGATACTATGAATAGGCAAAATCACAAAAATTAGGGTTTTGTTGAGGTAGAGGGACTAAAAATAACTTGTTATTTACTATCACAATGACCATCTATGGTTGGGTGTATCATTGAAGATTAGGCTAACTGTCAGTGGTTGGGTGACCATCGATGGTTGAAGTGATCATCAATGGTTGGGCTAACCATCAACAATTTCCTATGTATTTTTTAAATGTTTAGAAAGGGGATTGTAGATTGGGTAAATGGTTAGGTAAGGGTTTTGGTATGGGTCTAGTCAGGTCAAGAGGGATTTAAATGAAATGACATAATGAAAATAAGTATGATATACCTATAATTTTTCAAATATCTGATGGTGAAAGGGCTACAACAATTTGGATAAAGTGATAGTACTTTGACCTTGAGAACAATTTCAATAGTGATTCGGGTCTCCATTACTACTGCTTGCTTTTTGAAGGAAAGCTATAACCTATACACAAGAAGATTTGATAGCTTGGACATGGATTTGTGGATCCTTTCCACTTTCTACTTGTCTCCTTTTATAGGATGAGGTTACTAATTGGGTAAGAAGAAGTTGTTAATTATATAGAAGGATAAAGTCACCATTTATGATGCTTTAAATCTTGTTATCATCATATAAGGGAACTTGATAAATTGTGCCATACCTATCTTATACATAGTTGTAAATGGCTTTAAAGTAGGTTGATGACTTTATTATTGACAATTAGGCTAACCATCAACAATTACGCTGACCATCGGTGGTCGAGGAGCTAGAGGAAAATGGGTGAAAGTAAGTTAAAAGGAGGTGGATTAAAAGGTTTAGTTAAAGGTGTTAAGCTAAAGGTTTAATAGGTTCAACCTAGTAAATGAGTTTAGTTAACTAAGTGGTCAACTAGACTTAAGGTCAAATGAGGGTCAAGGTGCTTCGACATCTAAAAATGCCGTGTGTAGTTTTCGAGTGTCTATAAGCATAAGCATCAATTCATAAGAGCATAAAACATGTGAACATATAATGTATGTGGGAAACCCTCAAGGGGAATAAAATACATTGATGATTCAAATGGACTATAGTCTTATAATATAAACACCAACTTTAGTGAAGCGCCAAATTCACATAGAGCACTAACCCCAACTAACTAAGCACCAACTCAACTAAGATTTAGTAAGCACCCACTTTCAAGGAGGAACCAACCCCCTAGATAAATTATCACAACTCATCCACCTAAAACACTTGATCACCTTTATAACACTATGTTGTTTATACAATAGATGATGATCTCCTTCTTCAACTCTTCACACACTTTTATACCTCTCAAACTGGCCTTTAGCCTTCTTTACTCAACTAACCCTCTTCTTGAATTGATTAGGTCATATGAACTTGATCCTTACACATAAAACATATTTCAAATGTTCATCACTCATACTATATCCCTTTTTGATTTTCTAAAATACCTCCTTCGACTCTACAATATAATTTCTTGTTTGACTACTTAACTCCTCAAATAGGCCTAAAAAAGCCTAATATATATACAAGTTTCTCATTCAAATCCTTCTTAGTTAGCCAAAAAAATCTATCATCATCCATGGAATGGTTTTTGTACATCTCATATACATTTATCAAATTTGATTTTAGTCCTTTTATGTCTGACCTTTATCAAATAGGCCTTATCTATCCTTTTAGGTCTCATGGTGATGTAATCCCACTAGGTCTACTTAACACACGTTACCCTTTGATATTTTTGGAGAAAATTTAAACACTTTACATGGTATATAAAAATGATATGGCATACTAATATACCCATTCTAATCTGATTTAATCTTCATATCACCTTTTATCTAAAACCACTACTTGGAGCACATCATTAGTATTGTTCATATTAGGCATGTGCATACCCATAAAGTCTATTTTGAATAATTGAAGAATAGATACAAATTAAATTAAAAAAATGGAAAAAAATACATATAAATAATCTAAATTACCTTATATTCATCACCATGTGAATTATAATTAATAACTTAGGGTAAAAAGACTCAAACGCTTCTTTACAAGTAAATCAAAACTGCCAACTAGCCAGAAAACACCATCATGGAAGCTTCAACTTCTAAAAAATAAAGGGACACATCCAAAGACTTTAAATTCATGAAAATTATATTATAAAATCCTTAAAATAACCTCCAATAAACATATCATAATCTCTAATGGAAACTATTGGGCTTGTAGATCAATTTGTTGACCTTCTCTTTCACAATTCTTACTCATCCAGATAAGCCATTTTGGATTTGATGTTTAAACCTATTAAAATGACTCTAAAACATTATAAAAATCATGGATATGTTACTAAAATCCCCCAAAAAAAAACCATGTCCATTACATACTTCAACTTAGAGTAAAGAGTCTTCAACTCATCACTACAACTTCTTTGCCTAGATCTACCAGTTTATCTTCAAACACAGTCATGATGATAAAGACATTCAAAACCTATGTAGAAAATTTTATAGAATCTTTATGCACATGTATGATTCTATTATAACATTAGGTATCTATCATATATAAACATACCATGGTCAAGTGACAATATTGATCTTGCAGACCAATCTCACAACCTTACACCTTCTTTGTCTTATCTGCACAAGAAAAGTCAACTTATGAACAAGAAATCAATTATATCCATTGAAATACAAAACATATATCCAAAATTAAAAATATTTAAAAACTTCTCCATGCACTTTAATTCATCCCTAGTCCATGAAAAACTTTCCCTAATCAACTTTTCACTTCTACCTGGTTTTCTCATTGTCTGCACCATTAGACCTTTTAGCAATAGGTGAACTTGTACGATTAGTTTAGAACCCATATGGGATATAACCTGATTAGGAACCACCATGGACATAAGATACATTTCTCAAGATTTAACCTTCATCCAATTATCAACTTTGACTTAGATCAACTCTGTCTACTACAACAAAGTTTTGAGAAATAAGGCCTTTCCTATAGGGTCCACTCAGTCTCTTGACAAATAAATAACACATGGAAGATGCTTGAGAGAGTTTAATAAAAACACCAATCACTTACATATCCATTCCAAACCATTATATTATTTTTCAATCAAGATATTTCTCATCAGGTTAAAGTTAGGGTTATAGAAAGGTTTAAACCACCTTACAGTCTTAACAATCATTCATAAAGCTTAGCCCCTTATTCCATAAACCAATGCTTTAAAATTTTATATATGACCCTTTAACATATACCATAAATGTATTATGTTATCATGTAAATATTACACATGCCAATGAACACATGAAATTTCTTCTCGGGTTAAGAATCCTTCATTTTATGCACACAAGAAACCTCAAAATAACTTTTCATGCCTTTTATTGAAAACTTTGACCTTAGAATTGGTCAACACACCTGAAACAACATGAAATACTTATTTTAATGTACACATACTCATAATTGACTTATAAAGTGATCTTGATACCTCATCTAGCCACCATCTCTCTCTTTGTTCTCTAAGCTTTTAACCTACAAGTCATATTAGGCCTTAAAACTAAACTTCTAACCACTATCCACCTAATATCCACCTCAAACACATGATAAATAAACTTCTCACATTATATACCACTGATTTTCATCCTTCATATGTCTTAACAACGCATCATGATCCTTTATTAGGTCAGGTAGAATCTAGAACTAGTCTGGTTGCATGTTAGGTCTATGGGTCTTACCCTTGTAAACTTACTCTGAGACACTCATGAGTGATCAAATGACTCATATTCATACTCAAACAACCCTATAATACATTTTATACCTTTTTGCATCCATCTCATTATGACACTAAGCTCATACCTTCTCATAAAGTCTCTTTATGTAGTGACCAATGTCATGATTAGGGCTTCTCAATCACTTGAAGTTTGATAATTGAACTTGAAACACTCCATGATTTTAAACCTTTATCACATTATTTTCATTATCCTTATATATTATCATACATCTATACACACCTCTTCATTTTCATCATGCACATGCTTGTTATGACTAGGCTTCTCAAGACACCTAGTATTCGAAACATGCTTACCTTGACTTGATCATCAAACCTCTTTGTAACAACATTGTCAATCATCAATCTAACCTAAATCATGATATTAACCTTATAATAATCATTATGTTTCATTCAAATTATCTCTTAATAGATAGATAATAGGTTTTCTTCAAATTCTCTCTTACCATATGGCTTCCTTGTCACATATCACTACACCACGCATCTTTACTAGATGTACCTTGACATCAATGACATCAACCTTGACCTTAACATAAATTTCATCAAAATTATCCTTGACATCATTGACAACACTTCTTAATAAACTTCCCCTTTGTCATTGATGGAATATCATTCTTCAAAATGATCACTCTCATCTCCCCTAGTCTGGTCAATCTCCCTTCATGGACTTTCTCCCCCTTTGACATTAGTGACAAAGGGTCTTGCATAGACTACCATAGAGAACCATACCTTCTTGATATAGGAGCTCAATACACAAAATATGAAGTATTAAAGTAATATTATCCCCCTTACTCCATCTATACCTTCTTCAAAATAACTTAGATTATAAGACTACTTCTTAATGCAGATCAAACCCAGTCACAAACCTAAATTGCACCCCCTTAGATCAAGTATCTACCATGCTTTTGTAAATTGAATAGTGTCTCCATGAAGCCTAATGGAGTCACTTATTTCCATAAATCACTAAAACATTACAATTTTAGGATATTTCTATATCTCTATGCTCTCATCTAATTGAATGTCCTTCAATAACCTTTTAGGATTGATTTGAATTATAGGTTTGATCTCTTATTCATCCATTTTATCATCAATGTGGGCTGACAACAAGAATTATTGACTTGATTTCACATTTGAATCATGATCTATCACATCAATTAGTCCACTTGAGCTTGTATGTTGATCATGACTCATCTTCATTATATTTTGTTTCCAAACATTTATTTGTCTTCTCTTTAGCACTCTAGAGGCTTCAAACCTCCTATTTTGACTTGATGACATTCTAACCTTGTTGGGATAGAATTTTTCAATGTGTCCTACATCATGAAAACTATAACAAACAACCTTATACATACCTCTTAATTCGTGTGATTTGTGACTCCTTCCATAGTCCCATGAGTACTCATTCTTATAGGGTCTTCTATATTCTCTTGTTCTATGACCAACCTGATTGCACACAACTAGTAACCATTGAATGAATTGGCATACCTTATAGCATTGGGTTGTTTGATAGGTCTTTTAATGCTGAAATTATTGTCTTCAATAGTCTTTACCTCAACTTTGGGTGTTTCCTTTTGGTCTTTTTTAAAACCAAGATCTGTCTTGTCACTTGTAGACTTTTGACTACTCAAGATATCATTTAAATCCTCAGTTCTCTTTTCAAACTTCAAAAAGGTCCTCACCTTGATATATGCTTGATTCAACTTAACATTCAAGGATTCTATTTCAATTTCATACCTGATGCATTCTTTCTCTTTAGCCTTTAGGCTTTCATTAACTACCTCCATATGTGCCCCAACTTCATTGATGATCTCATCATATACCTTGGAAGTGTTACTCAACCTTTCCTCAAAAAAGCCAATTTTCCCCTCATAGTCCTTAACTAATGATCTTAGTTTGTGATTCTTTTTCCTTTGAAACTTTAATTCATATAAGGAAATTACCAATTCTACCTCAAGATCTACTTCAGCTTCTTATTCATCTATTTCCACATTAACCATAATGCCTTTACCACTTGAACAACCCTCATTGTCTAATTTTATAGCCATAAACAAGGTTTCATTATTGTCATGTTTAGGTTCATTACTGCCATCATCACTATCAAATGTAGTTGAGTCACTTACATCAAAAGAGGGATATTCTTTAGTATAGAATTTTCTTTTGTTCTTGCAAGTTCCTTTTCTGCCTTCATACTTCTTGAACTCCCTCTTGTTATTATCAAGTTTATAGGTCTTCTTTTCATCTCCATGATGTTCATCATGTTCTTCATTATGCTCAAATTTATCCTTGTTAGGACACTTGGACTCAAAGTGACAAATCTCGACATAGTTGAAACATTTGAATGGAAACTCACCTTTGTACTTACCATATCCAGACCTCAACATCCTTGCAAACATGGCTATTAGTTAATCATTATCAACATTTAAGCATTCCTCATCCTTGACCTTCTTGTCTTTTGAATTCTTCTCAAATTCAAAGGTTAATTCTTTTTTTGGAGGTCTTCCTTCATTAGTTCTCATCTCATAGGTAGTCAAAATGCCATGAAGCCCATCCATCTATAGCTTGTCCAAATCTTGCATCTCTTCTACTACAAACACCTTAGAGTCAAACTTAGGAGTTAGTAATCTTAATAATTTTTGAACTATTTTAGATTCATTCACCTCTTCTCCTAATCCTCTAATGAAATTGACAACTTCATCAATCCTCAACATGTAAGATGCAATGGTTTCGTCTTCATTCATATTTAGGCTTTCAAACTATCATTAGTGGGTCTATAACTTGGTCATCTTCACCTTAGTGTCTCCTTCATATATAGTATTTATTTTGTCCCATATCTCTTTAACTAAGTCAAAATTCATAACCTTCATAATCTCTACCTCTGGCAGGCCAAACAAAATGACATTTATTGCTTAGAGTTATTTTCACTAGCCTTCTTACTTATTGCATCTACTGGTGAAATAGGAGGAGTAATATAACCATCCACAACTGAATTCCAAATATCATGTCCTTATGACATCAAATATATCTTCTTGACATTTCAAAAGGCATAATTTTATCCATTGAATAATGGAGCCTTACTAGAAGAGAAATCTCCTTGAGCTTGTTGACTAGCCATCCTTGCATCTAGGATGTCCTTTAGGATTTTTGGCCTGCTTCAAATGACCAAGATCTGATACTAAATGTTGGAAGCAAAATTACTGAGAGGGGTGATGAATCAGTCTTCAAAAACTTTTTTATACAATCTTACTTAAGCAATCATAGATCATTTAGACAATCATGTACCTCTTAGCAAGCATAACATAAACTCACAAGAGAATGAAACACATGAACACAATATATATGTGGGAAACCTTAAAGGTGAATAAAACCCTTTAATTATGCAAATATACTACATTATTATAATAAAAACACCAAGTTTAGTGAAGCACCAACTTCACATGGAGTACAAACCCTAACTAACTCAGCACCAACATAGTTAGGCTTTAGCAAGCACCAACTTGTAAGGAGGCACCAACCCCTTATAAGACTCAGCACAAAATTATCCACATAAAACACTTGATCACCTTGATAACACTATGTTTTTCATACAATAGATGATTATCTCCTTATTTAGCTCTTCACACACTTCTGTCCCTCTCAAACTAGCCTCTAGCCTTCTTTGCTCAACTACCCCTCTTGTTGACTTAATTAGGTCATATGACCTTGATCATAAGACACAAAACCTATGTGAAATTTTCATGACTAATCCTCTATCCCTTTATAATGGTATACAAGGCCTCCTTATATTTTTCAATATACTTTTCTATTCACTTACTTAACTCCTCAAATAGGCCTAAAAATGCCTAGTATTTATACAAGTTTATTATTTAAATCCTTCTTAGTCAGCCAAACACTTTTATCCTCTTAGGTCAGCCATGGAATTATTCTTGGTACATCTCATATACATGGATAAAAAATAATTTAGTCCCTTTAGGTCTGACCTTTCACAAATAAGCCTTATATTTCCTTTTACGTCTTATAGAGACATAATCCCATTAGGCCTACTTAACACATGTTACCCTTTTATCTTATTGGATAACATTCAAAAACTTTACATGATATAAAAACATCATATTCCACCTAATATATCCTTGATAATATCATTTAGGATTCATATCACATTTTAGCTCAAACCACTAATTGGAGCACATCATTAGTAGTATTCATATTAGGCATGTGCATACCCAAAAAGTTTATCTTGAATAATTGAAGCATAGACATAAATTTTACAAAAAAACATGGAAAAAAATACATATAAAAATGATAAATGACATTAGAGTCATCACCATGTGCATTATAATTCATAACTTAGGGTAAAAAGACTCAAAACCTTTTATGCAAGTTGCTCACTTAGAACTACCAACTAGACTAAAAAAATAGTCATGAAAGCATGAAATTATGACACCTAAAGGGACACATCAAAGGAATTTAAATTAATTAAAATTATATTATAACATCCTTATAACAACCTCCAATAAACATATCATAAGCTCTAATGAAAATTATTGGTCTTGCATACCAATCTGTTGACCTTCTCTCTCACAATCCTTACTCAGTTAGACAAGCCATTTTGGATTTGATGTTTCAACCTCTTATACTAACTCTCAAAACTTATACAAAGAATGGATAGGTAATTAAAGTCCAAAAAAAAAACACCATGTACATTACATACTTATACTTAGATTAAATATCCTTCAACTCATCATTACAACTTTCTTACCTAGATCTACCAATTTATTTTCAAACATAGTCATGATGATAAAGACCTTCAACACCTGTATATACTCTTTCAAATAATATTGATGCATGTGTATGATCATATGATATAATTAGGTATATATTAGATATAAATATACCATGGTCAAGTGACAATATTGGTATTATAGACCAATCTCACAACCTTACACCTTCTCTATCTTATCTGCATAAGATAGGTCAACTTATGAGCAACAAATTCATTATTTCCACTAAAATCCAAAACATATATCCAAAATTAAAATTTATTATATGGCTTTAATAACTTCTCCATGCACTTTTATTATTCCCTATTCCATGAAAACACTTCCCTAATCAACTTCTTACTTCTACCTGGTTTGTTCACTATCTACACTAGTAGGCCTTTTAGTGATAGGTCAACTTGTATGACTAGTTTATCACCCCTAAGGGATATAACCTACTAAATAACCATCATTTACATAAGATACAAGTCTCAAGCTTCAACATTCATCCAATTATCAACTTTAACTCGATCAACTCTACCTATTATAGAAAATTTTCAAGAAACAAGGCCTCTCCCATAGCGTCCACTCACTCTCCTAACAAACAAATCACACCTAGAGATTCCTAAGAGAGTTTAATAGAACCTCAAATCACTTACATATCAATTCCAAACCATTATATTTTGTTTTGATCAAGATCTTTTTCATTGGGTTAAAGTTAAGGTTTTAGAGAGATTTAAACCATCTTACAATCTTAATGATCATTCATAAAGCTTAGCCCCTTATTCTAGAAAATAATGCTTGGAAAATTGATCTAGTACCATCCCCCATCTACCATGATTGTATTAGGTTCTCATGCAAAGGTTAAACATGCTAATGAACACATGAAATTTCTTCTCAGGTTGAGAATCCTTCATTTTGTGCAAATAAGAAACTCAAAACCACTTTTCATGCCTTTTCTTAAAAAAATTGACCTTATACTTGGTCAACACACATAAAAAAATTGAATACCTCTATAAATTCACACATACTCATACTTGCCTTGTAAATTGATCTTAATACCCCATCTAGCCACCATCTCTCTCTTTGCTCTCTAGGATTTTGACCTACAAGTCACATTAGGCCTTGAAACTGACCTTCTAACCACTGTCCATACACTTTCCACCTCACTCACATGATAAATTAAATTCTCACATGATCTAACACTAATTTTCATTCTTCATAGGTCTTGGTAACTCCTCATGATACCTCATTAGGTCAGGTAGAGTCTAGAACTAATCTAGTTACATGCTAGGTTTATAGGTCTTACCCCTATAGGCTTACTCTAAGACACTCATGAGTGCTCCAATACCTCATATGTATAATAATACAACCATATACTACCTCTTATTTCTCTATCCATCCATCTCATTAGACCACTATGATCATACTTTCTCACAAAGCCTCTTCATGTAATGACCAATGTCATGACTAGGGCTTCTCAACCACTTAAAGTTTAACAACTGACCTTGAAACACTCTTTGATTCTTATAAACCTTTCTCACATTCCTTTCATGTTCCTTATATAGTAATATACATATGTACATACCTCTTCATGTTCACCATGCACGTGCTTATTACGACTAGGATTCTCAAGACACCTAGTACTCAAAACATGCTTACCTTGCCCTGATCATCAAACCTCTTTGTGATAACACTAATAATCATCAAGATAACATGAATCATGATATTAACATAAGAATAATAATTATTTTATCTTCAAATTCTCTCTCAATAGAGAGATAATAAGTTTCTTTCAAATTCTCTCTTGCCACATGGCTTTCTTATCACATACCTCTTCATCATGCATCTTTACTATATGTATCTTGACATCAATGACATCAACCTTGACCTTGACATCAATGAAATCAACCTTGGCCTTGAAATAAATGAAAACACTTCTAAACATCTTTCATACAAACCAACAAAGTCACTATCCTTGATAATATAGCCCTGAAAGTAGAAAACAGAATTAGCCCAAGACATTTCAAACCTAAAAATGGAAGAACTGAGAATGAACCAGTGTTCAAAGATGCCATGTTCTAAAACAAGCCCTTGTGATAAGTTGGGTTCAAAAAAAAATCATCCTCCTTAATGACCACTTATTTATTAGAAAGGAGAACCAAAATATTATGGGTAAACATGGCTGCCACCTCTAAATTAACTCTACTTGAGAAGTTGTTGCAAAGGTGATGCTTACCCAAAATACTATAAATGACCTAAAATAAATCCTTTTACAAGACTTAGGTAATATTATTGATGTGAGATTGAGACACCTCCCCACATAATTCCATTTCCCTTGCCTTACTACTGCCCAAAATTTTTATAACCCTAGTGCCATAGCCATTACACGATCCATCCTCAAAAGAACTCTAAATGTCAAACCAACTGAATAGATCAAAGGACCAGCAAGCAAGAAAATCTAAGTATAAGTGCATATAATCATGTCTAAAAAATTAAAATCTATGTAAATAAATATTCCACCTTCATGCAATCTTATTAACATGACTCACTCGATCGTAATAATGCATTGTCACGCATCAGTCAAAAATCCAGTTAATATTTGATCATTAATTAGCAAGTCGAGATTAAAATCAAAGTTAAATATGATGAGAACCTTTGAAATCCTTTCATGTCACTTGGTGGAAATCAGAAGTAGAGTTAATTTCCTTGAAGCAATGATTAATGTCATAGTTATAAGTCATGATGTAAAATGATGGTCTTGACTAAGTAGGATGCCAAACATCTCAATTAATTCTACCTTAAGTTGGGCAGTTAGCAACTAATGATTTTATAGGTTTTATGATACATGCAATAGAACCAAGTGATTAAATGATGCAAGGCTATTAAATGTGATGAGGCTATTTAATAAATAACTCCAAATGAGAAAAGCAAGCCATGATAACATGTACAATATATGAATAAAATGCATTATATGCCCGTGACATAAAAGATTTTGAGTATTTATGTAGTATTCTTATGGAGTAATTAATATTAGTTTGATGGTTTAATTAATAAAAAAAAGTTTACTATTAAAATATTTCAATAAGTTTTATTTGGGGCAAGTACACAACATTGTCATTAGGTACACATCTAGATCTTTACCTATTTAAAATGTGTTTTCTATTTCCTAGTAATGAAATATTTCATTAATAATCCAGTGTGAAATCCATATACATTTCATATAAAAATATTAACGAAATAAGTGTAATATGAAATAAGAAACTTTAAATACAAATGTATAATCTCTACACTTGTATTAAAAAAATGCTGAACTAATACAAAAATGGTACACATGTTTTTTAGCTACATAGAAGCTTCCATATAAATTATCATCTTAGTGTAGATAAACTTATTCATTTGGTATCATTGGAAAAAGAAAAAACCATTAATGAAGATGATGGTTATGGGAGTGTCTTATCAAACACACATGTTTTATCTATATGAAATGTCAAGTGGCATAATCCTTAAATTCCATACTCTTACAATTTTAATAAATTTTTTAAATTTTATAATTGTACATTTTTTTAATTTGAAAAAAAATATCTATTTTATAAAAATGATCCATATTATCATTTGAGATAGCTTCCAATATTCCTATTTCATTGCGTGTTACATTAATTTAATTTTTCCATACTTTTATCAATACCTAAAATGAAAACTATGAGAATTGGGAAGAAAAAAATCCTTTCATGTTGAGGGTCAAATTATAATAAGTTCATGAAAATATTTATGCATAAAAATCAATGACAAGGACTTGTATGAAGTTGACAAGCATGGGATTCACTAGCTGCATAGTAATTAATATTTTATTGTGGTAAAATAAAACAGAGTACTTATTTGTTATGTTTATTGATAAGTGATTTGACATGCTTAATAATCAATTAATGTCTTAGAATTTTTTGAAATAACTTTTTTTGGAATGTATTGAATTAAATATTATTCACCATAAAAAATAATGTATGAATAAATGGTTACAATAAAAGAATGAATATATCAATTAATAATGGTATGAGTTGTCATATTTATTGGTTCTTCATGATGTTAGCATAAGAATATTCTCAAATAAGACCCTTGGGAATATTCTAAAATTAATATGCCAAATATTAACCAAAACTTTGTAATTGTTAATTATGATTTACTCTGACTGAAGATACTATTTTCCCATTAATAGGTGTTTTTATTTATTTATTATTAAAATAATATTTAAGAAAAAAAATTATACGTTGAGTTTAAAGTCCATTGGCCAAAATATATATGGTGAAGTTAAATTTATCATATCTAATGGTGCTACTCAATGGCTATCTAATGTCTTTGACAATGCATATGGGTATTGTGAATGGAAAAGACGTGCATTGGAAAATTTGGCCATGCACTAAACTTTTAAGGGACTTTTAATTTCATGATTTGACACTTCTTAATTCATTCAAGGTCATTCCACCTATTATGTCATCAAGATCTCACATGTTGGTATGTATGTGGGATGCATCTAGACCCCCAAGTGCTTGCGATGTTACCACATGGTAGCATACTAAGTGCCCTAGTATCTAAAGGTCATTGGACTTGTCTAGACCCTAGGTCACATGATGACACTTAAGATACTACCAGATGACAACATCCTACACATTTTCATGCTCAAAGATGACTGAGATGTCCCAAGCACCAAGGATGTTGCCACATAGTATCATCCCACATGTTTGAGTGCTTGGAGGTCATTATACTTGGATAGACCTTGGGGCATGCAATATTCTACCACACGGTAACATCCTATGCACCCAAGTGCCTAAAGATGATTGTGATATCATAAGACTACTAGGCACCTAAGATGTTACAGTGTAGTATAACCCTACGCATCTAGGTACTTAGAGATGACCTAGATGTGCCAAGCACCTAGGATGTTGAAACATGACAACATCTCAATCTTCTAGTTCAATGCCTTAAATCAAAATGGTATATTGACTTCAGGCTAGCATTTGTTTGTTTTTGGAAAAAAAAATTATGATCACTTGTTTGTGTTTCATAGGGACAATCTTTGAATCTACATATTCTTTTTGTATATGTTAATAACTAATTTTCATTTGAACTTATCTTTAGTTTTTTAAGCACATGATATACTGAGAGGGGGGGTGAATCAGTATATCATATATCTTATAAAACTTTCCCTTAATCAAAATCCACTTAACCAAACATTCAAGATATGTAATAAAATTGAAACAATAAATACCACACAAGATAGAGAGAGACACTAGATTTAACTTGGAAACCCAATGTGGTAAAAAACATAGAGAACAATTTCAAGTATATGAATGAGCACCAACTCAAACAACAATATTTTCAAGCACCAACTTGTAGGAACACCAACCCCTTTGTTGAGCACCAACCCACAGGAGCACCAACCCCTTTGCTGAGCACCAACACAGCAACAATTCATGAGCACTAACCCACATGAGCACCAACCCCTTTGTTGAGCACCAACACAGTAATGATTCATGAGCACCAAACCCTTTGTGTATACCACACAATTATCTTTCAATGTTGCTATCTCAAAAAATGATAGTTCATTACAATATCTCTTTCCTCTCTCACTTTTGCTCTTATAAGCTAGATATAAAAAATACAAATCATATTCATCTCTCGTAATGATATTCTAATCTATATATTACTATCTCAAATCAAACTCTATCTCACACATTACAAATGGCTTCTCAAGCCTTTATTTATATCTTTTCAAATGACCTTTGGCTTTCCCCTTTGTGACTCTTCAATCCTCATGGAAAATGGTGCCAAACTTGCATGACCCTTCGTATCCTTCCATTTAAAAAGTCATGTGGTGACCCTTCATGAGCAAAACATCCTTCCCTCTTTTGTCTTTATCTTGGTGACTTTTCATATTCTTCAAAATTCCCCTTCATGAGAAATGGTGCCCTTCCTATTTTGTCTTCACTTGGTGACTCTTGGAATTCCCTAAGATGACTCTTCATGGGGAAATGCATCCCATTCTTATTTTGTCTTTACCCTGTGACTCTTTGACTTCTCCATGGGCCCTTTTTTGTCTCATATGCAATCAATCATATATTCATTAATATTAAATAAATATTACCACACATTATCCAAGATATAACTATTATGAACATCATTAAATGCAATGGGGCCTTTATAACTAATAATGCTAGACCTTTGACATCAATTACAATAGTTCTAATAATCTCCCCCTTTGTCATTGATGGCAACCTCAATCCTGAAACTACCTGAATCCTACACATACTGTCATTCAAAAAACCTATAGTAACTCCCCCTTACTATAGCAACCTGTACCTATTCCTTGTACCTATTTCTACACCTATACCTATACCTTTTATTCTCCCCCTTTGGCATCAATGGCAAAGGGCCTACCTGGAGCTAACACTTAGCTCCCCCTCAACTGATGCTAAACCTCAATGGCATGAAGTAAAGGAAATTACTCCCAACTTCTCTCGTAGATACTCAAATGTGTCTTTTGGTAGTGCCTTTGTGACAATATCTACAATTTGCTCTGTAGTACTAATATATTCTAGCTTAACCTCTTGATCTGCAACCTGTTCTCTTAAGAAGTGATATCTAATGGGAATATGTTTTGTTCTTGAATGCATTACTGGATTTTTTGAAATATTTATAGCACTTTTGTTGTCACAAAAAATGGAAATAGGTTCATCATACTTTACCTTGATATCTTCCAAAGTTTGCTTCATCCAAAGCACTTGAGTATAACATAATACTATTGTAATATATTATGTTTCAGCTATAGAAAGTGATACTAAATTCTATTTCTTGCTCAGCCATGATACTAAGCTATCACTAAGGAAGAAAGCTCCTCCACTTATACTCTTTCTGTCATCCAAGCACCCTACCCAATCTGAATCTATATAAACAACCAAATTGAAATCTTTACCTGTGGGATACTATAATCCATAATCTAATGTCCCCTTCATATATCTAAATATTCTTTTCACCAATTAAACATGAATATCTCTTAGAAATGACTGATATCTTGCAACTATACCTACTACGTGCATGATGTCTGGCCTCGATGCTATCAAATATAAAAGATTGCTAATCATAGATCTATACAAATATTGATCTGTAATAGGTGAATCTTCATCCTTGCTCACCTTATTTCCTATACACATAGGTGTGCCAACTAGTGCACAATCCTCAAAACCAAATTTCTTCAACATTTCCTTGGCATTTTTACTTTGAGATATGAAAATTCCTTTATTTGATTGAAATATTTGCAATACTAAGAAAAAAGATAATTCTCCAAGCATAGACATCTCAAATTATTTTTGCATTCTATCAAAAAATTCTTTTTTCATCTTTTCAATATTTCCTCCAAAAATGATATCATCAACATATACCACAATAATCAATTGATGCTCACCTTCTGTTTTGATGTAAAGATTACTATCAACAAATCCTCTCTTGAATCCTTAATCTTGCAGGTAATTATCAAGTCTTGCATACCAAGCTCTAGGAGCTTGTTTTAATCCATACAATGCTTTCTTCAATTTGCATACATGGTTACTAATATTTGAGAGAATAAATCCCTTAGGATACTCAATGTAAACCTCTTCTTCAATATTCCCATTTAGGAAGGCAGATTTGACATCCATCTGAAATACGTTAAAAATTTTAAACACTACATATGCAAGAAACATTATAATAACCTCTAGCCTTGCCACTGGTGCAAAATTATCTTCAAAATCTATTCCCTCAATTTGAGCATATCCTTTACATACTAATCTTGCTTTATTTCAAGTTACTTCTCCATTTTCATTCAACCTATTTCTATAAACCCATTTTGTTCTTATCATGTTGTGATCTTTTGGTTTAGACACTAATTCCCAAATAACATTCTTTTATATTTGATTTAATTCTTCATCTATAGCCTTAACCTAATGTTCATCATGTTTAGCTTCTAAAAAAATTATAAGCTAAATTTTAGATAACAAAGAGAAATTAACTTGCTCAGATTTACTTATCATCATTCTTCTGGTGTGAATTCCTTTTATGTCCCTGATGATGTCACTTTCATTATGATTTATCTAAATGTATTTGGATGGAGTTTTGGTTCCCTTTTTCTCCTTCTCCTTCTCCTCGTCTTCATCTAATTCTTCAAAGCCTTCCTCTTCAATGATTTCAAGAATGTCTACTGGATCACTGATTCTTTGTGTTCCATCTTCTTCTATCTGACACTTGAACTTTCAACAATTTTCTTGGTTATTTTTTTATAACATTTACAAGCTTTACTTTTGTAAGAATAACCAATAAATATACCTTCATCTGATCTGGATTCAAACTTACCAAGTTTTTCGTCGGTTCTCTTTAGGAAGCATTTGCTACCAAAAACTCTAAAATAATCAACTGTTGCTGGTTTGTCTTTACATAGCTCATAAGGAGTCTTGTCACTATTGAATCTTAATAAAGATATATTCTAAATATAGATTATTGTACCAACCACCTCTCTCCAATATTTATCTATTATCTCAGATTCATTTAGTATTATCCTCGCCATCTCTTGAACTGTTCTATTTTTCTGTTCAACTACTCCATTTTGTTGTGGACTTTTGGCTGTTGAATAATGTCTCTTTATTCCATGATCTTCAGAAAACTCAATAAATTGATCTGACATAAATTCTCCTCCTCGATTTGATCTTAGACACTTAATCTTCAAATTAGTTTCATTCTCAACTAATGATTTGAATTCTTTGAACTATCTAAAAGCTTCTAATTTTTTCTTTAAAAATATTACCCAAGTCATACATGAAAAATCATCAATAAGCAACATGAAATATTTATCACCTTGAGTACTTTGAGTCCTCATAGGTCCACATAGGTCAGTGTGAACAAGCTATAGCATATGAGTGGTCAAGTACTCTTTTATTTTGAGCCGCCTTCTAGTCTACTTCCCATGCTGACAAGGTCCACAAAGCGTGTTAGATGGCTTTGTAATCTTTAAAAGATTCCTAACTGCTTGATTTTTGCTGATGTTGACAAGATTGTCAAAATTTATGTGCCCCATTCTCCTATGCTATAGCCAACTTTCTTCAATCTGACTCAAACAACATTTTTGACCTTTGATATCTAATAACATATACAAGTTATTACATGTTCTCTAAGCATCTGCAACCAATACATCTGAATCTTTTCTTCTAATTTCATAACCTTATACATAAAAATTTAGTGTGTGCCCCTAATCACACATTTGACTTACGCTCAAAATATTATGATTAAGACCTTTTACATATAAAACATTTTCAATTTTAGTTCTACCATTACCTAAACTTAGTGTACCTTTTCTAGCAATTCTAGCAGTAGTATTGTCTCCAAATTTCACTGTGCCACCATTGATCTTCTTCAAGGTTATGAACTTGATCTTGTCTCCTTTCATTTGCCTCAAACATTTGCTATCAATGAACCATGTGTTAGGTTGTGGAGCTAAAAGCTTCAACCCTTTGCAAATAGGTGGAACAAGAAGGTTGCTGAGATCCAGGAGCACCGGCGTCAGCAGCAGGACCGACGTCAGTCGTGACCAGTGCGGAAGGCCATCGGCAACGGCAGGATGTCAGCCGACGTCGACAGAACCAGACAAGCAGGGACCGGCGTCGGTTGCCTATGTGTTCCAGAACTGTTCGTTGCACGGACAGTTAGTTAAGTGAACGAAGAGTTTGCATGTAAAGGCCAGTTAGAGTCTTTGGCTGCGAGGATAATTGTCTAAATTAAGAGTCTAAGTTATTGTTTAAGTCTGGGATCTATTTATAGACCCATTGGCATGTATTGTATAAGCATGAAATAGAAAGGAAGAGTTCCTTCTAGTTGTAAGATCATTGAGCTGCAGGTTGTTGCAAGCTCATAGGAGATCTACATGTGAGTATGGTCTATTGAATTACAGGTTACAGGTTCATGAGAGATCAACTTGAAGTGCTATAGAGTGCTTGGTGTACCGGTAGGGTTATTACTGACTGGTTGGTGAGGTGAACACCAATTCTGTGTGTGAGTTGGTTGTTGGGACCATTTTTTGTGTAGGAGAGTGTTGTGTAGAATAATTACTGTACACTTGAGGTGTGGAAAACCTCTGTAAGGTGGAAGAGTGTGGCGGCTCTTTGTAGTATTCTTTTCTATAAAGTGTTAATACAAGATAGCGTATTGTCTCTCATATTCTATGCTATTGGTGAATTCTAGTTACTTGTGTTTCTGGTTATTTCCGCATATTTAATTGCTTATATTTGGTAATCATACTGTGTTCTTTCTGAGGAGCAAGATCCTAACAAGTGGAATAAGAACAGGTGTGTTTGTTCTTGGATTCCCACCCCCTACACCATGGATTTTCTTCATTTCTTGAATGCAAAGCTATCTAGACCAACATAGAATCTTCAGGTTGTTTCTTATGCCATGTCTAAACTTTTTTCTTGATGAATGGAGCCTTGAAACTCTAGTCCTTCTTGACTGACTCAAACACACTTCTACAATACCAAGCTATGTGTTTGAAGTTGTTACACTTGTAACAAATTATGGCCTCTTCATCAAAGCTTTTCATCAAAGCTTGATAGAAGAGAAAAAGAGTTGTAGCTTCTGCTTGACTCTACATGACTTTCCTTTTCCTTATTTCTGAGACTATTAGCTCTTTTTCTACATTCTAATTTCTTATGACCATATCCATTACAATAAAAATAGTAACCATAAAATAGGACCTATTTGTGTTCTCTGACCTAATTACTTTTTGTAGCTTTGTTCCTTCCAGCCTTCTTTATTTGAAATGTCCTCTGTATTCTTCACTTCTTCCCTTCTTGTTTCTTCTTTTGTAAGAGATTCAACATAGTTCTTTTTCTTTTCAAAATTGATACCTATCTTATCCGATATTTCCTTTTGGTTTTCTAATATCTTATTTAGCATATTAGTGTTATTATTAAATTTTGAATCATTGGCTACTCTATCATTAATTGTTTTATCAAGATCTGCTTTTAAAGAAGCAATTTCAATAGCATACCTTTCACATTATTTTCTTACTATTTTCAACTATTCTATTATATCTTCTTCATTCTTCTTGACTTCTTCAAAGTGTGCTTGTATATCTTCAATTATCTCCTTTGACTCTTGGGACCATTTTTTGTGTAGGAGAGTGTTGTGTAGAATAATTACTGTACACTTGAGGTGTGGGAAACCTCTGTAAGGTGGAAGAGTGTGGCGGCTCTTTGTAGTATTCTTTTCTGTAAAGTGTTAATACAAGATAGTGTATTGTCTCTCATATTCTATGCTATTGGTGAATTCTAGTTACTTGTGTTTCTGGTTATTTTCGCATATTTAATTGCTTATATTTGGTAATCATACTGTGTTCTTTCTGAGGAGCAAGATCCTAACAAGTGGAATAAGAACAGGTGTGTTTGTTCTTGGATTCCCACCCCCTACAACTGGTATCAGAGCTTTTGGTTGGGATACTAATAGATTGGTTTAGATCTGGGTAGTGTGTTTTGATTAGAGGTTACTCACAGGGTTTCTGTTTGAGTGGGAGTTGAGCAATGGCAGAAGACAGTCAACTACGAATGGAAAAGTTTAATGGCAAGAACTACCAATTGTGGAGGATGCAGATTGAGGATTATTTGTATCAAAAAGATTTGTACTTACCGTTGGGTGGGGTTAATTGCAAACCCTCAAATATGAAGGATGAAGAATGGGAGGTTCTTGATCGAAAGGCTCTGGGATCTATTAGATTGAGTCTTGCATCATCTGTGATTTCCAGCTTATCACAGTGTAAGACAACGGTGGAGTTGATGGAATCTTTGGCAAATTTATATGAAAAACTCTCAGCTTCTAATAAGGTATTTCTTATGAAGCGTTTATTTAATTTGCAAATGTTGGAAGGTGGATCTGTTCATAGCCATCTTAGTGCTTTCCATGGTTTGGTAAACCAGTTAAGTTCAGTCAATATTGTATTTGATGATGAAATTAGAGCTCTCTTAATCTTGTGTTCATTACCTGAAAATTGGGAAGGTTTGGTAATGGCAGTTTCTAATATTGTGTCTCCTTCAAAAGTCTTAAAAGTGGATGATGTTGTGAGTGTGATCTTGAATGAAGAGATACGCAGGAAAAGCACAGGTGAATCATCAGGAGATGCTTTGAGTGTTGAAGGTAGAGGAAGGCCAAGAGAGAAGATAGAGTGTGGGAGATCAAGGTCGAAGATAGGCAGAAGATCCAAGTCCATGTATGGCAGAATAACCTGCTGGAAATGTGGAAAGCAAGGGAACTTAAAGAGAGATTACAGATCGGGTGAAGATTAGCATAAAGGACATGGAGAAGAAGTAGATGTTGTGAATTACATTACACAGGATGCTCTGGTATGTTCTTTGGATAAAGTAGAATCTTGGGTTTTAGATTTTGGTGCCTCTTTTCATGCATCCCCACATAGGGAATTTTTTCATGAGTATGTCCAGGGAGACTTTGGAGAAATTTGTGTAGGGGATGGTAAGCCTTGTCAGATTGTTGGCAAAGGAAAAGTGAAGCTGAAATTGCAGACAGGTGACACATGGGTGTTAAAGGAGGTCATGCATGTCCCAGTTCTAGAGCAGAATTTGATTTCTGTTAGAAATTTGGGTGATGAGGGTTGCACAGTAACTCTCACAACGGACTCTTGGAAGGTTACCAAGGGTACACTTGTTGTAGATAGAGGTAAGAAAGTAGGTACGCTTTATCTATCTACTTGTATTACTGATTCTCTTTCTGGGTTATCTACTTCAGCTGTAGATTCAGAGATGTGGCTTAATAGGCTTGGTCACATAGATAAGAAGGAGATGCTTGTTCTTGAGTCAAAGATTATGCTTTCAGATTTGGAAGGCATGGATCGTGGTTTCTGTATGCAGAAGAAGAAGGTGACATTTCTTGAGGAATCCGATGTTAGTGACAAGAACAGGAAAGCCTTGGTTTTCAAGGAGAAGGTGACGGACAGAGTTCAGCATAAGGTGTAGAGGAATTCTGAGCAGAGCAAGGGTGTCTTGGAGAAGGATTTGATCCAAAAAGAGCTCGCGGGAAAAAGTCAGGTCTCACTAGAAAAACATAGAGACCGACGTCGGTAGGAAAACTGGCGTCGGTGTCCAGATAGGGACCGACGTCGACTATGTGCAGCCCGACGTTGGTGACTCAGGGCAGATAACGATCAGCGTCGGCCAGGAGAAACTGACGTCAGCAAGGTGGCAGTCGCAGGGAACCGACATCGGTCGGATGCAGACTGAGATGTGACTGGCATCGGTCACTGAGATGAATTTTGGGTGGATAGCCAGCTGTCATGGAGTCTCAAGCACCCATATGGAGGACTGAAGGCGTAAGTAAGTTCTTAAATTTGTCATTTCCCTTCTTTACACTACTTGTTGCTCACTTATGGTATAGAACCAGGAAGTTGTTAAAGAAGCAGAACAGGTAGATCCAGGAAACAGTGGGAGCTTGGCATGGATGAGGATGTGATTCCTTGGAGGAGAACCAAACAGGTGTTTTGGGTAGAGTTGCCAGCTAAAAGTAAGCACTGAGAAACGAATGGATGTTCAGGATGAAGAAGAGCGAAAATGGATACGTGAGATGGAAGATCAGGGTATATGGTCTTGTATTAGCTGCAAGACAATGGAGGTTTGATCATTGTGTTTCTCTTTACCAGGTTGGATAATATTAGCTACATTATCCTATTTCTATATGATGTGCTTGTTGTAGGGTTACATATACAGGTATTGTTGAACTAAAGGTAAAGCTGGTTCAGGGGTGTGTCATGGAGAATCTGGGAGTAGCAAGATTCTTTGGCATGAGTGTGTTCTAGAGACATGGTAGGTCTTGTTGACTTTGTTTCAGGATGATTGTGTGAGACCGGTTAGCACGCCGATGTTTGGACAATTCACAAAACAGGTGTCTTGATTCACATAATGAGGTTAAGTGCATGGTATGTACTAAACCTGAGTTTTCCCAAGCAGTGGGAGTTGTCACAAGTTTGAAGTCAATCCGGGAAAGTAATACTGAAGGGCAGTTCAGTGGGACCAGCAGCAGGTGCACATGTTATGCAGGGTCAAGTTCTTATCTACATGGTTGTAGATGTGGATGTGGCAGGTAATTTGGATGACAGGTTTTGTACTACAGGATTTGTGGTGGTTGGTCTTCAAGAGTGATCTTGAGGAGGGATACAAAGCCAAGGGAACAAACTAGATGGAGTACAGGTACAGGTACAGGTTGTAGCTGTTTATCTCCAAGTGGGAGACTGTTAGGTTGTGGAGCTAAAAGCTTCAACCCTTTGCAAATAGGTGGAACAAGAAGGTTGCTGAGATCCAGGAGGACCAGCATCGGCAGCAGGACCGACGTCGATCGTGACCAGTGCAGAAGGCCACCGGCGATGGCAGGATGTTGGCTGACGTCGGCAAAACCAAACAAGTAGGGACCGGCATTGGTCGCCTGTGTGTTCCAGAACTGTTTGTTGCACAGACAGTTAGTTAAGTGAACAAAGAGTTTACATGTAAAGGCCAGTTAGAGTCTTTGGCTACAAGGATAATTGTCTAAATTAAGAGTCTAAGTTATTGTTTAAGTCTGGGATCTATTTATAGACCCATTGGCATGTATTGTATAAGCATGAGATAGAAAGGAAGAGTTCCTTCTAGTTGTAAGACCATTGAGTTGCAAGTTGTTGCAAGCTCATAGGAGATCTACATGTGAGTATGGTCTATTGAATTGCAGGTTGCAGGTTCATGGGAGATCAACTTGAAGTGTTATAGAGTGCTTGGTGTACCGGCAGGGTTATTACTGACTGGTTGGTGAGGTGAACACCAATTCTGTGTGTGAGTTGGTTGTTGGGACCATTTTTTGTGTAGGAGAGTGTTGTGTAGAATAATTACTGTACACTTGAGGTGTGGAAAACCTCTGTAAGGTGGAAGAGTGTGGCGGCTCTTTGTAGTATTCTTTTCTATAAAGTGTTAATACAAGATAGCGTATTGTCTCTCATATTCTATGCTATTGGTGAATTCTAGTTACTTGTGTTTCTGGTTATTTCCGCATATTTAATTGCTTATATTTGGTAATCATACTGTGTTCTTTCTGAGGAGCAAGATCCTAACAAGTGGAATAAGAACAGGTGTGTTTGTTCTTGGATTCCCACCCCCTACACCATGGATTTTCTTCATTTCTTGAATGCAAAGCTATCTAGACCAACATAGAATCTTCAGGTTGTTTCTTATGCCATGTCTAAACTTTTTTCTTGATGAATGGAGCCTTGAAACTCTAGTCCTTCTTGACTGACTCAAACACACTTCTACAATACCAAGCTATGTGTTTGAAGTTGTTACACTTGTAACAAATTATGGCCTCTTCATCAAAGCTTTTCATCAAAGCTTGATAGAAGAGAAAAAGAGTTGTAGCTTCTGCTTGACTCTACATGACTTTCCTTTTCCTTATTTCTGAGACTATTAGCTCTTTTTCTACATTCTAATTTCTTATGACCATATCCATTACAATAAAAATAGTAACCATAAAATAGGACCTATTTGTGTTCTCTGACCTAATTACTTTTTGTAGCTTTGTTCCTTCCAGCCTTCTTTATTTGAAATGTCCTCTGTATTCTTCACTTCTTCCCTTCTTGTTTCTTCTTTTGTAAGAGATTCAACATAGTTCTTTTTCTTTTCAAAATTGATACCTATCTTATCCGATATTTCCTTTTGGTTTTCTAATATCTTATTTAGCATATTAGTGTTATTATTAAATTTTGAATCATTGGCTACTCTATCATTAATTGTTTTATCAAGATCTGCTTTTAAAGAAGCAATTTCAATAGCATACCTTTCACATTATTTTCTTACTATTTTCAACTATTCTATTATATCTTCTTCATTCTTCTTGACTTCTTCAAAGTGTGCTTGTATATCTTCAATTATCTCCTTTGACTCTTTTTCATTTTTCTCGATCTGGCGCTTCAATCTTTGATTTTTCTTTTCAATAGCTTTTAACTCTTCTAAGGCACAAATGAGTACTCCTTCCATATTTGCTTTAGCTTCATCCTCTTCTTCTTTTTTATTAACTATTCTTTTGCTTACAGAGGCACCTTCATGTATGGCCATCTTGTGCTTTCCCGATCTACCTTCAAGCTGTAAAACTTTTTTTAAAAAGGAACCTGCTCTGATACCAATTGTTAAGCATAGGATATACTGAGAGAGGGGGTGAATCAGTATATCATATATCTTATAAAACTTACCCTTAATCAAAATCTACTTAACCAAACATTTAAGATATGCAATAAAATTGAAACAATAAACACCACACAAGATAGAGAGACACCAAATTTAACGTGGAAACCCAATGTGGGAAAAACCACAAAGAACAATCTCAAGTATATGAATGAGCACCAACTCAAACAACAATATTCACACTAAATTGTAAGAGCAACAACCCCTTTGCTGAGCACCAACACAACAACTATTAGTGAGCACCAACCCATAGGAACACCAACCCCTTTGTTGAGCACCAACCCACATGAGCACCAAACCCTTTGCTGAACACCAACACAGCAATGATTCATGAGCACAAACCCACAGGAGCACCAACCCCTTTGTGTATACCACACAACTATCTATCAATGTTGCTATCTCAACAAATGATAGTTCATCACAATATCTCTTTCCTCTCTCACTTTTGCTCTTTTAAGCTAGATATAACAAATACAAATCATATTCATCTCTCGTAATGCTCTTCTAATCTATATATTACTATCTCAAATCAAACTCTATCTCACACATTACAAATGGCTTCTCAAACCTTTATTTATAGCTTTTCAAATGACCTTTGGCTTTCCCCCTTTGTGACTCTTCAATCCTCATGGAAAATGGTGCCAAACTTGCATGACCCTTCGTATCCTTCCATTTAAAAAGTCATGTGGTGACCCTTCATGAGAAAAACATCCTTCCCTCTTTTGTCTTTATCTTGGTGACATTCCGTATTCTTCAAAGTGCCCCTTCATGAGAAATGGTGCCCTTCCTATTTTGTCTTCACTTGGTGACTCTTGGAATTCCCCAAGATGACTCTTCATGGGGAAATGCATCCCATTCTTATTTTGTCTTTACCTCATGACTCTTTGAATTCTCCATGGGCCCTTCTTTTGTCTTATATACAACCAAAAATATATTTGTTAATATTAAATAAATATTACCACACATTATCCAAGATATAACTATTATGAACATCATTAAATGTAATGGGGCCTTTATAACTAATAATGCTAGACCTTTGACATCAATGACAATATTTCCAACATAGTTTAGTTATATTGTGTTTGGTTTTTATTCATGCAAAATAACTATTTCTTAGGTTATCAAGGAAATAAGGTGGAAAGAAATAGTAGTTGCTTTAAAGATATAGACAAGAAAATGTGAAATTTTAGAAATTTCTATAGTTTCATTTTTTAAAGATGTTATACCAATATTTGAATTTTTCTTGGTATTAATTTGATATCCTTGGATAGAAAGTAAACAAAATTAAATTTATGTAAAATCAGATTTGAAAAAAAAATTGTAAAATCTTTCTCTTGTGGTTGTACCCTACACATTAGGGTGCTTATTAGATGCCACCACATGGTAGCATTTCACCTAATCAAAGATGGCTAGCATGTGCCTACAACCATGTGGAAACTTTTAATGTCTTCAAAAGGCTTTCATTAGTTGTATGATTTCATAAAAGTTTCTTTAAGGCATGTGGCACCTTTTCACTTCTTCAAAAAACTAAACCAATTTTATAAAGTTTCTCGGCACCATGTATGCATATTGCAGCAAGTTTGGGTTTGTTAAAGTTTGCATGGTGGGGTAATTATGTTAGCGGTTCTCTATATTAATGAGTCAATGGGATGATGCCACATGGCATAACCCTACTACTCTACTATCCTAGATAGGTATGTATTGGTATAATGCCTTCAGATAGGCATTTGTTTGTTTTTGGAATACTTTTTCCTAAGTAGTTGTGTGTTTCATAAGGACAATCTTTGAATTTTCATATTCTTTCTATATATGTTTATTACTAATTTTCATTTAAAATTATCTTTAGTTTAGATATACTATGCTTGGTTGTTATTCATGCAAAATGAGTGTTTTGTATGTTATCAAGGAAAGAATCTGGAAAGAAATAATAGTTGATTTGAAAATATAGACAAGAAAATGTAAATTTGATAAATCTCTACAGTTTCATTTTTTAAGGATGTTGTACCAATCTTTGAATTTTTTTGGTATCAAATTGATGCTTATTGATGTGGGTTTTATGCACACCCAGTAAACCTTTATGAGGTAGCCTATAATATTTTAGGATATCAAATAAGGTGAAATCCACTCCAAGGCATGATTTGTAGGGAATTGGGTTTCACACTAATCTATGGTGGAATCGCAGATGGTAAAGAAACTGCTAACCTGAATGGATCAGATTTGGATATAAATCCTAGATCTAATTTGAGGTGGAGGATGATGGATCTATTCTAAAGTGGGCATTACTTAAATAAACCAAAAATGAGGAAAATGTAAGGAAAAAAAGAGAATCTATAAAAAAAGAGCATGTGTTCTTTCTAACTGGATTTAAGATAAGGACAAGTAACATATACTAATGCATCTAGCATGATGTTTTGGCACACAGAATTGACAAACACAGTAAGGAGGTCTGAGGAATAAAATGTAACTAATTTAAATTTATTACCTAAATATTTTTGTTGTATCTCTTAATAAAATATCATATCTAAAAAATAGAAAGCCCTTTGATTAGCTATAGCCCAGTCTAGGAAGTTATATGAAAATGGTGCTTCTACATAGATCTAAAGAATATCTTAGTAAACTTGTTGCATGAAAGCAAGATTTATCAACCTAAAATTTTTACTACAAATTCTTGATTGACATAATCCTACTAATTAGCCATAATCTATTCAAAATTGCTATAGCACAACAAAAAACTAAACTATGTATTAAAGCAAAACACATAATCAATATAGCATAGAAATTAAAGAGACAATCATACAACACATATTTTCAAAATAAATTGAATTATTTTTTATCTATATTGAATGTCAAAATTTCACCTTCCTTTTAAATGTGGGAGATACATGTATATATAGGCTTGGGATGGGGATGCCTCATCCTTCAAGCCAATCATTTAAAAAAGATAAAAATTGTTACAACAATATTCTATTATAATTAATAGATGTAATTACAATGGAAATTACCTATGAAGAGGTCATTATTGTTGTTGATACTTGGGATTTAGTATTCCTTAAAATTGTAACTAGAGTTACAGTTGTTAGCCCATGCGTCTGAGAAATAGTTTTAACTAAAATAGCCAGTAGAGGCAGGGTAGCTGGAGATGCCTACCTACTCACCTAAATTTGTTAATAGAGAGTGTGACTCATTTGAAAATCCATTTAAATTGCCTAAAAGTATAATAGAGGTATTTTTAAGATATGGGGGAGTCTGTACATCAATTTTCTATATGATTTTAATGCATCCCCAAGTTCCATATAGTCTCTATGTTAAGGACCTTACTTCTAGAAAACTTTATCAACTATAACAAGTCATCTTGGGTCTTATACATTGTACCATCAGCCTCTACCTTGAAACTATTTGTTGTTATCTAAAGAAGGTATTAAAAAATGGCCCTAAGGAAAAATTACCTACTTGGGTTACTCACACCACTGATTCTCATTTCCCCTAAAATTGAAATGGTTTGATCCTCATAGATTTTGAGTTGTAGAACTAAATTGTGCATTTCTTAATGCCATTTAATCAAGTTATCTCTTCTAGAAACTATGTAGTTCAAGGCCCATGCTATATCCAAAGCAATTATTATGTTTAGATGGTCATAAGTCTTATTTTAGGCTACTTGTCTTAATAAATGGAGTTTGGCCTTCATTTTATTTATCTTATTAGCAAGGGCATATAAATATCCCCATTTGGGTTGTGATTCCTCATTTTCACTACTTATTGATTAGATAATGTCATACAACTTTTAAGTTGATCCTTACATGTTATACATGATGTCATTTATAGGTTATATGGTACTTCTTCCTTGCAATGCATCCATGGCTTGATCAAAAAAATTTAACATTTGTTTTATTACTCACTCCATAGAGTTTAAAAAGGTGTAGGGGTCTTCTATGTTTTTTTTTTTTGTCTATATAAGGTGAAAACTAGTGGTTGAAACCTTACATAAGCATAGAAACCATGAAGGCAATCATCATAAATGATGCCTTACAACAGGAACGTCACGTTTAGTGAACCAAAAGACACAACAAAACCAAAATAAAACTAGAAGAGGAAAAAATGAGAGGCAGAGAATCTAGAAAAACAAGAGCTAAGGAGGCCATACATGTCCTTACATAAACATAGATTTGGTGAGGTCATCCAATTTCTAAGTGTTCTTTGCATTGATAGCATAAACAGTAGTACCCAAGTCCTGTAGCATAGACATGTTTAGGAGAATAGAATTTTGGAGCCCAGTGGTAAAGTTCTACTCTAGTTTCTAGATGCAACCCTTCAAGGTAGCAATTTTAGCTTTCAAACTAGTCTCAATTTCAATTTCCTCGTTATCTTCATCCACATACATCTTTCCCTCTTTGTGAACATTTTTTTCAAAGTTAGCAACATCCTCAGTGGTAGCCTTAAATTCTCTTGTCTCCTACTTACCTTCAATATCCTCAGAGATTTCTTAAACTTCTAATTCCTTATTCTCCTCATCCTGAGTGGGTTCCTCTGAGGTGCTCTTAGAGTATTCAATAAGCCTAGCCTTGGGAGCAAGTTTGCCAATAATCCACCCTAATCATCAAACTCTAGAGGAGAGGCCCTCCTTACTAACCTTAGTGGATAGATAGGATTTATTACCTTGACCCCCAGGGGTCTTGCAAGGATTTTTAGGGGTCCCCACAGTGGTCCCCCCAATACCCTCTTCACTAGCATAAAAATTCTTTTTCTTGCCCTTCGTACTCACAAAGGAGCCAGTGGTGTCTAAGGGAGTCTCCTTAGGAGTATAAAAGGAAAATTCTTTAGTTTTAGTAGAGACAGGGGAAGGATAGGGCTCTTCAACAACATCCCCAGTAAAAGGGTTAGAATAAATTTCCTCGCTATCAATTCTAATAGTCTTGGATGGCTCGAGGGCACAGTGGAAATTATATAGGCAGAAAATGAGGCCCTAATGAAGGGGGATAGGATTCATATCAGGTTTCTTTGCCAATTTTGCTCTCACCCTAAGGACTGAATGCTCTAGGGAAGAGAGTAGATAAAAGGGAAAGCTGGTAAGAGCATTAAACCTAAAATAATTTAGAATGGGGAGATGATAATTATAAAATCTGGTGAAATGTCCCTCTAGTGTGAAATACTTCATGAGGATGAAGCACACGCTATCCCAAGGCTCGAGCAATTTGGCTCGATCAAATCCTCCTTGGTAAGGAACAAGTTCTTCATCTTCTCCAAGAAATACTTTTTGGTTGAAAAGGTCCATGATTTTTGTTTTCCATTGTAGCTTCATCCCATGTGTAGACATGCTAGTAGCCATAGCTATCACCTTTTCTAAAATCTCAAAGTTAATTCCTCCAATAGTGACTCACCTGTTTAGCCAAGACCTTACAAATTATTCACATAGGTTTTCATCAAACCCATTGAGCCTCTCTAAATAGGGACTAATTCAAACCTCTTTGTAGTAGTGCCAGACCATTGGGTTGTTTTTGAACTCATAGCAATAAACTAGTTCCATTCAAATTCTATCACCCCCCATTTTGGACTTACAGAGCAGACTAGGAGATTCCCCAATTTTTACCTTCATAATTGAAGTAGATTCAAGCCCTTGCTCACAAATATGCATAATGATAATGAGGTAGAACATAATTTAGAGCATCATGCAGAGATGACACTTACTCATCCCATGCTTAAACATAATTTCCCAGTGATCTCCATAATGATGAAGCAGTTCGCTCACCTTAACAAATTGGTATAATAAATCAAAAATGATTATCAAAAGAGTACAATAGGCTCTAAAATCTGAGATCCATGTCGGCACCCTCCAAAGGGACCAACTAATAGATCTATCCTTTTAATATGTCTAACTCATCCTTAACACATCATTTCCTTTTGGATGAGATCCCTAATATTTAAAGGGATATGATCTATTTGGTGCCAAAATCACAAATGGGAAAATTGTTGGCCGAGATTGGCACAGGCATCAGCTACACTATTTCCCTCTCTATAAATATGTGAAATATCAACTCTGGTAAGCTTCTATAGAATAAATTGAATATCCATAATGATATCTTTTAACTTAATTCCCACACTCGATGCTTTATTAACTGCATCGATAACCATTTTAGAGTCTCCCTGGATACTCAAATTCCTTATACCGAGGGATATAACTAATTTTATCCCCCATAAAAGAGTAGTTGCTTCAGCATATTTATTACTCTGGTAGCCTATTCGACCAACATAAATAGCAATCATCCACCCTTTGTCATTTCTTATAATCCCTCCCCTACTAGCTTCACCATTAGACTTGGAGGCCCCATCAAAGTTAAGTTTCAACCAATTAGGCTTTAGGGGATTCCATCTAGTATTAAATCTCTGTAGAATTTTAGAATTATTATAAGCATGAATATGATTTAGTACCTTCCATTTAGCCACAATTTGTTCTTCTTCTTGAGTTAGGGGTTTCTCCACAGTACGAATATGAGCAATAGTGACACTTTCCAAAAGAGTCTTAACAAAAGAATGAAACACCTGAGAGGAATTTCTAATAGTATCCCTTAAAATTCTATGGTTTCACTCTTTCCATAATATCTAACTCAAAAATGGTAGAGTTTGATTCCATAATTCAATGACCCAGGGATGAGAAAAGGTAGGATTCTAACTGATAATGACTTCCTTAAGGTCAGATTTATAGACCCACTCAATACCAAAATTATTTAGGATTATGCCCCAAAGTTCCTAGGAAAAATCACAGTGTATGAAAAGGTGAGAAAATATTTCCTCTTTTAAACAGCACAAATAGCATCTATTGACCAGGTTAAACCCTCTCTTATGAAGGTTATCTTGGGTTCAAATTTTGTTATGAGCAATAGCCCACCAAAACATTTTGATTTTTGGTATAAGTTTATAGTTCCAAACTTTTTTCCATATCTCCTTATTTTGAGCCTCGAGAATCAACAAATGATAAGCAGACTTGACAGAGAACCATCCATTCTTATCTAGCGACCAATATTATTCATCTTCTCTCAAGAAGAGAGGGATTTTGATCCCCTAAATCAACTGTTGAATATCTAGAACTCTAGGTAAGAGCTCAAGCCGATGAGCACAACAATCCAATATATTTTTCCAACTCCTTATGCCATTGTTATTAGCCATGTAATTGCTGAATTTATCTCTAAAAAATTGAGTAGCAATGTCAGAAATTTATTCGTAGTTTCCCTATGTGATAAGAGCCTTATCCTTTACCCAAATGTCATTTAAGAATTTAATATGCTATCCATTTCCCAATTTCCATCTAATTCCTTGCTTAAGAAGGCTTCTACTTTTTAGCATTTTATTCCATATCACAGATCCCTAGGGTAACCCTACCTATCGGAGAAAGTTAGAAACATCAGCACTATGCATATATTTGGCATACATTATTTCCCCCCAATCATTATTTTTATGAATCAGATTCCAGTTGATTCTGGAGAGAATGGCTTTGTTCATGTTCCTAATGGATCTAATATTGAGGCCACCATGTGATTTCAGAAGACACACTTTTTCCCAACTGACCAAAGACATTCTCTATTTATCTTTCAATCCCATCCATAAGAATTTTTTTTGAATTTGTTCCAATTTGTCATCAAAATATGCAGGTATTTTAAAGAGAGACAATAAGTAGGTAGGAATCCCTTGAAGAGAGGCCTAAAGAAGCTAAAGTTTGCCTGCACTGCTGAGAAGTTTCCCTTTCCAACCAAGTATTTTCTTCTGAGTTCTTTCCAATATACCATTCCAAAAACCTAGAGATACCTCTTTGACCTTGAGGGGAAGGCCCAAATAGGTAGCAGGTAGATCAACTTTAGCACAGTCCAAGATGTCAATGATTTTTTATCTAAGGTCTTCTATGTAATTGTTAATATCATAGGGGAGAAATTTTATTATCTTTGTTAAAGAGAACATATATTTTATTTTCTCCAGTTCTACCTTCTATATTCACCCATTATGGTTTTCATTTTGACCTTCCTCATAGTCTTCATTTATTTATCAAAATGAAACTTGACTATTGGCTATTAAACAATGACCATGTCCTTCCTACCTTCTTCTACCCATTGCATTTTCTTGATCCATTCAAGAATGTTTAAGGTAGCTAGTTGTTATGAAGGTTCTACATGCTCTATACAAGTGGTAGATGGGTATTTCCAAGAGGAATCATGGGCTTGGGAGAAGAGGTTTTTGATTGAGGGAAGGGGGGAATAGCTCTTCTCTAACCAATGACCTTCTTTGGGGCCATTATGTCAATTATTATATTTTTCTTCTCTACCCCCTTCTATGTTGTAATGGTTTCAACTTTTGTTTGGGCTACAAGATCAATTGGTGGGCCCAACTAAGTGGATGGTTAGGAAAAAGTAACTGGGGAAGCCAAAATGGTGGTGGAGACTAAATCTTCAAAATGCACTTGTTTATTGAGTCCAGAGGACTAAGGGCTTAAGGAAACAAAAAATGAATAGGTAGGAGGGGTATTGAGAAAATTTTGTAAATAATTCATCATAGATATGAAATAAATTCTAATAGGGTATTTTGATGACCGACTGGGGGTACCACATCCTTTGTCATAGGTGCTAGGACTAGGGCTTGTAAAATCGATATTGTAACAATTGTATTGACTAGAATAAAAATCATAATAATAGGTAAAGAATGAGGATCTTATTACTTACCACTTGAGAAGTATAAATTTAGGGGAATTATTACTATAGGTTCCCTTATTGTGCTAGGAGGTGTTGAGGTTGGAGATAGTTTCACTAATTGGCCATATGTAGAAGCTAGATGTTTAGACTCTATTTCATCTTCTTTGTCTCTATCTTGGTCATGAAGCAATTCAGTTGAGACTGAACTAGTCTTCAGGATCTTAGTGTCACTCGACCAAGTCTCTTCTCATAATATTTCATCCTTGGGATCACTTTTCATGGTCTCACTAATGGTTTTAGATATTGATGTTTATATTTTATCTTCCTATTCCTCTTTGATAAACCACTCTTTTTTATTATCTATCACTTCTATAGGTTATGTCATTTTAGAACCTTTTCTTTTATCCAATACTTCCTCTAAATTTTCCTATGAGGTCTTATTTATTGGATCACCTTGAGGAGAATATGAAGGAGCTCCCTACTTCTTATTATATATATGGGGGTCTAATACAAGTAGAAGTTGATGTTGGAAGATTTGAAATAGTATCAATTGAATATGACAGTGAAATAGGTGAATTTGATGAGGTGGGAGTAGCAATGACTACTAGGGGTGAACTTGGGGAAGTGGATACTTATCCAAAGGAAGGAGATATTGATGGAGATGGTGGTGCAATGGCTTTTACTAGGTGTATAAATGGAGCCAACCAAAAAACATGAGGGAAGAAGATGGGAAACTCACTTATTGCACCGTTATGACTAGAGGAAAGGGAAACATATATAATGACCTCCCAGACTGATTTATAACTATAAGACCCTGTGTAGTGGCAATTGGTTGAGGAAGGGTGGATACTAGGGTGGTTTTTGTAATGGTAACCACTAGGATTGGATATTAAGGAGGCCCTTGGCTGATTTACCATTTAATTCCCATAGGCATTTGTCTTAATGGACCAACATGTTCTTGTCCTTGGGATTCATCCTATGGGAAGGATAGTTTAGGATGTTTTGAAACCCAATGCTCTACCTTAATTCTCTTAGCCTCTTTTTTGGTGGTTTTTGGATGATATTACATGTGCCTAACTATCACTTTGGACATATTCACCCTATTAATTCTTGTTTGTACCTCTGTATCATTCAAAGCTTTCATGAATAATTCATAAAATGGATATTGTACATGCTTGTAATCAATATTCACCTTCCCCTAACTCTGTTTGAGTTTTTACCAAACGTGTGTCTTATATCCCATTACTTTTAAGGTGCTTACTTGAAATCATAGTGTGTTCTAATTTTGACCACTAGATGGAAATACTCCCATCTAGTGTACTAGATCCTACTAATTTTGATGGGAGTTGGGTGGATAACTTCTTGTTTGACACTTCTTAGTTCAACATCTATAGAATTAGCTAGCTAGATTGTAATTTCCTACTCTGCCACTTTATCTAGGACTAACTAGGGTAGATACATAAGAGGATCCCTAGTTCCCTCTATTTTGATGATAGTATGGTTTGGATAGAGCCAATAGTCACCAATATTTTCAATGGTTATTTGGATTTAATCAGATAATTTGGGTATGTCCTTGCTATAAATGGCTTGGTATACCATTAGATAGAAGGTCTCAATTAGTTTTGCCATATTTTTCTCAAATTTATGTATATGAAGAATATTAAATTCACCACAAATTTGGTTCTTAGGATACTTAGTTGATGGCTCTAAGGGTTCATCAACAACTGAGTGAAGAGTCTCCATTATGGTGTCTACTAGTTAAGACATCATATAGAAGTTGTCATCTAGTATGTTTATTGAATTGAGGACTTAGCTGATCAAATTAGCACTAAGGATCTCACCAACAATGACCTTGGTGGAAGTGAAGATGGTGTCTAATAGGGGAATCTAAACCTCATTGACATAGGTTTTATTGGGGAACTTGTAAATTTGTTTTAACAAAGCCATCATAATTTTAATTCTAGGCCTAAACATAGCACTGGAGTTAGTAGAAATAGGGCCCCTGAATATGAAGGTACTAGGGTCACCATCCCATTCCCACACCTTAATGGTTGCATTATTTACATACATCCATGAATTAACTAGGGATTGATTATAGGCCATTCTACGGAGGGGGATCCTATAGTATTTTTTTAAGGTAAGCCCACTAATATAAGCTACTAGGGTACTACATTAGCAAAAATGTAGGATTTTACCAAAAAAACTTTCCATTTGTAAATAAATAAAATAATAAGTCAATGCATGACATTACCTCAGGTTTTGGCATAGCATTATATAAGCCTAATAATTTTATTTCCACCAGTTATTCTTTGTATCTTCATGTAAAATTCAAGAACTGATCTATAGGCCCATAGGGTTATACTGCTTCAACTTCCTCCCATATAGCATAATAATGTTTGAATTCATGGTTGAGGGTAACTTAATCAAACCTTGTATATGTGAATTATTCAAGTCATGCAATGGATATTTAAAGGGGGTGGTAGAAGATGTGAAGTAAAAGCCATTTTTTTTTTCACTTAAGAGTTATAGTCATAATAGAGATTACATTAGGGATATCAACTACTCATTAGATGGCAATGTATTTTTAATTGACTTCATTGATTACATATATTACTTTTGCATTCTTTACTTCTACTAAATTGAATGCACTTAGTCACCTAATTTATGTGGAATAGTGTCATAAATGGCCCTATCTTTATTTGATTTCTTTTATTTTCATATTCTAAATTTGCTTGGTGAAATGTCATCCCCTTTTATGGTCCTCAATGTTAGGCATTTTTTTATTTTGATCTAAGTGTTTTGTCATCTCTATTTGACACTTGGTGATATTTTGTTTCCTCAAAAAGTATTATATTACTATTGCTTAGCTTATTTATTTACTGATACTTGTTTCTTACTACATTGAGCTTGCAATATTATGGCATGTGGAGGGTTGTTGTGTTGTTGATGTATTGAGAGTGTTGTACCCTTTTCATTCATTATGCAGGGTTTGGGTGAGCAAGATGATGATACATGGTGACATATCGATGCTTCACTTTCCCAAGAGACTTAGAATCTTCTCAAACTAATTTGACATTGATAGTTATGTAGGATCATGAGACATGGATGGTTGTTATTGTTCCATTATCCTTGAGACTTTCGTATAGTAAACTTTAATATGTTAATTATTGGGTGAGTGAGATTATGACAAGTGGAAAATTATCACTGTTCCATTGGTCTTGAGAATATTGTACATTAAACTTCAATTTTCTACTTGTCAAGTGAGTGGGATTGTGACACTTAGAATTATCTTGACCTTCTACTCACCTGGGAGTCCTTTTTAGAAATGTATAAGTGTCATAAAAGCTTTGGGTTAGTGGGTTATCACTAATCAACATAAAACCTTTTAGAACACTGAAATATAATACATACTTCACTTGCCTTTGGGGCTCTAAGAGAGCAAGTTAATTTCACATGGAATCCTATAAAAACATACTATATGTTGCTTAATGCTAGTCCACCTGCTAGCAATTAAGGATACAATTAGCACAACATTCCACATTTATATGACCATGCAAACATGAGCCAATCTGTACAAATAGGAAAACATAAAATAAATGGGCTAGTGATGGAAGTGTAGTTATTGTATGAATGAAATAAATAAAACTATTTACCCAAAGTTTTTCATATAAATTTTGGAATATTCCCAAATACCCCTAGGAATATTCCAAATTTATATGAAAAAACTTTAGAAAAAAATTACAATTATTAAAATCATATTCATTTTGTAAAAAATGATTGGTTGAATCTAAAATGACTAATTAAAAAGTAAATGTCTCTTCATATCTCACTCTTACCCACAAATATTTTACAATAAAATTTAAGTATATACTTATGTGCAGTTTACAAGGACAGTCATAGTCACAAAAAATATTTAAAAAATCTTGATTATTTGGCAATATGTTTAATAACATTAAATATATTATGTGCATTTAATATTTGAACCCAAGACTTTGTCATCATTTTAATATTAGAGATCAACCTATTAAGGTGGGTTTTTTACCTCTAACTTTTTTGGACTAGACTCTCAATCTTTTAAATTCCATGTAGAATCCTATGAAAAACATATTGTATGTTGTTTAATGCTAGTCTGCATGCTAGAAATGAAGTTTTTAATCAATGTAGTATTTAATATTTGTATGACCATGTTAACCTACACCATTTTATATAAATAGGAAAGCTTAAAATAAATGGACTAGTGAAGAAAGTGCAACCATTGTATGACAACAATAAATAACAAAGTTTACCCAAAGTTTTTTATATAAATTTTGAAATATTCCCAAATAACACCCTTGGGAATATTTCAAATTTTTATATAAAAACATTAGAAAAATTACAATGATTAAAATCATATACATTTAAAAGAAATGATTGACTGAAGCTAAGATAACTAATTAAAAAGTGAAAACATCAATACCCTACCTTAGCAGGGACTAATAACATCAAATTTCTTAATAAACTAAATTACATTATTGAAAACATTATAGTTTAATAAATATCAATAATAATAAATTACAATTACTTTTACCACACACTCAAGTATAATTCCTTGACACCGAATTGAAAAATATTGATTATTTATATACCTCATCCTTTAATTTTAAAAAAAACTCAAAATACATTTTTTTGAAAATTTATTAGGTAGATGCATCAACATTGCTCCTCTTCCCTCTTTATGACAAATTTTCAACCTAAATCTAATGTACATTTTTCTTCAATTTCAATTTTGCATCTCAAATTTATATGACCATAAATAGTTTCCCCTTAAGCAGTGTCATGTAATTACAGGGCAAAATCCAAGTGCCATACCACATCTACCATGGAAGACCTCTCATCACCTTTTGATGTAAAAAACTTGTTCCCCATATATTTAATATTTTCAAAGGAATATAAGGTTATGTCACCTATTAAAATTGGGTCAATTATATGTTTTAGGGCACCTTCTCTTGTATACTCCAAAGCAAAGTCAAATAGATTTATATTCATAACAATAGGCTTAGCACATAACACTTCAAAAAACACCACTCCAAATGAATAGACATCAAAGTTCTTAGTAATAATTAGCCTAAATAAATAATGAGGATATATATATGCATATATCTCTTTGATGGTAGTGGTTACATGACTCTAGTCAATTTTGGCCACTATTTCATAAATCCCAAAATCAAAAACCTTGGCAACCAAATTTTCATCTAGAAGAATATTGGTGCTCTTCACATCACAATGTATGATTGTCTAAAATACTCCTAAGTGAAGATAGTCAAGGCCCTTTATTGGCCTAATGCATATCTCTACCCTTTGCTTCCATGATAGAACAATGTTGTTAAGGTCCTTTTCATAGAGATGCTTTTGGAGTGTATCATTGGGGACATAGTCATAAACAAGACACATTTCAGAATTTTGATCATAGTAGACTATCAAGGACACCAAAATTTTGTGACTCAGTCTACATAGAAGACCTATCTCATTCCTAAACTCGTGGTAACCTTAAAAATATTGTGGATTTTCTCTCTTCACTACAACTTTGATGCCATCCCTAAGTTCTCCTCTATAATCCTTTCTGAATCCTCAAACCCCCAAGAGGAGGGAGTCATCAAAATTGTTAGTTACATCTTGAACCTATCCAAGACTAAAGTACATACAAAATATGAATCGTATAAAGGATTCCTATGAATCAGTGATACACACATCACTATTTGTTCCATGATTCTAAAATAAGTTGGGGGTGAGGAATCTTAAACTATAGTGGAAAAACTATGTGGAATGGGTAGTTTTTGGAATGGTTGACCTCCTACCATAGACACTAGATTGATAGCCAAGGAAAGGTTTCATAAGGTAGGTATTATAGATTCTATGGAAAATAAGAAACCATTGTTCATGTTTGTGTAGATTCCCTTCAAAATTGGTTTCAAGTTGATTTTATAAAATGAATCTTTATTCCAACTTTTTTATAGATGGGTTTCCTATTCGGGGAAACTTGGATGATCAAGGATAGATCCAAAGTGTTATGGCTCATGTGTGGTTTAAATTTATATAATTTTTATGGAAATAAAGACAAAAAGTTATGTTTCAATGAGACCCGATGCCTCTCAGCCTAGAGGAATTGAAGCAGTTCATGCAAGAATTCACATTGCTTATAAGAGGTAAATAAAGGAAAATCAAGATATTTCGAAAAAATCAAGATTGCTTAAAAGATGTAAATCAAGAATAATTAAGATATCTTAATTATTATAAAGATTTGTATTACATGTTCATGCATCCTTTCATTTCTAGATTAGAATTTATTATGTCTCTATTTTACATCTATTCGAGGGAATTTAAATATGCCATCACTCTATGGCTCTATGCCACTTCTTTTCATTATATGTATGCTTTGGACATGTTCTCATGTCCTTGTATGTGTTTTTTTAGTTGTGTATATAGACATTTGAACATGTCCTTATATGTGGATCTATGTAAACTTGTTTATTGTTTATGTATGTGGACATTTGAACATGCCCTTCTATGTCTTTCTTTCTTACATTTAGTGATATATGCCCATATCCCTTGTAGTGTGGCCCATTGGCCTACTTTGAGTACCTCATGTGTGGTGTATGTATGATTTCTTGATGCATCATGGTTATGCCACTTGTCTCTTATTTGTTACACATTCTAGTTCTTAGATGCCATGAGGGACCTCATGCATCTCCCCTTCATACTTGGGTGTTATAATGGACATCATGCCCCATCCTATTAGGTATCTACTTAGTTATTACTCAAATTTGTTATTCACATGCATTTTTATATCTATCTTGACAACCGTGTGAACGCTAGATCTAACATACATTACACATTACAAATTTATGTTCACATTATCTTACATTTTGATTTATGTATACACATTATACTATTTTATTATGCATTTATCATATATGCTCTAACTAACACACATTTTGAAGATTTTTATTTTAAGTAAAGTTCTTACATAGGCTCAAAAACTCCCCTAAAAAGAGGATGCATTCACATGGGTTTGTCACAGAGATCAGGCTATCAAAATGCAATCGAGTATAATTTTAAGCACACAAAATCATATTCCAAAAATTAAACACAGTGAGAAATAATGACATAGAGAGTAGTTATAGTTACACAAAAATTAGAATAGTTAGACATTAGTACCCAAATTGGGACACTAGAGCCACATGGTGCTACTATCTAAGTTATGGATCCATTGTCTAGTATCCTTAGTTTTTAAAAAATCTATATTGGCCAAAAAAATAAAATAGTTATAGTCTAGGTTTTGCACAAATTTAGTTGTAGTTTATCATTTTTAGCTCAATTTAGCTCATATCCATACTAATTTAGCTCATATTCATACCAGTTTGCTCAGATTAGGGAATCATGTGTAGTATGATCATTCCCATTGTAGTTTAAATACTCATTTACATATTATTACAGCTCAATCCATAATCTATATGCTTAGATATCAGATTTGGGGGCATGTGTGTGACAAATTATTTTTGTATGCTCACTTATAGACTAGTTGATCAAATGGAATGAAAAAATCCATGTCATTCTCTATGTTTTATACATTAGACACCATGTTCTAGGTTACATACTAGATTCATGCCTTACTCCATCTATAGTGGTTGGGATTTTTAAGTGGCTCAAAGTTACATAATATACCCTAGTGGCCACAAAGTCGACACTTCCACTTATATATCTCCAGTTAGCAATCTCCAATTAGATATTTCTAGTTACATCATGCAATTTTTAGTTTTAGATGCATCTACTACACATGGGTAGACAATGGAGTCATAGTCTATTTGAGTTCTTGAGCCACCTACATGAAAGGGTTGGACACAACATTAGTTCAATCCAAGTTATTCACAGGTCATGATCCACTAAGTAAGGGTGGGCAATGATGGAGTCAAAACCATATTGAGTTAGAAAGTCACCCAGACATGGGGATTGAGCAAGCCATAAACTCGATCCAATTTATTCACTAATTGATCACTATATAAATTCACACACATAGGTTGTCACTAAATTTTTGCATTGGTTCACGTACCTAATGAGGTGTATTCATTCATTTCCTCTCTCTTATCCCTTTACTCAGTTTTATCTCTTTACTTAGTTTTACTTCTTTACTCAGTTTTGTCTTTTCTTTTTATATCTCTTAAGTAAGGACGAATCTATGAAAATTTCATTTGTAAGACATGCAATGGAGCATGTTTCACATACTTAGATCTATGATCATGAGCTTTACCTCTAGGTAACTCTAGGTATGCTTCTTTTTATTTTATCCTAGTCATTTTGCTTTGTTACATTTCTATAATAAATGAGAGTCAAATGTAATCACCTAAAAATGAAACTTGTGTGCTAAGAGTGCTACTTGAGACCACCTATCCATAATTTATCCCTAGACCTATCTTAAATCCTATTTTTACACTTATCCAACCTTCGTGTGGGCCACATGCATCCCTAGACATCTCTAAAGTAGTTTTAGACCCTCATTTTGACATCCTAGCCCTTCATGTCTCAAGTTCTACCACCTGGACACTAGCACCATAATAAGGACAATAGGGCCACATGGCACTAGAGTCCCAAATTCGGTTCTATTGTCCTTTCCCTCATTTTTTAACCAATGAATATATATTTAAATCTTATACCACCTAGGATCGGTCGAGAAATTTTTTTAACCCCTGCAATAGCACTAAAACAATATATATACATGGGTAAGTACACAAAGTTGGGGGAAAAAAAGTGGCCTACCCATGGACATGATTTTCCTAAATCTAAAATCTTGTAGATAATTTGAGATATCTAAAATCCAAATTTGAAGATATTGTAAGAACATGAAATGTAAATTTTGAATCTAGTTTCCAAAACACTTTTTTTTTTTAAATGGTTAAGTCTAACTAGGTCAAACATCTAAAATTTGAAGAGAAACTCCTATTTTTAATAGAATAGAGTAGATAGACTATTGTGTGGTGCACCATTTCTTGAGTAGCATTTAATATTTTTTTAAACACTTTAGTGAAAATTTAGATAAGATCCTCTAGTTTGTGACCTATAATTTTTTAATGAATACTTGTTTAATGAATTTTTCAAGTAAATAGATCTTGAAAAATGATAAAAAAATGGATATCCATCTGTGCGGCATGTCTAACTATCCCTAAAAAAATGAAAATCATTTTTTTTAATGTGTGTATAATTAGGCCTAGTTTATGACCATATAAATTTTTTTGCACTTAGATCAATGAAAGACAAATTACATGAACATGTATAGGCATGTATGTTTGTAGTATGTAGTGGCCTAAAAAATGTATAGTTAGAAATAAACATAGTTTAAAACCTTAAATTAGTCCAAAAATTATAAAAATCATATTTTCAAAAAGAGGAGAGTGTGCTCATTGTGAGGGTATTAAGTTTTTAAATTTTACCATTGAAATTCATAGTGTATTTGGTGATAAAAATTTTAATTTTATTTTTTCTTATCAATACTCTCAGACTCAGTTGTAGATTGATAGGTCCCAAGCCTTTATATTAGGAATCTAATCCATTCTCAAGCTAAAAGGCTTGGTGTTTAAATTAAATAGCACAATTGTGTTAATAACATGATCACATTAGTCACCACACTAGTAATGCAATCACATTAGTTAATAATGCAATCATATTATATATTAATTACACCCAAAAACTCAAATTTAATCTAGATCTTAAATTTTATATATGATCTTATATGTTCTTTATCTCCCTAATAGTGGTATTATTTCATGTGATACAAGAAAGGTCCCTAACCATGGATAGTGAATTAAGGTACCATAGTATAACATTAGACTTCTAAAAATTTATGGGAATTTTAATATGTTAACTTAACTACTTATAATTACTTTGTTGTAAGGTGTAACTCATTATAAATTTTATGATATAACTTATTTTATCATAATATGTCATAAAATGCATTTTTTAAACCTATGGCCAAAACTTAGCCTTTGGAGTACCAATCTAGCTATATATCTAAAGTAAATTGGAGTAATTTTGAGCCCCTTCAACTTAATTACATGACTATAAAATGTGTTTTGGGGGTTGATCAGATGCAATTTCATTAGCTTGATTGAATCAAAGAAATATTATTTATTTATATGCAAGTTCTACATGTATAGAATGTGTTTTTGAGATTAATAAACGTTAAGTCATCACTAATGAATGTAAATGTTGATTAGTTTAATTATGGAGGTAATTAAGATCAAAATGAGACACATGAACCTATTTTAAATTATATATTCAATGTGATTTGGAGTGAAATTAACCTTAATTCCATGTCATAAATAATTAACCAAAGAGTTGATTCATTTAATTGAGGAGGTATTTAAGGCCAATTTGAATCCCTTTAAGAGCAAGATATGATTTGGGGAAAATTAAGTTTGATTCTATCATGAATTGATCTAATTAGTCAATTTGTGTAATTAGGGACATGATTTGGACAAAATTGAGCCCCTAAACCAAATTTATGGATCAATAAATTATATAATGTACGCAACATGTATGGCTTAACTAACCCTAATTTTATCAAAAATGCAAACATGAAGGTAATTATCATAAATAGGTGAACAAACAGCTCAAATTTTCTTCAATTACCTTAGTGATTAGACCCCATATTTGATATCTTAAACCCTAAACCATGTACCATTTAGCTTAAACCCTAAACCCTGTACCATTTACATTAAACCCTAAGTCATAAGCCCTAAACCCCAAACCCTTTAAATTGTAAACCCTAAAATCTAAACCAATAAATTTAGCCCCAAATAACAACCTTTATATATAGTAAGAATTAGGTTCATAGGGATGAACTTGGTCAAAATCACATCACTCATTACAATAATTGACTTAATTGGCTTAATATGTGATGATGTAGGGGCTAATTGAGCCCAAAATCATATTCTTTACTCGCATATCTAGGTTTAAAGAGCTCAAATTTGCCCCAATTGCCTTCATGATTGTACCTTATATACCCTAAAACCTATACCCTAAGACCTAATCCCTAAAGTTCCTAATCCTTAAAATCTAAACCATAAATATAAACTCTTTAAACGATAAACCAATCATTTTAGCCCAAATTAACATCATTTAGACTAAGAATTAAGTTCACAAGGCTTAGTTTGGCCTAAATCACGTGACTAATTGCCCTATTTAACTAATTCACTCAATCTGCATGATGACATGGGGTATAATGACAACCCAAAAATACATTATATAGTCAAAAATTGGTCCAAGTGATTCAAATTGTCCTCAATTATGTTTTTGATTGACCCTATGTACCCAAAACCATATATACATTAAAACCTAAACCCTAAACCCTAAACATTATACCCTAAATTATAAACCATAAAATTTCCATATTTACCAATTGATTTATTCCTAATTAACATCATTTGTAGTAAGAATTAGGTTCACATGACATAGATCTAGTAGACCTTATATACACTCTTAAACCTAAACTCTATGTTGTAATCCATAATCCTTAAACCCTAAAACATAAATTGTAATCATGATGCCCCAATACCCACTACATGCCACAAATATACATGCCTTATGATATAACTAACTTTATCATGAGATTTCATAAAATGCATTTTTTAAACCTATCGCCAAAACTTAGCCTTTGGAGTACCAATTTAGCTATGCATCTAAAGCAAATTGGGGCTATTTTGAGTCCCTTCAACCTAATTGCATGACTATAAAATGTGATTTGGGGGTTGATCATCTTCAATTTAATTATCTTGATTGAATAAAATAAACATTATTTATTTATATGCAAGTTTTACATGTACATTATTTGGTTTTGAGCTCAATAAACTTGAAGTCATCAGCTAATGAATGCAAATGTCGATTAGTTCAATTGTGGAGGTAATTAAGGTAAAAATGAGCTGCATGAACCTATTTTAAATTATATATGATGTGATTTAGATTTATAATTAACCCTAATGTCATGTTATATATAATTAACCAAAGATTTGATTAATTTAATTGAGGAGGCATTTGAGACTAATTTGAAACCTTTCAAAAGCAAGATATGATTTGGGGTAAAATTAAAATTTTGATTCTATCATGAATTGGTCTAATTAGTCAATTTATGTAATTAGGGGAATGATTTATGCAAAATTTATCCACTAAACCAAATTTATGGCTCAATCAATTGTATAATGTATGCAACATGTATAGCTTAATAAACCCTACTTTTATCAAAAATGCAAACATGGAGATAATTATTACAAATAGGTGAATAAGTAGCTAAAATTTTCTTCAATTACTTTAGTAATTAGACACTATATCTAATATATTAAACCTTAAATCCTATACCATTTAACTTATTTACCTTAAAGCCTAAGCCATAAGCCCCCCCAAACCCTTTAAATTATAGACCCTAAACCTTAAACGAATAAATTTAGCCCCAATTAACATCCTTTATATATAGTAAGAATTAGGTTCACAAAGATGAACTTGGTCAAAATTGCATCACTCATTAAACCATAATTGACTTAATTGGCTCAATATGTGATGATGTGGGGGCTAATTGAGCCCAAAATCACATTCTTTACTCACAAATCTAGGATCAAGGAGCTCAAATTTGCCCCAATCACCTTCATAATTGTACTTATATACCCTAAAACATATACCCTAATAAATAAACTTTAAACCATAAATATAAACTCTATAAACCCTAAACTAATCCTTTTAGCCTAATTTAACATCATTTAGACTAAGAATTAAGTTCAAAGGGCTCCTTTTAGCCTAAATCGGATGACTGATTGCCCCATTTGACTAATTCACTCAATATTTATGATGACATGGGGTATAATAACAACCTAAAAAATTATTATACAGTCACATATAGTTCCAAGTGATTCAAATTATCCTCAATTATCTTTGTGATTAACCCTTTATACCCTAAACCATAAACCCTAAACATTATATCCTAAATTGTAAACCATAAAATTTCCATATTTAATAATTTATTTAGTCCCAATTAACATCATTTTTATTAATAATTATGTTCACATGGTATAGAGCGATTAGATCTTATATACACCCTTAAACCTAAACCCTACATGTCCTAATCCCTAATCCCTAAACCCTAAAACATAAATTGTAAGCCCTATGACCTAATGCCCTAATCTATAATCCCTAAAACATATGTACTAATGCCTTAATACTTAATCCTAATCCCTAATATATATTAATTATAACATGATCACATTATTAAATAATGTGATCATGTTATTTCTAATATAGACAAAATTTGCTTCTCAATGTCTATGTTTAACCCAACCTGAGTATTAAGAATAATGTAATCACATTATTGGATAACAAGATCATGTTATTATTAATATAGAATAATCTCAATTTTCAACATCTATTATTAACCCAAATCAAGAATTTTGTCCCCATAAACATTCTCTATGGGACCTGTGTACTTTTGACCCCACCTTTGAAAAGCTATCAATTGTCTTTGATAGGTGATGGATCAAGTTCGAGGAAGAGGAATATGTTGAATAATAAAACACCAAAGGAATTAAAATATTTTAAATAGAAACATAATATACAAATGCAAAAACTTTATGGTAGACAAGGTATAAACCCTAATCTTGATGAACCAAATACCATAGATCGTGATCTAATTACCAGTAATGAATTAAACAATGATGAAATTGATGATAATGAATTTGACCATAATGAAAAGAATAATAATATAATTGAAAGTAATGAATTAGATAATGTTGTAAGTTTACATTCAAATATATAAATTTTTTATTTTGTTGATGATGAGTCTATGTATGATGCTTCACCCCCCCCCCCATGAATGAAGAAAAGTTGATGGAAATAAATAATGATGAAATTTTAAATCAAGAAAATTTCATGTAAATATATAATGAATAAATAAAAAATGAAAAAAATTATTCCCACGTCTAAATAATGAAAGTAATAATGATTTTGAAACACCCTCTCAACAAATTCCACCATTAACAACACCTCCAATAATTATGCATAGAAAAGATAAGTACTTAATTGAAGTCAATGAAAATATTTTAGAACCAATACATAAAAAAATATATCATCACCATTCAAGAAGATTGGCTCAACAAACTTGGGATAGTTTCTTTCATAACTTGGATTATGATAGTCAAAGATGTCAATTATTTTTTTCATTGATAGAATTGATTAAGATGAGACATATAATATACACATTAGGACTAAGAACATCTAACATGGATGATGAAAAAAATAAAATTATTGAAAATCTATATGATGCATATCATACTATAGGCCCAAAATCATGCACCTAAAATTGTAATGTTTTCTGACATATACTTACAACTTGTGCAATAACTGACCAAACAAGGAAAAAATGAATGCTTTCAAAAGCAAGCCAAATACTTAATATAAATAGAAAAACATTAATGAAAGTAATTGAAATATGTGAAAGACTTAATGAACCTAATATCAATGAGATCTAGGCATTCTCTAGTAGAATTCCATGAAAAGACAAGGCTATAGTTGATACTCTCAAAGAGTTACTTGCTCAATTTTGGAAAGACAATAATAGATTTTTGCCCAATACAAGAGATGTAATTAAAAGAAGAGTTGGCTCTCCTAACCATGAACCACATCTAAAATATTTCTTGGATATGACTTAAACATAATTCTATTCAAAGTTTTTGGAAAAACATCCACAAATTTCAATTTGTTAAAGATATTTTGAGATGGCCAAACTTTTTTATGTAAAAATAAATCACACACACACCACTTGTTATAGGAAACATGTTGAATTTTCAATGCACTATGATGTTTTTACCAAATTCATTGTAGTTTGCATACTAACAACATTTTTGAGTGTGACATTGAATTTCCACCAAAATTAGATAGGGAATTTATTCCAACCATCTTTTTTAAAAGATTGGATAGATAATTATTTTATAGCAAATCATGTTTAACTAGAAATTGTAGTATTTGTGGTGGATTACCAAAATAATAAAAATGTATCCATGAGGAAAGTACAAGTGTAATTAGATAGGAATTAGTTGGTTTAAGCAAATAAAAATCAATGACTTATTAATTAGAAGATGATAAAGAATCTAAAAGGTGTGATATTGTTACAAAAAGATTCCTATTTTTGAATTTTTGGTCAAATTTAGGGAGAAAATTGTTTATGAGTATGCAAGGCACACACATAGGGCTAGATGGTTGGATGAACATTTAAAGATAAGCAAGAATACATTCCCACTTGGTTTATTTATTTTAGTAGTTGACTTTGCTGAAAATTACACATTCAAACCCTAAAGGGAAGTTTAATCACAATATTACAACTTATCACAAGTTGTCATATTTTTGTATATAGCATTCATGCATGCACCTAACAGTATAAAGAAACAATAAAAAATATTAAGGGAGTACCATTTATATATCATTGATGATTGATCACATTATTCAGAGTATGTAAAAGGTTGTTTTCATAAGTTATATGAATAGTTGAGTCAGAGGAACATTACTTTTAATCAATAGAACATTTGGTTAGACAATTGTACATCACAATTTAAAAATACATGGATATTTTATTAGTTGAACATGATGCACATTACCACTAGTGTAGAACATATCTAAAGTTTTAATGAGGCTATCCATGGAAAAGGGGAGTATGATGGTGCTGGAGCATGTGTAAAAACAGCTATTTCAAGGGAGGAGTTAAAATTTAAAGAGGGTGTTCATTTGATAAATGAAAAAATTGTGGTTGAATGGTATAATGAGAACATGTATCATGGTGCTTAACCAAATCCTACTATTTTTAGACAATGGAGGAAGAACACTTGGCAAAGTATGAAGATTGTATGATTCTAATGGGTTAAAGTGAACTCTACTCATTTTGTATCTCAAATGCAAGTTATTGGATTGTTCATATAAGACACTTGACATATTTTTATTCTATATGTGTGGACTCTATTTGTATTGAGTGTGAGTTACAAGAGTGGGTGGATGATTGGAGTTCTAAACTTCTAATTCCAATCAACACCTATTAGGTTTTAAAAACATTGTAACTTATAAATATGACATCATCAGATGACTTTGACCATGTATCTGATCTAGTGTAACTAGATAGAATATTTTTCATTGTGTATAATTTATTCTCATTAGATATTCATATTGTCACAAAAAATGGTTTTTTGTGATACAGGGCATGTTTTTACAATTATTGCAGATGAGGATAATGAAGAGAGAATTGATTACTACTTGTGTTAGTGTGTATAGAGAAATAAAAAATTGACTTTCTTGGTTATAGATGGAGAAAACATTGACTATCCCACTGGGTTAGTGGTAGTCATTAGAACTTGGTTTTGATGATATCCTATAAAAAATTCATGTCACTAGTTGTTTAAAGAGTTTTAAATGCACATGAAGATATTTCACTATTTAAATTTGCCTATTTAGATGTGATCAAAGCAATATATTCTCAATTGGAGGCCCCAAACATAGAAATGGTAATTGGAGCTCAAGAAGTTGCCTATTTAATGCCAAAAAGTTACATTTTTGGACCTGACATTGTAACTTATCCAATGGATTACTCTTGAAGGTTTAACCTGAGTGCTCTAAGGTGTGATTAGAGGGATTAAAGAGGTAGGGGATGGATTTAATAATTCACATAAATACTTACAAGTTTTATTTTATGTGTGTTTTAACTTAGGCTAAAAATTTTCATTTTTCTTATATTGGGAAAGGCATTCTTGAGGTTGAAATATGTGGTAGGTCTATCAATCGAGCCTGATGGGAGGCCAAGAACCTATTCCTAGACATTATATTCCCCTTATAGTGTGTTGAAAATGTTAATTTTTGGTTAGGAAGCATTACAAATATATGTTTGCAACCATAACTTAAACTTTGACAACATTTGTTTTTAGTTATTTTTTGCTCTTAAATGATAGTGAAAATGCACTTCTAGGTAGATTTGAACGTTGTGGCAGTGTGATAAAATGTAATTTACCTATATATATGTGATCAAAGTGATACATTCTCAAGTGGAGGTCCCAAAGGTATAAATGGTAGTTGGAACTCAAGAAGTTGCTTATTCAATGCTAAAAAGTTGCATTTTTGAACCTATCACTACAACTTGTCCAATGGATTATTCTCGAAGGTTCCACCTGAGTGCTCTAGGGAGAAATTAGATGAATTAAATATGTAGGGAAAGGATTTGATAGTTTATGTAAATTACTTACAAGTTTCATTTTATGCATGTTTAAACTTAGTCTAAAAAATTGCATTTTTATTGTATTGGGAAGAACGTTCTTGAGGCTAGAATGGGTGTTGGGTTTGTTGATTGATCCTGATGAGAGGCCAAGAACCTATTATTAGACATAATCCACCCCCTAAAATTTCTTTTTAGTGTCCTTTTTTTAATCAATAAGCATCAAAACTAAAGTTATGCAACCATAACTTAAACTTTGACAACATTTATTGTCAATATTTCTACGCTCCTAAACAGTAGTGAAAATACACTTTCGAGTGGATTTAAATGTTGTGGTGATGTGATAATGTGTAATTTTCCTATAAAGATATGATAAAAGTGATATATTCTCAATTAGAGGTCTTCGAGACATAAATGGTAGTTGGATCTCAAGAAGTTACCTATTTAATGTCAAAAAGTTATATTTTTGAACCCGTCACTACAACTTGTCCAATGGATTGATAGATAAGGATCCACCTTAGTGATCTAGGGTGAGATTATAAAGATTAAATAGTCAAGGGAGGGATCTGATGATTCATAAAAATAACTTACATGTTTCATTTTATGCATGTCTAAATTTAGGCTTTAAAAATGCATTTTTTGTATTGGAAAGGGCGTTCTTAAGGCTAGAATAGGTGTGGGTTTGTCTATCAGGCTTGATGGGAGGCCAAGAACTTAGTAATATACATTATCCACCCCATAACATGTTTTTAGGGTCATTTTTTTAGGAAGCATCAAAATCAGAGTTCTACAACCAAACTTAAACTTTGATAACATTTATTATCAGTGTTTCCATGCTCTTCAATGGTAGTGAAAATCAATTTTGGGTGGATTTAAATGTTGTGGTGATGTGATAATGTGAAATTTTTATATATATATTTGAGTGAAGTGATATATTCTCAAGTGTAGGTCCCAAAATTAGAAGTGGAAATTGAAGCTCAAGAAGTTGCCTATTCAATGCCAAAAAGTTACATTTTTAAACTTGTCACTATAACTTGTCCAACAGATTACTTTAGAAGGTTCCACCTAAGTTATCTAGTTTGAGATTATAGGGATTAAATGGGTAGATGGATGGATACAATGGTTAATGTAAGTGACTTACATATTTATTTTTATGCATGTTTGAACTTAGGCTAAAAGTTGCATTTTTTTTGTATTGAGAAGGGCATTCTTAAGGCCATAATGAGTGGAGGGTTTGTCGATCAAGCCTAATGGAAGGACAAGAACCTAATATTAGACATTATCATACCCTCTTAAATGTGTTTTTAGTGTTATTTTTTGATTAGGAGGTATCAGAACTAGTGTTCTACAATCACAACTTAAACTTTGATAACATTTGTTGTTAGTGTTTCTATGCTCTTGAACGATAGTGAAAATATACTTTTATGTAGATTTGAACATCATGGAAGTGTGATAATGTTTAATTTTCCTATCTAGATTTATTGAAGTGATAAATTCTCAAATAGAGGTCCCAGAGCTAGAAATGGCAGTTGGAGCTCAAGAAGTTATGTATTTAATGCCAAAATGTTGCAATTTTAGACCCACAACTGTAACATATCCAATGGATTGATAGATAATATTCTACCTGAGTTCTATGAAGTGTGATTAGAGGGATTAAAGAGGTAGGGGAAGTATCTAATGTTTCATTAAAATGACTTACAAGTTTCATTTTATGCATGTTTGAACTTAGGTTAAAAATTTGCATTTTTTCTTGTATTGGGAAGGGTGTTCTTGAGGCCAAAATAGATGGTCGATTTGTCGATCGAGCCTATTGGGAGGCCAATAATTTTGTCCTGGATGTTATCTACCCCTTTGAATGTATTGGAAGTGTCTTTTTTCAATCAAAAATCATTAGAACTAGATTTCTGCAACCATAACTTAAACTTTGACAACATTTGTTGTCAGTGTTTCTGCGCTCCTCTCTCCATTTTCTCACCCACTTTTACATGAGAGTGTATTTTAAGTGTTCAAGGTGATTTGGAGGCTATAATATGTTTTTTGTATTTTCAAATATTAGTTGTAAGATTCCTAACACCCTTAAGGGATAAGCCTAAAAGGTAATAAAATGTCAGGAGTGAGGTATTGAAGGTGCTAAATGAGTGAGGTGTTGAATGGTCAGAAACCAGTCTCAAGAACATGCATTAGGCATATTAGTCCAAATATACCTTGAATGGAAAAAATTAAATAAATTTTAAAGGAGTATGGATTAAATTGGATTGAGTGGATTGAATGAAGGTTGGATAGGTGGATATAAGAGATAGAGGAAATATTCTTGAAAGTATTAAATAAGAGGAAGGCATCTAGGCATAACCAAGCCTAGGGAATTTATAGTGAGAGAGTGTGAAGAGTGAATGAAAAAATGTTAGGTTGCAAGATAGAAAAGGTAAAGTAGGAGCATCACCAAATACATGTAGAATCTATGTTGACAATAGTATTAGCCAAACTCTCAGCCTACAAAATTTTTGAGTAAATTTGAAGTAAGGATTTCATGAGTAAAACACCTATAAAACTCAAAAGATTGAATAATAAGGTCTGAAACTTTATGATAAATAGTGTAAATTATCTTATAAATTATCCCAAGTATCATTGGGTTGATAAGAGGTTTTAAATTGTAGGTACAAAAGACTATTTTTATATACACCTGTAAAAGACCTTTTTGAGAAAGTTGTGCATAAGGTAAGATGAGTTTTTGGTTGATTTGAGTTATATAAAATTGGATAAGGGTTATAAAATGTTACAATTTATAAAATGATATTATAAATATAATTTTTAATATATAAAAACTCTATTTTAATAAGTTTACCTATTGGAGCAACAACTAGGTCTAGAGACCTAGAAACTTAAAAAGATAGAATTTGAGAATGAGAGTTCAATCTCTTAGAGACCTATAGTTGGTTGATTTATTGTAAGTTTTGAAACCTAAATAAATCCTTGATTTTTCCTAAGACCTATCCAAAGTGTCTTAAATAATATTTTTTTAAAGGAGAGTAGATTTGAGAGATTGGTGACTACTTAAGAGCAAACCTAATGATAATTAACTAGTTTAAAAGAAGATTATTTGAGAGTGGACTTTGAATCGAGTTGATAAAAAGAGTGGATAAGTGAGTCTGAAATTATTTATGATATTAGAGTATATGAATAGGAATTTCATAGCCTTATTAAACATAGAAGAGCAAATTGTGCATTAGGTGGTATTAAGGGATGATAAAGGGTTTTGGCTAAAAATGGATCATTGTCTCATGAGTGAATATTTTGTTTTAAGTTAGTAAGTTTGTTTTTTATTAGACTAAAGACATTATATTCAAGGTTAGGTAGAAGTTCATCTTATAGTTTTAGCAAAGATAAAGCTACAAATATGAATTAAACCATGTACATGGTCACCAAAAAGAGTTGAGTGTAGAAGAGGTATTGATAGAAATTACTCGAGAGGTGAGGGAAAATATGAAGGAACAAGAATCATATAAGGCATACAAATAGTAGGCCTAGTTTCAAGAAAATCTAGTCAAAAAGGTATTAGAGCTAGGTGAAGGTGAAAGATTAGGTAACTTGAAGGTATAGGTATCCGAGTGAAATTTTTTTAGGGATTTATGAATGATTTTATGTCTTTAAATTATACAAGTATGAACATGATTGGGTATGGGCTTTAAGTGAAATCAAATTATGTTAATGATGAATTGAACATTTGTAAATAGGTGATGACAAATGCAAAATATTAAAGAGTGTCAATAGTCATTTCCACTACACATAATCAAATAAAAATTTTAATTTAAAAAAATATGGGAGATCCAAGATGTATAGCATTGAAAAAAATAATTTTTAATCCTCATTTTTGTACAACATTAAATATTAGATCCAATAAATTATAGTTTAGAAGATCAAAACAACACTATAAAATAACATTTTAAAATAAAATTGAATATAAATTAGATAGATTAACATAATTCAAATGAAAACTCTAAAAAATCATCTGGGCACATGTACAATGTCAATAATACATAGATTTTTATGATAGGCATAAAAAAATTGCATCTACCAACATAGTATCTAATGTTAGGTGAATTTCATATATGCATATACAATGCCAAAAATGTATAAATTGTCATATAGGCATACAAAAAATCACATCTCATGTAAGACATCCTAATCATCAAAGAGATTCCCTTTCTCTTCCTTCCTTGAAGAAAACTCTCCCTAGGATGCCCTACTAATAGATGAAGATCCCTCTAATGCCTTGGATTGCTCCAAGGTCTAACTGTGGGTCCTATGCTCATATCTCTCTTTTAGTTGAACCTATTCAAATACACGTATTACTATAAAATTAACATAAAATATATTCAACTAATTTCTAAGAAATTAATTTTAAACTATAATAAAAAATCATTTAAATATGAACTTACTTCAATGTCACAATCTTGCTATATCTATTTTTGATGCTCAAACAAGTCAATGGAAGGCTCAGTTGTTTGAATATGCCTCTGAAATAGGGAAGAAACATGAGAAGTTACCATACTAATCATATTAATAGGACTATAAAATGTCATAGGATAACCTACTTACACAATACATTCACATAAGTTATATTTGCCCCAAGTATGTAGTAAAATTATTTTAAAAAGTCTATTTTATAATTTAAAATTACAAGTTAATATATGCCTCTATCAACGCTTGTGTAGATGACATTGCAACAATAATGCTTATGTCTGTCTCAGCTTGCAGTGATGGAAGAATATCTACTTGAGCCATAAACTAAATATAAACAAGGTCTCACTTAATTTTCTATAAACTATCAAAGATATATATGGTAAGTTTTTCTCTTTTATTAAACCAAGAGTGTATTTAATAGTACTATACTTGAATTTTGATATCCTTGATAGATAAATCTCACTTAAACTTACAAGGGAAATATACATAGACTAAATGTATATAGAGCATAATATTAACTCTACCTTCGTATAAGTAAAATTTGTCATCCTAACATAGACAGATGTAGTAGTGGATGGGCCAGTAGTTGGATCCAAAAATATAAATAATAGTTGCATCAAATCAAATGTTGCAAATGTCGACTGTGACTATGATGACACTGTCACTTCCTGGGACATAAAAAATGACATATATATTATTCAATTTTTATGTAAGTTAATTGTTAGTTAAATTAAATTTGTAAATATAATTTAAATTTAACATGACATTATATAAAAGATACATGCATCTATGTAGTGGCCGATGGCTATGCACCAAATGTGTATACCAAAAACTCATCACTCATAAGTATGTAATCCAAGACCTATGAACCACCAATGCCATCATCATCAAAAGTTCCAGTGCATATATCTCCAAAAAAATTACAAGTGTGGGGTTGGGTATGCACACTAGGTGACATATCTCTAGCATTGATATTTGAAAGCCTACTTGTATGTTGAATATGTATATCAGTGAGAGAACTAAGTGCATATAAAGTGTAAATCTCTATAACCTAATGAACTATAGAGGGGATCTTAGGCTCAAGTTGATTTTGGATATGGATCCTTGCATGTTGATTAGGTGCATGGCATGCACCTAGTCGATCCAGTGTAAAGCCTTTCCCTTGGCTCTAAAACTCATTATAATTAAAATAGTTTAGAATTTCATTAAGGACAAACTCACAATAGATTTTCCTAAAAGAATACAATAGGACCTCATGGTTTGTACATGGTGTGTAATCAAACACCATCCACCATCGGTCCTAAAAATTGGATGTGATTAAATTATGTTGGCAGTGATGGATTAGAAAACATTTAGTAGTTATCAAAAAGGGTGCATTGGTAGCTAGGTCAATGAATAAGATTGAAATTGAGGCTTTTGATATGTCTTTGTTCTTGACCTCAACTATTGATAATTTATTAGTATAATAATCCTTACAATCATTTTGATATGAATCCCATCTATCAATTTGACTTTTTATAGAGTCATTTTGACGTAATAATGTCTCTAGGGAATTGGCTAGATAGGTGTGGTGGGTGTAGGTAGAAGTGGGATCCCTCATTTTCCCAATTAATTATTTAATTTCAATTTTATTTTCCATAATGTGGTCAACTAGACTCTCTTGATTGCCTGAGGGATTTTGTGGAACTATAGGATGGTTAGGTGGAAGGTTAGGAAGAGGGTTGTGCCAAGAAACAAGAGGGTTAGGTGGAGGGTTGGGAGGAGGAACAAGAGGGTTAGGTGGAGGGTTAGAAGGGTTAGGTATAAGAACAGAAGGGTTATCAGGATCACTACTCAAAACAAATAAATTACCAATTAAATAATGAAAATAACAAAAAATTACTAAAATTTAAGGTTAATAAGTGTAAATTTTTAGCACTTACCTCTTTTGCATGGTGACATCATCAATTAAAAACTTCTTGGGATGAATTTTAGTAGGGTTTAGCCTCACTAATGCAAAAATTGATTCCAAAATGGCTACGAGTGGGGAAAGAAAGAAAACTTGAATGCAAAATGAGGAAATTTTACGTTTGGGTTTGGTTTTTATTTTTTAATCACAAAGGGAATGCGATCGTGTTATTAACATGATCATGTTATTTAAAACAATAATGTGATTATGTTATTTTTTTGAATAATGAAATCATGTTATCTAATAATGTGATCATGTTATGGATCAGTAATTACTGAGCCATAATTTAAATAACATGATCACGTTATTTAAGTAAAGCAATCACATTATGAAAAATGTCCACAGAAATGTCCCCTTACTTCACGCACTTACCCACATGAATTTTATCCCTCTAACCAATCAATGGAAATGAAATTAAACTTAGACATAAAAAACCATAACAAGTTGTGCACAATTAAGGTTATATATCCCTATTATGTCCTACTTATATATACAACCATCTACATCATTTGTAAGCTCAGGATATGTAGATTTTTGATCTCAAGCACATTCAAAGCACTCAAGTCTACAATCATACTAGTTTTACTTTCACTTATACTAGCACTTAGGTGGGGAAAACTACAACAATATTGATCCCTCTTTATAGTATTGGTATGTAGGCAACTCTCATCATAGTGGGGTATTGAGGATGTCCAGCCTACCCCACTAACAACACACTTTATTGTTTGTATCACCAAGATGGTTTAACAATATGGAATATTAGGGTTTTCTCATAAAATTAATCTAAACATGTCACTTATAGAGATATAAAGCATATGAATGCAAGAAACAAATTGACAGACCCAAACACAGGTGCACCTAAAAGCTCAGAATGTTCTACATAGAGGACACTACCACTAAAATAAAGACACTAGTGCCACATATTACTACTATTCAGTTAGGGTGTTATTAGCCAAGAGTGATTTTGACACTTTGATCCTATTTATGACATTCATACAAACCTCTATCTTAGTTTTCAATCTCAAAATCATCTATCTCCATTATTTTCCAGCTAAGTTCTTATTTACATTATTTATTACTATTTTTAGAAATGTCAAATTAAGTCAATTTTATTACAAATGAATGGTTATATTTATTGCATATTTTTACCCTAATTTACTATACTCAGTGCTTTAACAACATAATATTTGCATTCAATTAAGTCCTAAAAGGCTAAAATAGAATGTAGTGGCATTGAACCAGTCACCATTCAAACAGTTCACAAACATTGATTCAATTCATACATGAAATATTTCATTTGTTTATTGTCTGAATTATAAAACATTAGTTGGATATATGTATACATACAAACATACGTACATATATATGTATCAACAAGATTGGAAAACATGATTTACGATATCACGAAAGCTCATTTGATTTTATTTAACTCATAAATAATGGGTAGGGTGCTAGCTAATGAGATGTACTCATTCTGGATGCAAAAAATATGCATGAAAGTTTTGGATCACAAGGTGTGAGGTCTTTAATGGTCCAAATGACAAAATATTTGTTACATTGTGATTAGAGGGAAAATTTGGGACATTATTGGCACCCTCTCTTTTTTTAAGGCAAGTATTGAATATAGTTGGTAAGACAGGGGATTGTGAGTTATCCATTTTTGTAATAAATTTAAATGTAGATATTTTATGTTGTGTGGATTTGAGGGCCAATTATATGTACATAAAAATGTCAATTCTTAGTATATATAACAAACTTGTGTATTGAAAAACACAAAAAAAGTAAATGAAAAATAAGGTATGTGTATCAAAAATATCTAAAGGCTTCAAGGTAGTATGTGGTGTTTCATTTCAAAATGGCGATTGCTATTACTATGGCCAATTTTTTGACATTTGTTTATGGCTGCCACTTTAATTTTACTTTAAAAGACCCTAATTGTTCATTCTTTGAACCTGTTTTTATATTTATAGTTTTTATATATAGGTATTTGGAGGGAATTGTTCTTTTTTTTGGATGGCCTGACAATACACTATATTATTCTTCATTAAAAAATTCGATAGAACCCTTTACATTATAGTTGAGGAAAACTATTCAATATCATGTATTTTATTGAGTAGTAAATTACAAATAATAAATAATAGTTTATAAATCAAATGTTATAGTTTCATTTGGGACTAATAACCACAAAGAGGTGACTCATTCAACATTTCAAAGATTATAAAAATCTCAAATGACTACATTTTTATTTCTTTAGTGAAGTTACAACATATTAATTTTATCATTATTTTATAAATAAAATTATAAAATATTACATTACTCATTCATAATTGAAACACATCATCATATTGATAAATTGTAAATCACTAATGAATGTATCAAGATGGTAATAAATGTAGGCCATAGAGCATGGGATTTTGTGATAACCAAATTTGAGGGCTATTTAAACATAAGTTGTTAAACTTCATTGGCAACAGGGTGAGAAACATAGTTTGTGATCTCAAAAAACTTAATAGAAGACTTGGAAACTTGATAAATTACTTGGCATTGAATGTTCATATCCACAACCTACTTTTATTTCTATTTTGCTTATGTGTAACGTCTAGGTAATATTAATGGTTTTTATATACCTATAGACTAGGTCTGTTCTTTTACTGGGTAAGACTTCTACCATGTTATACATACATACACATATAAGTTATTCATCCTACCTCAAACTCTTCATATGGAGACAACGTTGGAGGCAATAAGCATTGGATATTTTCAGACTATGAATATGAATCTAATTTGTATATGTTTTGTAACAATAGCACTACTAATACTAGTCACATGAAAATAAATATCTATAGACATAACCACAAACCATTCCATTCACCTACACCAGTACTTCTAATATTAAAAAGACTCTAAGTATTATAAATATAGAAGTTATAACCAAAATACTTAGTAACAAGCATTTATCTCCTTGCATGTCTAGTCATTGCCATGAAAATACACTTAATAAATTGAATATTACTTTTGTAAGTATGACAAATTATAATAAGTGGATTTTTAGGGACCTTGTTCACTAAAAGTCTTAACCTTTTTTGTCTTATTTAAGTGAAATAAGTTGTCTAGGGTTTGAGATAATTACTATCATCCATTTTAATTTAATTGTTTTTAGGCATGCAAAGCACATAATTATGTGCTATCTAATTCTAAAAGTGATATAGATGCAAGGTCCTAAACTTTGTGAATATAATTTCCATTCAATATATAAAGAGTTTATTTTTATTTATTTTTTATTATTTTCAATCACATTTATCCAAAGCTTATCCATGTATTTTTTTCTAAGCTTTTTTTATAATCAAGATTTTCAAGGACTATTTTTTTTTTGGCCAATGAAAATTACTTGCTTCAAGGCTTTGTCTATATCCTAGCTTATCAAAATACATTATAAAGTTATAAGGCATGGTTTAAAAGTTCTAAAATGCCTCACCTCAAACGTAAAGTCAATCCATACAAACTGCAACAAAGTCCAATACCATAAGTTCTTAGTAAGTAAGAATTGGGTCCCAGTAGTCTCCTCTCTGCATACCCAAAAACAATAAAATTAAAATCAATGACACTAATTCACTCAAACCCTAAATATCATATTTCACTCCAACAAATAAATTAAAATATTCATTGAACAAAAACCCTAAAACCCTTATTACTATTTGCCTTACAAAACTAGTAGTCTACTCTACCCTTTTTTGTATTGTCAATATCTCTATGCAAAAAAACAAAACCATATGGTAAAATTTTTATCAAGTAAAAGGTTAAATATAAAATTCAATAATATTACCTAGATGTTAAACATATATCAGATAAAAATAAAAGTAGGTTGTGAATACGAACTCAATACAATAATAGAATAGGGCCCTAATAGTCTCTTATCTGCATACCCAGAAATAATGAAATTAAAATCAATGACATTAATGACCTCAAACCCTAAATAACCTACTTCACTCCAACCAAAAAACTAAACCTTTCACTGAACAAGAACCCTAAAGGCCTTTGTTATTATTTTCCTTACTGAACCAGTAGTCAACTTAACCTTTTTTTGTATTACCAATACCTCTGCATAAAAAAAAAATCCCCATAGTAAAAATTTACCTAGTAAAAGAGCAGACCTAGTCTATAAGAATATAAAACCTAAAAATATTATTCAAATGTTACACATATGTCAAATAGAAAGAAAAGTGGGCTGTGAATAGGAATTTGATTACTGCAAAAATCTTAAATTCTTTGCACCAATGCTTACCCACAATGCAAATAAAAAATAGTAAAAGAATCAAGAACTGGAAAGCTCCAATAGTCTCCCCTTTGAATGTCCAAAAACAACAAAATTAAAATGAATGTCACTAATTACCTCCATCTCAGTCCTACATCACGTCAAGTCAACATTCAATGCTAAGTACTTTAACAGGTTTTATAATTCTCATACCAACTTTGGCAAGATCATAAACCATGTTTTCCTATCTTATCACCAACCATATTTAACAATATACATTTAACTCACCCTTAAATCCAAACAGTATAAAATCCCTACATTTAAATCACTTGTATAACTGGACAACTCACAATCCCCTACCCTGATAGCTACATTCAATACTTGACTCAAATAAAGAGAGGGTGCCAATAACATCCTAAATATTATCTCTAATCATAATGCAACAAAAAATATTTTTTTATTCAACTTGTTAAATACCTCTCACCTTGATCCCTTAAAATTTTATGCATGTTTTTTGAACTTAAAACAAAAACATCTCATTACCTAATAATCCACGTGCTAATTCTAAATTAAAACAAATCAAATACTATAATTCCCTTCTAGACTAATAACATCAAACTCATTGACAAATTAAATTACATTATTTAAAAAGTTTTAATTTAATAAATATCAATAATAAAAAGATGTGATTACCTTTATCATACACCCAAGTATAATTCCTTGACATTAAATTGAAATAGATTGATTATTTACATACCCCATCCTTCAATTTAAAAAACCAAAACTCAAAATACATTTTTTAAAAATTTATTAGGTAGATGCATCAAAACTCATAATTAAATGTACATATTTCTTCAATTTCTTGTTTGTAGCTCAAACTACCATGACCATAAATATTTTCCCCTTGAGCAGTGGCAATGTCATGTAATTATAGGTCAAACTCCAAGTTCCACACCACATCTACCATGGAAGGCCTCTCATCACCTTCTACTGCCAAAAAACCAACACTTCTTACCCACCTTTGTAAATTTCTCAAGGGAATATGAAGTTATGTCACCTATTAAAATTGGGTCAATTATAAACTACAGGGTACCTTGTCTTAGATACTCCAAAGAATAGTTACATATATATTTATCTTTGCCCCCGATTGGGTAGGCATAATAATAAGCTTAACACACATCACTTCAAACAATGCCACTCCAAACAAATAGACATTAGAATTTTTAGTAACTACTAGCTTGAGGAAATACTGAGGATCTATATATCCATAGCTCCTTTTGATAGTAGTGGTTACATGACTCTGGTTGATTGTGTCCATTGTTTTGAAAAGCCCAAAATCAGAAACCTTAGCAACCAAATTTTTATCCAAAAGAATATTGGTACTCTTCACCTCGCGATGTATGATTTCCTAGAATGCTCTAGAGTGAAGATAGTCAAGGCCCTTTGCTACACAATGCATATCTATAGCCTCTACTTCCATGATAGAACCATATTTTTAAGGTCCTTTTCATAGAGATGCTTCTAGAGTGTACCATTGGGGATATAATCATAAACAAGACACATTGTAGAATTTTGATCATTGTAGCCTATCTAAGACACCACATGTTTGTGCCTCAGTATGGATATCAGGTCTATCTCATTTTAGAATAAGGTCAATATTATAGATTTTATGGAAAATAAGAAACCATTGTTCATGTTTGTGGAGATGCCCTATAGAAAATTCCTTTCAGAATTGGTTTCAAGCTGATTTTATAATAGTAATCTTAGTTCCAAATTTTTATATATGGGTTCCCTATTTGGGAAAACTTGGATGATCAAGGATAGCTCCAAAGTGTTATGGCTCATGTGTGGTTGAAATCTATATGATTTTTATGGAAATAAAGACACAAAGCTATGTTTCAAGAAGACTCAACCCCTCTCAGCTCAGAGGAGTCAAAGCAGTTCATGCAAGAATTCACATCATTTGTAAGAGTTAAATAGAGGAGAATCAAGAAAGATATTGAGTGGGGAAGATATTTTGGAAAAATTGAGATGGCTTAAAAGAGGTAAATCGAGGAGAAACAACAAAGATATTGAGTCAGGAAGATATTTAGGGAAGAATCGATGTTGCTTAAATGAGATAAATTGAAGAGAATCAACAAAGATATTGAGTGGGGAAGGCATTCAGGTAAGTATTGACATTATTTATATTAATTAAAATAGAGTAGAATCAACAAATATATTGAGTGGAGAAGATTTTTAAACAAGAATAGACATTGATTAAAGTTTAAAAAGGTAATTTGAGAAACATCAACCAAGATATTGAATGGGGAAGATATTGAGGGAAGAATTGACATTGATTACAATAGTACAGAATCAACTAAGATATTGAGTGGGGAAGACATTCAGATAAGAACTAATATTTATTATAAAATTAATAATCCAGTCCCATTATTTGATTTAACTCACCTATAGCTTGAAGTAATATAAGATGAATTTATCTCATAAGGTAAAAAATGACTAGAGTACTTGTAAAATATGGCAGCTACAAAAGGTAATTTAGTGCATTCAATTTTCTCATGTGAAGTTCTAGTAATCCCTCCTCCTTGAATAGCAATAGTAGTAAAGGGATTATCACCCTTAGTTTCCTTATTATTTCTTTCCATAACCAAGTAAATACTCATGAAAGATACCAAAGAGATTGCAGAAGTGATGCTCCCTAATATAACTCCAACTATATAACCCTTATGACCATGATTTCTACTTCTTCTACTCATAGGCCCATTTGATGAGTTTTCTACAACTTCCTTAGGCACCACATGATTTGGGCTTGCAAGATTTTGTGAGTTGTCATTGAGCTTAAATATTTCCACCCCATTTAGAATTTCATTATAGTAATGTGGATGTGTTTCCTTGTTAGTTTACATATCCACCCACATATATGTTGTACCAGATTCATCTACAAGCACATTCACCACATAATCTCTGTAAATAGGGTGGTTTGGCCCATAAGTCATTGCAACAACATCAAAGGCTTGTTCTATAGTTTGATTATTAATATAAATGTTGAAATTCATCTGGTTTATTTTTGTGAATTCAATATCATAGAAGTGTAGATGGAGTCTGCTAGTGGATAGGTATAAATATTGCTAAAATTCTAGGTTAAATTGAAATTGAGATTGATTGTGGAGATGGGATGCATATTCAAGATCAAATGCATCTGCTTGTTTAATATATATGCAATTTATACCTATGATAGCCTCAACAACCCCAAATATGTAGGGCACATCATTATGCCAAGCCCTACCATACTTATCATTAATAGGAGATATGGATTGACTGCCATTCAATCTATATATGTTTTTCATGACAGTGTTTGAGGTTATAGAAAAAGGATGATGGGAATATGAGAGATGAGTGGGCTTCCCAAATAATAGATTTTGGATGAATATTATCTCCATTACATTGATAAATGTATAGGACTTGGGTCTGTTTGGTTTGGGGTAAAATATGATATCAAGATGTTTTTGCTTGCTAAGATGAATGCAAAATTCCATGATAGAATTAGACTATTTTAAAGCTAATGTAGTGAAACTATGGAGTAGATCATAAGGCCCATAGTTGATAAAAAAATAGAATCAGATAAATTGAAGCCATTGTAAGAGGAGGGGAGGAGGGGTGAAAGTGAAGGCGGATAAAAGGCCTTTGAGCAGTGTAGCTTGGAAAGCTCAAACTTGAGTTACTATTGGGGCTTGAATTTCCACTTGATCTTGTCAGGAGAGGAGGAATGCTTCCATCTTCTATGTCCATTATTACTAGTGGTATTTTTTTTTGTGCATGTTTTTTCCATTTCCATTCTCCCCCTTCATGATGTTTTATGTTGTGAACCTTTTTGATCTTGAACCAAATCTCAAATGAAATGATGTCAAATCTCTGTATTTTGATCTAACATGAAACACAAGATTCTTCATCATGGAAATTTGCTAATATTATCACAAAAAAAGTGTATTTGGATGTTCTTAGATCAAATATAAATCCTCCAATATCCTTCAAATCCATATTGCTTGATAACTTGTTGCCATTGCTGCAATATACTCTACTTCTACTGAAGAGAGAGCCATAGTTACTTGGTTTTTACTACTCCAATATATAAATCCAAAACCAAGTGAGAATACATAACTAGATGTATATTTTCTATCATCAACTAAACCATCATAATCAGAATCTGTGTAGCCAACTAGCTAAAAAAATTTGTGTACCACTCACATACCACAGGACCCTTTTTGCAACATGCCAATGAGACTCATGTAGATCTTGCATGAATTGAGAGATGAGACTCATAGCATACATAATATCTGGTCTTTTTATAGTGAGGTACATAAGGCTCTCAACCAAACTTCTATATAAAGTAGCATCCACTTTGGAATTTACATCTTCCTTGGTTAATTTCTCACCCAGGGCTATAGGAGTTGCAATTATTGTACATGTCATCATTCTAAATATATTTAATAAATCAACTACATATTATTTTTGACAAATGAACATACCTACTATTTATTTTTTCACTTCCACACCAAAAAAAAAAGTATGAGTCCCAAATCTGACATTTCAAAGTCCTATTTCATTTATGCCTGAAACTTCTCCATGAGATTTTTATTGTTACATATATAAATAAGATCAAAATAAAGATAAATAATGAGAATATCATTACCAATATGTTGGACATACATGGTTGGCTCTGAATGGCTTCTAAGAAATCTCTTCTTCAAGAAATAACTATCAATCTTAGCATACCAGACACTAGGACCTTACTTCAACCCATAAAGTGCTTTCTTCAACTTGTAAACCAACTATTCTTTACTTAGAATTTCATAGCCTATGGGTTATTCCACATAGACTTCTTCATCTATATAACCATTAAATAAGGTTGATTTTACATCCATCTAATATATTGGCCACTTATATTATGCAACAATAGCCAAAAAAATCTTGATTGTATCAAGTCTTACAACTGGAGTGAAAGTTATTTAATAATCTACTCCAAGAATTTGTGAAAATCCCCTGGCAACTAGTTTTTCCTTGTGTCTTTTCATATAACCATCATCATGATATTCCACCTTATAAATTCATTTGACACCAATCACCTATTTGTCTTTTGGAAGTTTCACTAATTCCCATGTATTATTTTTATCAATTGCTTGCATCTTATCATTCATAGCATCAATCCATACTGTTTATTTCACTACTTATTCATATACAAAGGTTTCAACTTGAATTATACTAAGCAAATCAAAATTAGAAATTAGATTCACATTACTCCTCTACTAAATTTAATTTAAACTCTATACCTTTTTTGAAGAGTTTGGACTTGATGTTAAACTTAATATATCACCTGAAGGTGTGCTAATAGATGAACCTGAGCTTGGAGAGCTCAAACCTAAGCTTGGAGAGCTCAAACTTGAGTTGTTATTGGGGCTTGAACTTCCACTTGAGCTTGTGGAGAGAGAAAGAACACTTCCATATTCTATGTCCATTATTACTGGTGGTGTTTTTTGTTGTGCACCTTTTTGTCATTATTATTCTCCCTCTTCATCAAAAACCAACTCCCAAATAACAATTCATTTCTTTGTGTCAGGATTATAGAATTTGTATCCTTTAGTTGCATCAGAATATCCAATAAAGATACCATGTTGGGATTTTACATCTGATTTCTTCCACTTCTAAACTAAAATATGAACATATGCAAGACAACGAGATACGTGAATTCTTTTGTTTAGTGTGGTTGAGATAGTCACTAGTGTCTTGTCTTGATCAAAAGTTATGGTCAATGGTCAAAATTTTCTTGCTTGTCTCAGTCCTTAGATGACTCCTAAGCCTAATGGACTAATAAGGCTACTAGTCTAGTTAGTATAGTAGGCATGCTACTCCTTTGAGTCACTAATTTATTTACCAAATTTGACTTTTTAGTCAAATTAGGGCACATATAGGTAAAAACTTAGTTTTTTAGGTCTATAAGAGGTCTAATCTCTTGTTATAAAGTGTTTCATAGGTCAATTTAATGTCAATTGATGTTATAATAACTTTGGTCATTAGTTCTCTAGGTCTATTTATAATTTTGAGTCATTTTAAGGGGTCTAAATAGTGCATTTAATGCTTTGTATAGGATTCTTGGGAAATGTGCAAGTGTTAATGGGTGATGTCATGACCCATGTGTCCACAAAGGTTTGAAGTAACTGACAAAACTAAAAAATTATAGGTTAATCAGAAGAAGGTCAGTTTTCTTAAAGAAAAGAAAGAAAATGACACAGTATGGCTTCTTGAGAAGTGTCCCACATGTGAGGAGACCATAGAACATCTCTCCATATTCCTAAAGCTCATCTCCATACTTTGGTTCATCTAGAAATACAAATTTGAAGCCAAAATTATTCTATATCTTTTTCATCCTTCTTGGCATAAAGAAGTGACTTTCATGCTCCACCTAAGTATGGTGAAGCCCTGCTCATTTTTATACCTTTTGATCAATAAAATGATTAAGTGTTACCTCTTCATGACTATGTTTCACTTGAATCATGAATCTTGTTTAGTGAATATTATGGATTCCTAGCATGTAGTCTCATTCTTTCACCTCCTTTGCAATTGGAAAACATCTTTTTGCAAGGCATGTGAAGTGTTTTAGGAGATGTCAAATGTTGAGTGAGTTAGTCTTATCATTAGTTTCATTCAAGGCCTCTTTTCTAGTCCTCATATCTTTATACATCCATCCATGACCTCACAATGTAACATTGATGTGAGAAGATGAAGATTAAAGGAGTGTAAGTTTGGTTTGTCTTTTAGTCTTAAGTGTAGGATGCAATTGGTTGGAAGTCATCAAATTTATTTGGTGTATTACCTCTTTAGTTTAGATTTGTTTTCAGTTATCTCTCTCCCTTTCACCTCCCCCCCAAATTTAATAGTAATAGTAGTATTCAAGTGGTACATCAAGGGATCTATCCCTATCTAGAGACTCACCTAATTCCTTAGGCTACCCATAAGCCTAGAGGTGATTCCATTGTGCCACTTAGATGAGGAGAGCTTTGCATCTCCTCAAAGGGTGCAAATCTAAGTGACAACAGTCCAAGAAAAGGCTTGGCTCTTCCTGAGAATGGTTATGATGGGTTTCACTAAAGATGCAAAACCAGGTATGAACCTCCTCACTAAATTTATCTTGCCTAAGAAAAATTGGAGACATTTCTTATGCAAGGGAAATGATAGGCCTAAAACATCCTCTATCATTTTAGGATTAGTATTCAAACCATCTTTGGAAACAAATATGTCCTAAGATATTGCCTTCATGGATAGTAAAGATGCATTTTTTTGGATTAAGGGATACTCCATATTTCCTACATCTTTCAAACACTTGATTCAATTGTTGCATATGTTCATTATCATCTTTAGAAAACAATGTTATATCATATAGATAAACCAACATCTCATTAATCAAACTTTTGAAGGCCATGTCCATTACTCTTTGAAATGTAGCACTGACATTTGACAAACCAAAGGGCATCTTCCTATAAGAAAAATTCCCCCAATTAGTGGTAAATGTTGTCTTAAACTAATCATCCTCATTGACTAGAATTTGATTATAACCTGAATATCCATCTAGAAGAGAAAATGTTGAGAACCTAAAACCATTTGTAAAATTTGCTCCTTTGAGGCTAAAGGATAGTGATCTTTGAGTGACACTCTATTAAGATCTATAAATTCCACACAAAGTCTTATCTCCCCATTATTATTTCTTATAGGTACAAGGTTAGCTACCCATGTTGAATGTTTGATAAGAAAGATAATTTCAAATTCAAGGATTTTGGTAAGCTCTATCCTCATGAGTTGTTCAACCTTAGGGTTGATGGGCCTTTGTTTTTGTCTAATCAGTTTAACTCCATATTCTAACTCAATATTATGGTGTGATAGGCTAGGATCAAATGATTTTATGTCCTTACACTACCAAGCAAAGATGTCATGAAACTCTTTACACAAATCAATGAATTCTTGCTTCTCCAATATAGAACATACCTTGCCTAGTTTGAGAAGCTTGTCCTTGAAGATCAAGACTCTCTCATAGTTCTATTATTTTGTAGACATACTCACCTTTTCCTTATTATTTTGATCATATTCATTGAAGATACTTTATAAGGTCACCAAACCGTTAGGTATCTTATTGGTTCTTAACTACACAATCTGATCATCAAATTGTTCTTGAAGTCTCTTTTGATTCCTTGAGGAAAACTCAGCCTAATTTTTCAAGAAACATGTAATGTGTTTGCCGATAAAATAATTACCAAGACACCTCATTATTAGGTATGGAAGGTTTGATAATGATCTTAATATGAGATTGTTTTCCCTTCTCTTTTATGACAGTTGGAGTATCAAATTGAGCTCATATGACAACTAGTCTATCAACATGATTATTTCATTTCCTTAGAATTGATTGAATATTAAATGCATTGAAATATTCAATCAAATTCCATATCCTATGATTTTTATGACTTGATAAAAGGGTTATTGGAAGCAACCACATTCTTATCTTAATGCACAACCAATTCATTATCTCCATATACTTGCAAGTTCTTGATTTCTTTTCTCCTTGCCCATTGAAGGTTGTGAGTCAAACCTTCATACTCAGCCACATGGCAAGTGCAACTGAAATGGAACCTATATGAAGCATAATATTGTTATTTTTATGGAGATAAAAAAATGACACTAGATCCTACACCAATTTTACTTCTTGAACCATCAAAAAATATTTTTCACATCTCATCAACCTCACCTTCTTCCTTGGTAAGTAGAGGTGTTAGTATTCCTTCTTCATATATGCAATATACTCCTAGATCAGTTTCCTCTATAAGTGAATAAGGATAATGCTCATAAGTTTTGGAACCATATTTATCAAGAAAAATTTCATAAATACCTTTGATCTTATAAGAATTACCATCATCTACAATAGAATATTTCTCTTCATGAACAACACAATTCAAACTGGAACTTGTCTCAATGTAGGGCTCAATATGAAACCTTGCAAGATGATCAGTTATTAGGGTCACCTTATTTCCATATCTTGTTTTAAATGCCAATAAGGAATAATCAACTAAGAAATAGCCACCTATCTTGGTTGTAAATTCCCTGGATAGGCAGATTGTAAAGTAGACTAGGAGGTCAACAACTATATCTTGAAGGATAGGAAAACTAGGACAATCATGCAAGAAAACCTTCAAGTTTTTTATTATTCCTAATATCTTTGTAGGTATGAAATATATTTGGATAACTCATTTTCTATGAGTCTCATAATTTAGGCCCAACTTATTAGCTAAAACTTTGGGCATGACTGAAGTAGAAGCTCCATTATCGACTATGCAATTATGGACTAGTTTGTCACCTACTATGAGAGTGAGATAGAATGGTCTAGGTTTATCAACCATAGTATATGGTTCAATAGTGGTATTAGGAGAATTTTTAAGATTAAAATGATCATAAATTTGATTTTAAGGTGGGACACTAGTAGGGATAGTAGATAACTACTTTGTAGGAGTTCTTTGTGACCAGGCATATGAAGAACATCCCAAAGGGAAATGGATGTTTTTAGTGCTCTTCAATGAATCCACTATGTTTATGGTATTATTAATCACCTTACATTATTCCTTGGAGGAAAATTATTTCTTATAACTTAACGAATTGAGACACCTTGAGTAGACCTTACCACATTTTGATTTGAAGGAGGTGTAGGTGCATTTGGAGCTACCTTGTTTGTAGCCATGGTTTGTTGCCTTAGAGGATGATTAGATGAAATTTTAGGCATTTTATTTTAACCTACTAGATCCTTCCTCTTGGACCTTGTATTTTATTCAATAGAGGATCCTTGATTTAACACAAAAGTGTCTTCCACCAAGAAGTTGGTGAAACTTTCTCCATGGGGCTGCCAATCCTCATTTGCTTGCATCATGACCTTATCCTTAGCTGATAGGAAAGGAGTATATCCTCCTTGAGTAAAAATATATTTATCTCCACCTTAATTATCATCCATGAATTGGCTTGTTGGGTTGAGGCTACCATTAACCTCTTCCTCTTCCATATTGTTGACCAAATTATTAGTGATAAGACTATGAATTTTTTTGGGCACCTTTCTGCTTAGCTTCCAACCATTTAACATATGCATCTTTGTCCATGGAATTATCTTCATTATTAGGATTAGCCTTGGGCTTGGTGTTGGCATTAATAATTTGGGACACATCCGGAGTATTAGTAGAAGTATGAGATAATAGAGGCATAGATACCTTAGGAGGTAACCTTCCATCTTGGATGAGACTATTCTCATATTTAATATCAATTTCATCTATTTTAAGGAGAGTGGAACCCCCCATGGATTGAATCATGATATAAATTTAAGTACCAATAGCTCTCAAGTAGGTAGGGAACACAAAACTAGGAGGTGGCTTCATGGGAGGAGGCAGTATAAACCAAGTCCTTTGAAACCTCTCAATGAAGTCATGCATTGCTTCTTTGGATCCTCTTTTGATAAAATTAATTTTATGTATGAGAGAGGCATGATCACTTTCATTTCCAAATCTTGAGGTCAACAACACTCTAAAATCATCCCATGATGTGATGCATCCACAATCTAGAGTCCTATACCAATCAAGATCTTTCCCTCTAAGGTAAATGGGAAGGAGTCTAAGGGAAACATTCTCTTGAGTGACGTTGTGGAAGATACAAAAGTTAGAAACATTCCTAATGTGTTCACTAGGTGTAACATGGCTCTCATCATTGAATATAGGCACACCTTTTATGGCATTAGGAAGAATAGAATCATATACTTGAAGTGAATTGGAATTTTAGTATTGAAGGTAAGGAAATCATGAGGTCTATCCATATCTTCTTCAATAGCTTCAATTTCTTCAACCTCTTCATTCTCTTGGCTTGTAAAATTTTCTTGATCCTCAAAGGGTAGATTAAGATGAGGATATTGAACTTAAAGAGGATGTTCAGGCTAAATATGTGGTTAATGAGATTGAACACTCTAATAAATGATGACCTAGTAAGAACCATGAATTATGAGGGTAATTTTATTAAAAAAATGGCCTTGAACTAGATTTTACTTTAATGGAGTCACCAAATGCTAATTAGCACATCAATTTGTAACTGATGTTGTCAAGACCAACATTCACCTTGACAAGTTGTCTTGAAGACAATGGTCCCACCAGGCATACTAGAACATGTATCACCAAATCTTGCACCCTAGATGAGGGTGTTCAAGCCTCTCCTAGATTTAGGCAACATGGGAACACTTCCAGGTATGTGGGTGTACCTATAATGGAAGTGAGCCTCTAGATTTAAGGGCTAGTTCCCTGAATGTGTCTTGAAAATATTATCACTTAGCTAGTGCTTTCTTGTGGAAAAAGAGTTAAAAATTGTATGAATTGAAAATATTATAAAGAGGATGATACACCTATATTTTTTCCACATGACCATATTTTATTCACTAAGAATCAAGGCATACAAACTAGTTTCTAAGTCCTAGAAGGTTTCTAACATGAGTGTTTCAATATAGAGGTGAGATGTGTGAAGTAACACAAGGAAATTGAACCAAAAGGTAGATTACACACTCCAAAGATAATCATATACTTGAAATAATCCTAACATACTTGACTACACTCTATATGACTAGTTAGAACAAGAACTCTTGCACAAACATGAAAGGATGACGGAATAAAGGATAGATAATTATCACTTTGCATCACCATACATCACTTGCACACTTAGATCATTATTCAAGAACTCATAAATAGACTTACATTAATGTTCAAAGAAAAAATATGACATCATTCCATTAGTTATTTTCCATACATGGTGTGGTATTGAATTACAAAGACCAAAATGGTAGCTACTTATAGAACTTGAGAGAGAAGTGAGAAAAGAGAAGTCCAAAGGTCACTAGAACACTTGTCATGCTGAGAGGAGTTATATAGGCAAGCGAATTTAGTAGGAAATAGACCATACAAGGTATGATAGGATAAATTACCCTCCAATTCATGAGACTCATGTAGCATAGGGCTCTCCTTGCTTGTTCAGGAAACTATTTTCATCATAGATCATCTCTCGAGCATTTGAAACTAAACTAGGAGAGTTAACACATATGTACTATCTGAGGGAGGTTAAAACATGCTATAATATCCATAATGTATTCTCCTAAATTCTAACTATCTTATAGACACCTGTATTTACCATCTACAATCATTCATTTATCTCCTAGACTTCGTTCTTCACATTTGATAGTCATTGTTCATCTCAAATTTTGACTGAGATTTAATGGTGGCATATGAGTCTGAGGTGCTTGTTGTGCTACAAAACCCTTTGATCCTACATAGCTACCTATGTGGCATTCCCTTTCCATGTTTTTCATTCCATTTTAAAATATGTTTGTCATCATTTGGAAATGTAACCTCATCTTTTCCATCTAGAATCTAATCAAATTTACTCCATCAATCTCCTCTGGGGTTTCTTTAATTCAACTTTTGACATCGATCATTGATCTATGACCCACACATCTAAGATTATGACATTTGGTATCATTACATGCTTTCTATAGATCTTGTTGTCAGCCCATTTCGTTAACACTCTTGTACCACTTGGCAATCTCATGTTTGATCTGAGCTCCTTAACCGTTGACTCAACATGCACTTTGATCTTAGTTGTTGAGTTAAACGCATATTGTTGATCCTAGCCTAATTGAATTCCATTTCACCACTTTATAGCTTTGCATTTGAACCTAGTATCCTTTAACTGTTGACCATCACTTACATTGTTAGGTCTTATCTGCATGATTTGACACACTCCATTAGATCTAGGTCCCAATCTTTAAATGTGGATCATTGATCTTAACTGCACAACTCAATGCATGTTATTGATCCTTGATCTGGTCACTTTTTGACCTTTTGACCCTATTAAGCACCTATGTGCCATTGACCTTAGCTTGATTGAATTCCATTTTTCCACTTGATAGATTTTCATTGAATCTCAAATCATTTAGATATTTTAAACTTAAACGATTAGTTTCCAAAGTCTGACCTTGATGTCTTCATGCATGTCTATCTCTAATAGTTCAAATTTAAATGCATCTTGAGATAGAAAGCTCATCAAGACATGACATTTTTATAGGATGATCTTGGAACTAAAATCTCATGCCCATGTAGTCTTTTTGGCTTGAAAGGCTTTCTAAGCACACTTATAAAATGTACAACCAGACTATCCTAGTCATTCCTGTGTGACATGCCATGATGGTCTGACCCCTAGATGACTCTAAATGAAATAAAACTAAACTATATCATGACCAAGGTTAGAATTACATTCATTTAATGACATAAAATAGACCACAACACACCCTATGACATTATTTTCTACCCCCATATCAAGTCTTGACTATAGGGGGTTGACCCATTTTAACTTGTGGTCAAAATGATCAATAGTAGGATGGCTAATGTGTTGCCCCAAATGGTCAAATATATATCATAATCTCAATACAAAGAGTGGAAAATGACATTCCCTAATGTAATAATATGCCCCTAAAATGGAGAGATAGAATAGTGAAGCACACACATAATAGTATAAGTATGCCCCAATGTATGCATGGTAGAGATCATGGCATCATAGAAAATAAACAAAGTATATCACAAGTAGTAGTGTGCATGATGTATATCATGGCACCAAGCATAATAGCACATAATACATGAGGTATAATCATACAAAGTCATGTAACCACACATAGTAAAATTAACTAATAGAGCAAGAAATATGACATGGACATGACATGACATGATTACTAGAGGACCCTGAGTGGAAAATACTAGATAAGATATCAATAGGAAACACACAAAATCACATATAATTATAAGCACGTACACATATGTAACTAATAAATCATACAACACACAAGAGAAAAGTCGATGTAACTATATAACAATCATATGTAGAAACACAGTGCATATATCTATGTAACATAGTATGTAAAATATAGGTAAGAGAAAGATATTTATAAACAATAGTATAAATTTGTATATGAAAATAGAAAACATGAAGGACAAAAATTGAGACCCACTAAAAATGTGCCCCCGGTATAGGCATGCCCTTAATGTGAGAATGCATTTGGGTGTGTGCATAAATACATCAACATGGCATCTATAAGTCCTTGATCATATGTAAATTGTATTTTGTTCATCTCACCCACTCAAAAATTACCATGAGAAGCATGTGTCTAACTTGTATATGTAAACCTTTAGCATAGGTAGATGAGCATGATATGTATCAATGTGTCTCTATGTAATCGATACAAATAAAGGTAAATAAATGTTTTGATTTTTTTTTATTTTTTCCATGTTTTTGCATTTTATCATGTGATTTTATTATAATAATCACGCCCCTAATGTGGGAAATATATAAATTATGTGAGCACAATATTATGTCCTAGAAGTAAACAAGATATGATCTAATGTAAGTATCTGAGTCATATATTGTATATATATGTGGGATGTGTATCATGGAAAAATATGGGAGGTTATGTACCATATGGGTCATGGTGAGTAAATGATTCAAGGAAATGTGGTGTCCAAAAAAGTCAAGAACAATTAATATGACACATGTGCATGCAAATAAAAATAGGAAAATAAAATTTCAAGAAAGCAAACTCCTAGGAAAAAATCAAAAGGAAATAATCAAATCCGAGTGGAAAGAAGTCATATAAATTCAAAATGTCATATAAAAATAATTGATCAAGAAAGTAGAAGTCAAATCAATATAACATGAATAAATAAATGTCACCAGAGTGATCATAGGTATATAATGCAAGTCTCATAGCAATTATGTGAATACAATACAAAGCATTGATGTGTAAAGTAGGTTAGCAAACATAACCAATGATATCATCAAGTCTTGAAGGGTTAAAATGGAAAAAATGTTGTTAAACACTTGATTTTTTTTAACAACAATAAAGGATATTGTCAACAAATCATTGTGTTCTAAACTAATGTCTTCGACATAAGTATATGTATAACTTATTGGTGTAGACTTTTATCTCATTGAGTTTTGTCTACATAGTTTTATTTAGCTTGCTTAGGTTAATAATAAGTTATTGGGAGAAATATACTTTAAGTAATTTTCTAATTGTGAGTTGAGTTAATTACCTTTTTGGGTGACCTAATTTATCACTATATAATGCATCTTCCTGTGCAATTTTTGGCTAATGCTTAATGTTGATTAATATAATTTTTATTGTGAAGATAAGCTTCTTCTATTTTGTGAGTTGTTCTTTAGATTTTACTACTCTATATAGATTCATCTTTGTGCATTCGACCCTATCTAGTTGATCCTCATTGCACCCTACTATGACATGATATTATAGCGTTATTGGTAGATGATTGCCATCGTTCTATTGTGAATCTTGTAATATATGCAAATATATAGGTCTAAAACTAAAAAATGGACAATATCATTAGATTTAGAAGGTGCCAAAACTGTAGATTTGGCTTCCCACATGACCCTGTTATGCGACAAATGATTTTTGACCATTTTTGGAGGATTAAAAGGCATTTTATTGAGATATTCAAAAATTCGTACATCTCATGATTTTCATGAAAAACCATTCGTAAGTTTTTTTGAGTTTTTTAAGAAACCATGTGGATCTCTCTTAGTTTTTAAAGAAATTGCTCCAAATTTGTAGATTTGGGATTTCTTCAAACTTGGTATAATTTTGGGCACCTACCTGTAGGTCATACAAAACTTGACTAATCTAATTACATGTCTAATGAACCCCAATGACCTTGCCATCATGTCTGACATACCTTGATGACCTTGCCTACATTTATGATGGACCCTGACTACCCTATAAGCACCCCTGATGGACCTCAACAAGTGTGTAAGCACCCTGACAGACTCCATTAAGCATGTAAGCACCTGATAGACCCTGATAAGCATGCCAACACAACCATAAAACTTTGGTAGACTTATCGATATGACCCATGAATTATGTTAGTGATACAAACACACACTCAGAACTCGACACTAGTACAAGCACATTTGTGCAACTTGATAGTGGTGCAAACATATCATATAGACTCAGATAAGGGTGTTGATAACCCCCATATAACCCACTGATAGTGCAAATAAACCCTATAAACTATGCCACCTTCTTAAGCACACTCTCATGTTTGTCTTTCTAGTGCCTTGACTATAACATTTGAGCGGTCATCAAATTTAACATAGTGAAGTGCAACACTATTCATTTAGAAAAAGAGGTCATTTTGAGGGTGATGCAGCACCCACATCAATCAAATCAATCAAAGAGGGGGTCCTCATCCTAGCCCTTAGCCCCCTGGTCGCATGGTAATTTAAGCCCTTGATTGTGACCAACCCAAAGGGGCTTAACATTTCTCATAAATTTGGCCAACCAACTCTTGCAAACGTAATTTTTTCAATTCATGTAAAGTAGAGAACATTTTTTTGTGCAAGCAAGAAATGTTCAAATGAGCATAAATTCTAGTCAGCTACTCCTTTTCAAGAACCATTTATTTTTAAAGTGCCAATTTTTTTGAGCTTTTTGCATTGGTGATATTATCATGCCTTGTAAATTTTAACCTTTTTATATTTAGGGGGTGTCATATTACCAGTCTACAACACACACAATTCAACACACACTTCTTTTTTGCACCATGGATCTCAATTTAGTTTTACTTCTTACATCATTCAACTATCATGAGTGAAAATTTAGAGTGTAAATCCTCTTGAGGAGCAAAGGCTTACATTGAATCATGATGGGTATAAAAAAAAATGACACATAATGTAGAGAAGGTTAAGTGGTACAACCTAAGGGACAAAGCCTATAGTCTATTGCGCCTATCTATATCTCCCAGCTTACTTTTTCATATCAAATCGACAACAAATTGAAATCAAGTGTATACCTTATTACATAAACTCTTTGAAAATCAAGGCGAAATGAAAGGTCATGAGTTGGAGAATGAGTTCATTAGTTTGAGCCTAGGTGACTTTAATATGATTCAAGATTTCTTCACCAAGTTAAATTCACTCAAGTTACAGTTGAAAATGTGTGGCATTGACAAAAAGGATGACCAATTATTTCTTTCCATCCTTACCAAATTGGGATCTAGCTATTTTGTATTCATTTTTGCCTTCTATGCAACCAAGCATGGCCTTGGAGATGTATGGATAATTTCATCCTTGGATAATTTTTTTGTTGACTTGATTTGGGAGCAAGACAAACTCATTCAAATTGGTACATTGAATTCTTTCAAATCACATGCCTTAATTGTCAGTCATGACAAATAGAAGGCTTCTAGTAGAAAGGAGTAGAAATAGAGCAAGATGGATCCAGAGCAAAGAAAAGGTCAGAAATATGATGCTAAGCCAAAAATATCAAAAGTGTCTTCTTTAGATGGGAAACCCAAGAAATAGTGACTCACATGTGGTTATTACAAAAAATATAGACATGATGAGTCTAAATGCATGAAGACGTAGATTGACCAACTGACAAAAATGCTTGAAAAACACAATATTAGTGTCCCTGATTATTCCACTCAGAGTTCATCTCGATAGACATCTTCTAAGTCCAAATATAGTAAGAAGGGAAAAGATAAGGGAAAAGCACTTATTACATTTGTATCCTATCCTTCCACATGGGTTATATATTTTGGTGCCTCGTACCACATGGCTTCATCACAGGACATGTTCTCATCTTTGGAGCCTTGTTCAATGCCTTCCATCTTGTTGGGTGTCAATATTTCCACAGAAGATAGTGGGAGAGGATCTATTAAAGTGAATGATGGGACATTTTATGATGTTCTATGTGTTCCCTCTTTATCCACCAATCTCCTTTCTATTTATTAAATCACTCACAAAATTCAAGCAAGAGAGTTGAGTTTACGCCTAGTTATGCGGTTATTAGAGAAGCTAATAGTGATTCCATCGTTGCATTTGGGAAAGTAAATCACCAATTCAAGTTGTATACTTTCTCACATTTTTCCTCTGATCAACCCTCTACTACATTTCTCACTCAATAATATGAGGTGAGAAAATTATGTCATGATCGATTCAACCATATCAACTGTCGCTACCTGGAGCAACTCACATAATTATGTGTTATCCAATTTTGAAAGTGTGATATAGGTGCAGTATCTTAAACTTTATGAATACATTTTTCATTCAATGTATAAATAATTTGTTTTTTTTTCTTTTTTCAATCATTTTCAATCACATTTATCCATACTTGATCCATGTATTTTTTTCTAAACTTTTTTTATCAGTAAGATTTTCAATGACTATTTTTTCCCAATTAAAATTACTTGCTTCAAAGCTTTGTCTATAGCCTAGCCTATCAAAATATATTATAATATTATAAGGCATAGTTTAAAATCTTTGAAATGTCTTACCTCAAAAATAAAGTCAATCTGTATAAACTGCACCAACGTCTAATACCACAAGTGCTTAGTAATTAAGAATTGAGCCCAAGTATTCTCCTCTCTACATACCCAAACATAATGGAATTAAAATCAATGACATTTATTGCCTCAAAACCTAAATAGTCTACTTCACTCTAGCTAATAAATTAAACCCTTCACTAAATAAGAACCCTAAAACCCCTTGTTACTAGTTGCTTTACTTAAAAAACTAGTAGTCCACTCTAACCTTTTTTGTATTACCAATATCTCTATGCAAAAAAATAAAATTGCACAGTAAAATTCTTACCCAGTGAAAGATCAGATCTAGTCTACAAACATATAAAATTCAATAATATTACCCATATGTTAAACATAACTCAGATAAAAAGAAATGTACGTCGCGAATAAAAATTTGATGCAGTAACAAGAATCAGGTCCTAATAATCTCCTCTATGTATACCCAGAAATAATGAAATTAAAATCAATGACACTAATTGCCTCAAATCCTAAATAGCCTACTTCACTCCAGCCAAAAAATTAAACCCTCCATTGAACAAGAACCCTAAAGGCCTTTGTTACTATTTGTTTTACTGAATCAATAGTCAACTTCACCCTTTTTTGTATTACCAATAACTCTACATAAAAAAAAACCAAAAGCCCCACAGTAAAATTTTTATCCAGTAAAAGAGCAAACCTAGTCTAAAAGCATATAAAATCTAATAATATTACTTAGATGATACACATAAACCAAATAGAAAGAAAATAGGTCACAGATACGAATCCAATCACTGCAAAAAACATTAAGTTTTTTGCACCAATGTTTCACCCACAATGCAAATGAAATATAGTAAAAGAATCAAGAACTACAAAGCTCCAATAATCTTCCCTCTAAATGTCCAGAAACAATGAAATTAAAATGAATGTCACTAATTATCTCAATCTCAAACCTGCATCACATTAAACCAATATTTAATGCCAAGTACTTTAACAAGTTTCTAATTCTCATACTAACTTTGACGAGATCATAAACCATATTTCCTCATTCTGTTGCCAACCAAGTTTAACACTCTACATTTAGCTCACCCTCAAATCTAAACAACATAAAATCCCTACATTTAATTTCCCTGTACAACTAGACAACGCACAATCCCCCGCCTTATCAGCGATTTTCAATACTTACCTAAAACAAAGAAAGGGTGCCAATAATGTCCCAAATATTTCCTATAATCACATTGTAATAAATAATATTTTTTATTTGACTCCTTACTCCCTTAAACTTTCATGTATATTTTTTGCACCTAAAACAAAAACATCTCATTAACCAACCACCCACAAGCTAATTCTAAATTAAAACAAACCAAATGCTATAATTCCTTCCAAAACTAATAACATCAAACTCTTCTAACAAATTGTATTACATTATTTATTTATTTTTAAAAAATTTAATAAATATCCATAATAATAATAAGTAGTTACAATTTCTTTCACCATGCACCCAAGTAAAATTCCGGCAGATATTCAATTGAAAAAGATTGATTATTTATATACACCATCCTTCAATTTTTTTTATTTTAATTTTAAAAAAAAACAAAAAACTCAATATACATTTTTTTTAATATTTATTAGGTAGATACATCAACACTGCGCCTCGTCCCTCTTTATGACTAATCTGCAACCTGAATCTCATGTACAGATTTCTTGAATTTCCTGTTTGTAGCTCAAACTGCCATGACCGTAAATATTTTCCCCTTCAGCAGTGGCAGTGTCATGTAATTGCAGGGCTAACTCCAACTGCCACACAACATCTGCCACGGAAGGCCTCTCATCATCTTCTGCTGCCAAACACTTCTTCCCCACCTTTGCAAACTTCTCAAGGGAATATGAGGTTATGTCACCTATTAAAATTGGATCAATTATATGCTCCAGGGTACCTTCTCTTAGATACTCCAAGCATAGTCAGATAGATTTATCTTTCCCCCCGATTGGGTAGGCATAACAGCAGGCTTAGCACACAACACTTCAAACAACACCACCCCAAACGAATAGACATCAGACTTCTTAGTAACAGCCTGAGGAAATACTGAGGATCTATATATCCATAGCTCCCTTTGACGGCAGTGGTTACATGACTCTGGTCGATTATGGCCATTGTTTTGGAAAGCCCAAAATCAGAAACCTTGGCAACCAAATTTTCGTCCAAAAGAATATTGGTACTCTTCACATCACGGTGTATGATTGTCTGGAATGCCCCTGAGTGAAGATAGTCAAGACCCTTTGCTGCACCGATGCATATCTCCAGCCTCTGCTTTCATGTCAGAACAATGCTGCTATGGTCTTTTCCATAGAGATGCTTCTGCAGTGTGCCATTGGGGACATAATCATAAACAAGACACAATTCAGAATTCTGATCACAGTAGCCTATCAGGGACACCAGATGTTTGTGCCTCAGTCTGGATAGCAGATATACCTCGTTCCTGAACTCGCGAGAACCTTGAAGAGATTGTCAATTTGCTCTCTTCACTGCAACTCTGATGCCACCCCCGAGTTCTCCTCTGTAAACCTTTCCGAATCCTCCAACCCCCAGGAGGAGGGAGTCGTCAAAATTGTTAGTTGCGGCTTGAACCTCTCCAAGACTAAAGTACCTGCAAAATATGAATCCAATAGAGAATGGCTATGAATCAGTGAGACACCCATCACTGTTTGTGACATGATCCTAAAAAAAGTTGGGGGTGAGGAATCCTAAACTGCAATTGAAAAACGGTGTGGAATGCGTATTTTTTTTGGAATGGTCGACCTTCCACCGTGGACAGTCGATTGAGAGTCAAGGAAAGGTTTCAGAAGGTAGGTATTACAGATTCTCTGTGGCAAATAAGAAACCATTGTTCATGTTTGTGGAGATACCCTGCAGCAAATTCCTTTCAGAAGTGGTTTCAATCTGATTTTATAACAGGAATCTTAGTTCCAACTTTTTATGGATGGGTTCCCTATTTGGGGAAACTTGGATGATCAAGGGTAGCTCCAAAGTGTTATGGCTCATGTGTGGTTGAAAGTTATATGATTTTTATGGAAATAAAGACACAAAGCTATGTTTCAATAAGACCCGACCACTCTCATCTCAGAGGAGTCGAAGCAGTTCATGTAAGAATTCACATCGCTTATAAGAGGTAAATAGAGGAGAATCAAGAAAAATATTGAGTGGGGATGACATTTTGGCAAAATTGAAATGGCTTAAAAGAGGTAAATCAAGGAGAATCAACAAAGATATTGAGTCGGGAAGATATTTAGGGAAGAATCAGAGAAGAATCGATGTTTTTTAAATGAGATAAATCAAAGACAATCAACAAAGATATTGAGGGGGAAGGCATTCAGGCAAGTATTGACATTGTTTATATTAAGTAAAATAGAGAAGAGTCAACAAAGATATTGACCGGAAAAGATGTTCAGACAAGAATCGACATTGCTTAAAGTTAAAACAAGTAAATCGAGAAGCATCAACCAAGATATTGAATGGGGAAGATACTGAGGCAAGAATTGACATTGCTTACAAAGTAAATCGTACAGAATCAACTCAGATATTGAATGGGGAAGACATTCAGATAAGAACTAATATTTCTTATAAAAGTTATAACATAGTCCCATTCTTTGATTTAACTCTCCTACAGGGGAAAAAACGACTAGAGTACCTGCAAAATATGGCAGCTACAGAAGGCAATTCAGTGCATTCAGTTCTCTCGTGTGAAGTTCTAGTAGTCCCTCCTCCCTGAACAGCAACAGTAGTAAAGGGCTTGTCGCCCTTAGTATCCTTATTCTTTCTTTTCGGAACCAAGTAAAAAATCATGAAAGACAGCAAAGAGACTGCAGCAGCGACGCTCCCTGATACAGCTCCAATTATATAACCCTTGTGACCGCGATTGCTACTTCTGCTTCTACTCATAGGCCCATTTGATGAGTTTTCTACAGCTTCCTCAGTCACCACATGATTTGGGCCTGCAAGATTGCCTGAGCTGTCATTGAGCTTAAATATTTCCAGCCCATTTAGAATTGCATCGTAGTACTGCGGATGTGTTTCCTTGTTAGGATACAGAGCCACCCACATGTCTGTTGTACCCGATTCATCTGCAGGAACATTCACCACATAATCTCTGTAAATAGGGCGGTTTGGCCCATAAGCCGCTGCAAACAACATCGAAGGCTTGCTCTGCAGTTTTATTGTTGATATAAATGTCGAAAGTCCTCTGGTTTATTTTTGTGAATTCAATCTCACAGAAGTGCAGACGGAGTAGGTAAGTGAAATTGGCATCAATATTGCTAAAAATCCACGTTAAATTGAAGTTGAGGTTGATTATTAAGATGGGATCCATGGACCTATAAGTGGCATATACATCTGGAGGCGCAAATATATCTGCCTCAGAGTAATTAAGGTTGCTTCCATTGAAATTTTGAGGACCTGTGGTACCGAAAGAGGCACCGAATATGTAGGGCGAATCGTCAACCCAAGTTCTGCCATACTTATCATTAGCAGGAGATATTGACTGTCCACCTACATTCAATCTATACATGTTCTGCATGGCAGTGTTTGAGGTTATAGGAAATGGATGGTGGGAATCAGAAATACGAGCGATCTTCCCAAACAGCAGATTTGGGATGGATATGATCTCCATTGCATTGATAAATGCATAGGACTCGGGTTTATTTGCTTCGGGGGAAAAGATGATATCAAGATGCTTCTGCTTGCTGACATGAACGCAAAATTCCATGACAGAACTGGACTGTTTTAGAGCTGCTGCAGTGAAACTGTGGAGCAGAGCATAAGGCCCACAGTTGACAGAAAAAACAGCGTCAGATAAATTGAAGCCGTTGTAGGAGGAGGGGTGAAAGTGAAGGCGGAGAAAATGCCTTTGAGCAGTGTCTGAGATGGGTATCTTGAATGTGGATTTTTGTTTGAACAGACGGGCTGTGGCGTAGAGGGTGTCAGAAGAAAGGGAAGTATCATAAGCTTTTGTTTCAATGCTGTGAGAGGGGGTGAGTTTAGATTCATGGTCTCCCACAAATTTACGCCCATCTTGTGACAGAACAGTTTCTGAAGAACCACAGTTGAGAAGGATGATATGAGTGGAATTGTTATTATCTGGAGCAGCGTAGGTGGTGATTGAAAGGACAATGAACAGAGAGTATAAGGAGGTCGGCATAGGATATAAGATGGAGGGCAAACTAGTGTTAGTGGGGATTATAATGTTTGTTGCATTGGTTTTGTTTGAAGATATGAAGTGAAGCAGTAGGAAACCGGGGAGTCTGAGATTCTTCTGAAAACATGTTGGAAGAGATAAAAAGACGATTGAATGAATGACAGGGATGTCTTACTAACCATACAGCAGAAGTTGACGTATCTAAGGTGACGCTTTGAAAAATTTTGGTATTAACCCATGAATATAGGATGACGATGACGTTTGGTAGAATCTGATCTGATAAAAGGATACAAAGTCTATACTAGCAGTTGCCCAAGGGATGGCGTAGTTTTTTTCGAAGTGGGATTTTACTTGAAACTCATAGATATTAATTATTTTATATCATTTTTTTGTGAATGAAGTATTAAGTAATAATTTTTTGATATTTTTGATGGAAGGGATAGTGGAAAATGAGGTTGTATGTTCTTTCATACGGTAATGTATTGTTTGGGAGGAGATGTTATGTTTCATAGTGAGAATAAACAATAACGAAGTATTAGGTAAGGACAAGGCCCTACAAAACATGAAAGCAATTAAATATTTCTAAGTGCACTAGTGATGATGGTAAAAGACAATGTAATATTTCAAGGAATAAACTTGAAAAAATCTAGGCAAATGCATGTACAAACCTCTGTAACATGTAACTTTTACAATATATAATATATTAATCTATTATATACTTTATATAATAAAATATATAAATATTGTATATTTGTATGTAATATATAATATAATAAGTAATATTAATAATATATTATATTATATGAAATATAATATATTCACATAATGAAACTTAATATGAATTATATTAGCATTTTAAGGGTAATGTTGAATAGATAATCGTCATTAAAAAAAATCATGACAAGTGAGGTTGACCATGAATTTTAATATTTGGACGCATACAAATTGGCATCAATGGTTGGAAAAAATATCATTTAATTTTTTTATTTGTTTACATATATGATTCATAACGCATGAATGGAATAGATCTCTCAAACAGTTTCCCCCCTTTTTGATCCTTAATAACTAGCAAGTCAAATTACACAACCATAGATGTGTGTGTGTGTGTGTGTGTGTGTGTGTGTGTGTGTGTGTGTGTGTGGTTGTATCTAATGGTGGGTGGGTGTTATGAAATCATTGAAAGACCTTGTTTTTCCCCCTACCATCACTACCTAGCTCACCTTGGAATATTTTACCACTTCGTTATTGCTCAAGGTCATCGTGAAACAAAATGTCTCGTATCACATAACTCATTTCTACGTCATATGAAGAATCACACAAAATCATTTTATAGTGTCACCTCTACAACAAAATATAAAATGCACAAAAATTGAGTTGTAGTTATCAATTATGGATTTTGAGTGAGTTACGATTGTCGATTTACACTCTTTCACTTTACAAAATCATGTTTTACAAAAACCAAAAATTACATTCTTTCCAGTGTAACTTGCATCTTTTGAGGTAATTATTAATTTACTCTTTTTAATATGCATTCCCATACTCTACAAGGTATGTTGAATGTAATCCTACAACTATGAACACAATACATCTTGATACTCTTAATGTTCTCCTGATCTTATTTGCTTCCAATGCTACTTCGACTTTCAACAACACCATGGAAAGGGTAAGATCAAGGATTCCCACATACCTCATCAAAAAGGTTCCCACCTAAATGATATAAAGTGGGTGTTTGGAGTTACAAGCCTTTGTTCATTGTTTTACACTTTAAGCCTATGACAAAACACTTAAGTTTATTGATTATTTGGATGAATCTGTGTCAGTGGGGATTACTGAAATTGGTACTACTATGCTGAAATTGGGTTAATTGGGTCCAACAAAAAAGAGTACTTACTATGTTTTCTTTTGTAAAACGTAGAATCATAGAAACTGTGGGAGAGTGAGTAATCAATCTAAAGGAGGGAGACCATGTACTGCATGTATTTATAAGGGAGTGTTGAAAATGTAAACAATGCAAATCAGAAGAGAGCAATATGTGTGATTTACTAAGGATTAACATGGCCGGAAGGTTATGATTAGCAAGGCAAGTCAAGGTTTTCCATTAAGGGAAAACCCATCTATCACTTCTTGGGGATGCTTGAGCTTAACCAACACTCACAAACTAGTGGGGTCCACACTCTCCATGAATCCTAAAATTTATATTAAAAAGAGTTAAACATTAAAAAAAATTGTGATTGATTGCTTAACTAAAATCAAAGAATTTTAGCGTTAACTATGTTGCCAGAATAAATCCTGAAACTCTTCTGAACAAACCTATATTCTAATTTGTGGTGTCTCCACAAGTAGTATTACTTGAATACCACTGTGCATAGATAGTTTACTTACACTCTACATTTTGTGATCAATTTTAGATGTTGGCCACATGTCTTATTATGAAATGTTTAAATACCTTTAACAAAATTGGTGGCATCCAAGTCAAAATTGAATGGCTTGGATTAAATGTTTTGTAAGTTCATTAATTTTTACACCATACTATCTATATCTTAGTGATTGTGATTAAAATAAATCTATGTTTACATGGAAAAAAGGCTCATGCTTCACCATAAAATGCCTCCGGCATAAATAAGTTAAGACAATAGATTGAAGGGCTTGTGTTGAAATAGGGAATGCATAAGTTTGGATGTAAGTAAAGTTTAAACACATTCAGTGTAAAGGATATTAGGCATCTTTGAATTGAAAATACTTTTCTTTCAAGACATATGGATCTTGATACCACATGAGTGTACATGTTTATGAGAGTGGTGAGGTTCAAATGAAATAATTATTATGACTTTTAGTGCATAGGTGTAGCTAGATATTCCTATTACACATGTTCATGATAGTGGTGTAGTTTAAATGGAATAATTTGTAAAACTAGCTTTGTGTATCAAACATACAAGTTTTAATTGGATTTCTTTCCAAACGTATATTTGAGAATGTATGTTGTGGATTTTTTTTCTCTTTTTTATGTGTGGAGGAAATGGTAATGTTTTTGACAATGTAGGAATGATATGTCAATTTGAAATCAGGTTACACCATTATAATTCCTAACCGGCTATGTGAATGTAAGGGTTACTAGTGTTCTAGGGCCTTGAGGGTTTTGAGCCTAGGTGGGATCTCGAAAAGCACTTAGGTCCCACCATCAGGGCTCACACTTGTATCATATGTTGTGACATATTGATTTATATGTTTTAACTATTTAATGCACAATGGCAATTACATTATGCACAACATATTAAAACTACACTACAATACAAATTTATGTAAATACATTAAATACATATTCACAATGTATTAAAATAGATATATTGATATTTAAAACTTGACAAAGGAGGCTAATCAAAAAATACCATATTTATAACTTTTCTATGTACTATCGAAAGATCAAAATAGTGGAAAAGAAGTCCAAACATTAAGAATAAGAAAACCTAAAAACCATTTTGTGATCATAAAACTTCCAAGAAAGCATTAGAATCAGTGACTTCACATTTCTAACCTGGTCATAATTGGTATATGTATGATTCTTGCCCTTTTTCAATGATTTTGTCCTCTACTAACTTTTAGGATTTGAGTTTTTTAGAGATGCTTTTGTATACACTAGAAAATTGCACACTACGGCTTTGAGTTTTGAAACATGAAATATCCCTTTTATAAGATATTTACTGACACTCACAAAAAATCTAAACACACACAATTATTTCTCAAAGATACAAACTACACAGATAAATTTGGATTCCACTTACTTCCTAAATCACCTATGAGACAAGAGAAATTTCAGATTTCTCACTTATCATTAAACATAAAATTTCAGAGTTCCTAAATCACCTAATGAACTCAAAAATTTCATAATTTTGCACATTTTACAATCTTTTACTAACCCAAATTAATCTCACTAAATTGCAACAAATGAACATAATATTCACTCTCATAAAAGGGACAACATAACTTTCAAAATAAAGACATAATCTTCATTACATATGAGGAAAATTTACAAACACATAATAGGCCTTACATAACATATTTTTATATTCCTCCAAATGAGAGAATACACTTATGATAACATCTCCAAATGAGAAAATACACTATGACAACACAAACTAAATGAGTTACAACACTAGTGGAGAGAAGGTTCCCCAAATACAATAGACACTCCACACAATTGAAATCTGGAAACACTTGCACAATCTGGATCTTCAACATTGCAATCTTTAACTCTGACAATCTTCACACTTGAAAATGAAATATGGATACAACTAGCAAGGGTGGAATATTTCACCACTGAGACCATTATTACAACTCAATGGAAATTCCAAGGAGAGGAAATATTGAACATGCAAATTCAATTTACAAAGTGGTTTTAGTTTGATAAATTGAATGCATTACAAAATGGAGAGATCCATATTTAAAGAATTTGGAGGAAGAATGAAGAAAGAGAAAGGAGAGAAAGAGAGAATGAAGAATGGGAGGGATAAATTCATCCCCATATCACTATTCCATAAATATTAACCTTTTCCTCACACGTGTGAGAGGATTCCATGATTTCTATGTCCCACCTTGTCTAGAGCATCTCATGATGAAGTTTGACCATCAAGCCCTCAAGTGTTATGTCCCACTTTGTCTTTCCCATGTGAAAGTATCTTCATGACTCATCTTTTGACTTCTCCCATGTGTTTCTCCATGATTTCCAATCAATTTATCCCCCACATGTGCAAAGGGGTCCCTCTCACATGTGCAAGGTCCTTTTTTTTACTTCTCCCAAGTGTCCCCAATTGATTGCCAATCTATTTTCCTCCCCCATATGCTTTTACTATTCCTTCACATGGCCAAGATAAGAAATTAGCCCCACTTAACTTTCCATCATTTTAGAAATTAAATATTGATATGTGGGTCAATGCCATGTCACTCCAGACACTTCATCCACTAAGACACCTCATGACTATGCCATGTCACTATGAGTAGTGACATGTGAATAGTGTTATGTGAATAGTGCTATGTGAATAGTAATAATTAATGGTACTTGGTGAATAATTATTTACCTACACTACTATTCCCTTCCAATACCCAGATTACCCTACAAGAATATGATAGGCTATTGGTCTTCTACTTTCAAGCCTGTCAGGGAGTAGGGGACATTACAGTCCTCCCTTCCCAAAATTGTTTGTCTCCAAACAATTATAGATTGGGATATTATAGAATATAATCATCCTCCCATGTGGCATTCTCCAAAGTAAAATATTTCCATCGCACCAAAAATTCCCTGATGATATGGTTCCTAAACTTCTTCTTGTGCACCTCCAGAACTGATTTTGGAACTAGAATTAGTTTACCTTCCTTGTACATCGGTGGCAACTCTAAAGTTGGCTCAATATGCTGCCCAATCACCTTATTAAGGAAAGATACATGAAATACATTGTGAATCTTACTATGCTCAAGCAACTCGAGCTCATAATCAACCTCGCCAATCCATCTCAAAATCATATATGGTTCATAGAATTATGGCTTCAATTTATCTACTCCACTCTTCTTCAAAGAAGCATGTCTATATGGTTGTAGGCGAAGGAATACCAATTCATCCACATCAAATAACCTCTCCACTCTATGTTTATTGGCATACTTTTTCTATTGGTTTTGGGCTCATTGTATATTCTCCTTGAGAGCGTTCATAATATCTTGATTCTTTTCAGTCTAATCACGAGATTTGGGGGCTCTGTTATTTGCTATTACTAGATCCATGAAAGAGGAGGCATCATACCCATAGAGTGCCCATAATAGTGTCATGCCAATGCTCATATTATGGGTGGTATTGTAGACATGCTCTCTCAAGTGCAACCACTTCACCCATGCTTTCTGATGGCCTATCACATAAATCCACAAGTATCCCTCAATCCATTTGTTTACAATCTCTATCTAGCCATCAGTCTATGGATGATAATTGATACTCAAAGTTAAATTAGTACCTATCAATCTAAATAACTCATGCCAAAAATTACTCATGAATCGGCTATCATGATCACTGACTATGTTTTTAGGCAATTCATGTAGCCTAAAAATCTCTTCAAATTATAGTGCCACCACTTGAGATGCATTGTATTCTACTGGAATTAAAAATAAATGAGCATACTTGGTCAATATATTGACCACCACATAAATTCCATTCTTATCTTGAGCTTTGGGTAGGCCTATGATGAAATCCATTGAAATACATTCCTGCTTATGGTTCGGAATAGGCATTAGATGGAGTAATCCCATAGGAAATGAATGCTCAAATTTGCTCTGTTGACAAACTAAACATTCTTTGATGTGATTGAGAACAACATCCTTCAAACCTTTCCAAGAGAATCTCTCACAAATATATCTATAGGTCTTGAAGTACCCTAGATGTCCTACCAAAAGAATGTCATGTGCGGCACTCAAAATCTTCTTATTCATTCATGATTTAGGCACAAGATATATTTTACATTTGTAGAATATCATATCATCAATGACCTTATACCTATCATCATGTATCATCCCATCCATTATCTTTCAAGTAAATTGATTCTTGGAATACTCAACCAAAATATGAGCCTTCCAATCTACTAAAATCTCTATCACAGAGCAAAGGGAGGGCTGCCTAGATAATGCATCAGCTACTACATTATTCTTTCCCTTAACATACTCTATATCAAAATCATAAGTTCGTATTTTTTTTACCCACTTTTTTTGATGATCATTGAGGTCCTTTTTCTCTATGAAATACCTCAAGCTATTGTGATCTATTTGGAGCACAAATCTGTTACCCACCAAGTATTGACAGAATTTGACCAAGGCATGCAGAATGGCTAGCATCTCTTTGTCATAAGTAGAGTATCCACACTCTACTGTGCTCAACTTATGACTCTCAAAGGCAATGGGATACCTATTCAACATCAATACCACACCGATTCCCACTCTTGAAGCATCACATTCTAGGATGAATGGCTATGAAAAGTCTGGCAATGCTAGTACTGGGCACATACTCATCACTTCTTTAGGTGATTAAATATTAGCTGAGAAGATTTTGACCAAGAAAATGCTCCTTTCTTGGTCAAGTCTGTCAATTGTGTCATCAACTAAGAGTACCCCTTCACAAACCTTCTGTAATAGCAACAAAGTCCTAGGAGGCCTCTCAAATGAGTCAAGGTCCTCAAAGGTGGCCAATCAATGATTACCTAAATCTTAGCCTGATCTACCTTGACTCCAGCTACTCCAATCACAAATCCCAAATAAAGGACCTCTCTCATCCCAAATTCACACTTGGAATCTTTCACATAGAGTGATTGTGCTCTCATGATATTCTAGACCTCATCCAACTACCTAAGATGCTCTTCCCAAGTGTGGTTGTGTATCAAGATGTCATCGAAGAACATTAGAACAAACTTTCATGGTGATGATTAAACATGTGGTTCATGCAAGACTAAAATGTTTCCAAAGCATTTGTCAACCCAAATGGCATCACTAAAAACTCATAGTGTCTATAATGGCACTTAAAATCTATCTTGTGTACATCCTCCTCCCACACTCTAATCTGATGGTATCCTGATCAGAGATCAATCTTAGAGAAATACATAGCTCTACGTAGCTCATCAAGTAGATAATCGATCTTAGGTATGGGATATCAGTTCTTGATGTTTTTCTTTTTGAGAGCATGATAATTGATGCACATCCTTAGAGTCCCATCCTTCTTATTCACTAGTACCACCGAAGAAGCAAATAGACTAGAACTAGGCTGGATATGTCCCATGTCAAGAAGCTCTTTGATAGTCTTCTCGATCTCTTCCTTAAATCATTGAAGATGATCATAATGAGCAGTGATAACTAGTTTGACCCCTTCTTCCAACTTGATCACATGCTCGAATCCTCAGTTTGGAGGTCTCCCTAGACACATTTCACCATAAACTCCATAATGCTTGTTCAATTATATGTCTTTATGGTATCCCTACTTACCACCCCTTGTGTTGTTTATTGAAACTAAGCATTGAATTACCTAGTTTATGTCATTGTGTCTAAATGTCCTTTCCATACTTCTGGTTGTAACCACTTTTAGAGCACTATCAGACATTCCTCTTAACACCACATGTTTCCCACTTCTTTGAACTTCAATTCCATGGTTTGGAAATTATGAGTGAATTCCCCAAGTGAATGCAACCACTAAACACCTAACACAATGTTGGTATTCCTAATACCAACCACATAAAAATCATCAGTCACCAAATAATGGCCCAATTTAATATCAAGATGTGAAACCTGCTTGGTGTAAGTCATCATAAAACCATAGCTACCACCACATTGAAGCCTTCAAAGTCTTCAACCTGTAGACCCCATTGCATGATGAAATCCTCATCAATGAAGTTTTGGGTTGCCCCACTATCAATTATTATAGTTAATCATTTCCCTTAAAGCACACCACTAACTCTGAATGCATTGTATTGAGTAGCACTTGATAGTGTGGTAATGGTACCTCCTGGTGTGGGTTTTTGTGCTTGGGAAAACTCTAATTCCTCATGCTCCTCATGTTTGCTATGATCATTAGGTACATCACTATCTAAAGTCTCACTATCCTCTTCAGGGTACACCTTAATATAGTGTATTTTTCCTTTCCCTTTGCATTTGTGTCCTAGTTCCCATGGGTTCTTGTAGGTAAAACACATTTTGTTCCTTTGTAGCTCTTTTCTAGCCTCATTTGGAAGGTAATGCTTCTTTGGCACTTCATGTGCTTTCTCTTACTTTTGTGGAAATGATTTGTTTGGAAATTTTGATGGGAACTTTGACTTAGGAATGGAGAACTCCAAATCTTAAGTTTTTATTATAGCCTCTTGTACGGAAGGTGAAGAGAAATCCTTTACCCAACCACATAATGGCTCCATTAGTCCTTCAATGAATAAAGATGTTAATCTAGAATCAGAGACACATGTAACCATGACTGCTAGCCTCTAAAATTCTGAAATGTAAACTTCAAGTGATCCCAACTATCTCAGATATGTTAGATCCCTATAAAAAACTCAGGTTTCTTCCAATAAAACCATCTATCAATATTTGAGCAAACTCTCCATAAGTATCAATGAGCCCGTGTCCCTGGATTATCATCCCAAAGTGCCACCAATCATGTTCCACTCATTCTAAGTGTAGAGAATCAAATTGGATTACCTCTTTCTTGAACATGGGGTAAAAAAAAATAGTTATCCAATTTTTGAATCCATACATGAGTGGTCCATTTTCCTGAACCATCAAAAGGGGACATAGTCACCTTTCCCATCTTTTGTTGCAGCTCCTAATTTTGCACTTTGTCTCCTTTGTCACCCTTATGCATATTTCCTAATCGTAGATTAAAAAATTCACTCAAGCTCATGGTTTGTTGAGTTTCCTCATCCCAAGAATTCCATTCTTGAATGTAGTCATAGCCCATTTCTTTTGCAACATGTGGTCTATTTTTTCGTGGCCTTTGTTGATCTAGGAGAATAGGCCAGTAGGGTCAGGATGTAGATGCTAGAGAATTACTTGTCTCACCCTTGAATTCACTATGTCCTCTACTATCTTTGATCAAAAACCATTGCAAAAACTGTTGCATATCATTTATGGCCTCTTGTTGTCTTTGGCTCACCTCTTCTTGTCTTTGGATCACCTATTGATTTTATCTAGTCATATTATTAAAGGCATACATAAGGGAGTCCTAAAAATGTCTATCTCCCATATCTTCCTTATCAACCTCAACCTCAGGATCAAGATCTCCTAATTTTCTGAAGACTCTACTTCTCAAATGCATAGAAATAATTTGCAAATGTTTAGACTCCAAATGCTGGCAAGATCACCAGCTCTGATACCACTAAAATATCCTTTTTATAGGATATTTACTAACACTCACAAAAACTCTAAACACACACACAATTATTTCTCAAAGATCCAAACTACATAGATAAATTTGGATTCCACTTACTTCCTAAATCACCTATGAGACGAGAAATTTCAGATTTCTCACTTATCCTTAAACATGAAATTTCAGATTTCCTAAATCACCTAATGCACTCACAAATTTCATATTTTTGTACTTTTTATAATCTTTTACTGACCCAAATTACTCTCACTAAATTTCAGAAAATGAACATAATATTCACTCTCATAAAAGGGACAACATAACTCTCAAAACAAAGACATAATCTTCATTACATATGAGGAAAATTTACAAACACATAATAGGCCTTACATAGCATATTTTTATATTCCTCCAAATGAGAGAATACACTTATAATAACATCTCCAAATGAGAGAATGCACAATTAAAACACAAAATAAATGACTTACAACACCAATGGAGAGAAGGTTCCCCAAATACAACAAACACTCCACACAATTGAAATCTAGAAACACTTTCACAATCTAAATCTTAAACACTACAATCTTCAACCCTAACAATCTTCACACCTGAAAATGAAATATGGATACAACTAGCAAGGGTGGAATATTTCACCACCAAGACCAATATTAAAACTCAATGGAAATTCCAAGGAGAGGAAATATTGAACATGCAAGTTGAATTTACAAAGGGGTTTTAGTTTGATAAATTGAATGCATTACAAAATAGACAGATCCATATTTAAAGAATTTGGAGGAAGAATGAAGAAAGAGAAAGGAGAGAATGAAGAATGAGAGGGAGAAATTTGTCCCCCTAGCACTATTCCATAAATAGTAACATTTTCCTCACACATGTGTGAGAGGATTCCATGATTTCTATTCCCCACCTTGTCTAGAGCATCTCATGATGAAGTTTGACCATCAAGCCCTCAAGTGCTACATCCCACTTTGTCTTTCCCATGTGAAAGGATCTTCATGACTCATCTTTTGACTTCTCCTATGTGTTTCTCCATGATTGCCAACCAATTTGTCCCCCACATGTGCAAAGGGGTCCCTCTTACATGTGTAAGGTCCTCTTTTTGACTTCTCCCAAGTGTCCCCACTTGATTGCTAATCTATATTGTCTCCCCCATGTGCTTTTAATATTCATTCACATGCCAAAGAGAATAAATTAGCCCCACTTACCTTTCCATCATTTTAATAATTAAAAATTGATATGTGGGTCAATGCCATGTCACTCTAGACATCTCATCCACTAAGACACCTCATGACTATGCCATGTCACCATGAATAGTGACATGTGAATAGTACTAATGAATAGTGTTAGGTGAATAATGATTTCCCCACACTACTATTCCATTATAATACCTAAATTAGCCTACAAGAATATGATAGGCTATCAGTCTTCTACTATCAAACTTGTCAGGGAGTAGGGGACATTAAAAAACACCCCTAAACCACCTCAAGACCCCATTGGGCCCAAGCTTGACCTTTCGATTGATAACCAAACCTAACTCTATTCAACTTGACCTAATATTTGAACCTACCCTTTTAACCCAACTTGAACTTGACCCCTGACCGCCAACGGTCACCCTAACCATCGACAGTCAAGTTCCACCATCTGAACCACTTAACTATCATATCACTCTGACTTGGTTTTTTATAATTAGCTCATCTAAATTGCGTGAAAGCTCATGAATGTAAGATCTAAACATAGATAACAAGTTAGACCTCTTATTAACATCTTGTTGCACCTCTCCTTCCTTCCTATAAAGAGAGAGGAGTGATTGAATCCAGATTAGGATTTAATCAATCATCCACAACTATCAAGAGCTTTTGTATCCAAAGTTTCTTTTACAAGGGTTCTTCAAATGATCTAATAATCCAGCCATCATGATAGAGATCTAAAGTGATATCATCCATTGACCAATAACCAAGTACTATTACTCTACTGAAATCACTCCCAACCCCATCAAACAAGTTTTATGCCTCAACCATTCATTCGATCAACCACTAGCAAGCTAAGTATTTATTTTAATTATTTAATCACTTTGTTTGTACTTCACAACTAGCCTAGCACAAACTAACCTCTCAAAATATTATTTTATAACCTCATTAATCATAGTTTTATTATCTAGACCTAACTCATAGTAACCATCGATGATCACCCTGACTGTTGACAGTATCCCAACTACTAAAAGTCACCTGAATCACTAACGATCACCTCAACTACTGATGGTCATTGTGGCACAAAATAACAATAAGCTATTTTCACCCACTCACCCTCGACCAAATCTAACTTTATTTTCCTCACCCTGATCACAGAACCTTGCCCTATTTTTTGAACCACACCTGACCTATTTAGCATTAGTATTGACTCGCTTATTACTATAATTAGTCAACTTCATCAATTTATTTATCAATCATTGCTTATACTTAATTTTAGTCATTTATGAAAGCACTTTATCTTTTGATTTATAAACTTAATTATTCAAAAGGCATGGATTAACATCCCTTGAAAAAGCTCTTGCTGTCAAGATCTAGCTAGCTCTAGGAAATCCACCCAACTATCTATCTAACCAACCATTGCTTTAGTGTTGTCTTATTTACAGGTCATCCTCCCAATCTAAAGAGGAGATCTCTATAATCATTTGATTCAATACGTGCACAAATAAATAGGTTTTTCTACCATACCAGTATCTAGTTTCTTTCTTCTTCCTTTCTTAGAATATAAGCTAAAGTTCTCTGAAACATTCTAACATGCTTGGTGGGATCCTTGAGTCTCTACTTGGGTTTATCTTATTTTCATCTACATGCTCTTATCCCTATTATGTGTTCATAAATGAAATTAAAATTTCTTTTGGGTTTAAAATCAATAGCATATATTGGTTACTTGTGAGTTTAGCTCACTTAGTTAAATTGAATCAAAGTAATTAAATCGTACCATCACTTGTATCACATGCACAAACCAAACCACCTACATAAATTAAACTTCAAAACAACTTGACATAAATCTTGACTAGGATTTCATCACCTAGTAATCACCTTACTCTTGCCTGGTTATCCTAATTAGAGGTCATTAACAAGGGGAGAACCAACTCAACTCTCTGGTTGAGTATAAACTCTAGAAATTAGTATATACTAGCTAAGCCCCTGATACCCTTATCGTTGTGGTGTGTGAAGTTTGGGGGTAGGCCCTAATACCAGGCCATGTATTGATTTCTAATATAGAACCTTTTTGAGAGCCTAAACAACCTGAAACTATCCATAGATTTATTTTCTAGTACATGTTCTATCAATCCAAGTGGATTCACATAATTTATTACAAAGCTGAAGGCATAAGCCAAAAGAGAGACAAAAAATAACTTTAAGAATTAACATACTTTTTAGTGTTTATTTGATTTCCTTGTTCATTTCTTGTCTTCTCTCTATTTGAGTGGTGATATTGTTTTTGTATTCTCTCTCCCTTATCTTGCATGGTTCCAACTCACCAACAATAAAAGAACCTAGCATAATAGAATGCATCACTAAACCAATCAGCCTCTTCTACCTCCTCATCCATAGAGTACATCTCTGAACCAAAAAACTCTCCTCATCCTTTAGGAAGTCCTTATTTTCCTTAAGTGGTTCCCTAAGGACATACAGACTTTTCCACCTTCTTAGATAACAATCATATGGCCCTTTAGCATTATCTCAATACCATGCCTCACCATACCCCTGCTTTGGTTCCACATGTGGACCCACCTTATGGCATGCCTTGCCACCTTATGGGGAACACTTCTATTACCACAGTCACCACCCAACCATTAAATACCCAAGCATCTTCATATACCAATAATCCCTTTGATACTATTGTGTAAAACCAACCTACCTAACCTACCAACACCCTTACACCTTCCACCCCCACCAACTCTTCAACCCTAGGAACAACCCAAACATTAACCACCCATACTCCACTCACCATGGGAATACTTACTACTAACATTGACAACCTTCTTTCAGATACCCCCAATCTATTAGTCACTACCCCACTTCAAAATCTTGTGGTGTCTATACCTTCTACCTTACCACCAATCAGTATAAAGGTCACCACCTTTCCTTTAGTTACAAACCCAACCACAGCTCCTACCGAACCCACCTTAACTTCTCAATAGGTGCCCATCACACCCAACCTAGGTTATATCTCTAACCCATACGAGCATGTACCTCTACCCACTACCCAACCACCTAATCCACCTACCCTTACATGGCATCCACCTAACCACCTATGTCCACATATCAATATGTGGTAGCTCCTCAACCTCCTACCAATTATCAATATGTCACCCAACCATAACAATAATATTCACCTTATAACCTTTTAGGTACGCAACCCAAAATGGATCTAATGAAAATGCTAATGGATAAAATGACCACTCTAGAGTCATCCATTTTTGGTGCTCACAACATTTTATCATATGACCCAATCTACAACGAACCCATTCACCCATCTATCCCTATTAGACCATATCCTCCCCGGTGGGAACTTCCCAAGTTTTCTAAATTTTAAAGTAAGGAGGACCCCCAACAACACCTCAAGATATTTAGGTATTGATGTTATTTGATTGCCTATGATGATGCTCTCCTCCTTCGTACCTTCCCCATGTCCATGTCTGGTCTAGCACTAGATTGGTATAATGCCATCATGAAACACTCTCTCTTCTCCTTCACCTAGCTAGCCCAAACTTTCTTAGATCACTTTTCAATAAACATCTCCAAGAAAATTTCCATCACTAACCTTTACTCTATCTGGTAATTTGATGATGGATCTATTATTAATTTTGTAGCTCATTGGAGAAACCTAATCAATCAAATTTGTTTCTCCCTACCCCAACTTGAGATAATAGAACTTTTTTCTTGAGCATGTGCCAAGTACATCTCTTCTACATTTCATGTTTAGAGCTTTTGAACCTTTGAAAAATATTTTACCATGGTACATAAGCTATAAAATAGAGCCATCAATGAAGGAAAGTTAAAGTTGAAAAACAAAAACTCTACCTTCAAATCAAATGAGGCCTCTTCCTCTAAACCAAGCAACCAAACCAATACAAATGCCAATAAAAAGGGAACTATAAATGAATTTGTCCTGAAGACCACTCCTCTACCATCTGTCAATCAACCAAATTCTTCTAATTCCTCAAATCAAAACATGAGGAACTAAAACTGAAATAATTGAAATTAATTTACTTCACTTGGGGAGTCTTACGCTTTGGTCTTGGAAAAGTTACTGAAAGCTAATATCATACAGCTTCCTCCCATAAAACCCCCTCAACAATTTGATTCTTATCATCCTACACCTAGCTAGTACAATGAGAAAAACCTATGTGCTTTCCATCAAGTAGTTGGGCATGATGTTAGTAGGTGTAATACCTTCAAAAATGTTGTCCAAACCCTCACTAACAAGGGGGAACTTGTATTAGACAACCCCAACACACCTCCAAATTAATCCCTTGACATTTTTAGATAACCTTTTCCAAATCATGCACCTACCAAACATGAGAACAATAAAGTTGAGTCTCCTCATGACACCCATACCATCAATATGGTTCTTGACACGCTCATTACTAAAGAACATACCACCCAATCTACCTATTCTTTGCCCTCTCCACTTATTGAGGTAGTGGGACTACCTTTTCTTCATTTTGAGACCCAAACCATGGAAGTAATTTTTTTACCTCCTCCACTTATTGAGGTAATAGAGTCATTAACCCCTCCTTCAACTGACATACCAGAGCAAGCAACCATCACCACTTTGCCTCCCTCAAATACCAAACAATTCAATTCCCCTTTAGAGATCATTCCCAAGGAAGATACCACCATATCTACACCTACCATAGAGGAACCACCCATCTAAACCTTGCATCTTTTGATTGATAAGAAAGACAAGGTCACCATTCCCCTTTCTCAACCTATGGGTTTATCTTTCAAGTCCACTGCCCAGGGAACAAGACCAGTCTATAAACCATTCTCTAGACTAGTTCAAAGATTGGAATTTATTTTCAAACCTAACATGTATCAAGCCACCTTTTGGAGACAATTAGGGCTCCCTTATATCACCAAATAAGAACCTCCAACCACATCTTTGATGGACCAACCCACCACTTCTATTATCCAACCCGATATCATATCAATTGAACCAGTAAGAACCTCTACCAACCCAACCATTTCTCAACCATCCAGAGTAACCAAATCCAAAATAACCAAATCATCCTCTGTCACTTCAACAAAACCAACCAAAAACCTTGGTGTCTTCCCTATGCAGAGCCTTAATCACCCATCTTTGAAACTGGAGCTAACCTTACCAGACCTATAACCAAGCACAAAACCAAATCAACAGAGGTAAATCCACCAAAAGGCTAGAAGGATATATTTCTACCTTTCTCAACCTTTCCCTCTATTTTGGGGCCTCATCCCTCTACTTTGATTAGGAAGCCAACTATCTCAACCAAAACCCAACCACCACTTTTGGTTATGCCATCACTCTTGTTTTCTAACACACCCATCTTCATCGAGCCATCAATAACCAAACTAGATACCTTGAAATATTTTACCTCCAAATTATCAAATTCCTTACCTAAACCAAAATCATCAATTAATAACACCACCTTACCCAAGGCCTATACCACTAGGCATGTTTCTAAAAAGACTTCCATCTCAACCACCAAGGCCAAAACCTCTAGACCCTCACCACCTTTAGCTGAGTCTTACTCAACTATTTTCCAAAGGTTATTGTAAGTTTCTTGATTGACCTTACCTCCTATGAGAACATTTAATCCTCTTGGCCTAAAACTAGTCTATTATAATGATTGCCAAGTGTGCTCCTATCATAGGACATTGGGGCATGACACAGAGAACTGCAAAGCTCTCCAAACCATAATCCATTGGCTCTATGATGAGGATGATATATTATCAGATGAACCTCTCATGAGCCCACTACCAAACCAAACAGCAACAACCAATACCCAATGCCTGCTTACTCCCTCACTCTCACCTCAGAGTGAGGGGGAACCAAATGAATCTCCTACCCTAACTCTTCCCTCTATACATACACTCTATTTGGTCCCAAGATCACAATATAAGGATAAGGGAAGGAAAAAATGTCCATCCCATATACATATCCATATTTTACCTCCCAACCAAATCAAATACAAACATCTTCACCTACAACCAAACCTAAGGTATCCATCTTGGGTATCTCTCAATCAAACCCTTCTAAATCCATCAAAAGAGTGGTTTTTAAATAACTTCACCAAACCTTGACAAAGATGAGCCTATATGAATTGATTTCCACCTCACCTCATCATCGCCAATTAATGATAAAGGCATTGCAATCAATAGAGGTCCAACCTAAAGACCCTCAACCTTTGGCAGCCTTTGTTGGTGCTCTCTAAATTTATAACCTTGTCATCTTTAAAGATTTGAAAATACCTTCTATCCACCCTGATGACCCATATCCCCCTCTTTTCATCACTTCCTATATCAACCAAACCCGCATCAAATGGGTTATGATTGATAGGGGAGCCAGTATTAATATCATCTCCTTATATGCCTATGACCAACTTAAACTACCAAAAAATGTCATGTCTGAAACCTTAGCCATCCTTCAATCCTTTAATAACACCATGGCCACTACTCTGGGAACCATTTTCCTTCACATTCTTTTAGGAACTTGCATGATCTCAGAGCTCTTCTATGTAATAAAAGGTGAATTCTAATATAATGGTTTGTTGGGATGACCTTGGATCCACTCCATGGGTTGTGTATCCTCTACCCTTCATCATTGCATTAAATTTAATCACAAAGGTCATGTTATTACTATAAAAGTTGACACAAGTCCCTTTTCATGATGCAACATGACTTATTGACTGAACAATGTCCTCCTACATCCATCTAGCACATCCTCATCAGCCAATATACAAGCCCTCAACCATAAAAGATGAAGCCATATCTTCTTCTACCAATGAGGCATCTACTAGCTCATTAATCCCCTCAGATCAAATCCCCACCATAAACCACCTATAATCAACATACAACATCTTTCACTTGGGGATATCACCTTTTAACCCTTGATGCCTTCCCTACTCCCCATGAGTATGGGAAACTTAACAACCACCTTAGGTATGACCCCAATATCAGAGCCATCATTCCCCTTAGACCTTAAAATTATCAAACCCATTTCATCTATGGGGGGGACTTGATAAACCCCTTGTCACTTTACCACCTCTTTTTCACTTTAACCATTCACCTCCAGCTTCTTCTATTTGGATAAACTAGAATTTGCTAAGATATACCTTTATCGGTATGCCTGGAAGGGATTTGACCTAGGTCAATATGAATATGGGCCACACGAGTTGAATCTAATCAAAACCCAAAAACCTCACAAAAAGCATGGCCTAGGATTATCTCTACCACACTAGCAAACCAACTCACCTCCTATCACCAACATTGATGAGGAAATCCCATCCTTGTCCACCCCTTAACCATCATAACTAGAGGATTCCAACATCATCCCCCCCCCAAAATTTTTTCATCAACATGATTAGCCTCAAATCCCTAACTTATCAAAAGGATAGGGACACTATAACCATCCCTATGACCCATCTTGAGATGATAGGAGATGACTCTCCTATCATTAATACCGTTTAGTGTTAGGATGATGATTCCATTCTCACCTACCTTGGTACACTAGATTCTTCCATCAACAAATATCTTCTTCTTGAGACTTTGACCATCTTGAATGAATCCATCATGGATATAAACTTAGCACTTCATACCACCTTCACATTATCAAAATTTACTAATCATTAACTTTTGAGGAACTTTAGGACTTCCCCTCCTTCCTGCAAGACCATAGCATAACATTTGTTTGGTCTTATAGTGACATGCTAGGAATTGACCCCTCCATCACTACCCATAACATAGTCACCAATCATGATGCCAATCCCATTAGGTATAAACTTTAATGAATGCACCCTCGCATAGCCCTTCTCATCAAAGAAGAGCTTTAACATCTCCTATCCATCAATTTCATTCAACCCATTGACTATCCCCAGTGCATCTTGAATGTTATACCTATCACCAAAGCCACAGGGGGAATATGCATTTGTATGGACTTTCATGACCTTAATCTTGCTTTCCCAAAAGACAACTTCCCTTTACCAAGCATTGACCAACTAGTTGATCTTATAGTCAGCCATGAGATGTTATCTCTCATGGATGGGTTTTTGGGCAACAATCATATCCTAATTGACCCCAAATATCAACACAAAACCACTTTTATCACCCCACAGAGGACCTTATGCTATAGTTTCATGATTTTTGGACTAAATAATGTTGGTGCAACCTACCAACATGCCATGACCTACATCTTCCATGACTTTATCCACAAAATCATCAAGGACTATGTGGATGACCTTCTTGTGAAATCCAAATATTGTAAGGATTGTTTGGCCATTTTCAAAATTATGTTTGAGTGATTAATCCATTACCATGTCTGCCTTAACCCTAAGAAATGCATTTTTGGGGTCTTGTTAGGAAATCTCCTTGGCTTTATCATTTCCCTTTAGGGAATCAAAGTTGATCCTACCAAAATCAAAGAAATCCTTGACATGCCTCCTCCCACCAACTTTAAGCAACTCTATGGCCTATAGGGGAAGATCCAATCCATTCATTTATTTATCTCTCAACTCTCATACCAATACTAACCCTTCCATAGCCTTCTAAAGAAGGAAGTATCTTTTAAGTGGAATGATGATTGTCAAAATGCCTTTGATTTGCTTAAACAATAATTTTTGTCTCTACTCATTCTCACCCCTCCCAAGGATAATCAACCCCTCTACCTTTATATATTCACTACCAACCACTCCTTAGGTTCCATGCTCACTCATTGGGATGAACAACACAAAGAACAAGCCATCTACTACATTAATTGCACCTGAAAGAGTATGAGACTCGATAAACCCATACCAAAAAACATTTCTTATCTTTAGTCTTTGTGGCCACCAAACTTCATCACTACCTTCTTAACCATAAAACCTATGTCATAATAAATATTGACCCACTCAAGTATATGCAATCCAAGCCATACCAAAACCAATGTATGGCCAAGTGGCTCATGCTTTTAGCTTAGTTTGACCTTGAGTTTTTACAACAAAAGTTAATTAAAGGGCAAGTCATTACCAACCAATTGGTCGATGCACCATTAGTAGATAATCAACCTCCTCCTCTTGAGTTTCTTGATGAGTTCATCATGACCCTCTCTCAAGAAAACTTCACTTATTAAGTGACCATGTCATTTGATGGATAAAATTGTCAATGTGGTGGGGGAGCCGATATTATCCTTATTCTCCTTCATGGTGAATCTCTTCCTTTATCCTTCAATCTAGATTTAGATTATACCAACAATATGATTGAATACGAACCTCTAGTCATAGGCCTTCAAACTACATTAACCTTAGGAGTCAAAATGATCAACATATTTGGTGACTCTCAACTAGTGGTCAATCAAATCAATGGCTCTTACCAGTGTAAGAATGATGTTTTAAAATAGTAAAAATAACTAGCTAATGAACTCTTAACATCATTTGAACACTACCATATCCAAACCACTCCGCAATCTATGAACAAGTTTACTGACACCATGGCTTCCCTTGCCTCTCATATCCCATCTACACCCTCTGAATATAAGCTATCTATTTTCATCTATAGACTTACCTAGTCCTCTTATGTCAAACCATATTTTCCCATGATTTTTAATGTGGAGGAGACCCAACCTGATCTTTGGTATCAATAGACCTTAAACTATCCTCACTTTGCCATCATTCCTTTTAGTCTTTTCAATAATTTCAAAGATCATTTATCTAGAATAACTCACGTTATACCATCATGGGGAGAATTCTTTATAAATGCCGATTCGATGGTCTCCTCTTCTACTACCTACACAGTCACAAAGCCTCTCATGCTATCAAGGAAACACATGATTGGATCCATGGGGGAAACTTTAGTGGTCTCATCATGGCTAAACACATCATTTTCCTTGGCTATTACTAGCCTAACCTTAACCAAGACTGCTATGATTATGTGAAAAAGTGTGTTAAGTGTCAACAACACACCAATTTACATCACACACCTAATTTTAGTATTCATGTATCCACATATTTTTAGTCCTTCTCACAATGGGGTCTAGACCTTATTAGTGAAACTAACCCCCATTCTTCATAGAGACACCATTCTATCATCGCTAAAACCAAATATTTTACCAAATGGGTAGAGGTTATTCCTCTTGTCTCAACCAAAGCTAAAATATTTTCAACTTCATCAATCATCACATCATATTCCATTTCAATGTTCCTCATAAAATCATCATTAATACTGGTAAATATTTTTAAAACAAACAAGTCCAAGAGCTTTACAATGCATTCGACATAAAGTTAAGTTTCTCTTCAACCTATTATGTACAAGCTAATGGATAGGCCAAGGCCTCTAACAAAACTCTTAACAACATGCTAACTAAAATGGTCAATGCATATGGTCGAGATTGGCATTTGCACATCCATTTCCCTTTATGGGTATATTGTACTAGAATTTGAACCCCTATGGGTGATATCCCCTTCTCTCTTATGTTTAGAGCAGAGGCTATCTTACCTCTTAAAGTCCAAATTCCTTCACTTCACATATCCCTACAGGATATCATTTCTAAAGATGATTATCATCAACACCATTTAACCCATCTTCATATACTTGATGAAAATTATTTGTCCGCCCTCACCCATCTCCATGTCTATCAAGATCGTATCAAATGAACTTATAACAAACACCTTAAAGTGAAAGAATTCAATAATGGAGACCTTGTCCTAAAGGAAAATTAACATGTCACCAATATAGATAAAAATAAGCAAGGCAAATTTTCTTTCAATTATCTTAGACCTTATATCATAATCCATAAGTATAGATGAGGAGCTTACCAATTATCCTCTTTTGAGGGAAACCCAAAACTTGAGCCCCTCAATGCCTTTCATTTGTGTCACTTATTTTGTTAAAAAGGATCAAACTCACCTTTTGTCTAACTTAAGCTCATCCCTTGCTTTCAAACCACATTCATCTCCCTATTTTAGGGGGCAATTGATTAAAAATAAAACATGTGATTATCCATCACAATCAAAGCTTAGTCTTAAACAATGGGTACCACGGCTCTACCCATGGCATGATTCTCATGGTGCTTTCCACCCCTTTTACAAGATGGATTCCTATGATCGTTATCACCTAAATCTCTTTACACCTAATCAATATTCTTGTGCTTTTAGTTTTGCCTTCATAAAGGCCAACCTTTAATCCTATATAAGCAAGTCTATATCAAGCAAAAACTCAAACAAGAAAAATCAAAGTCATAACCAAATACAATCATGGGTCATTCTTGGCATTCAAAAACTACTCCCTTGAAGGATATTTTTTGGAAACATATTGAAATTTCTCAAAATAAGGTAGATTGCTCCCTTGAAGGATAGCTATAAAGGTCATTAAGTAAAACACACAAACTCAGACCACTCCTTTGAAGGATGGTTGGGTAAAGCATAGCAATTTATTGGAAGCTTCCCACATTAATCAAATTTCCCAACCCTCCCAATAAATAACATAATAAGAAAAATACCCATTATCAAGCATCAATAAAAGAAAACAAATTTTTAAAGTTGTAATCAGCTCTCATACACAATAATTTTGAAAGCCACAATCAACTCTCATGAGTAGGCTTCTTGCACCGATCAGTCTACACCTTACATGACATAGACTTGTTTATACTGACTCTTTTGTAACCTCCAAAAGAGGCACGTTGGTCACAAAAGAAGGTTATATTTTCATCCATCTCCCCTTTTTTCACTATAAGCAAGAGATTTTTGAGCTCTCTTGACATCATGTGAACAAGACACCTTTCTAGCCAACTAATGAATGCTAATCCAAAGCATTCAATGGGCTTATGTTTCTTGAGCCAATCCAACTTTGATTTTATTTTAGTCCTTAATAATGAAGAATCATCATGCCCTCTTCTTATCCCAACTAATAATTAGTTGATATATTCACTTAGATGTTTTGTCTCTTGATTATCTTCTCTTTCTCACATCTAGTTTTGTTATTCAACTTACTTTATGTGTTATACCTTAAGAAAAATCACCATAACCATAACCACAACACATTGTGTCATCATCATATCATGAACTAAATCAAACATCATTATCATAAAGCATATCCATGAACATAATCATCATAATCAACATCGTAGCATACATGAACAATAAAGCAATAAACCACTTTCAACACATGCCTAAATCTAAATGGAGAAGCATATACTCATTAAAACTTAACATCAACAGCATCATCATATTAATCATCATCTCAAAACATGAAATTAGAATCATCACATCCATAAAAGGAATCATCATAAATAATAACAAACAAACCATAAATAATAAGTTCGTGTGAATAACATCATCGTATTATCCATCCATCACACAAACCATTATCATATCAAAACATACCAACTATGACCATCATATAAACATCATCTAGATCCATAACCAACATCATCATCAACATAAATAAAAATCCATCACATGCTTAGTTAGGTGAGTCCATATCATAACCATAATCCATAACATCATTAATGATCAACATGAACATCAAAACCATGAACAATAAACAATATGAAAAGAGTATGAGTCTATAATCATAAATAACCACATAATCATCATGTATACAACAAATATACATGTATCACTCTCAAAATATACATCTCACCACATCAGCTCACAAGCCAATATAAAAATCATATACATTAACATATGTAATGTCTCACAATCAAGACTATGCCCCTGTGGCACCATTGCCTCCTAGTGCCTATCCTCCCAAGGTCCTTGCCTGTCTTCCTATGAATGCAACCCACTATCCTGGTATCAACATGCTAGCACCACCTGCCAAACTAGATTTGCACTCACCCCATCAGGGCTCATTAGTATAATGTCTCAAAATTATTACCTCATAATAGTAAAGCTCCTCCATTGTGGCTATATACCATGTCATGGGGATAGTGCCTAGTGGTCCTATAGGTGTTGCATCTCCTCCTCTATCCTATCTCAAGGAGTCTCTCTCCTAGGTAACCAAGGCTAGTTTAGCTCTAGCCTAGTCCCTCTCACCTACAACTACATCCACCTAACCTTATACCACTACCAACTGACCTTGTAGTACAACCATAGTAGCTTGTGTCATAGTTAGTGTCATTTGAGCCTAATCTCTCTCCACAGTCACTACTTATACATCTAGGGAAACCCCCTGTGTTGGCACTTATTGAAATCCTCTACCAGATAGATCCACATCCATCGTATATCACCCAATATCATCACCCCTAAAATTGACCATCACATCTAGTTCTTGGTACCATGTAGGGTACTGATTTACAAAACCTACATCATCTATCTTAGCCCTAATCGATAGCTTCTCCTAATCAATGAAAATATGATATAGATGTGGTTCTGGAAGTAGAAGCTCTACATCCTCCCACTTATACCTTAAGAATGGACCCAAAATACCCTGTACTAAGCTAAACTATTCACTAAACCCTGTTAAAAGGAATGAGATCTATCTCACCCTCTCTTCTACCACAGATCCACTTGTAGCTCTATAGGGATAATATATGCATCTTATAATGATCCCACTCTAGAAACTTGATGTATGGCCTCCAAATCATGTCACCAATAACCAAGGCATCCAGTGCACCTCTGAACCAATAAATGTCATAAACTCCTCTACCTAATCTTAAAATTGCAAAGTCATCTCTTCAATGCATGAATCTAACTTTGAACTCCATCTGTGTATACCCCTCCCAAGGTAGCCCCATCAGCCTTAGCATTCAGATGTGTTTGTAATCCCAATAGTGTATAATAAATCCTACACTGATACCATACCTCTTGTAAAATCTAAAACCCCATAACTCCCTATATATCTAAACTAGAAGCACAGGCACCCAACTAAACATTATGAAACATAATAACATCTCAGCTAATACCCCTAGTAGAAATTTGGTACAGAAAAACATGAGACCACCATCATCATCATGGTTATCAGCCTCCTATCATCTCTCACCTTCTAGTATATTAGAGTGTAACTAAAACCCCTAGCATGACACCTAGAAAAATTATGGTCATATCCATATAATATCTCCATGAATTCATCTCTCTACTCCCTCTTAATGTGATAAATCAACTCACCTTGAATGGGTAGTCATATAATCATGTGCACATCCTCAGGTAAGATCATTATCTCACTAGTGGATAGTAGGAAGATGTTAATGGATGGATCCCATCTCTCAATGATGGCCACTATCATTTTCACAACCCACAACATGTGCTAGTAATATAAAGTTACACCAAGCCCCACCTCCTCCATGTGAGCCTAGTTAGTAGCAGTCATCCCTTGATGAATCTTTACAAATATTTGAGGCACGTGATCTCGCATATGGATCTACGCCCATGACTACAAGGTTGGATAACAAAACATATTTAGTTCACTAGCACACTTTTTGCCTATGAACTCTACCTACATCACCTACCTCATACTCTATTTTACTCAAAAACATTTAACCTATCTTATCGAAAACCTAAACAATCACCCTTTTCATCTTAACTACCTATCACCTTATGTCACTAAACTATTTTCCTCACCTTCATGCATCGATCTTACCTATTCCTACCCTTACCTATTTCAAAAAACATTACCTTCACCTTAACCTAATATGTGACCCTTGACTTTAACCTTCACTATTGATCTTTAACTATTACCCATTCAACCTACTAGCATCAATAACTAACATACCATTCAAGAAATTCAAAATCACTAACCCATTAAACTTAACTTTAAAAAAATGCATCCCTAATTGGCTCTACTATTGATGACCATGATGACCACCAAAGGTCAAACAACTAACATCCATCAGTTATTAACCGTTGACAATCGATACAAATCATTAACGGTCACTGTGTGTGATCGTTAATAAAATACATAAACCCTACCGACCCAAAAACCCAATAACACACCTAAATAAAATCACAAATTGCCACCTAATCTTACCTCTACCCCCCATAACTAACCTACCCTAACCTATTTCAAAATTTACCTAGGTATTTAACCAAAACCAAGCAAACCCTAAAACTAGGTCAAATCCCAACCCACCCAACTAAACAATAGAAAAATAACCAAATCCAAATTTAAATGCATCTAACACAATCACATCTAGATTACCAATTGAAAACATCTCCTACCTCATTCCTTGACCATCATTGAGGAGGAATATTAGGACTTGTTATTTGGCCATGTCCTTGTCCACCCTATATCTTGGCTTGATCAACCTTCCAATGCTCTAACCCACTCAATTTCACTAGCCTACTTAGCAAACATTGTCAACACTCTCTCACAAAAGGCCAAAGAGTAAAATTCCAAAGTCAAAATCTTCAAATGAATGAAAATGACTCTCAATGGTACTTTTTGTTTCTACCCTTTTAGGGTTTTCACCTAATCATTGATGATCAGGTTAACTACTGATGGTTGACTTCAAGACTCTTGAACATCGATGATCAGGAGGTTATCATTTTTAATTTTGCCTCAAGTAACTAATTTCTAGAACACCAAATCTAGTGCCTTCCAAAAGATTGCCTTCTCTACCAACCATGCCACCTTGTCACTGGTCATTTTTTGCCCACCTAGTGCATGTTTTGTGATGACCTTGCCTTGGTCCTTCTGACTTTATCAACAATAATTACCATGTTGAATTGTTTTGAACTTATGATACCTTATTTACACCTAATTAATTTGTGTTTTTCCTAAGGACACTTCCTACCTCAGATACCCATGACTATACCAAACCAATTTGTGTTTTTTTTGGGAGCACTTCTTACCTTGGATACCCTTGGAAACACAAACCTTTCCTAGGAGACTTGATTTTATGAGTGTTCCCAATAACTACACCTAAATTCAATCATGTTGTCCACTTGTCACTTATCCTTTTAGTACCGACCTTAATTTTTACCAACTATGACAACCTAGTCAATGCATGATCTTGGCTATCATGCTTTTTTCATACTTTGTGTGCATGTTTGTGCTTCAATGACTAACCTACCACCCACATTTTATCATTACCTTCACCACTTATCAAACTAGTACTTGATTCTATTTCACCTCATCGACTCCTAGTTTGAGGGGGAACACCTCCTCCCATGCTCAAGGTAACCAAGCCTTCAACTTGCACTCTATTTTTGTTTTATCATTTAATGATACAAAATGTAGAATAAAAATGGGCAAAATGTAGACACTGGAAAATGGCACACTATGGTTCTGAGTGTCAAAACACCCACAGACCACCTCAGGACCCCCTTGGGCCCAACCTTGACCTTTCAACCGACAACCAAACCTAAATATAGTTATATTTTCTTACTAGTTAAACCTACCTTTTAAACCTAACTTGACCTTGAACTTTAACCATTGAAGATCACCCTAACCATTGACAGTCACCTTGACCCTTGACAGTCAAGTTATACCATCTGAACCACTTAACTACCACATCACTCTGACTTAATTTTTAATAATTAGATCATCTAATTCATGTGTGAGCCCATGCATGCAAAAGCTAAATTTAGACATCAAGTTAGAAATCTTGTTAGCATCTTATTGTACCTATCTTTCCTTTTTATAGAGAGAGAGGAGGAAAGGGTGAATCCAAAACAAGAATCAATCAATCATTCATAAATATTAAGAGATTTTATATCTAGAGTTTATTTTGTAGTTGTTCTTCCAACAATCTAGTCATCACAACAAATATCTGAAGTGTTGTCATCCATTGACCAAAAACCAAGTACCATTACTCTACTAAAATCACTCCTAACCCTATCAAACAAGTTTTTTGCCTTAACCATTCATTTGATCAACCACCATCAAGCTAAGTATTTGTTTTCATTATTCAATCACTTTATTTATACTTTATAACCAACTTAGCCTAAACCAACCTCTTGGAATCTTATTTTCTAAGCTCATCAACCAACCTTTTATTACCCAGACCAACTCATAGTAACAGTTGATGGTCACCCTAACCATCGATGGTCTATCCCAACTGTCGATAATTACCTCAACCACCAACAGTCACCTCAACTGTCGATGGTTACTATGGCACAAAATAATAACAATCTATTTTCACCCACTTACCCTTAACCAAATCTAACTTTTTTTTCCTCAACCTGATCATAGAACCCTACCCTATTTTTTGAACCATACCTGGCCTATTTAACATTAGTATTGACCTACTTATTGCTATAATTAGTTAACTTCATCAATTTATTTATCAAGAATTTCTTGTACTTAATTTCAATATCTTCTATCATTTATGTAAGCACTTTATCTTTCAATTTCTGAACTTAATTGTTTAAAAGGTGTGGATTGACAGCCCCTAAATAAGTTCTTGCTTCCAGCATCTAGCTAGCACTAGGCAATCCACCCAACTATCTATCTAAGCAACCACTGCTTTATTATTGTCTTATTTATAGGTCATCCTCCCAAGCCAAAGAGGAGATCTCCATAATCACATGATTAAATGTGCTCACAATCAAATAGGTTTTTCTACCATACCCATATCTAGTTTATTTCTCCTTCCTTTCTTGGAATATAAGTTGAAATTCTCTTAAACAACTTCACTAGAGGTAGATGATTGGAAATATTGATTTGCTTCATCAAATTGACAATTTTTTTCATCTAGTTAACTTATTCTTTAACTTTGACCTAATTCATCCCAATTTCTAAAGAGTATAATATGTAAAAGGTTGGTTAGCAAGGGAACCTATTTAATATTTACAACTACATAACCTGAATGATTGGAATTAGGGCTCAATGTAGTTCAAGTGTTTGTGAGTGAATCCCAACCCAAATGAGAGAAAGAGATTCACCTTATCTCCCTAAATAATCAAATGTAGTTATGTATGACCTTATCTTTATATACTATCTATTGACACAAGGTATTTTTAAGAGAGAATTAAATCAATGTGTTGATTACCTAATAAAATGTGAATGCCTCTTAGTAATAATTGACAAATATGCATGAGATACTTGGATTGTATGAGATTTACATGATAATAATCAATAATCTAATGGCTAAGGGTATCTTTATATGTATAGGCTTCATAAGGAAAAATTTATGTAAATATGGACTATGGAAGATAGTAAATGGAAATAATCAAGGCACAAAGGATCCACAAGTTAAAGGGACAACATCATGGGCTGACCACAACCTAGGTAAAGACTTTGAAACATTGTTTTGGACATTTCAGGAGCATCTAATGTCATACAAGCATAAGTCAATAATCAATATTTAGGTTTTCATATATTTTGGATTGAATTGAGATATTATCATTGACTAAAAGTGAACAAAATTTCAAGTTTAAAGGAAAACTTAATTCAAATGGCACTACAAATCCGAACACAAGGGCAAAGTGTGCCAAAAATAATAAATGTGTGTACATGGACCAAGTATGATAAAACATGGAAAAGACATAATAGACTGGTTTTTTAACAAAATTAGGTGTCTACATAATTCCCCACTTTGATATGTGTGTGCATGAATGCATACATATGTCAAGATAAAAAAAAATTAATCACATACTTTAGTATTACTTGATAGGGATGCAAGGATGAGGTAACTAAATTTTTAGATGGGTGTATGCACAGTCTTTCATTAATAAATTGAATGTACCTAAAATAAAATTAGAATGTCAACAAGTAGTCAATGTCCCAACCAATTGATAATCAATGTGAAATAAAAGAACTAAATTTAAATATGCAAATAAACAAATCAACATGGTGGTATGCGAACCCTATTTTCACTCTCAAGAACTCTAGTAATGAAATTGAAAAACTAATAACTAGCCACTAATGAGCTTTAAAAGGAACTCTAAACCTTGAATACTTTTATAGTGGATCCTAGAAACTAAAGTGTGCTTATTGATCATGGAAGTAGACATTTGATGTTTTTTGGTAAATAATAGTCCACATGAATCTAAATATAGAAGTACAACAACTAGATATAGTATTTGGATAGACATCCCCTTTTTGAGGTGAGGCATTGATACCTAAGATTTAAAAAATATGCATAATAAACTTGGCTTATAAGAGATTCAGATAATAGGAATCAATATTAAAATGGCTAAGGGTACCTTTGTATGTATAGGATTCACAAGGATAAATTTACATATATGCTAATTATGTCAACTATAAAAAATAGTAAAAGGTAACAATTAAATCACAAAGAACCCAAAAATACAAGGGAGAAAATCATAGGCCAACTATAACCTAGGGAAGACCCCAAAATAATATTTTGGACATTCTAGGAGCATAAAATTTCATACAAGGGAAGGTCAATAGTCAATGTAGATTTTCAAAAAAAATTGGAGTAATTTAAGATATTATCATTATAAAAATGTAAACACAAATTAAAGTTGTAAGGAGAACCTAAGTCATAGGATGACGATGTAGGGACCAAAACAAGTGGAAAGTGTACCAAAAATATTTACATGTGTGCACATGGACCAAGTGTGATAAAACATGATAAAGACACAATGAAAAGAGTCTTTTAAAAAAATTAGGGACTACATGATTCCCCGCTTCAATGTACATGTGTGTGAATGCATGTATGCATAAAAATAAAATAAAATTAAGAACATATTTGAGTATTAATTTATAGGGATAAAAGGATGAAGGTTTTGAATTTATAAAGGGTGTATTCACTCACTATCATCAATAAATCAAATGCACCTGCAATCAAAAGTGAATTCCAATGAGAATTATGTTTTAATGAATATTGGAAACTATATTCCTAAACAATAAAGGGGTATAGATTAATGGGAAAATTAGTAAATAAATAAGCCTTAATTAACCTACTGATTTATTAAATCTAGAAGTGCTTAATTGATTTCTAAAAATAGCAAACAAGGGGATAAAGAGTAAAACTTAGCTGATTATAGGCTGAGACAAAGGAGATAAAGGCTACAAATCACTAATCTAGCTAGGTAGACTATTAGAAATAGGATCTAGAAATTTGTTCTCTACTTGGATAGGAGCACCAAAAATGGGACACCTAGAGTTCTAGTGTTGTATTCCATGTTTTATCATTGTAGTCCTTAATGTCTGAGCTTTTTGATATTTTTAGGTTTTGTTCATCTAATCTAAGAAACCTTGTGCCTGAAATATCAAATCCTAGTTGTTCACGAAGCTCTATGTGTGATTGATTTTGTCTTCAAGGATCCTAGTTCCTCTTCATGCTTGATAGGTGATCTCCAATCCAACTAGAAAAAGAGGCTAGTGTGTAATATGCATTGAACGTGCAATCATACCCCATGTGTGGGCACACTGCCTACATACCAATACTCTGAAGACGAATCAAGGCCAATGTATTTCTCCTAATATTAATATGTATTGTGCAATCCTGTGTATGTAATGCAAGTATATATGAATTTGGGCAAGCTTGAGATGACTCGTGATTGGTGTGAAAGTTTGGATAGGTTGAAAATAATAGTGGTTGGTTTTATGTAGAGAATATGAAGATTTTTTTGAGTGTGCTTTATTATATTTATAGCTTGTGCCTTTTGAATGATTTCCAGCCCTTCTAAATGACCTTTGAATGGGATTTTATAAGGAAACTAGTGATCCTAGGTTAGATGAACTCATATTAGGCTGACAAGGGAAAAGATAAGGATTCAATAAAATCTGACCATTTGAGGATATTGTGGACTTGTATAACAACACTAGAAAGTGGACACCCTAGGTCCCAATGTTCTATTCCAACCTATGACACTTTTGTGTAGGGGGAAAGGGACCCTTTGGGATAGATCTGTACCTAGGAGAGGAGTTTGAGATAGCAAGGGCTAAATCTAGAAGGCTTTAAGTGACTAGGAAATAATGAAAACATGCTTAAGCAGGTTGTGTAAGTGAGTAGGATAGACCTATGGTTTGGGTGTCACAATTCATGCTCAAGTTATACAAATTGCATTTTAGTATGACTACATTCCCCCCCATTTATTCTAATTATGTGGAAAAGAGAAATATTAGGATAAATGGAAAAAAAAAAAGAAGCGTACCTAAACTTATGTGTGAGGCTAAGCCCAAGAAGTTGTGTGATGCTGGGTTATGCGTAGTGAAAGCATGTTATACTGTGTAATTTTGTAAAAAGGAAAGAAAAAGTAGATCAGTTCTTAATAGATAAAATATATCTAAAATAAGAATGTAAAAAGTTGGGTAAAGAGAGAGGAAGGAAGAGAAATAAATGAATACACCTCACTGGGTACACGAACTAATACAAAACTTGTTACGCTACTAGGTTGTGCTACATAATGTTATAGGTATGTTGAACCAAGATTTATATCGATGAATGAGCTGAGTGTTCAATCCCCTAGAAGTTGGCTCAAGAATGCAAATGTAGGCCCTTTGGCTCCATCATCACCAACTATGTGAATTTAACTAATCATGTATGTGTTAGTCGATGTCTGGACTATGTGTCCAATCCCTATGAATAAGTGGCTCAAGAATACAAAGGTTAGCTATAACTTTGGCTCCATCATTGCCCTATGATGTGAAGCTAAATGATAAAATAATGATATAGATAAATATTGTATGAGATGGCTCATGGAGCCCCTAAATGTGTTGTGATCTGACAATATTGGCATGGATAGATGAATGTAAACTAGAAACTAATCCATTGCTGACCACTTCAAAATATGGAGATTGGAATTTTGTAAAAGCTCCTCCTAAAATTGGAATCAAGGCTTATGAATCACTTGGTAACTTAGGTACATGGGAAGCAAACTTGTATGATAGTTTACTTGAATATGATGCCAACCACCTATAGATAGAGTAAGGCACACAACTACTGGGAATGTGTAAGAAAATGTAATAAACTCAAAAATAGAGAAGGACCATGTGCCTTGCACATTACCCCCCAATAACTGGTGTCTAAAACATAGATTATAAACTAAAAGATGTATCAACTACCATGTTTGAACTAAAAATGAAACTCTCATGCCGTGCATGATGCCCCCTGTATCTAGATTATCTAAGCAACATAAGTGATAAAAACTGCTAATTTTTGGATTGAAATATACTTGTAAAATTATGAATAAACTCACCTTTCTACCTAGTTTTGGAAAAAATAAATATTCTATTGTTTGGACAACATCACCATAAATTAGACATTTTTGGGTCCAACACTATAGTCTCATTTTTGGCACTATTGTCTATAACCAAAACTGATGATTGATATGGATTCTTTGTTGTCTATCTAGTTTGGTTTACCTGTGCTAAGTTTTAGATTCTAGACTTGACTATTTTGAAACTACTTTTTTGACTATTAGGAGCTATAATCTCTATGACAAAACCCCTATTTATTTCCCCCTCTTATGAGGGTAGGAATGAAGACCTTGCAATAACTTCCCTCGAAAGAAGAATCCCTGAAAGTGTGTTAAGATAAAAAAACATTTGATATACATTATCTCAATATATATCAAAAGATGTAGAGAGAGATTATTAGATCCATAGGGGTATGCCTAGATATATATATCAATGTAATAGCATGTGCATAAAATTAAACTAGAATTTGAAATATTAGTTGTTAGTGGCATGGAGGGATGGAGTATGATATCCATCATGGCATCTAAGATGTAAGGTAAATGCATGATTTGAATCATGGAATTGCACACAAAGATAAGCAATCAAGAAACAAACATACAAAGTAAGAAGCAAGAAACATGTAAGGGTAGACAAGGGGCCAAATAAGCACACAAGGCATGTTCAAATGTTGCATACACACATAATGGGAATAAGCAAAGATTGGCACAAGGGCCATAATCACATGAAAGGCACACACAAAGGACATTGGTAAGTGTCAAAAGACACACACATATAGACAAGAACAAAGGACATTGTAAAATATCTTGAAATGCAAGGAAGAAGCAAACAGGAACTGGAAAATGCAAACAAATCTAGCTAATCAAAGTGAAGAATGGAAGCATGCAAAGTAATATAAATATAAACATGCATATAACTATGGAAATTAAGAAGTAAGAGTATACAAGTATGTAATACAAGACTACTGTATATGCTATGAAATACAAAAGTGTAATATATGCTAATGGATGTTGATGTGATATTTTTGTAAGCAAGTAAGGAATATACTACAACAAGATGTCTAGAGTGTATAGTGTAAGAATGACATAACTTGGATGGTTTAGTCATATAGAGTATGCCCCTAGTGGGTATATGTATCGTTATGTAGCTATAATTTATAAGATGCCCCATCGATTGGTAGAGTGAAGCAATCAAAGATTTAGATGCACTATACACACTCAAAGAAGATCAAGTGAAGCCTGGTAATATAGATAAATCAATGAATAATAGCATATAACAATGTAATGTAAGTCTAGCATAATGGTTATCAGTGTAAAAAATATATGATACATACAATTGACATGTTTTTATATTTTTGAAATATTATATTGTTTTTGTATTTTGAAATATTTGAGCTATATACAATCAAGTAGAGGAAACTATGTACAATCAAGTAGGAGATAATATGTACAATCAATGCTAGAAATACATGATACTAACTAATGAGTTTCAAATGAGACTCCCTATCATGGTGTCCTCTATTGAAGGGTGAAATTATGCGTGATCATGAAGCACGATGGAAATGTTGGGACTCTCTGAAAGCTGTATATGTTGTAAATGCTCTAAAATATCTAAAGTAAAAACTAACTATGGGGACCCTCTATAATTTTGAGAAGTGGATGTAGTTGTAGGGATCTTAGGGACCCATTTAGAAGTAGGAGAAACTCATTAAACATGTGCTTTATGTGTAGATACATGAGATCTCAATGAAATTACTACCCATCTAGAAGTAGGAAAAACTCGTTAAACATGTGCTTTATGTGTAGATACATGAGATCTCAATGAAATTGCTCTGGGCATGAATATTGTAGCTAGAAACTATCTAGAATCTTGAAGCTATGGAGTTGTATGAACCCTTTGTACTGTTAATGAGTATCATATTTGTGTCTGATGTTGAATTAGAGAAAAAATTGGTGGCAGAGATAGAACTATTAATGGAATTGAAACTAGCTCTGGAACTAAAATTGGATATGAAACCAGAAGTGGAAACTTGTATGGAACTCTAGTAACTATGATAACCTGATTAGCGTGAATGAATTTCATGCATCAATGTACTATAGATGGAACTGCTTAGAGTTTTTGTATCCAAGGTCTGATAAGTAACATGTCAAAATATTGCATGCTAGCAACTATAGTAAATGAGGTAGTCATGTGTGTAGGACCAACCCATAGAGGAATGAGGATCTCACCCAATGTAGTCTAATTATGTCCACTAAAACCATTGATAACTATATTTTTTGGAGTAATATCTTATATTATATAACCCAAGTGTTTTAGTAGTGTCATAGTACACATGTTAATGTTGGATCCATTATCAATTAGAACACTGTGAATGAGATGACCATGAATAAAATGTCTCATAAAGAGCATGTGATAATCTATGTCATCCTCAATAATTTCCTTCTTGAAAATGGAGATGGGAGGCTGAACTGGAATGCTAGAATGAAAAGTACCAATCATGTGGCTCAATGGATGTGAATTAGTTGTCGGTGCCCTATATGTAACTGGTGGAGGATGTGCTTGATATGCATGATTTACACCAAATGTTTCCTATGTCTCTGACTTACCATGCTATGGAAATGGATCTAAAAATATTTTGAGTGACTTATCCTACATTGGTTTAGTCAGAGGAGGCTTAGTTGAAGTGCCTAGATCAATTTGATTGCCATCAATTAGATCTTGTATCTTATGCCTGAGACTAATGCATCTATTTGTAGTATGGTCAAGTGTCCTATGATAGTCTCAAAATGCATTTTGGTCATTTCCCCATGGAAGAGGCTTTGCTAGATCAATTTCTATGATAGGAGGAAGAAATATGATGTTACATTCTAATAACTATTGTAGAACTCTGGCTGGAGGAACTAGTAGATTTGTAAAAGGGCATTGAGGAGGTGTTGATAAAGTGACTCTCTATGAGGGATATGAAGCTACATTAACTATCTGTTGATTTGATCCTTTACTATCATTGAATTTAACTTTATATGGGACTTTGCTATTACTCTTATTAGTTGTATCTGGTGCAGTTGTGTACTTAAGTTTGCCCATTGAAATGAGTTTGATTTGTTTTTATTTTAAAGTGTGACATAATTTAGTGAAAGAAGAGAAATGTTTGAACATGATTGTCTCATGAAAAAGCAATAGAAGACTCTATTTGAAGAGGTCTTATAACTCCTAATCTGCCATAGGGCTAGTCATCTTATCCAATATGGTCTTTTATCTAAGAACATAATCAGTGAGAGGCTTATTTGATTTATGTTTTTATTGTCAAATTTGGTCATATGAAACCTTATCAATGATATTGATACTAAAATGTGCTAGGAACATGTTGGCAAGAGGATTGAATGCATTAACTGACTAATTTGATAGACTATAAAACCATTGTAATGCATAATCCTTGAGGCTCCTCGAAAATAATTTAGTTAATAGCCATTCATTTGGTACATAATCTAAACATGCTATGAGAAAGGCTCTCAAATGTGTCTCTAGTTCACCCTTGCCATTGTAAAGAGTGTGCTTAGGTTGTACAAATCCAGGTGCAAAAATATGTCATGCCAAAGGTGTATGAAATAGAGTGAAGTCATCCAATGCCTATGTAAATCTAGTGGTACCTTGCTCAAGATATTGCACCTTGGATTGAAGAGATTAAATCTCTTATACAAGGGATACCACATCAAGAGATAGGGATGCACTAGCTATAACTAGTGGCATAGAAGAAAGTTGGGTTGTTATAGGGGGTTGTTATGACATAGTTTCCCCCATAGTGTCATGTGCAACTAGTGGCTTTGTAGTTTGAGAAGATTGACCATTGATTACCTTTTGTTGTTCCTCTTAGAGGATTCTAATCATGTCATCTTGCATTTTTACGTATTTGGTTAAGAGTTCTTGAAGCTCTCTTTTATCAATTTCATCAAAGCCAGTATATTGGGCCATTATTAAAATAGGAAAACAATTTAAAATGTGTTTGAATGTTTTGCAATAAGTTTTAATAGGTAATGTGCTAAAACTGGAAAGTATTGGAAATAAGAAATGCAAAATTCTAAAATAGTAGTTTAGAATTTATGCAAAAAAGGATATAAAGATGCCAAACATTAAGGTAATACAATAAAAAGCAAAGTAGGAACTAGTACATGCAGTTAGGGATTTTCTAGAAATTTTATTTGCAAAATATTATGAACTTTTGAATTTGAAATTGATTTTCTGAGCTAAGTATGCAAGATAAAATTTAGAAAACTATGAGAAATTACTTGCTTGAATGAGACCTAGTAGATGCAACTAGGGTTTTAAGACAAATAAAAAATTTAGAATTACTATGAATTTTTGAAATTTAATTGATTTCTTTATTTTAATATTCAATCAAAATTTACAAAAAATAAGTGGAATATTACTTGAAAATTATTGCGATTTAGTTAATGCAACTAGGGTTTTGAAATGATTTTTTTTCAAAATTAATGTAATAATCTGAAAAATTTGTAGAATTGAGCTTGAAAATTTTAGGAAAAATATGAAAATATTTCTAAAATTAGCAATATATTTTTCATAGTGCTTTGAAAGTGTTTGTATGCAAATAAGACCTAGTATGTGCAAACTAGGGTTTTAGTGAATTATTGAAAGTATTTCAATTAATTTGTAATTTTTAAATTTTTAAATTCAAGAAAAATCAAAAATATATTGCAAAAAATCAAAAATAATTAGCCCTAGGGTTTCTAGGGTTTTTGTGCAAATATTTGAAGTAAGTCGGATTCACCAAATGTTTTACTAAATTTGGGAAACTATAAGTTTAATTTCCTAAATAGTAAAGGGATCTAGATTAAGGGAAAATTTAGTAAATCAATTTACCTTAATTAAGCTACTAATTTATCGAATCTAAAAGTGCTTAATTGATTTCTAAAAATAGCAAACAAGGGGATAGAGAGTAAAACTTAGCTGATTCTAGGCCGAGATGGAGGAGATAGAGGTTGAAAATTGCTGATCTAGCTAGGTAGACTATCAGAAACAAGATCTAGAAGTCTATTCTCTACCTAGATAGGAGCACCAAAAATGGGATACCTAGAGGTCCAACATTGTAGTCCAAGTTTTGGCACTATAGTCCTTAGTGTCTGAGCTTTTTAAGCTTTTTGGGTTCTATTCATCTACTCTGGGAGACCTTGTGCCTAAAATATCAATTCCTAGTTGTTTATAAAGCTTCATGTGTAATTTATTTTGTTTTCAAGGATCCTAATTCCTCTTCATGCTTGATAGGTGATCTCCAATCCAACTAAAAAAAGGGGTTAGTGTGTAATATGTACTGATGTGCGATCACACCCTGTGTATGGGTACATTGCCTACATACCAATACTCCAAAGAGAGATCAAGGCTAATGTAGTTCTCCCAATTTGAATGTGTATTGTGCAATCATGTGTATGTAATGCAAGTGTATGTGAATTTGGGCAAGCTTGAGATGACTCGTGACTGGTGTCGGAGCTTGGATAGGCTAGAAATAATAGTGGCTAGTTGTATGCAAAGCATAATAAGATTTGCTTGAGTGTGCTTTAGTTTATTTCTATCTTGTGCCTTTTAAATGATTGTCAACCCTTCTAAATGACCTTTAAATGGGATTTTATAAGGAAACTAGTGATCTTGGGTTAGATAAAATTGCATTAAGCTGACAAGGGAAAAGATAAGGATTAAAGAAAATATGATCATTTGAGGCTATTATAGACTTGGACAAAAGCACTGGAAAGTGGACACCATGGGTCCCAGTGCTGTAGTCCAACCTATGGTTCTATTGTCTAGGGGGAAAGGGACCCTGGGGGATAGATCTGTGCCTGTGAGAGGAGTTTGGTATATCAAGGGTTGAATATAGAAGGCTTCAGATGATTGGGAAATAGTGAAAACATGCCTAAGTGGGATATGTAAGTGATTAGGAGAGACCTATGGTTTAGGTGTCACAAGTCATGCTCAAGTTGTACAAATTGAATTTTAGTATGACTACAAATTCAATGTCCTGACAAATTGATAATCAATGTAAAATGAAATAATTAAATTGACATATGCATAGGAACAAACACATAGGTTGGTATGTGATCCCATTTATCATTCCTAGGAACTCTGGTAATGAAATTGAAAAACTAGAAACTAGGCACTAATAATTTTTAAAGGGAACTCTAGAATTTGAAGGTTTTTAGAGCTACAAACTAAAGTTTGTTTCTTGATCATGGAAGTAGGCATCTAGTGGTTATTAGTTAATCACAGTTCATGTGAATCTGAATTTGGGAGTAGATTAAATAGATGGAATATCTAGATAGATGCCCTCTTTTGAGGTGGGGGATTGGTACCTATTTTTGAAAATATCACTCATTTTACAAGAAAGACTCATATAAATAATGTGTTACTACATAAACTATATGAAGATGTTAAAATATTCGTAAAAACTTTGTAGTTGATACATGTTTTTAAATACAAAAATATATCATCATGTAAATATTGATATGAATATTTGACTCATGAGAATGAACTATAGGATATTGAGGGCATATAATATGTCTCATTGTAAGAAACATGAGAGATGAATAATATAACTATGTGTAACCATATAAAATATATGTAATCATGTAAAACTCATCGATACCCCTAATACTTATATGACAATGCCATATAAGGAAAGGAATATGTAAGGAAGGGAAAATGACATACATTGATATCACTACTTAAACTAGATACACCATACACCCCAATATCAACAAAATATGGTATATGTATCAAATGTGATATTCACAATATGATTATGTGTAAGGAGGACAATGATATGTCCTTATATAAGCAAAATAATATCAATATACACATGGGTATAGCATGCTCCATATGTGTAAGATACTCATGGAAAATGTATGGGTATGATTAGATAAATGAAAATTTTTGTAGCTATAAATCATTATAATAGAATGGTGTACTCAATAGCATAAGGTATAATTAATAAATCTCATGAGAAATAAAAGGATACGATGCCCTGAATGATAATATATATGTATTAAAGTTTTGGAATGACAAATTTTTATAGTAGTTAGTGATGTAGGATGGATGATGTATTGTCCCAAATGGCCAAATATAGATCATAATCTCAATAATAAGAGTAAAAAATAAAATTACCCAATGTAATAATATACCCTTAAAATGGAGAGATATAATAGTGAATCACACACACAATAATATAAGTATGCCCCAATATATGCATGGTAGAGACTATGGTATCATAGGCAATAAGCAAAGTATATCACAAGTAGTAGTGTGCATGATGTATAATATATTTAAGATCACCAATATTAATAATATCTTAAATATTTTATGTTTCTAAGCTTGACACATATATGTTTTATAACCATTTATTTGATGACAATCACAAAAGAAGATTGAATTAAATTTCCATTTTGTCTAGGTCCTATCATAATGCCTACTAGAAGGTAAGACATTCATGTCCTTATTAAGTAACATTTTCAGTTTTTTTCCTAAAATTTATTTATGTTTTTTAAATTATCATGATATGTTGAGGGAATGCGTATGATTCATTTTTGGTGGCACTTATCACTTAGTTAATGGTTTAGAAAAAATATTGATTGACACATGCATGGTGTTGAGACTTGTAGTGTGATGACTAGAATCACAATGTGAAGCATTAGTTTTATATTTAAGTACAAATGATCACAAAAGTTCATCCTCAAATGGCATGACCTCATATAAAATATAAGTGAAATTATTGTAAGCTCGATAAGATACTTCATCCTTACAAGGAGAAAATAGACATATACTAAAAATATATTTATTTTTTAGATATGTTGGTTAATATATTAAACAATGCATTCTTCTCTTAAATCTTATAATATATAACCAAGAATAGGTTCATATTGACCTTGGTACATGTAGATAAAATGATCTGAATATATCATATGGTCCCTTATTATTATTATCAAAACATGATTAAAAAAACCTATTCCAATCTAAAGAAGGTATGCAAGGAACCATTATGGAGAATATGAATCCAATCTAAATCATGTCCCATTAAACTATTAGCAAACATATTAAGAAATATTAACACTATATTTTGAGAGAGAATAAAAAATGTACTCAAAATGTAAGAAAGGATATCCATACCCATCAAATAATAAAAACTTAGCACATTAAAATCATGTGGGAGAGAAGAATAAAAAATTCTACACATTATAGTTTGACCATATATATCATTAAAATCAATCCAATAATTGGATGCAATAAAATCTAGAGATAAATCTTGTATTTTTATTTTTTACTTTACTATTTCACATATCATATTATTAATCTCATGGCTTGGCTAAACCAAAATATGAAGAGGTTCACTCAAGGGTCTAATTTTATTTATTTTTTATAAAAACATAAGTGATCTAGGAGGATTATAGATATAAGGAAGAAACACAATCCTAAAAAAGCATATAAGGATATTTATTTGTGTGATAAGATTGTATACTATATACTTCATTCCATACAACATTCAGACCATTTAAAATTGCCTTAAATATACATATTAAAATCGCCTAGGTTTTATTTGTCTAGTTTATAACCCTTAAGTCAGAGTTAAATTCTCATCTAAGAGACATACTTGTATAATGAAATTAGGGTGTCTCTATAACATGTAAATCTATAAGGAAACATTAGGGTGTCTTTATAAATAACATTATATTGTCTTTGGAGGTGATATTTGGGGTCTCTTAGAAGTGACATTGGGGTTACTTAATTGTTAACTTAGGGGTGACTTTATTTTTGTATCTAGGGATAAATTTGAGGTGTCTTAAAAGGTGACTTTATTTTCATTTTTAATGTGAATTAGAATTAGAATTCATTTCAAATTAAATGACTAACACTTTTCTATTGTTTTATCGAGCACAAGTTTTCTTCTATACAGATTTTGAGATGCATCACTGGAAATATATAGTACATCTTGATCTATGGTCAAGATGCATATTTCAATAAGATTTGGTCAAAACATATAAAAATTTAAAGATGTTCTAGAAAAGGAAGATGTCCCTAAAGAATATTTTTGATAAGATAAAGATATTCTGAAATATGAAGACAAATAAATTGAATTAGAAGTGTTATTACACATAGATAGTTGTGATCAAGAATTGGGTGAACCAGAACAAAGGAAACTTGTGTCTACTCAAATTTATTAATTGAAAATAATATAAATGTGTCACATGATATATTATATGACATTTAAAACAAACATAATGAAGAAACATAAACTTTTGATTATAATAGTGATAACGTGTGGCCTAATTTCATGAATTATAAAAAGACTGAAAATGTAATGTTATAAAAGTGTTCAATTATCCTCAAAATATCACATTTTTTGTGTCAATGGTAATTTCAATTTTGGTGTCTATTGTAACTTAATTTAAGTGAGAGGCATAATTTAAAATTATTATAAGTTTGAGTTTATTTTTAATGTTCAATGGATATGCTATATCTTAAAATACATCATATTTTATGTTTATAGTGCATAAAAATAATAAATAATTTAGGTAACATGCCATGTAATATCAAGTTAATAATTTTCATCTAATTTTTATGTTGTAGGTGGTCCCATGAGACTTGTTAAACTTAATTTTATTTTATTTTAAAATATAAAATTAGAAGATATTACATACAAAATAATTACATAAATTAGGTTATCATGCATGTCATAGTGGTCCCTACCAAGTATTGGCCTTTCTATTTAAATAACACAAGGCATAAAAGACATAAGGTCATGTGATTGAGGTGAGCAGTCTCTAAATTAGTTGGTATTCAATGTGATTTAGGGATTAATTGGTGTCGATTGAATCCCTAATTTAATTAATTACTGAATTAGATTTTTAAATTTTAGATTTATTTTTATTATTAATGAAAGCTGATAGATGTGAAATTTACCAAATAGGCTACAAGTGTGGCTAAACTTTAACGATGTCAGTGGCCATAATTTCGATAACATACGAAACGAAAACACTCAAATGTACAATTTATATAATCTTTTCTCATCTAATACAATTTTGATTATACATAAATAAACAAATTTTCATTACATGGAATAAAATATTTATTAATTGAGAAAGAAGTTTTGGGCTCAATTTGTCCCAATTGAGTCCTTAATTGAACCATTTACTTGATTATCTCAATGAGAGATTAAATTTGGGCTAATCAAGCCCTGCTAACCTAATTAGGGTTATATAATGTGGTGTAAGGCTCAATTGGGACACAAGTAGGGGAATAAAATCCCCCTCAACCTAATTACAACTAATTAATGTGATTTAGGGCTCAATTTATCCTAAGTGACTCCCCTATTCAACCAATTACTCAATTTATTTAATGGGGGACACAATTAAGGGCTCAATTTCCCCTAATTGACTCCCCCATATAAAAACCATTAGATTAGGTTAATGGGGGACACAATTAGGAAAAAGTGATCCCACTTACCTAATTTCAACTAACTAATGTGATTTTGGACTTAGTTTTTATAAATTGTCTCCCCCTTTTAACTAATCACTTGATATGTTTAATATTGAATGAAATTAGGGAAATCAATCACCCTCTACATAATTACACTACCTAATTTTATTTGGAGCTTAATTGTACCTAATTTGCCCCCCTTTAATTTTATCACTTGATTGGTTTAATGGGGCATGAAATTAGGGGATATATAGTCCCTTAATTGATTTGTGACAACATAATGTGATAGATTTGATAATGACCAAAGGATTCTTTGAAGCCTTAGATGTCACTATAGGTTTTAGGATAAGAAGAATATGATCAACAATAGTTGGAGGTACAAGTGGCCCCTATACCACTCTAATCACCCTCTCTCTATGTTGTGGCATGCCACACCCAACCCCTTGAAAAATATTTCACAATAAAATAAGTAACTTATTTTTGGGAAACATGAACCCTCAATATAGTTTACTTGAAGTATAATGATACATTGAGGTTGTTTTTGTGTGGGTTATCAAAAAATATCCACCATATATCACATAAAATCACTACATATTTGTTTGTGTGTCTACACCACTTAATGAAAAAAATTAGTTTTCTAAGGGCTTTTGGGTTTTCACGTCATGGGGTGGGAGAATATTTAAGATAACATCTCATTAATTATATTTAATTCTATATTTGATCATGGAATCTATTTGGTTTCCTAGGGCATCAACATTTTTGATAATCTCATATAAGGTTTATGTGAGGTTAATAATAGTCAAAGATATATGACTTCATGTCCTAAACCCTAAAATCATTTTATCTAATTTTGTATTACTATTTGTAATTTTTTTGCTTTGAATAAGGGTTCACTTGAAGAGGGATTTATTAAGGATCCTAAGGGGGGGTGTCTGCAAGGATTGGGTTTAGGTTTTGATCCATTTATTGGTATTTATTCAAAATCACAACAATTTTAACAAAACCCTAAAATTAAAAAATTAAAAAAATTGATGTGTATTCTTGTATGGGAATTTTATATGATAAATAAAGTGGAGGATGATAATAACACAAAACAAATATTAGTTATGGTGGCATTTGGAATGGATATTAGGAATTATTTTTCATTGGGAATGAATATTGGGAGTTTAGATCTTATTTTTATGCATAATAAACATATACCTGATCTAAATGGATATCCATACCTTATTCAAAATAAGGAATATTTTATTAGGTCCTAAAAGTATATCCATTTTAGTTGATATGCATGCAAATCAGAAAATAATTTTGATGTTGCATTTTTTTTGGCCCTTCAAATACTTGAACTTATTAAATTGTCATTATGTAGCGAGGTGATAATAACACCTATATCCACACTTGTTTATTTTACTTTGATATATACACACATGCACATATCAAAGTGAGACATTATGTAGACACTTAATTTTAGTATAAGGCTAGTTATTTTCTAGGGTATTATTGTATTTATAGATCATTTATTTATGTAGACTCTTCACTTTTATCACTTGCATGTCAAAATTATCATTTGAATGACTTTACTCAACAGTGTAAAAATCCAACTGGAATTCATCAATTGTCCCAAATTCATCCATAATTGTTATGCACGTCTCAAAACACATTGGTGTATTCTTGATTGGGGTAATACATCATATCAAATCATCTAACATGTCAACAACATCCCAGATCAACTGATTATTTCATTAATGTTACCCTTATTCAATTAAATCAAATGATCAATAAAAAGGGAGCATTATAAAAAGGACCATATCATCCTAGTAAATTTTTATTAGCTAATTAATCAATCACTAATAGGTAATTACATGGAATGTACATGTCATATTTACCAAAATTCAAATAAATCCTAATTTCCTATATCATCGCACCTATTTAGTAACATAAAAATCATTTTCCAGAAGTCAAATTGTCCTTCATAAGGTAAGTTTAATGCAAGGTGAAAAGTGTACAAATAAGGTATATGACATGTACTTACACACTCCAAAAACACATGAGTATAAGTTTTTACAAGTTCTTACATACTTCATGTCATAACATTTAATGCTTGTCTCTCATTATAGGATTGATCCTCCATCATTTATCTTCATCTAAGATCAATGATCCACATCAATTTGGTAAATTTATAAATTGAGTAGCCCTCTCCTCATTATAACAAGATTTCAATTGACAATGAAATATTATGCAGTAAGTGACCGAACAAATAAAAAATGAATGCTTTAAAAAACAATCTGAAATCTTAATATAAATAGAAAAACATTACTGAAATTAAGTAAAAGATGTGAAAGACTTAATTAGCCTAAAACTAATGAGCTCTAGGAATTCTCTGATAGAATTTCAATGAAAGGAAAAGACTATAGTTGATACTTTGAAAGGGTTACTTGCTCAATTTTGGAAAGACAATACAAGATTTTCCCCCAATGCAAGAGATGTAGTGAAAATAAGATTTAGTTCTTGTAACCATGAACCACATCTAAAACATTTATTGGATATGATTCAAACACAATTGTCTTATAAATTTTTGGAAATACATCCACAAATTTTAATTTGTCAAAAATATTTTAAGATGGCCAAACCTTTTTCTGTAAAACAAATCACACACACACCACTTGTTGTTGTAGGCAACATATTGAATTTTCAATGCACTATGATATTTTTCACCATATTCATTATAATTTTCATACCAACAACATTTTAAAAAAGTGTGGTATTGAATTTCCACAAAATCTAGCCAGGGAATTTATTCCAGCCATCTTTTGCAAAAGATCATATTGATAATTATTTTATAACAAATCATGTTTAAATGGAAATTATAGCACTTGTGGTGGGTTGTCAAAATAAAAAAAATGTATCCATAAGGATATTACAAGTGCAATTAGACAAAAATTAAATTTTTAAAGAAAATATAAATCAGTGACTTATCAAGTAAAATATGGCAAAAAATCAAGAAGATGTGAGCTTGTTACAAAAAAGATATGTGTTTCTGAATTTTTGATCAAATTTAGGGAGAAAATTATTTATGAGTATGTAAGGTACACCCATAGGGCTAGATGGTTATATGAACATTTAAAGATAAGTAAGGATACATTCCCACTTGGTTCAATTGTTTTAGGTTGTCTTTTTTAAAAATTACACATTCAAACCCCAAATGAAAGTTCAATCCTATATTACAACTTATCACAAATTACCATATTCGTGCATATAGAATTCATTTGTACACTTGATAGTACAAAGAAACAATAGAAAATATTAGGGGAGTACCATTTCTATATCACTGATGATCGATTATATTGTTTAGAGTACATGAAAGGTTGTTTTTAGAAGTTCTATTAACAGTTGAGTCAAAGGAACATTAATTTCAATCAACATTACATTTGGTTAGACAATTATACATCACAATTCAAAAATACACATATGTTTTATTGTTTGAGAAGGATGCGCATTACCACTGGTGTAGAACACATTTGGAGTTTCATCAAGGCTAGCCATGAAAAAGGGGAGCATGATGGTGCTAGAGCATGTGTAAAAAGAGCTATTGTAATTGAAGAGTTAAAATATAAAGAGGGTGTTCATTTGAAAAATGCAAAAACCATGGTTGAATGGTATAATGAGAACATGTTTCATGGTACTCAACCAAATTCTACTATTTTTAGACATTTCTAGTTAATGGACAAAGAACACTCGGCAAAGTATGAAGATTATATGACTCTAATAGGTCCAAGTGACCTCCACTCATTTCTTAGCTCAAATGCAAATTCTTGGACTATTCATACGAGACACTTGGAATGTTTCTATTATGCATGCATGGACTCAATTTGGAATGATTTTGAGCGACAAGAGTGGGTGGATGATTGGAGTTCTAATCCTCTAATTCCAATCAACACATATTAGGTTCCAACAACATTGTAACTTAAAAATATGATATCATCAAATGAATTTGACCATATATATGATATAGTGCAGCCAAATAGAATATTTTTCATTAGGTATAATTTATTCTCATTATATATCTTCATATTGTCACTAAAAATGGTTTTTTTGTGATATAGGGCATGTCTTTGAAGTTATTGCAGATGAGGACAATCAATATTACCAAATGTTTTTAATTTTATGGGTAGTATATATGAATTTCATTTTTAATTACTTATTAACAATTTTTTTTAGGTTAGTGGTGTTAGATAAGCTTCCACCTTCACGTGGTTGGCACTATTAGTAGAAAATTCTATATTCTTCAAGCTAAGAGAAGCTCCTGAACGGTAGTGAAAATGCACTTCTAGGTGGATTTTAACATTTTAGTGGTATGATAACATGTAATTTACCTATCTAGATGTTATCTAAGTGATATATTCTCAAGTGTAGGTCTTGGAGGAAAAAATGGTAGTTGGAGCTCAAGAAGTTGCATATTAAATGCCAAAAAGTTACATTTTTGGACCTATCACTATAACTTGTCCAAAGGATTTCTCTCAAAGTTTTCATTTGAGTGATCTAGCGTAAGATTAGAGGGGTTAATGAGGTATGGGAGGGATCTAAATTTTCACAAAAATGACTTACAGGTTTTTTTTTATGCATGTTTGAACTTAGGCTAAAAAAATAATTTTTTTTTATATTGGGAAGGGCATTCTTGAGGCCAGAATGGGTGGTGGGTTTGTTGATTAGACCTGATGGGAGGCCAAGAACCTAGTTATAGATTTTATATACTGCTATATGTGTTGGATGTGTTATTTTTTAGTCAAGAATAATTAGAACTAGAGTTCTATAACCATAACTTAAACTTTGATAATATTTGTTATTAGTGTTTTCGAGCTCGTAAACATTAGTGAAAATGCACTTCCAAGTGGATTTGAACATCATGAAAGTGTGATAACAGATAATTTTTATATCTAGACATTATCAAAGTGATATATTCTCAAGTGGAGGTCCCAAAGGTAGAAATGGCAAATGGAGCTCAAGAAGCTGCTTATTCAATACCAAAAAGTTACATTTTTTGACCCATCACTGTAACTGGTCCAATAGATTACCCTCAAATATTCCACCTAAGTGATATGGGGTGTGATTATAGGGATTAAATAGGTATGTTAGGGATCTAATGGTTCATGGAAAGAATTTATAGGTTTAATTTTACATGTGTTTGAACTTAGGCTAAAAAATGGCATTTTTATTGTATTTGAAAGAGCGTTCTTGAGGCTGAAATGGGTGATGGGTTTGTCAATCAAGCCTGATGAGAGGCCAAGAACCTATTCCTAAATATTATCCATCCCTTATATGTTTTTTAGTGTCAATTTTTTTATCAATAATCATCAAAACTAGAGTTATGCAATCACAACTTAAACTTCAATAACATTTGTTGTTAGTGTTTCTGCACTCCTGAATGATAGTGAAAATGCACTTCTGAGTGGATTTAAACATTATGTTGGTGTGATAATGTGTAATTTACCTATATAGATGTTATATAAGTGATTTATTCTTAATTGGAGGTGTCGGAGGCAAAAATGGTAGTTAGAGCTCAAGAAGTTGCCTATTCAATGCCAAAAAGTTGCATTTTTGAACATGTCACTGCAACTTGTCCAAAAGATTGCTATAAAAAGTTACACCTAAGTGATTTTGTGTGAGATTATAGGGATTAAATAGGTAGGGGAGTGATCTAAAAATTCACAAAAATGACTTACATGTTTCATATTATGCTTATTTGAACTTAGGCTTAAAATTGCATTTTTCTTGTATTGGGAAGGGCATTCTTGAGGTCAGAATGGGTGGTGGGTTTATCGATCGGGCCTGATGAGAGGATAAGAACATAGTAATATACATTATATTACCCCCTTTATTATGTTTGTAGTATCAATTTTTGGTCAAAAATCATGAAAACTAGAGTTTTGCAACCACAACTTAAACTTTGACAATATTTATTGTCAGTGTTTCCACGCTTCTAAATGGTAGTGAAAATGCACTTCTAGGTGTCTTTGAACATTATGGTGGTTTTATAATGTGTAATTAGCCTATTTATATTTTATCATAGAAATAAATTCTCAAATGGAGGTGCTGGAGGTAGAAATGGCAATTGGAGCTCAAAAAGTTGCCTATTCAATGCCAAAAAGTTTCATTTTTAAACCCATCACTACAACTTGTCCAATGGATTGATCTTGAAGGTTCCACCTGAGTTATCCATAGTGAAATTAGATGGATTAAATGGGTATGAGAGGGATCTAATTATTCAAAAAAATTAATTACATGTTTTATTTTATGCATGTTTAAACTTAGGCTAAAAATTACATTTTTCTTATATTGTGAAGGGCATTCTTAAGGCTAAAATGGGTGGTGGGTTTATCGATTGGGCCTGATGGGAGGCTAATAACCTAGTCATAGACAGTATTTTCTCCCATATATGTTTTTTAAGTGTCAATTTTTAGTCAATAAGCATTGTAACTAGAGTTCTACAACCACAACTTAAACTTTGACAACATTTGTTGTCAATTTTTCTATGCTCCTAAACGGTAGTGAAAATACACTTCTGGGTGGATTTGAACATCATGGCAGTGTAGTAATGTGTAATTTGCCTATTTATATGTGATGAAAGTGATAAATTATTAATTTAAAGTCCTATAGATAAAAATGGTATTTGGAGCTCAAGAAGTTGCTTATTCAATGCCAAAAGTTGTATTTTTGGACCCATCACTGTAACTTATCCAACGGATTGCTCTAGAAGGTTCCACATGAGATCTCTAGATTATAATTATAAGGATTAAATAGGTAGGGTATGGAGATAAAAATTCATGGAAATTACTTACATGTTTCATTTTATGCATGCTTTAACTTAGGCTTAAAAATTACATTTTTTCTTGTATTGGGAAGGGTGTTCTTGAGGCTGAAATGGGTGGTGGGCTTGTCAATCAGGCTTGATGAGAGGCCAATAACCTAGTCCTATAAATTATATGCCATCCACCCACAAAAATATTTATAGTGCTATTTTTTGGTTAATAATCATTGAAATGAGAGTTCTGAAACCATAACTTAAACTTTGACAACATTTGTTATCATTGCTTCCACTCCTCTCTCCCTTTTCTTTCCCTCTTTTACATGAAAGTTTATTTTAAGTGTTAAATGGGATTTGGATGATAGAATAGGTTTATGATATTTTAATTTTTTTTTTTTAAAATATTAGTTATATGAGGCCTAACACCCTTAAGGGACAGTCTTAGAAAGCAATAGAATGTCAAGAGTGAGGTGTTGAAGGGTCAGAAACCAGTCTCAAGAATGTGCATTAGGCCTATTAGGCCAAATATCCCTTGAAGGTAAAAAGTGTAATAAAGTGTAAAAGAGTGTAGAGGCCTTTAAAATTAGATTGAGTGAGTTGAATGAAGGTTGGATAGGTGGACATAAGAGATAGAGAAAGTGTTCTTGAAAGTATTAAATAAGAGGAAGGCATCTAAGCATAGCCAATCTTAGGGAATTTATAGTGAGAGAGTGTGAAGAGTGAATGATAAAAGTTTTATGTTGGAGGATAGTAAAGGTTATTTATAATCATCATCAAATACATGTATAATATATGTTGACAATAGTCTTAGCTAAGCTCTTGGCCTAAAAACATTTTGAGTAAATCCAAAGTACGAGTTTCATGAGTAAAACACCTCTAAAACACAAAATATTAAACAATAAGGTTTGAAACATTATGATCATTTTTGGAATGGATCTTATAACTTATTAAAAGTATCATTGGGTTGATAAGAGGTTTGAAATTATAGGTACAAAGGACTATTTTTATGTACACCTATAGAAAACCATTTTTGAGAAAGTTGTGCATAAGGTAAGATGAGTTTTTGGTTGATTTGAGTTATATAAACTTGGGTAAGGGTTATAATAGTTTAAAATTGATAAAATAATACTATTAATATAATTTTAAGAGATACAAAATCTATTTTTAAAAATTAACCTATCGGAGCAACAACTAGATATAGAGACTTAGAAACTTAAAAAGATAGAATTTGAGAATGAGAGCTCAATCTATTAGAGACCAATAGTTGTTTGATTTATTGTAAGATTTGACACCTATATAAATCATTAATTTTTACTAAGACCTATCTAAATTTCCTTAAATAATAAGTTTTCAAAGGAAGGAGAGTAGATCTAAGAGTTTGGTGACTAGTTAAGAGCAGATCTAATGAGTAATTGACTAGTTTAAAACAAGATTGTTTGAGAGTGGTTTTTGAATTGAGTTGAAAACAAGAGTGGATAAGTGAGGTTGGAATTATTCATTATATTAGATCATATCAATAATAATTTCATATGCTTTTTAAATATAGAAGATCAAACTATGCATTAGGTGGTATTACAGGATGCTAAAGGGTTTTGGCCAAAGATGAATCATTATCTCATGAATGAATATTTTGTTTCAAGTCAATAATGTTTCCTTTTATCGAACTAAATACATTATAGTAAAGGTCAATAAGAAGTTCATCTTATAATTTTATCAAATATAAAGCTACAAAGATGAAGTAGACCATGTACATGGTCACCATAAGGAGTTGAGTGCAAAAGAGGTATTAATTGAGATTACTTGAGAGGTGAGGGAAAATACAAAGGAACAAGAATCATATAAGGCATACAAGTAATATGCCTAGTTTCAAGAAAATGTAGTCAAAAAGGTATTAGATCCAAGTAAAGGTAAAAAATCAATAACTTGTAGGTATAGGTATTTGAGTGAGAAACTTGTAGGGATTTATGAATGATTTTATATCTTTGAATTATACAAGTATGAACATGATTGGATATGTAATTTAATTGAAATCAAATTGTGTTAACAATCAATTGAAAATTTGTAAATGGGTGATGACAAATGCAAAGTAGATAAGAGTGTCATTAGTCATTTCCACTATACACAATCAAATAAAAACTTTAATTTAAAAAAAATATGGGAGATTCAATATTTACAGCATTTAAAAGAACAATTTTTTAATCCTCAATTGTGCACAACATTAAATATGAGATCCGATAGATAATAGTGTGGAAGATCAAAATAAAACTATAAAATAACATTTTAAATTAAAATCAAATATAAATTAGATAGATTAACATAATTCAAATGAAGACTCTAAAAAAACATATCGGCACATGTACAATGTCAATAATATATAGATTGCCATGATAGGAATACAAAAAATTACATCTACCAACATAGTGTATAATGTTGGGTGAATGTCATATACATATATACAATGCTAAAAATGCCTAAATTTACATATAGACATAAAAAAAATCACATCTTATGTAAGACATCCTAATCATGAAATAATCTCCCTCTCTATACCTTCTTTGAAGAAGACTCTCCCTGGGATGTCCTGCTGGTAGATGGAGATCCCTCTAATGCCTTGAATTGCTCCAAGGTCTGACTATGGTTCTTATGCTCATAGCTTTCTAATAGCTAAACCTGTTCAAATATAAGTATTATTACATAATTAACATAAAAATAATTCAACCAATTATTAAGAAATTAATTTTAAACTACAATAAAAAATCATTTAAACATGCACTTATTGCAATTTTGTAGTCCCACTCAATTTGTTTTTGATGTTCAAACAAGTTAGTGACAGGCTCAACTATTTGAATAGACCTCTAAAATAGGGAAGAAACATGAGAATTTTCCCTACTAATCATCTGATTCGGACTATCATATGTCATAGGACAACTCTGCACACACAATACATTCACATAAGTTATATTTTCCCCAAGTATGTAGTATAATTATTGAAACAAGTCTATTTTTACAATTCAAAATTATAAGTTAATACATACCTCTATCAGTGCCTATGCAGATAGCATTGTAACAACAATACCTATACCTATCTCAGATCATAATGATGGAGGAGTGTTTACTTAAGCCATCAACTGAATGTAAACAAGGTCTCACTTATTTTTATATAAAGTATCAAAGATATATATGGCAATTTTTTCTCCTTTATTAAACAAAAAGTGTATTTAATGGTATTGTACTTGAATTTTGAGATCTTTGATAGATAGATTTAACTTAAAATTACAATGAAAATATACATAGACTAAATATACATATAACATTAACTTAAAATTTTACCTTTTTATAAGTAAAAGGTGTCATCCTAACAGAGATAGATGTAGTAGTGGATGGGCCAGCAACTGGATTCAAAAATGTAAACAATGGCTGCATCAAATCAAATGCCACAAATGTCAATTATGATGATGAAGGCACCGTCACCTCCTAAGACATAAAAAATGACATATGTATTATTCAATTTCTATGTAAATTAATTATTTTCTAAATTAAATTTGCAAATATAACTTAAATTTAACATGACATTTAGATAAAATATACCTACATCTATGTAGTGGTTGATGTTTGCACACCAAATTTGCATGTCAAAAACTCATCACTCATAAATATATTATCCAATCCCTTTAAACCACCAACACCATCATCAACATAAGGTCCAATACATATAGTTACACAAAAACTATAAGGGTGTGGTCATGTATGCACACTAGGTGGCATATCTCTAGCATCATTCAATGAGAGCTTACTCATATGCTAAATGAGTGTATCAGTAAGTGAACTAAGTGCATATAGAATGTTGATCTCTATGGCATATTGAATTATAGAGGAGATCTTGGGTTCAAGTGGATTTTGGATACAGATCCTTGTAAGCTAATTAGGTACATGATGTGTACCTAATTGATCATGTGTAGAGCCTTTCCCTCAGCCCTAAAACTCACTATAATCAAAATAGTTTAGAATCTCATTGAGGACAAACTCACAATTGAGTTTCCTCAAAAAAATACAATGGGACCTCATGGTTATTACATGGTGGATAATCAAGCACCATCTATCATTGGTCCTAAAAATTGGTTGTGATTAAATTATGTTGACAAAGATGGATTATAAAATGTTTAGTAGTTACCAAAAATGGTGCATTATTGGTTGGGTCAATGAATAAGTCAAAAATGGAGTCTTTTGATATGTCTTTATTCTTGACCTCAAATGGTAATAATTTGTTAGCATAATAAGCCCTATAATTATCCTAATATGAAGCACATCTATTAATTTGACTCGTTATAGAGTTAATTTGACATAATAATGTTGCTAAGGAATTGGTTAAATAGGTGCAGTGGGTGTTGGTTGAAGTGGGATCCCTCATTATCCTAATTAATTCTTAAATTTCAATTTTATTTTCCACAATGTGATCAACTAGACTCTAGTAACTACCTAAAGGATTTTGTGGAACTATAGGAGGGTTAGGTGGAAAGTTAGGAGGAGGGTTATGCTGAGGAACAAGAGGGTTAGGTGGAGGGTTGAGAGGAGTAACAAGAGGGTTATGTGGAGGGTTAAGAGGGTTAGGAATAATAATAATGGGGTTAGAAGGATGGGTTGTTCAAAACAAATAAATTACCAATTAAATAATGAAAATAATAAAAAATTACTAAAATTTAGGGTTAACAACTGTAGATTTTTAGCACTTACCTCTTTTACATGATGGCATCATCAATTAACATCTTATTAAGATGAATTTGGAAATTTTTATCCCTACTAATGCAAAACATGATTGCAGAGTGGATGAGAGTGGGGAAAGAAATAACACTCGAATACAAAATGAGGAAATTTTGTGTTTAGGTTTTGTTTTTATTTTTTTAGTTATAAAGGGAACCCGATCACATTATTAATGCAATTAAATTATGGCTTGATAATTATCAAACCATATTTTAAATAACATAATCATGTTGTTTAAATAATGTGACTGTGTTATAGAAACTGTCCATGGAATTATCACCCAACTCCATGCACTCACTCACATGACTTTTATCCCTCTAACCGCTAGATGGAAATGAGATGCAAATTAGACATAAAAACTCAAAACAAGTTGTACAAAATTAAGGTTATATATCCTTACTCTACCTTACTTCTACATACAAACATCTACATCATTCCTAAGCTCAGGTTACACATATTTCTAGTCTCAAGCACATTCAAAGTACTCAAGTATACAATCACACTAATTTCATTTTCACTTACACCAGCACTTAGGTGGGGAGAACTACATCGAGATTGATCCCTCTTCAAATTATTGGTATGTAGACAACTCTCATTATTGTGGGGTATTGAGGATGTTCATCCTAACCCACTAATAATACACTTTCAACTACTTGTATCAATTGGATGCTCTAACAATATGGAAGATTAGGGTTTGATCATAAAATCAATCGAAGCATGTCACATATAGAAGTCCATAACTCATGCACACAGGAAATAGCTTGACAAACCCAGATATTGATACACCTAAAATCTCATAATAGTTCTCAATAGAGGACACTTTAGATGTATGTTAAGTACACTATGAATTCAACAATGTAAATCCAAACTCAAAATGCAACTACTCAATAGGAAGGATTTATGAAGATAAAACAGAATGATAATAAGCTTATTGAATTCCTTTGCTCCATGTTACCTCCTTCTAGGACTCGAATGCATGTGATTTAGACTCATATTTAGAAAAATGATGGCTTGATTAGAGGATTGTTGATTGTGGATGATGGATTAAGTATATGGTTCTAAGATAATTTTGACATGGTTTTGGTGTGGGATTAACAATTTTGGAATTATTTTGGCATAGTTTTGGTATAGGATTTTTAGTTGAATTCCATGGAGGAGGAGCTTTGATTAAATATATGGAGGGAGAGAAGATATATGGCAAGGATTCAAACTTAGGTGAGAGAATCTAATGGTTGAGGATTAATCAAGAAATATTAAATTCCTTGGAAAAACCTCTAGAAAATAGAGGTTTCTAAAGACATGGAGGAAGTCTCCAATGTTAGAGACTTATAAGATTAGTTTAGGGATAATGAGAGAGATTATAGGGGTTAGATGGGGGATTAGAGACATAGGGATGTAGAGAAGGCTAGGATGTAGGGTAGTTAGGTGAATAAATATGACTTATAAATTGATTAGTGGGTTTAGGAGGTAAGTTAGTAGATAATGGGGTTTATTAAGGGCTAAATGAAGATTAGAATTCCTAGGGATGTATGAATACCTATGGGGTAGTCTATTAGGTGGTTAGGTGGGGTTATGGGAATTTAAAATTCTCATATAATAAATAACTAGGATTAGATTTAAGATAATGAGGATTAAGATAAATTAATGAAAAAATGGGATTAGACTACGGATAGTGGATGAAGGATAATAAAGGAAGGAGATATTAGATAAATGGATAGAAATAGGATAAATTAGTGAGATAAAATAGGTTAAGCAAAATTAGCATCAACTAATAAAAATATTAGTCAACTGTAATGAAATAAGCAATTTTAGGTGCATTTATTTTGCCCCACCTTGAAAGGGTGTTGCGAGTGGGATGAAGTGGAAGGAGTAATGGTATTTCAAATAAAAACCATGTCATGGATGAATGTTAGTAGATGATGATATGGGATATGATGCGATGCCCCCTCAAGGGGACATGTGGGGAAGAATGATTTGGATGGCCACTCAAAATAAGAAATGATGGGTGGGATGATATAGATAGATGAGGGGATGGGATGTTATATGTGGGATAGAAGATGAGTGATTTGATGTGAGCAATGAGATACAAATTGATTATGCCCCTAGTAAGGAAACATTCACAAGGAGGAAATATGATGGGTGTCATAATTATAGACACATCCCAAGGGGGAATCAATCATAACAAAGTGATGATAGGTTTAAAGGTCCATAAGCTTTGGATGTATCCCAAGGAAATATGCATGAAAGGGAGGGATTTAGGCTAGGATAAGATAGTGATTTGATAATATTAGTGATGGGTGTAGCTCAAAGCTAAATTTGATTGATATGATGAAGGTGATGATATAGAATAATTGATATGATAAACTAACCAAGAGATAGGGGAGATAGTGGCTAAGCTATCCTTGGGCATGAAAAGGTGGCCAAGTGCTACATATATAGTCTAGAAAAACCTCAGGCTGATGTAGTTATAACTAGAGAATAGAGAACAATGATGATGATGATGATGATTAGTGATTAGAGGATGATGATGATGATGATGATGATGATGATGATGATGATGATGATGATGATGATGATGATGATGATGATGATGATGATGATGATGATGATGATGATGATGATGATGATGATGATTAATTAGTAGTTATTATAAAATGATTATGATAAGGATTATTAGGCTTGTAGTGATTGAAGGATATGATGCAGATGATGAAATGAGGATGAAAGATTGAATGTTAGTTGGATGGATTGAGAGGATTAAATTAGTAAAAGAAACAAGGATGATGAGATGATTAGATGAATGATGAGGGTGTGAGTGATCAAGACATCACAATGCCATAATGTTTGTCATAGTCTAAGTAATCCAAAATATAGAACTTGATAAGATGCCCCATGATATAAACATGACCAAAAGGGCATTGTGCCAAACTGCATGGGCAAATAGCAAACTTTGCATCCTTGAGGGCACTTTTGGTGTCCTCTAGCTTCCTCATTCATTACCCAATAGACAAAAAGAGATATGATGCAAAAAAAACATAAGATAATCAAGATATATACATGACATGCAAACAAGACAAACAAGTAACACACACACACAAGTATCTACATGCAATGTCATAATGTCTTGCCTAATGATAGGATTAGTGATTGGGTGATGGGTTGTATGATCATGATGTGATTGTGGACTTAGGATAGATGTGGATTTGAATAGAATGATCAGTATTAGGATTAGGGCGTTGCCTTTAGTATAGGATGGAATGATGGATGACATGATGGGGTGTAATAAGGTATTTAAATAATAATATTATTTTGAAATTAAATCAAGAAGTGGTTAAAGAGGGTGATTAGACAATTGATGAACAAGTATTACCAATAGACAAGGCCCTACAAGGATCTGATCTAGCAAAGAGACTAGGATATGATGATGGGATCAAATACCTTTCATGCTAGCAAAAGTTAGATGGGTGCTAGACATGAAGAGGTAATGATAAGGATAGTGATGGGATAAAGTTCTTTCCATAATGACAAAGGGTAATTGGATGGGTGTCAAATATGAAAATCCCTTGATAGGAAGTGATGGGTGCTAGATTGAAATATTTGACAAAGTGATCTGTGCCAATAATACTTAGCCAAAAGGATGATGAAATGATGGGTGACCACTTATATTTGGTTCCAATACTAAATGTGATATCTAAATATGGGAATATATGATATGGATGGAGATGAATGTGACTAGGGGATTAGGGGTAAGATAAAACATAATGGACAATTTTTGGCTTTTTCAAATTTTATGATTTTTAGGGTTTTTGATCTTTTTCAAAATTTAAGGATATTTGGGATATGTATATATATTATACAAATAGTGTTACTAGCAAAGGGAATACCAAGCCTAGCAACTAGAATGAGGATGGATGGAATGATGGATGGGATGACAAGGGATGATGATGATGGGGACCAAGGATGAATGGACTAGGAATAGCCAATGACCACATCATGAAGGAACTAGATGGTTATTTACCTGAGTGTTCATTGGAGGATATGCCAAGATGGTGTTTGGGATAATTCTCAAGGCACCTTCCACTTCCTTATGAAGATCAAGATGGGAAAGAAGAAGAGATAGATGCAGGATATGATAGTGAATGATGGGTAAAGGGATATAGACAAGGTGGACAAAGGATATGATAAGTATGGATGGATTGATAAGGGATATGAAATGGATAGATTTTCCTCCAAGTGTCAAGGAATAATGTGAATAATATATTATTCTACCATGACTCCAAAAATCAGTTTTCATTATGGTACTTGTGCAAGGTGCCAGAAGACTAGTTTTCACCATTGGATGAATGTTTTTTTTTTTACTTTTTAGATTGTATTGGGCATCTTGATTTATTATATGATGGATGAGATGCAAGGTTTGGACATTAAATGGATTAGTTAGCCAAAATCAATTTTATTATGGATTTGAGATGCTTAGATGTCCTGGTGGCCTTTAGTCATTATTGATGGTGACCCCTCCAAATATATAGACTAAGTATCGTTGTCACCCCTAGAATAGAAAATGCTACCTGAGGAGGTGATGTGAGGTATGGTTGTGATTAGATGTTGATGGGGATGTAGTGGATGATAGGATTGGGATATAATGGTGTGATGGATGATGGAGGATTAGGATTAGCAGTTGCATACATCGTTGGAGATGTGGGACATGCTTCATTTGATTGGTTCCAATTATAAAAAGATTGTAGGAGATCTGAGACACTTTGACTTTGTAATTCATCTTTGATTTGATCCCTTGATGGATGATCAATCATGTTTTTGACTTTATTTGTATTTTGGCTACCCCTTGGTGCCTAATTTTGGGATTCACTAGGGGAGATTGATTTTTGACTTGAAAAATGATGATTTTGACTTTGACATCCCTCTAGTGCCTAATATTGGACTTCACTAGGGAAAGACATATTTGGATTAGGCTGTTGATTTAACTTTTCTTGATTTTGATTGATGGAATCAAATATAACATGATTATTATGATTAACTTCTAAAATATGGCCTTAGACCTTTGTATTTGTGGCACACATTGTATTACTCAAGGGAGGGTCTAATAATGCATGTTCTTGTTCATCCTTATGGAGGGAGGTGATTAAATGATCATCAATAGGAAAAAGAGGATCTATGGTGGAGGAAAGTGGGGGAGATAATATGATTAGATCAATGAGTGGTGATGGGGAGACATAGTCTTCATAGGGGTTCTAAGAGACCCAATTTTAACATCAAATAAAATTTCCTCAAGATCAACAAAAGGATCACTAAGACTAGTTGTAGTATAGGCATCCAAAATAGGATCAAATTCACTTGGATAATCTTCAATATATAATTTTGTTTTGACTTCATCATCCTAATTGGGATCCAAAGGTATGACTAGTGATGGATTAGAGATATCTTATTTAGAGGGATCCTCAAAAATATGGGCATTATCAACATTTACTATAATATCGATGGGGGGTGATGTTTTTTTATGAGGAATCTAATGTAGATTCTAGTGTTGTATATGATCTTTATATTAGCTCTAATGTTAACTTTGATATTCATGATGTTATGTGACTAGTAGGGGATTGATTGTTAGTACCTGACCTCTCAACATGGGGTAGTTGATGTGATGGGTGAGACGGAGATGATGGAGGGATAATCGATTGAGCAAAGATAGGTCCATGAAAGGCATAATGGGATATTAGAGGACTAGACTTATGGGGAATAGAATTATTTTGAATCTATGGCTGGTCAAAGATGGGGGGATCATGGAGGATAGATAAGATGTCTTGATCCTTAATTAGAAGGGGAAGGGCTTGATTGTGATCAAGAATGGAATTTTGGCATTCCTTTTTTTGTGCACCCAAGGATGGAGACTCATCTAGTTCATCCTCAATTACTATGTCACTTTGGTCAATGAGGTCTTAGACATAGTCTTGAAAGTCTTGGCATAGATTAATGGTATTCCCATAGCTTCGATGATATGCACAAAATTGATGTGCATTGTATCTAGATGGTTTGGGCTTAGTGGGATTAAGATGTTGGACAGGTGGATGGACCATTATTATGGTAGAGACTAGTTGTTTTAAAAGGGCTTCCAAGGACATAAGAAGGGGAGTATAAGGACCCACTTCTCTTTGTGACTTAGATGTGGAAGCATTGGACTTATGATCAAATGATTGTGGATATGACTACGTGGGTAAATTCAAGGTGGCCAAGATTGGATTCCCTTTGCTAGTATGGGAATGGGTAGGTGGTGGTTTATGGCTAGTGGATGTAAGATTGGTACAAGATTCACATGATGGGGTTTGGAAGGGAGATGCAATGAGTTGGAAGGTATCGACACCTTTGGGAAGTGGTACACCCATCATAATGAGTCATAAAAAGATATCATCCTTGTTGTCATATATGTATTAGTCAATAAAGGCAGGGTTTAGTTTCATGGTGATGATTGATAGATGATGGATGATGTAGGTAGGATAAGGATTGGATAAGGTTATTAAACAAAATAGACTAAAAGGATCAAGATAGCAAGATAGATGAGGATGTGATTGAGATGATGGATAGCTATGATTAAAATTCAAACTAATAGGATAATAGGTGCTAACAACTTATCAACAATGCCCGGTTGTCAAGCTAGTAAAAGGATTGAGGATAGTGATGGGTGCCTAGATTCAAACTAGTAAGATGATGATATGATGGGGCCTAGTTATGAATAAGGCAAGATGATTGGACTAGGGATGATTGATAGTTGATGGATTTTCTAGATTGAGACCAACAAAGTGATCAGATGCTAACAAGCTATCGATTATGTTATGAGATTTGACCAAGTGAATTAGGATGAGAGTATGGTGATAAGATAAAGGATGATAGGGGGATAAGATGATAGGATTAGCTCAAGACCTAAGACTAATTTTTCTCAAGGTGGGATGGTAGGTGATTATGTGATGAAGGTGATTAAGACAATGGAAAGAGGATTCAAGAAAATGTTATCAAAATGATAATGCAAACCCAAAATTAATGACACCAATAGAAATGGTAAATTAGATATATTAAATCATTCTTACCATCATTTTTACCTTTTTAGAGCTCCATTTCAAGACTTGAAATTCCAATGCTTGAGCTATTAGACTTGACATGTTGGATTGCTTGTGATAGCTTGATAATGGCTTCCTTGAGGCAAGATGGTTATGGATTTTGCTTGGATTGGCTTGATGAGTGAGATAATGGCTTATGCACTTCATCATTGACTTCTTCATTAGCTTGAGCAAGGAGGAGTGTCTTAGTTTTATAGGTTAATAGAGGAAGATCTTATGGTCCAAATTTGAATTTGGGCCATTAAGATCTAGGGTGGAGAATTTTCCATGGAATTTTTAATTCCATAGAATCCTCTAGAATAGAGAGTTCTAGAGGAAAAGGGCTAAAATGGAGATATTTCTAGAATTCTCCAATTCTATAAATCTCTTCATAGAGTTTTAGGGGTTTCGGAGAGGCTAGTATAGGGTGGTGGGTTGGTAGTTAAGATTTTTTTGAATTTCAAATTGGCTAGTAGGATTAAGGTGTAGGTTAGTAGTTAATAGGCTTTTTTAGGGGTTTAAAGATGCAATTGATTAGTTTTTAGGTTAGGATAAAGGTTACATGGGATATTGGTATGGCTATGAGATTTAGGCCAAGGGGTGATTGTGACTAAGAAATAGGAAATTTTTATGATAAATTAGTGGGAATTAGTTTAATTAGTAGGGAATTAGTATGATTAGTGGGGTGGGCACATTTTAGTGAATATATTTTTCCCCTCTTTGAAAGGGCATTGTGGGAAATAAAAATAATGGTATTTCAAAGAAAAAACCATAATATGGATGATTGGATGATTGATAAGCGAGATATAGGATGCTGATGTGATGCCCCCTCAAGGAAGCATACGAGGAGACAAATTGACCTGAATGGTGACTTGATTAAAACATATTATGGGTGGGAAGGGATAACATTAATGGGGAATGGGATATATTTTTTAATGGATCACAGAGATTCCCTAGATGGGATAATTACCTCAAATGATAGGTCTAAATAGTGGAAATTTTGTCTAGAAAGTGATTTGGTAATGAAAAAGGTGATTTGATAAAAAAATTGAGTGATTGATGGGTTTGATAGCAAGGACACATGCTCTAAAAGGCTCGAAAGGATAGGATAATGATAAGGAGGCACTTATTATAAAATCTAGGATTTAATTATTTTTTTATAAAAAATCTGTGTTAGGGATAGTGATAATGGATAATGATTTATGAAATGTTGATAGGGATGTGTTCAAAGTTTTGAAAGGGACCTGGGCTAGTATGCTTAGTTATTACAGTAAAACAAAAAAATTAATGGGAGTGGGTAAGTCATGTTTGTTAGATGTTACTAAGGGTGATAATAAACAGTGGAAGGGATTCAATTAATTTTGGGGATAAAATGGTATGGGGCGGGGGCAGGGGGTGGGGGGGTGGGGTGTTGATATAGGCCAGGGGAGCTATGAGGGAGCTCATTTTCACACATCGCTTTCAAAGATCTAGATCTCAAATGAATGATGGACCACATTCCTTGAGCTTCCCACCATGGAGAATGCATTCACGTACACTAGAGGGAGCTAGAGGTGGGACCACCAAAAAGTGGAATATTATAAATTTTGTTTTTATACAATTTTTGGATGTTTTAGATGATTTTTAGGGTAGTTATAAGCTAAAAAAAGAAAAGGGCACCATGGGTCTACAATCTCATGACTATGTATTTTACCCTTAGTCATGGGATTATAGAAAATAGTGGCAGGAATGTCAAGGTAAGTGGCATTGCAATCTCATTAATAGGTAGTCATGGGATTGAAATCTTGCTAATGGGTTTTCATGGGTTTGTAATTCTGCTAATGGGCAGTCACAGGATTGTGATTACAATCCCACTAATAAGTAGTCATGGGATTACAATACCACTAATGGGTATTCATGGGATTATAATCTCACTAATGGGCAGTCATGGGATTGTAATCCCACAACTGGGAAATCATAGGATTGCAATCTTGTAGGAATGAGTGATGGGGTTACAATCCCACTACTACCAATGGTGGGATTGTAGTCCCACTAATAGGAAATAGTGGTATTGCAATACAACTACTAGGATAGTATCAAGATTGTAAAAAGAGTAGTGGGATTAGATAGCTAAGTCTGGTTTTAGGAAAGGAAAATTGGCTAGGGGGAAGGCTAAGGGAGGTAGTAAGTTAGGTAAGGGGAAGGATTCGAGCTTAGTGGGATCATGGTTATGAGGATAGTTAGGGTAGTATGAGTTAGACAAGAGGATAGGAGAGGGAACTTATTAGGGTATGTATAGGAACCAGGTTGGTACGAATGATGGTGATGATGATAGGTTGTGTTTGTTTATGATGCAGGAGATTTTAGGGATTTTGGCATCACAATCTTAGCATATAGAGATCCTTCATGAAATGTCACATGTGCTACTAGAGGATTATAGAGTGTTAGAACTGGTGGTATTACATGATGTGGTGATAAATCCACCTATTAAGATTGATTGTGCATTAATTATAGCATTGGTGGAGAGGTGGCACTCTCATACCAACATATTTCATTTCATGACTAGTGAGATGACCTTCACTTTGGAGGATGTTTAAAGGATCTTCCACCTTGTGATGAGGGGCATGAAGATCTATTAGAGATCTTAGACTTTGATGAGGAAACTAAAGTGGCTAGGTGATAGCCTACAGATCAGTGTGCATGATGGATCTATTTACCTAGATAGGTACTAATGAGAGGGGACTCTGGACCAGCTAACTTTGGTGGTGATGGCCCTTGTGTTCAATATCTTATTTCTAGACAAGAATGAGTGATGGTTTCATCTAGGCCTAAGAGATGTGGTTTTAGATATGATCCATGATCACCAAGTATTTACATGGGGCCCGATGGTGTTAGCCCATTTGTATAGGGAGCTACATCTAGGGGCTTATAGGGGAGTGCAAAGCTTTGGTCCCTCATTGTTGCTATAGATCTGAAGCTGAGAGCACATTGCTATCTAGTGTCTATTGGGTATATTATTTGGGTTAGATCCAGGACAACCCATGGTATTTAGATGGTGAGTAATAGTGGGAGTGTCTTTGGTCCATGTAGTCAATATGCTTTTTTATAGGGATGCCTTTATACATTATGGCCAGATCATATCATGTGGATACCTTATAGGGGAATCAATTTTGGATAGGGAATGAGGCATGCACTTAGTTTATGCTAACCCCATGCTATATTACTGGTAGGTGGGACTACATCATTAAGAGATATATGCCTGACCATGTTTAATGATAGTTTGGTTTTATTTAGGACATGCCTCTACTTTAGTACATTTTTGTGTGGAGTGAGCGATAGAGACCTTACTAGGGGAGATCGATGGAGAGGCTATATGTTGTATTTGATTATGATCGGATAATACCATGACAGTGGGATTTTACAATAGTGATACCATAGCTAAGGATGACTATGACATATTTATCTTGGTAGCAGACTCAAGTGCCTAGGTGATTGACCTGGCCATGAGACATAGTGAGCAGGGTAATACATCAGGGGTTGGCAATCTGGGTTTAGATTCAATAGTGAGCTCACCAGTAGAGATAGGTGAGGGATCAAGAGGTAGTGAATGGAGGGGGGGAGGGGAGGATATGATGGATGTGGATGGAGGGGATGGGGGTGATAGGCAAGGAGAATATCTAGGGTAGGTAAGTGTAAAGGCAAGTGTGATGGTACATATTCCATAGGTGCCTTTTTTTCTTAGCTTTTAGTACAACCTATAGTGCCAGTAGCCTCATATATTCCTCATAGTCAACTATCAGTGGGAGTGACACCTTCTCATCCACCTAGATTAGTGGAAGATTAGGAATTAGTAGTGAGCCTACAGGTAGATATTTAAGCACATGTTATGGAGATTGAGGAGATTAGCCAGGAGAGGGATCAGTTACATGCATGTCTTTAGGCGATATGAGGTCAAAAGGATGGGTGATTGACCCAGGTATAGGGTGAGACCATAGTTTTATAGGCATGTATTATTTAGAGGGATGGTGAGTTGGCTCAATTATAGGTACAAGTGGGATCCCTTTAGGGATAGGTGGTAGCTTTGTAGGCCTAGATTAGTCAAAGGGATACCTAGCTTGAGCAAGCACACCCATAGATTGCCACCTTATAGAGCTAGGTGGATGGGATCCCAGGGTAGATGGTGCAGCTATAGGCCCATATCTAGGGAGTTTAGGGTGAGATGGCCATAGCAGAGAGAGCTCAAGATGTGGTAGATGAGGGTTTGTAAGGATAGGGGATGATGGGCATGATGAGTCAGATCATGTTACTGACCGAGAAGCTCAGTATTACAAGATTCTTTATGAGAGTGTTATTCATGTTGAGAGGCGATCAAGATCATTTCAAGCCAACCAATCTTCTTTGAGGTGGTAATCGAGGAATAGAGGATCTAGGCCACCTCCCTCACCATAGCCATGACCCATTTTTGGATGTGTGTGTGTGTGTGTGTGTGTGTGTGTGTGTGTGTGTGTGTGTGTGTGTGTGTTTGTTTGTGTGTGTGTGTGTGTGTGTGTGTGTGTGTGTACAGGGGATTCTTTTGTATAGGTCATGTTTTTTTCATGGGCTTGATGTAAAATGTATATTTTTTTGACATTGATCCCATGTGGGCTTGTGTATTATATGTATTTGAGGATATATATATATATATATATATATATATATATATATATATATATATATATGTACAGGTGATTCTTTTGTATAGTTCATGTTTTCTTCATGGGATTGATGTAAACTGTATATGATTTTTGGACATTAATCCCATGTAAGATTATGTGTTATATGTATTTGAGGATATATATATATATATATATGATGATGATATATATATGATATATATATATATATATATATATATATGTATGTGTGTGTATATATATGATATATATATGTGTGTGTGTGTGTGTGTGTGTGTGTGTGTGTGTGTGTGTGTGTGTGTGTACAGGGGATTCTTTTGTATAGTTCATGTTTTCTTCATGGGATTGATGTAAATTGTATATGCTTTTTTGCCATTAATCCCATGTAAGATTATGTGTTATATGTATTTGAGGATATATATATATATATATATATATATATATATATATGATGAGGACTCATGATTTTCAGATTCTGATGATCATGTGTTATGATGCTTATGTACATTTGTATGATGATGTTAGTGTTATGATGATGTATGGATACATGCTATGGTTTTCATGATTCATGAGATGGATTTCATGATGATGATGCTTTTATGATGATGATTATGCTTATGGATATATTTTATGGTTTCTAATGCTTTATGTGATGACATTTATGATTTATGGTGATTTGATATGGTTTATGTAATGATTTATAGATATAGATGATGATGATTTATGCACATGTGTTATGATTATTTTATGTTTTGTGATGATTTACGGATATGGTGATGTTGTTATGAGTGATGACTATGTTATGGCATTGTGATATATGTGATGTATTTTAATGATGATATTCATGGATGGATATTATGATTATGATGATGATATTTTTTAATGAATTATTATTTATGGTGATTATGATTAGGATTTATGTGATGATGTATAAACATGATTTATAGTGAGTATGATTTATGTTGTATGGTCATGAGTTATAATGATGATGTATCTAAATGGATTTTTGATTTATGGGTTTGTGTTATGGAGCTTGTGATGTATGTGATTGATGTTATTAGGAATCATGGATATGTTTTAGTATGATCATTTTATCATGATTTATGGATCTTATTTATATGTCAGTGGTGTTATGATTTTTCTATAGTGATATATATTTATGCAGATGTTGAATGTGATGATTAGGTGGTTAAATGGGATGTTTGATAGATCTTATGATGGATGGATGGTGATGTTTATTTGGTGCTTATGTGATAGATCATGTATACATGATGGATGATTTATATTGAGAGATTTATGTGAGATTTAGTAATCCCCTACTTATTTCAGTGATTTCCCCTTCTTAAGAATACTCCTACATCATGGAGATATAGGATGGGTAGGTTTGGCTAGATGCTTGAGGCGATGAGTAAGTAGGGTGGTTGACTTAGGGCATGGGTAAGGTTTGATTTGAGGATGGGACTTGTCCTTTTAGGAAGATTTATCAAGATTATTAGTATATGCAATCCCTTTTGATGTTGCATTTTCATGAGATATGCTAATGTTCATAAAGGGACCATGGCATCATATCAAAGATGCATGAGGGGAACTCTGTTTAAAAAGGGGTGATTCATTTGAAGATGATTCTTAAATGATCACCCAAGCCATCCTTGCTCCCAAAAGAAAAGTTAAAGACATAAACATATATAAAATTAACTAAAAAAACACTAAATTTTATACATGTGCATACAACATTCACACACATGCAACCATTTATGCTTTTTTTTATATAGTGGTTATGAATATGATGATGATGCTAGGGGGGTTTGGTATATGATAGACAAGGATGGGGATAATGAATAGGGAGTGATGAAAGTGGCCAAGCTATCCTTGGTTATGATAAAGTGACCAAGTGTTTCCTACATAGTCTAAAGAGACCTCAGGTCAATGAAGTTTTGGCTAAGAGATGAAGGATGATGATGATGATGACAAAGGGTGAGGATGATAAGTTATAATGATGTAGTGAAAATGAGGTGAGGGTGATATAAGAGCTATGTATAGGCTATGCATGGTTCTTGAGCAGTTAAGTTCATGATAAGGCTTGAATCATAGCTTATAAAATAAGAGGTCAAGTCCATCCCTCTAAAAATCAAAATCATAGTGATCCCATTATTTAGGATAACCCCTGATAATGATAGTGGGAGATGATGGATGGAATGTTAGGCATGAGGGAAAAATGTTTATTATGACATAGCTGAGGCTAAAAGAAGACATTTCTATTAAAGGGACCTTGGTGAAGGGAGTAGATAGAGACTATGAGTGATGACAGGGCATGGGGATATGAATAGTATCTCCAAGGATAGACAAATGACTTAGGAATATCCCTCCAACAAATGGTCCATGGGTATCCCTTGTTGTCTTTATTGTCAAGATGCCACTTTTTGATTAAAATTCCCATTGATTCAAGACCAAGGCTAGGTTATCCTTACCATAGTGCTGAGAACCAATTTTCACCATGGTACTTGCCTAAGGCAATAGTGAGTTGGTTTTCGCCATTGGACAGATTTGTTTTTTGTATTGATTAGGGATGTCTGGAGAAGAATATAGATGGGTAGTTATATAAATAGAGGATGTCAAGACTAGGAATAAAACCACTTTAGGTGCATGATGTTCATGGGGTCATCCAATTATTTACCTTAAATCATGGCTAACTTGTATGCTCCAGAGCCAAATTTAGAAATAATAATATAGGGGCCAAGCCAATTTGCTTCAGACTTCCCCTTCTTGTCTCTTTCTACATTAATATTTTTTATTTTCCTTGAGAACTAGGTCACCCACTTTAAATTCTTGGGCTTAAATCTTCTTTTGATACTGATTTTTAAGCTTATTTTGATATGCCCAAAGGTGATTTAGGGCCCTCTTCCATTTTTCATCTAGGAATTCCAACTTTTGTAGGCACTCCTATTGGTGGTTATGATCAGTGATTATGCCTTGTAATGAAAGATTAAGAGAAGGGATTTCTACTTCTACAAGTAGTATATCTTCAACTCCATGTACCAAGGCATAAGAGGTGGCCCCTGTAGGTGTGTGGACATTGGTGTGATAAGACCATAATGTTGGAGACAACAGAGTATGCAAATTGCATCTTTCTTGATTGATAAATTTTTTTCAGGATCTTGATCAAAGTCTTACTTTTTTCTTCTACTTGTGCATTGCCTTGGGGGTAGTAGGGGGAAGATAAATGCTATGTGATGTGATAATTTAGACATAATGCCTCTACATCCTGATTCTTGAAATATTTGTCATTATCTAAGATTATATTAGCGAGGATGTTAAATCAGTAAATGATTTGATTAAGGATGAATTTTGATATCTAGAGGTCAGTTGTGTAATTTATCAGCATTACCTTTACCCATTTAGTAAAATATTATGTAGTTACTATAATAAACTTAGGTCCATCCAAAGAAGTAAGATTGATTTTTCCAATTAGATCAAGAACCCATATAGAAAAAGGCCATGGAATCATGATGGGATGCAACCCTTGTGCTGGTACATGAATAAATTCCCATGCTTCTAAAATGCCACACACTTTTGCACATACTTACAGGCATCTTGTTCCATGGTTGGTCAATAGTACCCTATGCAGAGGAGATTTTTGGCTAGAGCTATTCCACTAATATGCCCATCAAAGATACCATCATAGACCTCCTTAATGGCTTGATTTGCCTCATCTAGCATGAGACATCATAATAGGGTTCCATCATAACCTCTTTGATAGAGTGTGCTACCTAAAATGGTGTAACTAGCAGTTCAGTGGATAAAGGCTTTACATTGATAGTGATTAAGGTTGGGGGAAGGAGATTGTCATGAAGGTACCAATAGATATCATGATACCAGGGAAGATTGGGATTATCAATAGTGCAAATTTGGAGAGGATCCAGTGACTGATAGGCCAGGTAATTAATTATTCAATCAAAAAATTACCTTCCTAGACATCTTCAGGTAGGTCAATGAGAGAGCCTAGGGTGGTCATGGAGTCAGCTACTCTATTGTTTACTCATGGTACTTGCTCAAATATGATGGATTGAAAATTGGTTTTTAATTGATCCACTAATTATTTATATGGGAGAAACTTTTCATCTTTTGTTTAGAATTCTTTAGTCACCTATTTGATAATTAGTTGAGAGTCCCCAAATACCTGTAAATGTTAGATGTTCCATTGGATAGCAAGATGGAGTCCTATTATGAGGGATTCATATTCTAAAATATTATTTATATAGGGTAAGTCAAGATGAAATGCCTTAGGAATAAGATCACCTTGAGGGCTGACCAGAAGGATCCCTGCCCCTAACCCATGACTAGTAAACAAGCCATCAAAATATAACTTCTAGCTTTCTGTTTGTGAAGTGTTCATGATCGAATCAATTGGGAAAAGAGTAATAATGGGCTCAGTTGATTCCAATGGAGATTTTGGTAGTTGATTAGTGATGACTATCCTTTTATAGCTTTTTGATGGATGTATTTAATATCAAACTCACTGAGCAACATGATCCATTTTGTTCCTCGACCTATTCATGTTGATTTGGATAGGAGATATTTTAAGGGATCTATTTTGGCAATTAGCTATATTTTATTGTTAAGCATATAATTTTAGATTTTTTATGATGCAAAGATCATATCTAAACATGCCCACTTAACTAGTGTATAGTTTAGCTCATATGATATTAGTGTGTGATTGAGAAAATAGATAGCTTATTCCTTTCCTTGATCATTATGTTGTGCAAGCAAAGTACCAATGGTATATAGTGTAGTAGCTATATATAGGAGCAATGGTTTTCCCAAACTGGTGGAGATAAAATAGGTGGATTTGAAAATTATTTTTTAAGACTTTCAAAAGCCTTTTGGCATTCTTCATTCTAATGAAAACTACCCCTTTCTTGAGTAAGTGCATAAAAGGATGACATTTTTTAGTGAGCTATGAAATAAAGTGCCTAATAGCTTGAAGCTTGCCTTGAAGACTATGAAGTTGCTTAAGCATTTGAGGAGGTGGAATTTTAGTTATGGCTCAAAGCTTTGTTGCATCTACCTCAAAATCTCTTCTTGATACAATGAACCCTAGCAACTTCCCTGATATTATGCCAAAATATTCTCAGTCTTTCAAAAATTATGTGGAGGACTATAAGATGCTCAGATCATAAGCAAGAATTCCCTAGGATATCATCAACATAATCTTTCACTATATCATGCATTATGTTGTGGATGATGGCAATCATTGCTTGTTGATAGGTTGCCATTGCATTTTTGACGCTGAAAGGCATGACTTGATAGCAAAATGTGCCCCATGGGGTGATGAATGTTATTTTGTGTTGGTCCTTAGGGGTGATTTTAAATTGATTGTAGCTAAAGAAACCATCCATGAGAGATAGAATCTCATACCCAGCTATAGAATCTACAATCATATCAATATTTGGAAGTGGGAAATCATCTTTAGGGCATGCTTTATTGATTTCTTGAAAGTCAATACATATCTAAATTATGGCTTGAGGTTTTGAGATAGGGACAATATTGAATATCCAATTAGAGTAGTCAATGGGGTGAATAAATCATGCATCCAAGAATTTGTGTAATTCTTCTTTGACCAACAATGCCACCTTTAGATCCATCTTGTGTAATTTTTGTTTGATGGGTTTCATATTGAGGTGGAAATCAAGGTGGTGATCCACTAATTAAGGATCCAGGCTTCGAATATCTTCATATCTCCATGCAAAAACATCAATAAATTCTCTAAGCAATGCAATAAGAATTTCATGCTCTAAGTGAGTGAGAGATGCCCCCAGTCTCATAATCTTAGGTTTTTCTTTGGTCCCAATGTTTATTTCTATGGCTTCCTCAATGAGTGAGGGAGATTGATCTTGTAGATAAGGGAGGTACTTGATTTTTGGCATGTCAGAGGCAACAATTCCAGGCAACTCAGTATCAATATCTAAATAATCTTCTAGTTGAGAAGGGATGAATGGGATTTCATCTAGCTCTATGAATAATTCTTATTCTTCTTCTAATCTTTCATCATCATCTTGAATGTTTAATGGTTATTATTCTTAGAAGTATGTTGATTCAAAAAAATTGATTGAAAATCCTTTCTTATGATCTCTAGATGGCATTAAAGTCCTTACCCCATGTATTTAAGGATGGCCTCATCATTCTAAAACATGTCAAAGTTAGGCTCTTGTATGTTATCCTAGTCTATGAGGGAAGGATAGTGGAAGGAGATGTTGATGATGGAAATTGAGGTGTCAAAAAAAAAGGTTAGTGCTAGCTAGCTCTTCGAATTGGCTATAAACAGAACCTATTTTGATATCCTTGTCAGGGAGAGTTTTCTCATTAGTCAGGATAGAATCCATAATGATATTGAAGGGGTCATCATCATATGGCTTGTACCCTAGACTATAGTAAGATGAATTATCTTGGACACCAATGGGCTCTATTATACCATGTTTCTATCTTCCTAGTCCCTTTCCTTTATAGTTCATGTTCTCCATCATGTGGTGGACATTGGGATAATTTTACTTGGGTGAAATGAAGATGTCATCATTGATCAAGAGCCAAGAATCATCTCCATCTTTAATATGTTCATCAGATAGGAACCCTACACTTTTAAAAGCTGTAGGCCTAAATTGATATTTGATGGGCTTGACTTCATATTAATAGACCCGTAACTTCAAGGAGACATCGAGAGATGGCCAATGCAAAGGGTCTTATACTCATACTCACCATAGCCTGTGGATGTGATTTTCAATTTAGTAAGATCTAGTGTTTGGGTAGATGTAGACACTAGTTGATCAAGAAAAATATATTTTGTAGTCATAGAACTAAGGATGGTGTTATTAATGTCTTGAGATAATGATGGAGAAGTAGATTGATTCATTTGGTAGCTATGATGGTTGATGATTATAGGAATGGTGACTTCCATTCTTGAATGAGGGAATTTGAGACACTAATGAAGGCTAGATGGGATGGCTTGCATTTCATGGATCCAGGGCCTCTTGAGAAGCATATTATATGGGAGGTGTATGTTGACCACATGTATCAAGGTTTGGTGAACTATGGGTCTCACAACAAAGGGAAGATAAATAAACCCAATATATGGTCACTCATTATCATCATACACTTTTATCATGATAAGAGTAGGCCCGAGATATTATTCAAATTATCCTAGCTTTTTCAAAAATTCCACATTGCACAGGTTGAGTGTTGATCCTCCATCTATAAGGACACAGGAGACATGGTGATGGGAAATGGAAACTTTAATGTATAGTGGATAATTATGGTGTGGGCCAACAAGTGGTAAAGTTAGTTGTTGGGAGGGGGATAGATGAGCTACTAATGCCTAAAATTGGCTTGTGTCTAGGTTAATAGGCACCTTTAAATCATTAATAACTTGATTTAATATTTCCCTATGCAAAGTGGATGTTTTAAGGAGCTCCATAAGGTAAATTTGGGTGGGGGTCTTCTGTAATTGTTGAATAATATCATAAGACTTATCGGACCCATTTTTAGCTTTCTTATAAATGTTCCCCCTTCGTGCAGTGGAAGAAGTGGATGTTTTTTGGGATGATGATATTGGAATGACTATTTTGTTACACTAGGTGATGATAGTATAATTGGTTGTGGCTAGGTTAATCTTCAAAATAAGAGATGATGAGCTATCACATGTAGGGATCTTGTGAAGTTTGATGGTATTAATGTAATGATATGGTACACTATGGTAGTATCTATAATTGGAAGAGTATTCATAACCCTGGTCTTGTTATGGTCTTTGATTCCTTTGCTCATGTTTGGGAAGAGGGTCTTTATAGATACCTAGTTGTCCATTTTTTGATTGACTGGGAATGGACTCTCCTTCCAAATCAATATCTCCTCTTTCAATCAAATCTTATACATAGTGCTTTAGTTACATACAATTCTTAGTATCATGTCCTTTCATCCTATGGAATTTACAATATCCATCATCATGATACCAATTTAGTTTGTGTTGATGATTATCCACAGACGAGATTTTTGGCAAAGTAATATGTTGGCTACAAACTATTCTAACATAGTCACCAATGGGATCCCCAAAATTGTAAGAGGTCACTTGCCTATATGGGGTCTTGGCTTGCCCCAAAGAACCTTGATGGAAGAAACATGAGGTTGTAGTAGGGGCCCTTTCCTTTGTATGTTTTGGACACAGTGTACTTGTTGTTTAGAGTCTGTCACCCCATCTCTGAAAATATTCTTATTTTTATTGAAGACCTTAGGTTTGTTTGAAAAGGATTTTTTTGTATTCGAGGTGTGCTCATTGTGAGAAAATAGCTTGATGGTTCCTTTTTATATGAGGGCCTTTTCAATTTGCATGCCCTTTTCTATAATCTCATCAAAAGTTTTTGCAGACTATAATTTTAGCTAGTATTTCAATTCTACATTCAAGTTGTCTACAAATATTTTGGCCAACTACTTTTTAGGTATAGTACATCTCAATTGTCTTGTCAATACTCATCATCATTGCAAGAAATAGACAAGGCTTTCTCCATTTATTTTCTTTGTGTTGTAGAGGTCAATAATGGATATAGCATGCTCAATGTTGAAAGAGAAATGTCTGACAAATTGCTTCATTCATTCTCCAAATCTTAATATTAACCCCTTAATAAGGTGCATGAAACATTCTAATGTTGGTCCTATTATATTTTTAGGGAAGATCCTTAATAGATTATCATTTTCATAGGCTACTTCATGACAAGTGACATAAAATTCCTATACATGATCCCTTGGGTCTCCTTTTCCCCTATATTTCCCAAATTTTAGAACCTCAAAATGTGATGGGAATGGGATTTTCAGAATGTTGATATCCAAGGGTGATGAAAAAAAAACTCGTATTTATATTTAAGGGCTTGGGAGATAGGGTCCACTTGTTGAAGTGTTTCCTTCATCATCTTCCACTCTTGGGCGAAGGTAGGATCCCTAAGAGGATTAATGGTTTGGTTATGGCCTCCTTGAGGAGTATGGGTATGATGGTCATTATTGGTGCTATGATTGGTATGGCTATTATTTTTGATGTTATTGGGATTTTGGGCATCATGGGAGGTGTTGTTATTATTATGTTATGGGGATAGTGGGCATTGATTTCAAAGGAGGTAGATTTGTTGTGTAAGTTGATCCAAATGATCCTTAATGGTAGTCTATCTTTTTTTAGCCTTAGCATGGTGATTAAAAAGAGGTGGTTGTTGGTCTCTTTCATCTAAAACCCCATGGTCCACTTTTTGATGAATATTTTGTTACAGGGATTTAGATGGGCAGATGATATTATTTAGGTACATGTGGTCATAATTGGGTGGTAAGGTGCCCCTAATTTCTATACTTTGATCCAACACTTCATCATGGTTTTCATATATGTATTGGTCAATGAGATGATGAAAACCATCACTATTGAGGAGGTTATTTCTTTCATTTTCTACTCGAGGTGTAGGGATGTCACTATGAAAATCCTCATATTCCTGATTTGGGTCCATGATTTGGCCCCTAGTATTATCATCTTGATTTGAGCCTTGTCCTAGGCAAAATTGAGCTCAGGTTTGGATAACCACGGTGATAGACTGAGATAATGAAATGTGATGAGGTGTGATTAAGGGTCTCTTAAATATAAGCCTTGGTTTAAAATATTAGACTACTAGTGGTCAAATGGAGAATATTGATGGATAAGGTAACTAGAAATTATCAAGAAATAAAGGTCTTTCAATAGATCAATCTATCAAAGGAAAAAAGAGATGATGGGATCAAATATCTATATCAACTATCAAGTGGATAGATTGATGGGTGTTATGGGACAAAGACACTAGCTAGGGATAAAGGATAGTGATGGGTGCTCGATTGATACCTTATAAGGCTATGTTTGATGATAATTTCAAGCTATGATAGGATGATTAATGATATGTGGTGAGTGACCACAAATAGTTTGATCCTTTGTCCTTAACTAATATTTATAAGGGTGACGGGAGAAGTGGATAGTGATATATGAGATGTGATAGAAGAATGTATGGATAAGGGCTATTATTCAAGACAAGTGATGAGGCGATGCCTACACACAATGAGGGATTGGTAATAAAAAATATGTATATATAGATGGGTATGGATGAACAATCCAATGAATATGAGATAAGATGGAAGAGATAGATATGATATATAGACAAATGGGGGTGGATTTATTAAAAGGATAGCTAATCGATATAACTTAGGGATAAAGAATAAAAAGAGGATGGTACTAAATGGATGACAAATGTAAAAGGTGTGATTATGATATGTGGGATATAGAAGTGTGATGATATGAGAATAGAAAAATGAGGCTAGGATGTATGATGTGACAAAGGTATGGTGACAATGATGTGGATGAGGTGAAAACCCAGCTAAAAGGGGAATATTTATATTGATGCAATGAATATGAGGGTAAAATGATAATGGGATAAGAATGAGTAGCCTAGGAAAAATGGGATGTTATGATGGAAATAGATAGAGTGAAAGATGGATCACCAAATGGGAGGTGTATATGGTGTGGAGAAGATGAGGACATAGTCTATATTAAAGGTAATAATATGGTGTAAATATGATATGATACAAAAAGGTAGGTGGTGTTGGTATAGGTGTGATGGGATGGAGTAGATAGAATATGGTTGGGATAAAAATATATAAGATGAGGATAAGGAAAGATGGGTTATATGATTATTATGGATATAGAATGGGGGTGTATGGATGGATATGGGATGATATAATGCTATGAATACGTGTGGATAATGTGTGGGAAAGACTAAGAAGTGGATATGAATGTACGTGGGATATTGTATGGTGATGTTCAAAGAGAATATGGATGGAATAAATATAGATGTGGAGGGTGGACTAAATAGATGTAATGTATTGTGTGGTGGTGAGATGATATAAGGGTAATATAGATGGGAGGATGACCAATAGATGGACTATATAGATAAATAAAATATGATGACTTAAGTAGTGAGAGGTTGGGATGATATAAATACAAGATGGTTGTATAAGTGGGTGATTGGTGTAAAAATATGGATTATGTTGATAATAAGATGTGATAGAAAATAATAATTATATGAAGCTATGGATGATGGATGTAGAGGTGATAAAAGAGAATGGATCACTATGTGGGGGATTGTAGTGAGATATATAGATGAGATGGTCAACATAAGACAAAATGGGGAAGAAATGTGTTATGGAGGTGATTAAATATACAAGGATGTGAAAAAAGTATCAAATACTATGGAATAGATATAGATGAGAAAAGGATGGATTAAAGTATGATAAAGAAAGATGTGAGAAGATGATTGGTGATAAGTGAGATGGATCGTATAAGGTGTGGGTAGTATAAGGAAGTGAAGATGGTATGGATAGAAGGATATGGGGAATGTGATAGTCAAAAGGGATATAATAAAAGGGTAGTGGATGCTAAGTGGTATGATATGTGTTTAGACACCAAATGGGGACTAAGTGTAGGATGACGAAATGATATAGTGTGATTATGAGTATAGGTATATGGTGGTCAAAAGATTGGTCAAAATACAGGAATAAGGATGATAATAGAACAAGTGTGGAAAATGTTATGTGGACTAAGATAAATGTGATGGAATGGAAAAGAGAGATGATGTGCTATAGATAGTCAAGATAGGATGATGATGGGATGAAGGAATGAGATGAAGAGATAGTGATAGGATAATGGAAGTGATCCTATAGGTTTCTAAAGTGTGCACACAAAAAGTATGGGTGTAGCTAGCTCAGCTATCAAACAAAATGGGTCTCATCATAACACACAAATACTCATTTATAAATACAGCCCTAATTAGTAAATTGTATGGGAGTGTAACATGATGTCCACACCATATAATGGATACACAAGTGAGGCTGTAGGCTAGTGATCCATTATGAAATTAATTGAACCCTCTTGACCTTGCTTGCACTTGATGGTCACTTGGGTACTATTCCTGACACAAGTAGTGGAACACTTGTTATGGCCTCAGTCCCTTATTATAAGGTTTACTCAAGGATCTAGGGGAGTCTCTGATATACATAATGGTACATTGGGGCCCAATTCCATGTAGGAGGCTATCTGATTTCCCTAGGTATATGGACTTAATCATCCCTCACTCCATGAAACCCTTTATGGGGAATTATACTTAGGCCATGACAACAAGTTCTCATGATTGTTATACTCTGCCAGAACATGGAGTGTGGTTAGCACATGATGGTGAAATCCCCAACACTAACCCCTAAAGACTAAGTTGTGTGTGTGGTAATGAAATCCACATCATGTGTTATCCTAAGGAAGGGCTTAAATAAACAAGCAAGATCATGATACAATTAATTAACCATGTCTAATTACCTATGTGAGCTTCACACGATATGACAAATTATGTATAGATAATATACACTTACACAATAGTCAAATATAAGCAAGAATACAATGATTTTTCAAATCTTAATGTAAAAACTATGATAAATATTAAACAAATTAATCAAAATAGCACCCCTCCCTGCAAACACAAAAGTTAAAAATCAATAAGGGTGCCTCAAAAAGTTCTCCAAGACATAAAAAAAATATTGGTTATCTAAATTTTACAATCTGGCAAGTACATAGGGAAATATCGCAACCAGAATAATCAATCCCACTACTAGGATGAAATATTGCCACTAATTAATGGTGGGATTGTCTACAATACTACTAATAGAATCGATAAAACTACAACTTGTCACCAGATTTGAATAGCAATATTGTTTGTCTTAAACTAGTTTCACCTATTTATCATAATAAGTCTAAAAAAAGTCTACAGATTATAAAACAATTACAAGGCCTTGTTTTTAATACAATTAATGATGATTAAAGGATTGGTAAAAAGCCTAAACTGATCTTAAATATGTTGTCATATAATATCACTACTCTGAGTGATAAGCCCGCTATTTGTAATTCAATACCATGATTATGAAAGTAGTGGTATTGCAAGTGTTAACCAAATCAGTAACAATGAGACATCAACAACTTATTTTAATCTTGATAGACCCTATAAAATATAATTTTTATTTGTAAGACAATGCTCAGACACCTAAATGACAGCAAGTAGAACACAATTAAGTATTTTTGCTAAGGTTAATTATAGACAAAAAGATGATTGTTTGACAAAAGGTGATATTCCAAATCTTACAGTCTCCCTATATCATACTTTTTTTGTAAAATAGAGGCTAGGTACAATACTGATAGAGAATCAAAGGTTGGTAAGAGAGGAAATTTACCATTTTTTGATGATCAAATAATATTGCTACTAGGAACAATAATACCTCTACTTACAAGGCAATACCACTATTCCAAAAGTCATGGGATTGTTGAGGATAAACAAAAGCTTCTTCTTTGTTACAAAGTGATTTTATTAGCTTCTTTCATGCACATAGTTTGAAAAATAGAGGGTAAACAACCTATAAAAGCACATAATGATCAAAGAAAACAAATAATATTGTTTCCACAACTATTCCTTGCAATACCGCTACTAGAATCTACGTTACCACTATTATCAGGGTAATATCATGAATTTTAGAGTGGTGGGATTGTTGGATATAGCCTTGTTTAATTATTTAGAGGTCACTATCCTACCTTTCACAACACAAATAACACACATATAGAAATATTTCATAGTCAACTTAATAGATGTCAAAATGTAAGATTCTTAGCAGAGACCGCAATATCACCACCAGAATTGATGATACCACTACCAACAGGGCAATACCATAACTATAAAAATAGATAGATTATCTAAACCCAAAACCCTAATTAAACCCCTAACTGCTAATAGCTAAGCTGCAATACCATGATTAGTGTTGACAATATCACCACTTCAATACCATGACTTGTAGGGCAATACCGCTACATTTTTGAATCACATGAAAAACTCAAAATTAATGCTTGGTTTCACTTCTAGTTGGTCCTAAAATAAAATGCTTCAATAAGATTGTCAACCTAAATAATGGAGGTTGGTCCCACTATGGTCACTAAAATGTAGATGTATTTCGAGTACACTATTAATTCAAAAATGCAAATTCAAACTCAAAATGCAACTACTCAATAAGAAGGATTTATGAAGACAAATCAGAATGATAATAATCTTACCAAATTCCCTTGCTCCATGTTACCTCCTTCCAAGACTCGAATGCATGTGATTTAGACTCAAATTTAGACAAATGATGGCTTGATTAGAGGATTGTTGATTGTGGATGATGGATTGACTATATGGCTCTAGGATAATTTTGACATGGTTTTGGTGTGGGATTAATGATTTTGGAATTATTTTGGCATAGTTATGGTATGACATTTTTAGTTAAATTCCATAGAGGAGGAGCTTTGGTAAAATAGATAGACAGAGGGAAGATCTATGGCTAGGATTCAAACTTGGGTGAGAGAATCCAATGGTTGAGGATTAATCAAGGAATATTAAATTCCTTGGAGAAACCTTTAGAAAATAGAGGTTTTTAGAGACTTGGAGGAAGTCTCCAATTCTTGAGACTTTTAGGAATATTTTAGGGATAATGAGAAATATTAGAGGGGTTAGATGGGGGATTATGTGAGGATTAGAGACATAGGGATGTAGAGAAGGCTAGGATGTAGGGTAGTTAGGTGAATAAATATGATTTTCAAATTGGTTAGTGGGTTTAGGGGGTAGGTTAGTAGATAATGGGGTTTATTAAGGGCTAAATGAAGATTAGGATTCCTAGGGATGTAGGAATACCTAGGGGGTAGGCTAGTAGGTGGTTAGGTGGGGTTATGAGAATTTAAAATTCCCATATAATATATAACTAGGATTAGATTTAGGATAATGGGGATTAAGATAAATTAATGATAAAATGGGATTAGACAAGGATAGTGGATGAAGGATAATAAAGGGGATATTAGATAAATGGATAGAAATAAGATAAATTAGTGGGATAAAATAGGTTAAGTGAAATTAGAATCGACTAATAGGAATATTAGTTGACTATAATGAAGCGAGCAATTTTAAGTGCATACAGACACAACCACCAAAATAGGGACATTAGTGTCACATGGTGCTACTATCCAATTAGGGTGATACTATCTAGGAGTGATTTTGACACCTGGATCATGTTTGTGACATTGAGACTAGCCTCTATCTCAATTACAATCTTCAGATCATCTATCTCGGTTATTTTCTAGCTAAGTTCTTATTTACATTAGTTATTACTATTTTTAGAAAGGTCAAATTAAGTAATTTCTATTACAAATCAGTGGATGCATTTATTGTATATTTATACTCTAATTTACTATACTTGGCCCTTTAACAACATAAGATTTACATTCAATTAAGTCCTAAAAGGTTAAAATAGAATGCAATGATATTAAACCAGTCACCATTCAAATAGTTCACACAATATTGATTCAATTCAGACGTGAAATATTTCATCTATTTATTATTTGAATTGTTGAAACATTAGTTAAATACATAAATGCATACATAAATATATATATCAATAAGATCAAAAAATATGATTTAAGATATCACCAAAGTTAGTTTGATTTGATTTAACTCAGAAATAGTGGGCGGGGTGTTAGCTATTGAGATGTTCTCATTATAGATGAAAAAAATATGCATGCAAGTTTTGGATCACAAGGTGTGAGGTCTTTAATGGGTTGAATAAAAAAATATTTTTTACGTTGTGATTAGAGTAAATATTTAGGATGCTATTGGCACCGTCTTTTTTTTTAGGCAAGTATTGAATATAACTGGTAAGACAAGGGATTGTGAGTTATCATGTTGTGAAGGCGAGTTAAATGCAAATATTCTATGTTTTCATGATTTGAGGGCCAATTAAATGTAGGTAAACAAGGCCAATTCTTAGTACATATAACAGACTTGTGCATCAAAAAACACCAAAAAATTAAATACAAAATAAGGTGTATGGATCACAAATATCTGAAGGCTTCAAGGTAGTAGGAGGTGTTGCATTGCAAAATGGCAATTGTTATTACTATGGCCTTTTTTTGTCATTTGGTCACGGCTGCCACAATAATTTTACTTTGAAAGACCCTAATTGTTTTATCTTTGAACATGTTTTTATATTTATAGTTTTTATATATAGGTATTTGGAGGGAGTTTCTCCGTATTGTTGGATGGCCTGACAATACACTATTTTATTCGTCATAAAAAATTTGGTTAGAACCCTTTACATTATAGTTGAGGAAAAATATTTAATATCATGTATTTTATTGAGTAGTGAATTACAAATAATAGTTTTTAAATCGAATGCTATAGTTCCCTTCGAGACTAATAACTATAAAAAGGTGACTCATTCCACATTTCCAAGATTAAAAAACGTTCAAATGACTACATTTTTCATTCTTTAGTGAAAAAGGTACAACATATTAATTTTATCAATATTTTAAAAATAAAATTATAAAATAGTACATTACTTATTCATAATTGAAAACATGTCATTATCTCGATAAACTATAAATCCCCAATGAATGGACCAAGGTAGCATTGAATGTAGGTCATGGAGCGTGGGATTTTGTGTTGGCTAGATTTAAGGGTAATTTAAACATAAGTTGTTAAACTTCGTTGGCAATAGGATGAGAAACATGGTTTGTGCTCTTCCCAAACTTAATAGGAGAATTGGAAACTTGATAAAGTACTTGGCATTGGATGTTCATATCCACAACTTACTTTTATTTCTATTTTGCTTATATTTGACATCTGGGTAATATTAATGGGTTTTATATACTCGTAGACTAAGTCTACTCTTTTGCTAGGTAATACTTCTACCATGATATACATACATACATATATAAGTTATTCATCCTACCTCAAACTCCTTCATATGGAGACAGCATTGGAGGCAATGAGCATTGGATATTTTTAGACTATGAACATGAATCTGATTTGTATGTATTTTGTAACAATACCACTACTAATTATGGTCACATGAAAGTAAAGAGATATAGACATAGCCACAAACCATTCCATTCACCTGCGCTAGTACTTCTAATGTTACAAAGCCTCTAAGTATTATAAAAATACAAGTTGTAACCAAAATACTTAGTAACAAACATTTATCTCCTTGCATGTTCAGTCATTGCCATGTAAATACTCTTAATAAATTGAATACTATTTTTGTAAGTAAAACAAATTATAACAAAAAGATTTTTAGGGACCCTGTTCACTAGAAGGCTTAACTTTTTTTTTCTTGTTGAAGTGAAATAAGTTGTCTAGAGTTTTAGATAATTATTGTCATCCATTTTAATTTAATTATTTTTGGGCATGCAAAACATAGAATTATGTGCTATCTGATTCTAAAAGTGATATAGATGCAAGATCCTAGAGTTTTTTAATACAATTTCTATTCAATGTATAAAGAGTTTATTTTTTTCTTTTTTTGATCATTTTCAATAACATTTATCCAAAGCTAATCCATGTATTTTTTTTTCTAAGATTTTTTATCAGCAAGATTTTTAAGGACTATTTCTTTTTCCAATGAAAATTACTTGATTGAAGGTTTTTTCTATATCCTAACCTATCAAAATACATTATAAAGTTATAAGACGTGGTTTAAAATCTCTAAAATGCCTCACCTCAAAAATAAATTCAATCTATACAAACTGTAACAATGTTCAATACCACAAGTGCCTAGTAAGTAAGAATTGGGACCTAGTAGTCTCTTCTCTTTATACCCAAAAATAATGGAATTAAAATCAATGACACCAATTTCCTCAAACCCTAAATAGCCTAATTCACTCTAGATAATAAATTAAACCCTTCACTAAATAAGAACCCTAAAAACCTTTATTACTATTTACCGTACTTACAAAACTAGTAGTCCACTCTACCCTTTTTTGTATTATCAATATCTCTATAAAAAAAGAATACCACATGGTAAAATTATTTATAATTAAAATATTAGATTTAGTCTATAAGCATATAAAATTCAGTAATATTGCCCAGATGTTAAACATAAATCAGATAGAAAGAAAAGTAGGTTGCAAATACAAACCCGATACAATAATATAATATGGCCCTAATAGTTTCTTCTCTGCATACCCATAAATAATGAAATTAAAATCAATGACATTAATTACCTTAAACCCTAAATATCCTACTTCACTCCAGCCAAAAAACTAAACCCTTTGCTGAAGAAGAACCCTAAAGGCCTTTGTTACTGTTTGCCTTAATTGAATCGATAGTTAACTCCACCCTTTTTTGTATTACCAATATCTCTACATAAAAAAAAAGACCCATAGTAAAAATTTTACCTTGTAAAAGCACAAACCTAGTCTAAAAATATATATAACACCTAAAATATTACTCAAATTTTACACATAAGCCAAATAGAAAGAAAATCAGGTCGCGAATACAAATCTGATTACTATAAAAAAACCTTAACTTCTTTGCACCAATGTTTCACCCATAACATAAATAAAAAATATTAAAAGAATAAAGAACTGCAAAGCTCTAATACTCTCCCCTTTGAATTCCCATAAACAATAAAATTAAAATGAATGTCACTAATTACTTCCATCTCAATCATGCATCATGTCAAGCCAACATTCAATGCCAAGTACTTTAATAGGTTTTCAATTCTCATACTAACTTTGGCAAGATCATAATGTATGTTTTTCCATCCTATTTCCAACCAAGTTTAAAATCTTGCATTTAACTCACCCACAAATCTAGATAATATAAAATCCCCACATTTAACTCCCTACACAACCAAACATCTCACAATCCCCCACCCTACTGGCTACATTCGATACTTGCCTTGAACAAAGAGAGGGTGCCAATAATGTCCCAAATATTTTCTCTAATCATAATGCAACAAATAATATTTTTATATTCAGTGCATTAAATACTTTGTACTTTAATCCCCTAAAATTTCATGCATATTTTTTACTCCTAGAACAAACACATCTCATCGGCCAACAACCCACCCACTAATTCCAAATTAAAACAAATCAAATATTTTAGTTCCCTCCAAGACACCTCAACAAATTATATTACATTATGAAACAAATAATAATTTAATAAACATCAATAATAATAAATTACAATTACTTTTACCATACACCCAAGTATAATTCATGAAAAAGATTGAATATTTATATACCCCATCCTTCAATTAAAAAAGAAAATTCAAAATACATTTTTTTTAAATTTATTAAGTAGATGCATAAACACTTTGCCTCCTCACTCTTTATGACAAATTTTCAACCTGAATCTCATGTACATATTTCTTTAATATCTTATTTGTAGCTCAAACTAGCATGATCGTAAATGTTTTCCCCTTAAGTAGTGGCAGTGTCATGTAATTGTAGGGCAAAATCTATTGGAAAAAGTTGTAATTCCACCCATGTCCCATCTGTTCTAAAAGCATATCTATAAATCATCATCAAAAGTGATCCATCGACTACCATCGACCTTAAACCACCATTGTCTACCACCACTGCGTGTACTAACCAAACTACATCGAAAAGAGTTGTTTTTTTATTATTTTTATTTTATTTCTTGTTTGTTGTATAGTGAAATAATACCTCTATTTATGAGGTGTATGTATTCCATTTTATGCAAGAAATGAATCAATCTCTTTCATTATCTTTATGTAAATTATTTGGTTTGTATTTTAATCTGATTTACAGAAGGTTAACACCTTCAAAATTAGTATCAGATCCACAAGATCATGGTAAAAGCACAGCTTGAGAGAGCTCATTGTAGTTGCACTTGTTAAAGCCAACTGTGTCAGGGGAACAATAAACCAACATTATCAGCCATTCATTAGAGAATGTAGCTAGAGGAAGGATCAAAGCCACTGTAATTAGTAGAGCTACAGGAGAAGAACAATACACTGAGAAGAAGTGCAACCAGTTAAAAGAATAGATGTGGTTTTCTATTGTTGGGATGTTGTAACAACAAGTTATAAAAATTACAAGGAAAAACACAAAGTTAGTACACCTATAAAGGATGGTGAAGCTAAGCTAAAGAAGCCAAACATATGTGGAGAGCAGCTATCTCAGATAGAAGTTGCCAAGTTGTTATCATTACTCAGATTTATTGATGTTTCTTTTCTGATCCAAATGAGAAGATTCTTTCTTTGCATTGTTGACATAATTTTTTACACCTAAGTGTGTGAAGATTGTGTACATCCATATTAATGTATGTGGTCCATTTGAGAATCTAGCATCAAAGCCATGTCTAATAAGAGATTTGTTGAGTTATAGAAGCAAACTAAATCAAAAGGATGACTAGAATAGAGGGAAAAAGTTGGTAACATCTGCCAATGTTTGATGGTTAAAATTATGATGTATGGGCAAATAAGATGAAGAAAATAATGGTTGTAATGAATTGTGAGATTGTGTGGTCATCATATTTATAGACTTGACTAACCCAATAGCCTACAATGCATTATCAAATGCCCAAAAGACCCTATTAAAGGAGAATCAGAGAAATAATGCAAAAGCCTTCAACCTGATTGAGATAACTATGGCTAAAGCCATATACCCAGAATAATAGCAGTGAACTTTTCAAAGGAGGCATGGGAGATCCTCCAAAATTCCTACCAAGGTACTAATCAGGTATGGTTGAAACTCTAAATTCTTAGAAGAGATTTTGAAACTCTTCAGATGAATGATGATGAGTCCATTTCAATTTTTCATACTAGAATTTCTATTCTAACAAATCAGATAAGGATTAGTGGTGAAATAATGGAATATCAAAGAATCATTGAGAAGATCCTGAGGAGTTTTCCATTGAGATTTGATTCAGTGGTCATTGAAATTGAAGAGGATAAAGACCTTTCAAGAATGACAGTGGACAAGTTGATGGGTTTGCTACAAACCCATGAGCAGTGGCTAAATAGATCTGCTCCTTCCCTAGAGCAAGCCTTCAAGGTTCAAGCTAGTTTCAAAGGTAGGGGGAGAGGAAGAGAAAATAGAGGTAGAAGCTTCATATGTAGAGGAAGAGGAAGAAGCTACTATCAAGAGCAAGCTCAAGCAGTCAAGAAGGACCAAGCAACCCACAGTCAAATTCATAGTACAAGAAGAGGAGCAGTACTGCAAATCAAAGGTATGAAAAAAGTAATGTTCAGTGTTACTATTGTCTTAAGTGTGTTCATTTTGTTGGTGATTGTTTAAAGAGGCAACATGATCAGTCAAGACAAAATGAAAATGTAGCTAATGAGCCAATGAATGAATCTGAACATTTTCCAAACATGTTCATTTTATGTAATATTGTTGAACAAAGAAATGATGAGGTTTGGTTCTTGGACAATGCTTGTAGTAACCACATGAGTGGTAATGATAATTTTTTTTACCCCCATTTCCAAGAGTATTTAGTCTAAGATCAAGATGGGGAACAATGAAAAAGTTCTAGTTGTGGGAAAATAGACTATTATCATTCACACTAAGCAAGGTAAAACAAGAGCAATCTAGGACATCTACTGTGCTCCAAAGTTAAAACAAAATATTTTGAGCATTAGAGAGTTGGTCCAAAAAGGGTATAGAGTCCTGATGTAAAATGGAGAGTGCACAATCTTGGCATAGGTAGAAGCAAGATAAATATTTCTACGGTTCAAATGACAAAGAACCATATGTTTCCACTCAAGATGCAAACTATTTTTCCTAAGCAAATGAAGAGTACAATGGTAATACAACAAACATCCTTCAAAATTATCATCTAAGACACATCTAGGCTTTGACATTTGAGGTATGGGCATTTAAGTTATTCTAGATTAAGTCTTTTTTCCAAGAAAGATATGGTTAAGGGACTTCCAATAATAGTATAACCTGATAGAAAATGTGAGGGATGCATCTTAAGGAAACAACATAGGTAACCCTTTAAATTAGGGATGTCTAGGAGGGTAAAAACACCATTAAAGTTGGTGCATTTTGATGTATGTGGTCCAATGAAAATTCTCACAGTAGATAAGAATCTATATTTCTTGATTTTCATAGATGACTACAACAAGATGACTTGGGTTTATTTCTTAAAGAATAAATCTGAAGGCTTTGAGAAATTCAAGTGGATTAAGGCATTGGTTGAGAAGAAAAGTGGGCACTTCATCAAGGCCCTAAAAATAGATAGAGGGGGAGAGTATATCTCTAATGAATTTTTGAATTTTTGTAAGAAAGAAGGCATTAAAAAATAATTCACCACAAGGTACATTCCACAAAAAAATGGAATGGTGGAAAGGAATAATAGAACCATCTAGGAGAGGGTTAAAATCATGTTGAAAGCCAAGGGACTTTCAAAAGAGTATTATGGTGAAGTTATAGCAACAATAGTGTACTTTTCAAATAGAAGTCCAACAAAGGCCATGCATAACAAGATTCCATAAGAAGTGTGGACAAATAGAAACTACACTATGAAACATTTAATAATTTTTAGATGCATGGCATATGCTCATATGCCAAAGGAAAAGAGGTAAAAATTTGATGATAAAGGAGAAATGTGCATTTTCATTGGCTATAGTGCAGAGTCTAAAACATATAGACTATATAACCCTATTACAAAGAAGATTATGACTAGTAGAGATGTTTAATTAATTGAGGATGAGTCATGGGATGGAACTATTGACATTGCCTCAAGTATCTCAACAACAATACGCATTGATGATTTAGAAGGTGGAAATGAAGACATTCAAGCTGAACCAATCATAGATTAGTGTGGTGAGCCTTTGATAACACTTCCATCAAGTTCACAACATACTCCTTAGTCAAGTAGCTCCAACAACAGTTCAGATCCAACCCTTTCTTCTCTAATGCCAAGAATGACAAAGAGTTTGAGGGAGATTTATGATAATATAAGGTATGATGATGAAAATATGATTTTTGTTTTATTTTCTCATAGTGATCCTGCATATTTTGAGGAAGCAATAAAAGAATAAAAATGGTGTAAGGCCATGGATGAGGAAATAGATGCAATAGAGAGAAACAAAACTTGGGAGCTAGTTAAATTACCTAATGGTAAACAGTTTATTAGAGTTAAGTGGGTCTATAATACCAAAATCACTTCAGAAGGGAAGATTGAGAGGAATAAAGCAAGATTGGTTGTTAAAGGTTACAAAAAACATCTTAAAATAGATTATGATGAGACATATGCTCCTGTTGTAAGAGTGGAAATTGTGAGGGTTGTCTTAGCAATAACCACCTAGCACAAGTGGAAGGTATATCAAATGGATATGAAGTTTACCTTCCTAAATGGAGTGATCAAAGAAGAGGTATATGTGGATCAACCACCTGGTTATGAAGTCCCAAGATAAGAAGACAAGGTCTATAGGTTAAATAAATAACTTTATGGGCTTAATCAAGCACCAAGGACATGATACATTAGAATTGATTCATATTTTACTAGTAACATTTTAGTAAAAGAAGTAGTGAGCCCATACTTTGCATCAAAGCAATCCATGGTAATATTTTGATTGTTGTACTATATATAGCTGATCTAATCTTTATAGGAAATGATGATCTTTTCATTGTTGAGTTCAAAGAAGCAATGAAAAGGGAATTTGAAATGAGGCACTTAGGTTTGTTAATGTACTTCCTTAGCATAGAAGTGCAATAAATGGATCATGGCATATTTATATCTCAATCTAAATATGCCACAGAGATCTTGAAAAGATTCAGAATGTTGAATAACAAGCTTGCACCAACACTAATAACCACAAGTATAAAATGGAGTAAAGAATATTGTAACAATGAGGTGAATCTAACCTTATACAAAAGCATGGTTAAAATTATAATGTAATTGATAGCTATTACGCTTGATATTATGTATGTAATAATCCTAGTTTCTAGATTCATGGAGACACTGAAGGATATACACTGGCAAGAAGGAAAGAGAATCTTGAGATATGTCAATGGCACAAAGAATTATGGCATCTTCTATACTACATAAATTGAATTTGAGTTGGTTGGATACATAGATAGTGATTGGGTAGGAAGTGTAGATAATAATAAGATCACATCAAGATATGTGTTCCACATGGGTTCAGGAGCCATTTCATGGGCTTCTAAGAAACAACTCATAGTTTTTTCTATCAACAGCACAAGTTGAGTATATTTCATCAAATGCAATTGCATGTCAAGATATTTAGCTTAGGAGAATCTTATTTGACTTGAATGAGGAACAAGAAGGTAGTACTACAATATATTGTGATAATGTATCCTCAATAGCCTTGACGAAGAATCCAATTTTCCATGGTCAAAGCAAGCATATTCAGATCCATTATCATTTCATAAGGGAGTTGGTTGAAGACAAAGAAATTGAGCTTCATTTTTGTAGGTCAAAGGAGAATCTGGCAGACATATTCACAAAGGCATTGACACAAGATAATTTTGAATGCCTACGACAAGATTTAGGCATTATAGATGTTGAAGAAATTAGTGGTAAGAATTAGAGGGAGTGTCGAAAAAAGTTGTAATTCCATCCATGTCCCATCTGAACCAAAAGAATATCTGTTAATCATTGATGAAAGTGATCCACCAACTTTTGTTGACCTTCAACCACTATTGTTTGCCACCACTGCATGCATTAATTGATCTATACTGAAAGGAGTTACTTTTATTATTTTTCTTTTGTGTCTTGTATGTTGTATAGTGCAATAAGACCTTTATTTATGAGGCATATGTATTCCATTTTATACAAGCAATGAATTAATCTCTTTCATTGTCTTCATGTAGATTATTTGGTTTGTGTTTTAATCTAATTTGCAGAAGGTTAGCACCTTCAGTATTCAATTGCCACACCACATCTACCATAGAAGGCCTCTCATCACCATCTACTACCAAACACTTCTTCCCCACCTCTATAAACTTCTCAATAGAATATGAGGTTATGTCACCTATTAAAATTGGGTCAATTATATGCTCAAGTGTCCCTTCTCTTATATACTCCAAAGCATAGTCAGATAGATTCATCTTTCCCCCCAATTGGGTAGGCATAACAATAGGGTTAGCACATAACACTTCAAACAACACCACTCCAAATGAATAGACATTATACTTTTTAGTAATAGTCAGCCTGAGGAAATACCAAGGATCTACATATCCATAGCTCCTTTTGATGGCAGTTGATACATGATTGGTTGATTATAGCCATTATATTGGAAATCCCAAAATCAGAAACCTTGGCACCCAAATTTTTGTCTAGAATAATATTGGTACTCTTCACATCACGGTGTATGATTGTCAAGGCCCTTTGTTTCACTGATGCATATCTCTAGCCTCTGCTTACATGTCAAAATTATGTTTCTATGGTATTTTCCATAGAGATCCTTATATAATGTGCCATTGGGGACATAATCATAAATAAGACACATTTTAGAATTCTAATCACAGTAGCTATAGTTATATAAAATGTCCAAATTGGTAGTTTGAGTGTGGCTTGTGACACCCTATCCATAGGTCCTTTTTTGCATGCTCTTGTGACCCTTCTAGACACATTCTTTCTCAGTACCAATCATCCAGAAGCTTATGAACCCTGATTCCAACTCAGGTAGACCATATTTACTAAGCTAATCCTATTCCCCTAGGTCCCGATCCTATAGGATAGGAGCACCAAATCTGGACTATAGCACCAGACCCTAGGGTGTCCTATTTTCAATAATATTGTCTAATTGCACTTTAAGCCCCAATGGTCATTTTCTTCCAATTCCTATCCTTCACCATGTTAGCTTAGTGAAAATATATCTAACCCATGACCAATAGTTCCCTATAAAATCCCATCCAAAGGTCATTTACGAAGGGAGGTGATAAATCTTACAAAGCAAGCAAGAATACAAGCAAACTGTTAATGCAAACTTCTCTATTCTCTACATATAGTCACCCAACACGATTGCAAACGTATTCAAACTCTCATAATAGTCACTAACCACCTTAATAACTATCAATTTGGCATTTTACATCTGCATCACACTATTTGTGGGAGAACTATATAACGCTTGATCCCTCTTCAGAATATTGGTATGTAGGTAGTGTGCCGACACAAGGGGTGTGGATCACATGTACAATGCATCTTACACACACTAACCCCCCATTTTCAAGTGATTTAAATCTTGTTTATCAAGCATGATGGAGGGTTACAGTTTGAATATTAAATCATCTCTATAGCAAGCTCTATCAACATTCAGTACTCAAGATTTTGTAGGTAGTCTCATACTAGCACAGTGCAAAAACCCAAAAAAATTTAGGTCTCTATGACCAATTTCGAAAACAATAGTAGTAGATAACAACATCAAACCCTAAAGTGTCTTATTTTCAATGATCCTATCCTTTCACTAAATGAAAGCTTGATTTTGATTTGTGACACTATCCTATTCCTATACATCTAGTTTCAGACCCTGTCTCAGCCATCTTAGCTTGATTCCAGCTAGGTCATCATTTCTCTTTATTTATTGTTATTATTAGAAAGGTTAAAAAGATACATAAATTATACAAATCAAGATTGTAATTATTATAATATTATTTACTGATTCATTAATATATACCCTTAACTAAAAAAGGAATAAAACTCCATTATTCCAAAAAAATTCAAATCATTTGATGAACCTAATTTACTTCATTTTTACACAAAAACCCTAGAAACCCTAGGGAAAATTCTTTACTAATTTTTCTATTATTTTTTTGAGTTTTTTCTTGCATATTTAAATTATAATTTCATATTTAATTTTTAAATTTACCGTAGTAATTTTAAAAATCATTTATTTCAAACCTTAGTTGAATTTACTAGGTCCCTTTGTTCTTGAGGTATCACCTTACATGTTTGTGAGCTTCGTATCCTTTTTTATGCATATTCTAGTTCATTGTTTATTTTTATTTTTATTTAATATTCTCTTTCATTTTTCAAGTTGTTTTCCTTATGCCATTTAATTTCCTTTCATCTCTTCCTTTGAGACAAAGTGCAAGAGTTAGTGACAACCCTCCTGAATTCACCCAGACTCCTTAGACCCATCCATATACCATAGATAAACAACTAGCTTAGCTTCCTACTATAGATCTTACACATCCAAATTACACTAATTTCCATGAAGATAATTTTGATAATGAGCAGTATGAAAATAAAAATGATGATACATACACCAATGTTCATGACCCACCACATCGGGTTCTTGATCCACTTCCACCTATTATTGATAATGATGTTGTCATCAACAAAGACTTAATTCTACAAATTTTTAGATAGAAACTCACAGAATAGCCCTGAGATCGTGCCCTTTCTTACAATCTATCATAGAAATTAAAAAATTTAAGCAATTTGAGTCTTATTCCTTCAAAACAACCAATTACAAATGACACTACGGAGGCAATTATGTCTCAACAACCCCCCTATAGTAGCCCAACCTTCCTATATGGCACCACCAATTACGACTAGTACATCCTTATCTCCTGATGTGGTTGCCTTTGTGCAAGAGATAAAATCTCTTCAATCTAAGGTCCTACATTTTGATTAAGGTGCCCCTAGACCAACATAGGCTTTGGATTCTTTAGCTCTACTTCATACACCATTGACACATCATATTGCTTCTACACCCTTGCCACCAAGTTTTATTCAACCCAAGCTCACTCTATATGATGGAAATGGTGATCTAGAAACACACTTGAGAGATTTTCATGTATCATGGTTAGACTATGTGCCAAATGATTGGTTACTAACCAAGTTATTTACATGGAGTTTAAAGAATTATGCTTAAAATAGTTCTATAGTCTATCAAATCAGTGGGTTAACACATTCAATCCTATAGCTAACATATTCCTAGCTCATTTCAACATTAACATCAGAGATAAGGTTTCTTATGTCCAAGTTGCACAACAAAAACAAAGGTCAAATGAGCATCTCATAGATTATGTTCTTTGATATAAGACTATCTTGGATAAAATGATTAGCCCTATGACCAATCAAGAATTATAGGATCTCTTCAAATAAATTTTTATGCTAGCTTTACATGAGTCAATAATGTTCAAAATATTCTCTTCTTTTATTGAGTTATGTCATACACTAAATGAAAAGGAAGTCAAATTAATTTCAATGAGCAAACTCAAGTACACAAGCACATCAGAAGCAACAAACAAGACTAACAGTAAAGTCCCATTCAAAGTAAAGGTTAATGATAGCAAAATTCAAAATCAACCTAAAATTAATGCAGATTTAGAGACCCCTTAGTGAGTGGTTTTATAAGCACCTCCTCAATGAGCATTTACCAATCTACCAATATCTCCAACTAGAGTGTTACAGCAACTTTTGAAAGGCAACATCATATCTCTCCCTCCTAATCAGGAAGTTAACACAACAAAGCCTCTTCTATATGGATATGATAAACATGCATTTTGTGATTCTCATAGGGCACTAGGCCATACAACAAACATATGCATCAGTTTATGACATAAGATAAATGACTTGATAGATGAAAACCTCATTGATCTTGGCACTCCAGTTGAGCCTTATTAGGCAAAGTAAACATAGGATAAGGATATAAAAATTTTCTTAGATCCTTTCCCAAAGCATTCTAAACAAGAGAAATGGGATACATCAGGTGTTCACCATGCATATTCTGCACACCCTCCACCAAATACATACCTGGCACCTTCAGCTAAGTCACATCCTTTGAGAAACATGATGAATGTGTATAATTCCAAAGTTTTAGCTAGACCTTACATCTCCTTCTAAGAGCCAAAGATAGTTGAGGATGATTAAAATTACCTTACACTCTTTATCAGATCCTACATTGATCATTACCCCATTCATAATGTTCTCATAGATAATGAATCTAGTATGAACATGTGCACTATGACATTACTACAAAATTTGGGATATTCAGAGTAGGGTATTACCTTGATGAACACAATTATCAACAGATTTAGTAGGCACATATAAATTTTATTGGGTGAGATTGTACTTCCTCTATAGGTTAGACCAATACATGTGGCCACACCATTTACTATTATTCCTAGTGCAGGAGTCTTTGACATGTTGCTTGGTCGACCATGGATCCAAAAACTTCAAGCAGTGCCTTCTATAATTCATAGATACATGAAATTCATTCATGCTAATTAGGTTATTACAATTGGTTGATTTTTGTATGAGTTACCACTCCCCACTTTAGATCCATATCTTACTCCACAATCACTAGTTCCAACTTCTACACCAGTTACAGTTCTTCCCCTAGTTAAGATTAAACCACAGTTGAGGACATCCTCGCCAACATAGAGAGTTCATACACTTCCACAGAGGCATTTTTTAGAGAAACCATAGTTTCAAAAATCTAAACAGTTTCTAACTACGGTGTTCACACCCAAGGCAATATCATTGAGGTCTCATGGCTCTACACATAGAGCACATGTTCAGAGAGCTTCTTCTACCACTAGATGGGTCCCTAAGAGCCCTAAAGTTACATCCACTTCTCAGAGTTATAGGGGATTTCCATAGTCGATTTCCACTATAGAGATTTCAGAGCATTTACAACATACACAACTTTTAGATTCAGTCTTAACCCTTCTATCATGCTTCACGATCATGTACGATCCATATCCTTGATACAGGACACCATGATAGGGAGTCTCTCATTAGACTCATTGGTTAGTGTTGTTTCTTCTCAGTCTTTCTTGTACATAGCTTCTTTTCAATTTCTTGTGTATAGTTTCCTTATTATTTTTGGTACACATTTTTTATATAATTACTTATACATAGCTTATTTCAAAATACAAAAACATTCAAATATTCCAAAATGCAAAAACATTCAAATAAATCAAAAACACCAAAAAACATTTCAAATGTATGCATTATCCATGTTTTACATTTCTACCACCATGCTAGACTTACATTTTGCTGTTTTATGTTATTGTTTGTCAATTTATCTACATTACCATGATTCACTTGATCTTATTTGAGTGTGTGCAATGACATCTAGATCCTTGATTGCTTCACTCTACCCATTAAGGAGGAATCCTACTTCTACATTCGAGCCATACATTGACATATCTACCTATTGGGGGCATCTTCTACATGACTACACCATCCAGGTTATGTCATTCCTACACCACACACTCTAGTTATCATATTGATGTACATTACTTACTAGCTTACACAGATTATTCTAGCGACACTCACTAGTATATAGCACTTGTGTTTTCTTAGCATCTACCTAGTCTTATACGACATGTTTTGCATACTTTCACTTCTTATTTTGATTAATTAGATGTGATTGTATTTCTAATATTTGCATGCCTTCCTTTCTTGCTTTGAGTAGCTAGATGTGATTTCATTTTCTCAGATCTTATTTTATCTCTTGTGTGTGCCTTAGGACATTTGCCAATGTTCTTTGCTTATACTCTTTTATGTGTTTGTGGCCTTCATGCCAACCTTGCTTGTTTTCAATTGTATGTGTATGTGGCATTTGAACATGCCTTGTATGCTTACTTTCCTAGTTTGAGTGGCATGTGCCCATGTCCCTTGTTTTATTGGCCCCTTGGCCACTTTTCTATGCTTATTACTTCTTACCTTGCATGTTTATTTGCTTCTCAATTGTATGCAATGCCATGATACACATCATGCATTATTCTTGATCTCTTGGATGCCATGATGGAAATCATGCTCCATCCCTCCTTGACAACTAACAACTAACATATCTAGTTTCAATTCAGTATATTGCACATACTATTACATTTTTACATCTATCTAGGCATACCCCTATTGATCTAATAAATCTCTAATACAAACTATGTTATATCTTGAGACATGTTTTTTATTATCATTACTATATCATGTATTTCATAGCATAACACATTTACAAGGATTTTTCTTTTGAGGGTAGTCATTGCAGCGTCTTCATTCCTACCCTCAAAAGAGGGGGCAATAAACAAGGGTTTTATCATAGAGATGAGAGCCTCTATTGATCAAAAAACTCAATTTTTAGAACACTCAGAATAGTAACTAGAACCCAAACAAGATAGAACAAACCAAGAAAATAATGATGAACATACAACAATGATCAAAAATAGCAAAGGATGAGTGCCATATTTGGACTACATCATTGGACAACAAAGTGTCCTATTTTTAGCATTTCTATCCAAACAGTAGAAAAACCAAATTTTCTAAAAATAGATAAAAAATAAGTTCAATTATAGTTTTGTCATCTATAATTCAGTTCAAATTGGGCAGTTTCAATGTAGTTTTACTCAGAGTATCCGGATATAAGGGGCGTCATAGGTGGCTTGATGGCTCTCACTTCTAGTTTCAAATTAGGTAGTTGGTACAACTTCTAGATCAAAATCCATGTTACAGACACCAGTGATTGGGAGTAATGTGCATGGCACATTTGCCTTCTTTTATTTTTAGTTCATTGCATGACCCAGGTATTCTTAGCAGTTGTGTGCCTTATTCCATTTGTAGGTGGTTGGCATCATTTTGAAGTGGCTTTCATATAATCCTAGTTCCCAGTTTTGGAGTGGCTTTCATACAAGCCTAATCTCCACCTTTCAGAGTGGCCAAGATTTTCCTAGTTCTTATCACACATTTGACTATCCATGCCACATTGTCAAATTACAAAGCATTCATAGGCTTCAAGAGCCATCTCATACGATACATATTCATACTGGTATCAGTTCATAGTTTCACACTTCGAAGGCAATGATGGAGCCAAAAGACTAACTAGCCTTTGTATTCTTGAGCCACCCTTAGGGAATTGAGCACTCAAATCCATTCATGATATTACTCTTGGGTCAGCACATACCCAACATCACTCAAACATCACTCAGCATCACAATATATTCATGCCTCACAATGTGCTCTCTTTATGCATAGTCATCATCACACATCTTCATGGGCTTCACCCTTGTAGGTAAGTTCAAGTAGACTTTCTAATTTTCCTTTATTCTAATATTTCGCTTTACTGCATCACTAGAATAAAGGGGGGGGGGGGAATTTAGTCATATAAAATGTCAAAATTGGTAGTTTGAGTGTAGCTTGTGACACCCTATCCATATGTCCCTTTTGCATGCTCTTATGACCCTTCTAGACACCCTCTTGCTCATTAGCAGTCATCTAGAACCTTCTAAACCTTGATTCTAGCTCAACTAGACCATATTTCCTATACCAATCATGTTCTCTTAGGTCAAGAGCCTATAGGACATGAGTGCCAAATTTTAACTACATCGCTAGACCCTAGGGTGTCATATTTTTAGTGCTCCTATCTAATTACACTTTGAGCCCCAATGGTCATTTTATTCTAATTCCCATCCTTCATCATGTTGACTTAGCACGAATACATCTAACCCATGACCAATAGTTCTCTATAAAATCCCATCTAAAGGTCATTTACAAAGGGAGGTGACAAATCTTATAAATCAAGCAAGAATACAATCAAACTATTAAGGAAAACTTCCATATTCTCTACATATAGTCACCCACAACTACAAACATATTCAAACCCTCATACCAGTCCCTGGCCACCTTAAGCACTCTCAATTTGGAATTTTACATTCGCATCACACTATTACACAAAGCACATTAGGTGGGAGAACTACATATGACTTGATCCCTCTTTGGAGTATTGGTATGTAGGTAGCGTACCCACACAAGGCATATGGATCACACATTCAGTGCATCTTGCACACACTAACCCCTCATTTTCAAGTGATTCAAATCTTGTTTATCAAGCATGATGGAGGGTTAGGGTTTGAATATTAAATCATCTCTACAACAAGCTCCATCGACATTCATCACTCAAGATTTCACAGGTAAGCTCATACTGACACAATGCAAAAACCCAAAAAGTTTCAAGTCTTTGTGACTAGTTTGAATAATGACAGTATAAGTGGAAAATAATGCCAGACCTCAAAGTGTCTTATTTTTGGTGGTCATGTCTTTTCATCAAAATAAATTTAGATTCTGATTTACGACATTGTCCTAGCCCTGAATAACTAGTTTTAGACCCTGTCTCAACCATCTCAACTTATTTCTAGCTAAGTTATTATTTCTCTTTATTTATTACTATTATTAAAAAGGTAAAAAAGATATATAAATTATATAAATCAAGATTGTAATCATTGTAATATTATTTACTAATTTAGTAATCTAAACCCTTAACTAAAATAGGAATCAAACTCCATTATTCCCAAACAAGTTAAATTAGTAGCCTATCAAAGATACCAGATGTTTGTGCCTCTTTACTGCAACTTTGATGCCATACCTGAGTTCTCCTCTATAAAACTTTTTGAATCCTCTAACCCCCAAGAGGAGGGAGTCATTAAAATTGTTAGTTGCATCTTGAACCTCTCCAAGACTAAAGTACCTAAAAAATATGAATCAAATAGAGGATGGCTATGAATCAGTGGGACACCCATCACTGTTTGTTTCATGATCCTAAAAAAGGTTGTCGGTGAGGAATCCTAAACTGTAATTGAAAAAATTGTGAAATATGTTTTTTTTTTTGGAATGGTCTACCTTCTACCATGGACACGTGATTGAGAGCCAAGGTTTTGGAAGGTAGTTATTACAGATTATCAATGGCAAATAAGAAACCATTGTTCATGTTTATGTAGATGCCCTACAGAAAATTCCTTTTAGAATTGGTTTCATGATGATTTTATAACAGGTATCTTAGTTCCAACTTTTCATATATGGGTTCCTTGTTTGGGGAACCTTAGATGATCAAGTATAGATCCAAAGTGTTATGGCTCGTGTGGTTGAAAGTTATATGACTTTTATGGAAAAAGGCACAAAGCTATGTTTCAAGAAGACCCAACCCCTCTCAGCTCAAAGGAGTTGAAGCAGTTCATGCAAGAATTCACATTGCTTACAAGAGGTAAACAAAGGAGAAAGAGGTAAATAGAGGAGAATCAAGAAAGATATTGAGTGGGGAAGACATTTTGGCAAAATTGAGATGGATTAAAAGAGGTAAATTAAGGAGAATTAACAAAGATATTGAGTAGGGCAGATATTCAGGCAAGAAACGATGTTGCGTAATCGAGATAATTTGAGGAGAATCAACAAAGATTTTGAATAAGGTTAACATTTAGGGAAGTGTTAACATTGCTTATACTAAATAAATATGGGAGAATCAACAAAGATATCGAGCAAAAAAGACATTCAAACAAGAAATAAAAGAGAATCAACAAAGATATGGAGTAAAGAAGACATTCAGACAAGCATAGTCCTTGATTAAAATTAAAAGAGGTAAATCGAGGAGCATCAACAAAGATATTAAATGGGGAAAATATTGAGACAAGAACTGACATTTCATATACAAGGTAAATCATACATAATCAACTGAGTGGGGAAGGCATTTAGTTAAGAAATAATATTTCTTATAAAAGTTAAAACCTAGTCCCATTCTTTGATTTAACTCTCCTATAGCTTGAAGTAATATAAGATGTATTTTTACCACAAGGGAAAAATGACCAAAGTACCTACAAAATATGGTAGCAACTGAAGGCAATTCAGTGCATTCAGTTCTCTTGTGTGAAGTACTAGCATTAGTAGTCCCTCCTCCCTGAACAACAAGAGTCACCCTTAGTATCCTTATTCTTTCTTTTCAGAACCAAGTGGAAACTTAGGAAAGATTGCAAAGAGACTGCAACAACAACGCTCCCTAATATAGATCCAATTATATAACCCTTATGAATTTGATTGCTATTTATTCTTCTACTCATAGGCCCATTTGATGAGTTTTCTACAGCTTCCTAACTTCCTCAGTCACCACATGATTTGGGCCTACAAGATTTCATGCTCTATCATTGAGCTTAAACATTTCCAGCACATTTAGAATTGCATCGTAGTATTGTGGATGTGTTTCCTTGTTAGGATACATAGCCACCCATATGTCTATTATACCTGATTCATATGCAGGCACATTCATCAAATAATCTCTATAAATAGGGTGGTTTGGCCCATAAACCGTTGCAACAACATCAAAGGCTTGCTCTGCAGTTTGATTGTTGATATAAATGTCGAAAGTCTTTTGGTTTATTTTTGTGAATTCAATCTCATAGAAGTGTAGACGAAGTAGGCAACTGAAATTGGTATAAATATTGCTAAAAATCTAGGTTAAATTGAAGTTGATATTAATTATGGAGATGGGATGTATCTTCAGGGTCAAATACATCTCCCTGTTCAATCTACGTACGATTTGTCCCTGTGATAGCCTCAACAACTCCAAATATGTAGGGTACATCATTACACTAAGTCTTGCCATAATATCATTAATAAGAGATATCGAATCCTGCGTACATTCAATCTATATATATTCTACATGGCAGTGTTTGAGGTTATAGGAAATGGATGGTGGGAATCAGAGGATGAGAGGGCTTCTCAAACAATAGATTCAGGATGGATACGATCTCCATTACATTGATAAATGCATAAGACTCAGGGTTGTTTGGTTTAGGGGAAAAGATGATGTCAAGCTACTTCTACTCGCTGACATGAATGCAAAATTCCATGACATAATTGGATTATTTTAGAGTTGTAGTGAAACTGTGGAGTAGAGCATAAGGCCCACAGTTGATAGAAAAAATAACGTTAGATAAATTGAAGCAGTTGTAGGAGGGGTGAAAGTGATGGAGAAAATGCCTTTGAGTAGTGTAGCTTGGAGAGCTCAAACTTGAGCTACTATTGGGGCTTGAACTTACACTTGAGTTTGTGGGGAGGGGAGGAACACTACCATCTTCTATGTCCATTATTACTGATTGTGTTTTTTTGTTGTGCACCATTTTGCCATTGCCATTCTCCCATTTCATGATGTTTTTTATTGTGCACATTTTTTTATCTTGAACCAAATATCAAATGAAATGATGTCAGATCTCTATATGTTTTGATCTAACATGAAACACATGATTATTCATCATGATAATAATGTTACTATTATCACAAAAAAATGTAGTTGGATGTCCTTGAATTAAATGTAAATCCTCCAATATCTTTCGAATCCATATTGTTTGACAACTTGTTACTGCTGATGCAATATACTCTACTTCTACTAAAGAGAGAGCCATAGTTCCCTACTTTTTACTACTCCAATATACAACTCTAGAACCAAGTGAGAATATATAACCAGATATAGATTTTATATCATCAATTAAACTAGTCCAATCAAAATTTGTGTAGCCAACTAACTCAAATTTTTCAGTGGAAAAATAATGAATGCCAAAAAAATTGTGCCACTCACATATCGTATGATTCTTTTTGTAGCACGCCATTGAGACTCATGTAGAACCTGCATGAATAAAGAGATGAGACTCACAACATACATAATGTCAGGGTTTGTTGTAGTGAGATACATAAGGCTCCTAACCAAACTTTTGTACAAAGTAGCACCCACTTTGAAACTTGCATCTTCCTTGGTTAATTTCTCACCAAGGCTTATACGAGTTGCAATTGTTGTGCATGTCATCATTCTCAACCTTTTCTATAAATCAGGTACATATTTTTTTTTATAAAATAATATACTTGCTACTTGTTTCACTTCTACACCAAGAAAATAATGCATGCATCCCATATCTTATATTTCAAATTCCTATTTCATTTCTACCTAAATTTTTTTCATGAGAGTTTTACTATAACCTATATAAATAAGATCATCAACATAAAGACAAATAATGAGAATATAATTACCAATATGTTGGACATACATGGTTGGCTCTGAATGGTTTTTGTGGAATCCTTTCTTCAAAAAATAACTATCAATCTGAGCATCCCAGACACGAGGAGCTTGCTTCAACCCATAAAGTGTTTTATTCAACTTGTAAACCAATTACTCTTTACCTAGAATTTCATATCCCATGGGTTGTTCCACAAAGGCTTCCTCATCTATATATCCATTACAAAAGGTTGATTTTACATCCATCTGATATACTAGCCACTTGTATTATGCAGCGATAGCTAAAAAATCTTGATTGTATCAAGTCTAAAACTGGAGCGAAAGTTTTTAAATAATCTACTTCATGTGTTTGTGCAAATCCCTTGACAACTAGTCTTGCCTTGTGTCTTCTCATAGAACCATTAGCATGATATTTCACCTTATAAATCCATTTGAAATGAATTACCTATTTGTCTTTTGGAAGTTGCACTAATTCCCATGTATTATTTTTATCAATTTCTTGCATCTCATCATTCATAGCATCAAGCTTATATTGTTTCTTTCATTGCTTATTCATATACAGAGGGTTCAACTTGAATTGTACTAAGCAAAGAAAAATTAGCAAGTGGATTCACATTACTCCTTTGATAAAATTCATTTAAACTCCATACCTTTCTTGAAGAGCTTGGACTTGATGTTAGACTTGAACTATCCCCTGAAGGTGTGGTAGTAGATGACCCTGGTGATCCTGAAATTGGAGAGCTCGAACTTGAGCTACTATTGGGGCTTGAACTTCCACTTGAGCTTGTGTGGATAAGAGAAATACTTCCATTTTCTATGTCCATTATTACTGCCAGTGTTTTTTGTTGTGCACCTTTATGCCATTGTCATTCTCCCCCTTCATCAAAAACCACACCCTAACTAACAATTCAATTTTTTGTGTTAGGATTATAAAGAATCTATATCCTTTAGTTGCATCAAAATATCCCACAAAAATACAATGTTGATATTTTGCATCCAACTTCATCCACTTTTGAACCGGAATATGAACATATGCATGTCAACCAAATACACGAAGATGAGCCATTGAAGGCTTGTGACCACTCAAGTTTTTTTTTGGAGTGATGTGAATTACTTTTGTGGGGCTTCAATTCAAGATGTATACTGGTGTTGCCACTGCTTCTCCTCAACAACAATTTTGAATATTTTTTTACAACATACTTCATGCCATTTCCATAATCGTACGATTCTTTCTTTTTGCAATCCCATTTTGTTGGGGGGTATACGTTGCATTACGTTGTCTCTTGATGTCATTTTTGTTTTAAAAATTAAAAAAAAAATCTTTGGAAGTGAGTTCTCCCCCTCTATCTTGTTAGGTTGTGGAGCTAAAAGCTTCACTGATGCAGACATGGAGGAGGTTGCTGAGTTGCAGAGCAACCGACATTGGTGTGATCAGCCAATGTCAGTCATATACAGTGAGAAGAGCAATCGACATCGGTCATGGATCAGCCGACGTCAATCACCTCCAAGCAGACAGGGACCGATGTCGGTCGCCTGTGCGGTTCCAGAACTACCAGTTCACTGACAGTTAGTTAACGAACTAGTTGTTTGCATGTCAAAGACCAATTTTAGACTTGAAGCTGTGGATCTAATTATTGTAATTAGATGTCTAATTATTGTTTGTATGACATCTATATAATAGACTCATGGGTTATATTGTAATGTGTGCTAGAGAGTAAGAGAGCAAATATTAGCTCCTTCAGAGAGAAGAGAGCATGGTGTGTTCCTCCTAGTGCCATAGTGCCAAGTATGGGTGCTGGTTTAGAGAATTAGAAGGGTTCTTCATGTATGTAGGATCTTAGTAAACAGGTGTGCAAGGACATGTTTAGAGATCTATATGGTAAGTAAGACCATTGATCTGCAGGTGTATGTGTGTGCGAGGTCTAAGTTTGCAGGTATGCAGAACCAAGTTGATTTGCAGGTGACAGCAACACAAAAGGTAGAAAGATCAGGTAGGATCTACTTGGAGTACGGTGTGTACTCGGTCAAAGAGCAAAGAGGAAGGCAAGGTAGTTCCTTTCAAAGTAAGATCATTTGAGTTGCAGTTTGTTGCAAGTTCATGGGAGATCTACTTGGAGTATGTATATATACTCAGATTTAGAATGCGTGGAGCACTTGTGTACTGGCAGTAGTGATACTGACTAGTGGTACTGGTAGTAGCGGATACTGACTGGTTGGAGGTGAACACTTTGTGTTTGAGTTGTGTGTTGAGACCGTAAGAGAGAGAGAGTGAGCTCTTGAAGATATTTATTGTTTATGCCATAAAGGTGTGGAAGCCCTAGAGGTGTGTAAAGAAAAAGAACTGTGGTAATATTTTTTGTTGTATTTCCTTTTGAAAGAGTATTAATATAATTGGGTATTGTCTATCATATTATGTGTTATTTCTAAATTTTAGTTACTTGTACTTCTAGTTTAATTATATATGTTTAGTTTCTTGGTAATCAATGGTGCTTTCAAGTCCTAACAGTTGGTATCAGAGCATGTTTGTTGTTCTAAATTCCTGACAGTTGGTATCAGAGCTAAGGTTGCAGGGAGCAAGTTTGTGTTTGGTTATAAGACACTCTCAGAGGTTTTTGATTGAGTGGGAGTAGAGCAATGGTAGAAGAAAGTAAGCTAAGAATGAAAGAATTGAAAAGCATGAATGGTCAATTACGGTGTTATAGAAAGAAAGAGCAGAAAAAGAAAGATTGTTGGTTGGTAGCAGATCAGCATGAAGGAACTGAAGAAGTAGATGTTGCAAGTGTTGTTGCACAAGATGCTTTGAGAGGTTTCTTGGATAAAGTAGAATCTTATTTTATAGATTCTGTTGCCTCTTTCCATGCAGCTTGAAATAGAGTATTTTTTCATGTTAAGGTCTTTGGAGACTTTAGAAAGATTTATTAAGACGCTGGTGTGCCTTGCCAAAGAATTGGCAAAGTGAAAGTAAAGCTGAAATTATAGGCAGCCAACACATGGGTGTTGAAGGAGGTCATGCAAGTCCCGATCTTGAAGATGTGGCTAATTTTTTCAAAAAAGTTAGGTGATGAGATATGCACAGAAACTCTTACAGTGGATGCACTTGAATTAGTGTGTGGTAAGAAAGCAGGTACTCTTTATCTACTTGCTTGCATTACTTAATCTTCTTTTGTTGTAAAGACGTAGCTTTGTAAGCTTGGTCACATGAGCAAGAAGAAGATGCATGTTTTTAAGAGGAAGTCAAATGTCTTTGACAGACTTAAGAACTGGAAAGCCTTAGTGTTTCTGGAGAAGATGATGGACAGAGATTAGTGGAGAAGGTTGGACATCTCTGAGCAAGGCGATTTAGATAGGGTTTTGATCCATGGAGAGCTCGCAGGTAAAAAGTCATCACTCATAGGCAAACACAGTTATCAGCGTTGGTCAAAGGGAACCGACATCGAACAGACAAGTGCCAATGTCGGTCATGTGCAGACCAAAGCTGGTGGTGTCGGGCAGGGTGGCTGCCGGTGTCAATAAGGGAACTGATGTCGGTGACCAGGTAAGACTAACGTCAATTAGAAAACTGATGTTGATAGAAAGGACAGTCGCATGGGAACTGATGTTGGTCGAATGTAGATTGTGTGGTGACCGAGGTTGGTCACTGTAACAAATTTTGGGTGGACAATAAGCTATCAAGGAGTCTTAAACACCTATATAGAGGACTGAAAGGGTAAGTAAGCCTCAAGTTCATTGTTCTTCTTTATACTCGTTGCTCACTGTAGAGCAGAAAGGATCTAGGAAACAGTGGGAGCATGGCATGAATGAGAATGCAGAACCAAACGAAAGATTTGGTAGAGCTTTCAGTCAGAAAAAAGCACTGAAAGATGAATAGATACCTTAGTTAAAGAATAGAGAGAATGGACACGTGAGACGGAAGGCCAGGTCATATAGTCTTGAGAAAGCTGTAAGACAGTGGTACAGGGTTTGGCAGGTGGATGACAAAGCAGAGCTTTAGTCAATGTCAGTGTAACCATTGTATTTGTCTTACCAGGTGGATGATGGTCGCGACATTATTCTATTACTATATGTGGAGGATGAGCTTGGTGCAGGTTCAGACATACATGGTTTTTTCTGAGTTAAAGGTAAAGTTAGTTCAGAGGTGTGTCATAAAAAATTTGAAAGAGCAAAATTCTTTGGCATGAATGTGTTCTAGAGACATGGGAGATCATAGGTTAATTTTGTCTCCAGATGATTGTGTGATATTGATTAGCACGTCGATGGTTGGACAATTCACAGAACAGGGTCCTGATTCACATGATGAGGTTAAGTATATGTGTACTAGACCTGGGTTGCCCACGTAGTGGGCATTGTCAAAAAGTTTGGAGCTGATTTGGGAAAGAAGCACTAGAGGGCAGTTCAATAGATTTTCAAGTATCTGAGAGGGACCAACAGCAGGTGCACATGTTATGCAGGGTCAAGTTTTTTTCTACATGTATTTGTAGATGCGAATGTGGTAGGTTACTTAGATGACAGGGGGTTCACCACAGGGGTTGTGGTGGTTGGTCTTCAAATTTGAGCTTGAAGAGGGATACAAGCCAAAAAATAAATTAAACAGTGTACAGGTACAGGTACAATGCAACTGTTTATCTCTAAGTGAGAGATTATTAGGTTGTGGAGCTAAAAGCTTCACTGATGCAGACATGGAGGAGGTTGCTGAGTTGTAGAGCAACTAACGTCAGTCTGATCAGTTGACGTCAGTCATATACAGTGAGAAGAGCAACTGACGTCGATCATAGATCGACCGACAGTGATCACCTCCAGGAAGACAAGGACCAATGTCAGTTGCCTGTGTGGTTTTAAAACTGCCAGTTCCCGGACAGTTAGTTAATGAACCGATTGTTTGCATGTCAAAGGCTAATTTTAGACTTGAAGCTATAGATCTAATTATTGTAATTAGATGTCTAATTATTGTTTGCATGAGATCTATATAATAGACTCATGGGCTGTATTGTAATGTGTGCTAGAGAGTAAGAGAGCAAATATTAGCTCCTTCAGAGAGAAGAGAGCATGGTGTGTTCCTCTTAGTGCCATAGTGCCAAGTATGGGTGTTGGTTTGGAGAATCGAAAGGGTTCTTCATGTATGTAGTATCTTGGTCAGCAGGTGTGCAAGGCCATATTTAGAGATCTACATGGTAAATAAAATCATTGATCTGCAAGTGTATATGTGTGTGAAGTCTAAATTTGCAGGTGTGCAAAACCAAGTTGATTTATAGGTGGCAGCAAGATCAAGGTGACAGCAACACAACAAATAGCAAGATCAGGCAGGATCTACTTGGAGTACGATGTGTACTCGGTCAAAGAGCAAAGAGGAAGGCAAGGTAGTTCCTTCTAAAATAAAATCATTTGAGTTGCAGGTTGTTGCAAGTTCATGGGAGATCTACTTGGAATATGTATGTATACTCAAATTTGGAGTGCGTGAAGCACTTGTATACTGGCAGTACTGATACTGACTAGTGGTACTGGCAGTAGTGGATACTGACTGGTTGGAGGTGATCACCAATTTTGTGTTTGAATTATGTGTTGGGACCGTAAGAGAGTGAGCTCTTGAAGAGATTTACTATTTATGCTCTAGAGGTGTGGGAGCTCTAGAAGTGTATAAAGAAGAAGAACTGTGGCAATCTTCTTTATTGTATTTCCTTCTGAAAGAGTATTAATACAATTAGGTATTGTCTCTCATATTCTGTGTTATTTTTAGATTTTAGTTACTTATACTTCTAATTTAATTCTACATGTTTAGTTTCTTGGTAATCAATGATGATTTCAGACCATAACAGTTGGTATCAGAACATGTTTGTTGTTCTAGATTCTTGATAGTTGGTATTGGAGCTAAAGTTGCAGAGAGCAGGTTTGCGTTTGGTTACAGGACACTCTTAGGAGTTTCTGATTGAGTGGGAGTAGAGCAATGACAGAAAAAAGTAAGCTAAGAATGGAAGAATTAAAAAGCACGAATGGTCAATTACGATGTTATGAAAAGAAAGAGCAAAAAAAAATATATTTTTGGTTGGTAGCAGATAAGCATGAAGGAACTGAAGAAGCAGATATTGTAGGTGGTGTTGCACAGGATGCTCTAAGAGGTTTCTTAGATAAAGTAGAATCTTGTTTTATAGATTATGTTGCCTATTTCTATGCTTCTTGAAATATAGTATTTTTCAATATTAAAGTCTTTGGAGACTTTGAAAAGATTTATTTAGGGGCTAGTGTGCCTTGCCAAAGAATTGGCAAAGCAGAAGTAAAGCTGAAATTGCAAGCAGCCAACACATGGGTGTTGAAGGAGGTCATGCAAGTCTCGATCTTGAAGATGTGGCTAATTTTTTTAGAAAAGTTGGGTGATGAGAGATGCACAGAAACTCTCACAGCGGATACACTTGAATTAGCATGTGGTAAGAAAGTAGGTACTCTTTATCTACTTGCTTGTATTACTGATTCTTTTTTTATTGTAAAGACATGGATTTGTAGGCTTGGTCACATGAGCAAAAAAGAGATGCATGTTCTTAAGAGGAAGTCAGATGTCTTTGACAGACTTAAGAACTAGAAAGCCTTAGTGTTTCTGGAGGAGATGATAGACAGAGATCAGTGGAGAAGGTTGGACATCTCTGAGCAGGGCAGTTTGGATAGGGTTTTGATCCATAGAGAGCTCGCAGGTAAAAAGTCATCACTCATAGGCAAACACAGTTACCAGTGTCGATCAAGGGGAACCGGCATCGAATAGACAGGGGTTGATGTCGGTCATGTGTAGACCAGAGTTGGTGGTGTCGGGTAGGGTGGCTGTCGGCGTTAGTAAGGGAATCGACGTCGGTGACCAGGTAAGACCGACGTCGATCATAAAATTGACATCGATAAAAAGCACAGTCGTATGGGAACTGATGTCAGTCAGATGCAGATTGTGTGGTGACTGAGGTTGGTCACTGTAACGGATTCTGGGTGGACAATAAGCTGTCAAAGAGTCTTAAACGCCTATATAGAGGACTGAAAGGGTAAGTAAGCCTCAAATTCGTTGTTCCTCTTCTTTATACTCGTTGCTCACTGTAGAGTAGAAAAGATCCAAAAAATAGTGGGAGCATGGCATGAATGAGGATGCAGAACCAAATAAAAGATTTGGTAGAGTTGCCAGCTAGAAGAAAGCACTAAAAGATAAATGGATACCTTAGTTAAAGAATAGAGAGAATGGACACGTGAGACGAAAGGCCAGGTCATATGGTCTTGAGAAAGCTGCAAGACAGTGGTACAGGGGTTGACAGGTGGATGACAAAGCAGAGCTTTAGTTAATGTTAGTGTAACCATTGTATTTGTCTTACCAGGTGGATGATGGTCGCAACATTATTCTATTACTATATGTGGAGGATGAGCTTGGTGCAGGTTTAGACATACAGAGTTTTTTCTGAGCTAAAGGTAAAGTTAGTTCAGAGGTGTGTCATAAAAAAATTGAAAGAGCAAAATTCTTTGGCATGAGTGTGTTCTAGAGACATGGGTGATCATAGGTTGAATTTGTCTCTAGATGATTGTGTGATACCGATTAGCACGCCGATGGTTAGACAGTTTACAGAACAAGGTCTTGATTCACATAATGAGGTTAAGTATATGCGTACTGGACTTGGGTTGCCCATGCAGTGGGCACTGTCAGAAAGTTTGGAGTCGATCTGGGAAAGAAGCACTAGAGGGCAGTTCAATGGATTCTCAGGTATCTGAGAGGGACCAGCAGCAGGTGCACATGTTATGCAGGGTCAAGTTCTTTTCTACATGTGTTTGTAGATGCGGATGCGGTAGGTTACTTAGATGACATGAGGTTCACCACAGGGGTTGTGGTGGTTGGTCTGCAAAGTTGAGCTTGAAGAGGGATACAAGCTAAGAAACAAATTAGATGGTGTACAGGTACAGTGCAACTATTTATCTCTAAGTGGGAGATTATTAGGTTGTGGAGCTAAAAGCTTCACTGATGCAGACATGAAAGAGGTTGCTGAGAGGTTGTTGAGTTGCAGAGCAACTGATGTCAGTCTGATCAGCTGACATCAGTCATATACAGTGAAAAGAGCAATCAACGTTGGTCATGGATCGGTTGATGTCAGTCACCTCTAGGCAAACAGGGACTGACGTCCATCACCTGTGCGATTCCAAAATTGTTAGTTTATAGACAGTTAGTTAACAAACTAATTGTTTGCATGTCAAAGGCTAATTTTAGACTTGAAGCTGTAGATCTAATTATTGTATTTAAATGTCTAATTATTATTTACATGAGATTTATATAATAGACTCATGGGTTGTATTGTAATGTGTGCTAGAGAGTAAAAGAGCAAATATTAGCTCTTTCAGAGAGAAGAGAGCATGGTGTGTTCCTCTTAGTGCCACAGTGCCAAGTATGCGTGCTGGTTTGGAGAATCAAAAGAATTTTTTATGTATGTAAGATCTTAGTCAGCAGGTGTGCAAGGCCACATTTAAAGATCTACATGGTACGTAAGATCATTGATCTACAGGTGTATGTGTGTGCGAGCTCTAAGTTTGCAGGTGTGGAGAACTAAGTTGATTTGTATGTGGTAGCAAGATCAAAGTGATAGCAACACAATAGGTAGCAAGATCAGGCAAGATTTACTTAGAGTACGGTGTGTACTCGGTCAAAAAGCAAAGAAGAAGGCAAGGTAGTTTCTTTCAAAGTAAGATCATTTGAGTTGCAAGTTGTTGCAAGTTTATGGGAGATCTACTTGGAGTATGTATGTATACTCGAATTTGGAGTGCGTGGAGCACTTATGTACTAGCAGTAATGATACTGACTAGTGGTACTGGCAGTAGTGGATACTGACTGGTTAGAGGTGAACACCAACTCTGTGTTTGAGTTGTGTGTTGGGACCGTAAGCAAGAGAGTGAGCTCTTGAAGAGATTTACTGTTTATGCCCTAGAGGTGTGGGAGCCCTAGAGGTGTGTAAGAAAGAATAACTGTGGCAATCTTCTTTGTTGTTTATCTTTCTGAAAGAGTATTAATACAATTGGATATTGTCTCTCATATTCTGTGTTATTTTTTAATTCTAATTACTTGTACTTCTGGGTTAATTTTGCATGTTTAGTTGCTTGGTAATCAATGGTGCTTCCAGGTCCTAACAGTTGGTATCAGAGCTAAGGTTGTAGGGAGCAAGTTTGTGTTTGGTTACAGGACACTCTCAAGAGTTTCTGATTGAGTGAGAGTAGAGCAATGACAGAAAAAAATAAGCTAAGAATAGAAGAATTGAAAAGCACGAATGGTCAATTACGGTGTTATGAAAAGAAAGAGCAAGAAAAAAAAAATTGTTGGTTGGTAGCAGATCAGCATGAAAGAACTGAAGAAGCAGATGTTGTAGGTGTTGTTGCACAAGATGTTCTGGGAGGTTTCTTAGATAAAGTAGAATTTTGTTTTATAGATTTTGTTGTCTCTTTCCATGCAGCTCGAAATAGAGTATTTTTCTATGTTAAGGTCTTTAGAGACTTTAGAAATATTTATTTAGGAGCTGGTGTGCCTTGCCAAAGAATTGACAAAGCAAAAGTAAAGCTGAAATTATAGGTGGCCAACACATGGGTGTTGAAAGAGGTCATGAAGGTCCCGGTCTTGAAGATGTGGCTAATTTTTTCAAAAAAGTTGGGTGATGAGAGATGCACAAAAACTCTCACAGTGGATGCACTTGAATTAGCGTGTGGTAAGAAAGCAGGGACTCTTTATCTACTTGCTTGTATTACTGATTTTTTTTGTTGTTGTAAAGACGTGGCTTTGTAAGCTTTGTCACATGAGCAAGAAGGAGATACATGTTCTTGAGAGGAAGTCAGATGTCTTTGACAGACTTAAAAATTAGAAAGCCTTAGTGTTTCTAAAGGAGATGATGGACAGAGATCAGTGGAGAAGGCTGGACATCTCTGAGTAGGGAAATTTAGATAGGGTTTTGATCCATAGAGAGCTCACAGATAAAAAGTCATCACTCATAGGAGAACACAGTTACCGGCGTCGGTCAAGGAGAACCGACATCGAACAGATAGGTGCCGATGTAGGTCATGTACAGACTAGAGCCAGTGGTGTCAGGTAAGTTGGCTGCCGACGTCAGTAAGGGAACCAACATTGGTGATCGAGTAGGACTGAAGTCGATCAGAAAACTGACGTCGACAGAAAAGATAATCGCATAAAAATCAACGTCAGTCGGATGTAGATTGTGTGGTGACCAAAGTCGGTCACCATAACAAATTTTGGGCAGACAGCACGCTGTCAAGGAGTCTCAAATGCCCATATGGAGGAGTGAAAGGGTAAGTAAGCCTCAAATTCATTGTTCCTCTTCTTTATACTCATTGCTCACTACAGAGCAGGAAGGATCCAAAAAATAGTGGGAGCATAGCATGAATGAGGATGCAGAACCAAACGAAAGATTTGGTAAGGTTGTCAGCCGGAAAAAAGCACTAAAAGATGAATGGATACTTTAGTTTAAAAATAGAGAGAATGGACACGTGAGACGAAAGGCCAGGTCATATGGTATTGAGGAAGCTCCATGACAGTGTTACAGAGTTTGACAGGTGGATGACAAAGCAGGGCTTTAATCAATGCCAGTGTAACCATTGTGTTTGTCTTACCAAGTGAATGATGGTCGTGACATTATTCTGTTACTATATGTGGAAGATGAGCTTGGTGCAGGTTCAGATATACAAAGTTTTTTGAGCTAAAGGTAAAGTTAGTTCAGAGGTATGTAATGAAAAATTTGAAAGAGCAAAATTGTTTAGCATGAGTGTGTTCTAGAGACATGGAAGATCACAAGTTGATTTTATTTCCAGATGATTGTGTGATATCGGTTAGCATGCCGATAGTTAGACAGTTCACAAAATAAGGTCCTGATTCACATGATGAGGTTAAGTACATATGTACTAGACCTGGGTTGCCCATGCAGTGGGCGCTGTCAGAAAGTTTAGAGCTAATCTGAGAAAGAAGCACCAGAAGGTAGTTCAATGGATTCTCAGGTATTTGAGAGGGACCAGTAGCAGGTGCACATGCTATGCAGGGTCAAGTTTTTTCTACATGTGTTTGTAGATGCAGATGTGGTAGGTTACTTGGATGACAGGAGGTTGTGGTGGTTGGTCTTCAAGGTTGAGCTTGAAGAGGGATACAAGCTAAAAAATAAATTAGATGATGTACAGGTACAGGTACAGTGCAGTTGTTTATCTCTAAGTGGGAGATTGTTAGGTTGTAGAGATAAAAGCTTCACTGATGCAAACATGGAAGAGGTTGTTGAGAGGTTGCTGAGTTGCAGAGCAATCGACGTCGGTCTGATCAACCGACGTCGGTCATTGATCGGTCGACATCGGTCACCTCTAGGCAGACAGGGACCGACGTCAGTTATCTGTGCGGTTTTAAAACTGCTAGTTCATGGATAGTTAGTTAACGAACTAGTTTTTTGCATGTCAAAGGCCAATTTTAGACTTGAAGCTATGGATCTAATTATTGTAATTAAATGTCTAATTATTGTTTGTATGAGATCTATATAATAGACTCATGAGCTGTATTGTAATGTGTGCTAGAGAGTAAGAGAGCAAATATTAGCTCCTTCAAAGAGAAGATGGCATGGTGTGTTCCTCTTAATGTCACAGTGTCAAGTGTGAGTGCTGGTTTAGAGAATCAGAAGGGTTCTTCATATATGTAGGATGTTGGTCAGTAGGTGTGCAAGGCCACGTTTGGAGATCTACATGATAAGTAAGATCATTAATCTGCAGGTGTACGTGTGTGCGAGGTTTAGGTTTGTAGGCTTGTAGAACTAAGTTGATTTACAGGTGGCAGCAAGATCAAGGTGACAGCAACACAATAGGTAGCAAGATCAGGTAGAATCTACGTAGAGTACGGTGTGTACTCGATCAAAGAGCAAAGAGGAAGGCAAAGTAGTTCTTTCCAAAGTAAGATCATTTGAGTTGCAAGTTGTTACAAGTTTATGGGAGATCTACTTGGAATATGTATGTATACTTAGATTTGGAGTGCGTGAAGCACTTGTGTACTGGCAGTAGTGATACTGACTAGTGGTATTGATAGTAGTGGATACTGACTAGTTAGAGGTGAACACTAACTCTGTGTTTGAGTTGTGTGTTGAGACCGTAAGAGAGAGAGTGAGCTCTTAAAGAGATTTATTGTTTATGTCCTAGAGGTGTGGGAGCCATAGAGGTGTATAAGGAGGAAGAACTTCGACAATCTTCTTTGTTGTATTTCCTTTTGGAAGAGTATTAATATAATTGGGTATTGTCTCTCATATTATGTGTTATTTCTAAATTCTAGTTACTTGTACTTCTGGTTTAATTCTACATGTCTAGTTGCATGGTAATCAATGGTGCTTTTAGGTCCTAACAGTTGGTATCAGAGCATGTTTGTTGTTTTAGATTCTTGACAGTTGGTATCAGAGCTAAGGTTGCAGGGAGCAGGTTTGTGTTTGGTTACAAGACACTCTCAGGGGTTTCTGATTGAGTGAGAGTAGAGCAATGGCAAAAAAAATAAGTTAAAAATGGAAGAATTGAAAAGCACAAATGGTCAATTACGGTGTTATAAAAAGAAAGAACAAAAAAAGAAAGATTGTTGGTTGGTAGCAGATCAGCATGAAAGAATTGAAGAAGCAAATGTTGCAGGTGTTGTTGCACAAGATGCTCTAAGAAGTTTCTTAGATAAAATAGAATCTTGTTTTATAGATTCTGTTGCCTCTTTCCATGCAGCTCGAAATAGAGTATTTTTCTATGTTAAGGTCTTTGGAGACTTTAGAAAGATTTATTTAGGGGCTGGTGTGCCTTGTCAAAGAATTGGCAAAGCGAAAGTGAAGCTGAAATTATAGGCGGCCAACACATGGGTGTTGAAAGAGGTCATGCAGGTCTCGGTCTTGAAGATGTGGCTAATTTCTTCAAAAAAATTGGGTGATGAGAGATGCACAGAAACTCTCACAGCAGATGCACTTGAATTAACGTGTGGTAAGAAAATGGGTACTCTTTATCTACTTACTTGTATTACTGATTTTTCTTTTGTTGTAAAGACATGGCTTTGTAGGCTTGGTCATATGAGCAAGAAGGAGATGCATGTTCTTAAGAGAAAGTCAGATGTCTTTGACAGACTTAAGAACTAGAAAAGTTTGGTGTTTCTAGAGGAAATGATGGATAGAGATCAGTGGAGAAGGCTGGACATCTCTGAGCATGGCAGTTTGGACAGAGTTTTGATCAATGGAGAGCTCGCAGATAAAAAGTCATCACTCACAGGAAACACAGTTATCAACATCGATCAAGGGGAATCGACGTCGAACAAACAGGTGCCAATGTCAGTGATGTGCAGACCAGCGCTGGTGGTGTCGAGCAGGGTGGCTGCCGGCGTTGGTAAGGGAACCAACATCGGTGACCAGGTAAGACTGACGTCAGTCAAAAAACCAACATCGATAGAAAGGACAGTCGTATGAGAACCGACGTCAGTCAGATGTAAATTGTGTGGTGACCGAGGTCAGTCACTGTAACAGATTTTTGGTGGACAGCAAGCTGTCAAAGAGTCTCAAACACCCATATGGAGCACTGAAAGGGTAAGTAAGCCTCAAATTCATTGTTCTTCTTCTTTATACTCGTTACTCACTGCAGAGCAAGAAAGATCTAAGAAACAGTGGGATCATGGCATGAATGAGGATGCATAACCAAATAAGAGATTTGGTAAGATTGCCAACTGAAAAAAAGCACTAAAAGACGAATGGATATCTTAGTTAAAGAATAGAGAGAATGGACACGTGAGACGAAAGGCCAGGTCATATGGTCTTGAGGAAGCTACAAGATAGTGGTACAGGGTTTAACAGATAGATGACAAAGCAGGGCTTTAGTCAATGTCAGTGTAATCATTGTGTTTGTCATACCAGGTGGATGATGGTCGCGACATTATCCTGTTACTGTATGTGGAGGATGAGCTTGGTGCAGGTTTAGACATACAAGATTTTTTTTGAGCTAAAGGTAAAGTTAGTTCAGAGGTGTGTCATGGAGAATTTGAAAGAGCAAAATTCTTTGGCATGAGTGTGTTCTAGAGACATAGGAGATCACAAGTTGATTTTGTCTCTAGATGATTATGTGATATCAGTTAACATGTCGATGGTTGGACAGTTCATAGAATAGGGCCCTGATTCACATGATGAGGTTAAGTACATGCGTATTAGATCTGGGTTGCCTACGCAATGGGCATTGTCAGAAAGTTTAGAGCTAATTCGAGAAAGAAGCACTAGAAGGCAGTTAAGTGGATTCTCAGGTATCTGAGAGGGACCAGCAGTAGGTGCACATGCTATGCAGGGTCAAGTTATTTTCTACATGTGTTTGTAGATGCGAATGCGGTAGGTTACTTGGATGACAAGAGGTTCACCACAGGTGTTGTGGTAATTGGTCTTCAAGGTTGAGCTTGAAAAGGGATACAAGCTAGGAAACAAATTAGATGGTGTACAAGTACAGGTACAGTGCAGCGGTTTATCTTTAAGTGAGAGATTGTTAGGTTGTGGAGCTAAAAGTTTTACTAATGTAGACATGGAGGAGGTTGCTGAGTTATAGAGAAACCAACATCGGTCTAATCAGCCGATGTCGGTCATATACAGTGAGAAGAGCAATCGACGTCGATCATGGATCGGTCGACGTCGATCACCTCCAAGTAGATAGAGACTAACGTCGATCACCTGTGCGGTTCCGGAACTACCAGTTCACAGATAGTTAGTTAACGAACCAGTTGTTTGCATGTCAAAGGCCAATTTTAGACTTGAAGCTGCAGATTTAATTATTGTAATTAAATGTTTAATTATTGTTTGCATGAGATCTATATAACAGACTCATGGATTGTATTGTAATGTGTGTTAGAGAGTAAGAAAGCAAATATTAGCTCCTTCAGAGAGAAAAGAGCATGGTGTGTTCCTCTTAATTCCACAGTGCTAAATATGGGTACTGATTTAGAGAATGAGAAGGGTTCTTCATGTATGTAAGATCTTGATCAGCAGGTGTGCAAAGCCACGTTTGTAGATCTATATGGTAAGTAAGATCATTGATATGTAGGTGTATGTGTGTGCGAACTCTATGTTTGAAAGTGTGCAGCAAGATCAAGGTGACAACAACACAACATATAACAAGATCAGGTAGAATCTACTTGGAGTATGGTGTGTACTCGATCAAAGAGCAAAGAGGAAGGCAATGTAGTTCTTTTTAAAGTAAGATCATTTGAGTTGCAGATTGTTGTAAGTTCATGGAAGATCTACTTGGAGTATGTATGTATACTCAAATTTAGAGTGCGTGGAGCACTTGTGTACTAGCAGTAGTGATACTGACTAGTGGTACTAGCAGTAGTGGATACTGACTGGTTGGAGGTGAACACCAACTCTGTGTTTGAGTTGTGTGTTGAGACCATAAGAGAGAGAGTGAGCTCTTGAAGAGATTTACTTTTTATGCCCTAGAGGTGTGGGAGCCCTAGAGGTGTGTAAGGAAGAAGAACTGTGGCAATCTTTTTTGTTGTATTTCCTTTTGAAAGAGTATTAATACAATTGGTTATTGTCTCTCATATTTTGTGTTATTTTTGAATTCTAGTTACTTGTATTTCTGATTTAATTTTGCATGTTTAATTGCTTGGTAATCAATGGGGCTTCGAGGTCCTAACAGTTGGTATCAGAGCATGTTTGTTGTTTTAAATTTCTGACAGTTGGTATCAGAGCTAAGGTTGCAGGGAGCAGGTTTATGTTTGGTTACAGGGCACTCTCAGGGGTTTCTAATTGAGTGAGAGTAGAGCAATGGTAGAAGAAAGTAAGCTAAGAATGGAGGAAGTGAAAAGCATGAATGGTCAATTACGGTGTTATGAAAAGAAAGAGCAGGGAAAGAAAGATTGTTGGTTGGTAACAGATCAGCATGAAAAAATTGAAGAAGTAGATGTTACAAGGGTTGTTGCACAGGATGCTCTAGGAGGTTTTTTAGATAAAGTAGAATCTTGTTTTATAGATTCTGTTGTCTCTTTTCATGTAGCTCGAAATAGAGTATTTTTCCATGTTAAAGTCTTTGGAGACTATGGAAAGATTTATTTAGGAGCTGGTTTTCTTTGCCAAAGAATTGACAAAATGGAAGTGAAGCTAAAATCGCAGGGGGCCAACACATGGGTGTTGAAGGAGGTCATGCAGGGTCCGGTCTTAAAGATGTGGCTAATTTCTTTAAAAAAATTAGATGATGAGAGATGCACAAAAACTCTCAAAGCGAATGCACTTGAATTAGCGTGTGGTAAAAAAGTAGGTACTTTTTATCTACTTACTTGTATTACTGATTCTTTTTCTATTGTAAAGACGTGTTTTTGTAAGCTTGGTCACATGAGCAATAAGGAGATGCATGTTCTTAAGAGGAAGTCAGATATTTTTGACAGACTTAAGAACTAGAAAGCCTTAGTGTTTTTAGAGGAGATGATAGACAGAGATCAGTGGAGAAGGCTGGACATCTCTGAGCAAGGCGGTTTGGACAGGGTTTTGATCCATGGAGAGCTCACGAAAAAAAAAGTCATCACTCACAAGTAACACAGTTATCGACGTCAGTCAAGGAGAATCGACGTCGAACAGACGGGTCGATGTCGGTCATGTGCAAACCAGAACTGGTGGTGTCGAGCAGGGTGGCTGTCGACATCGGTAAGGGAACCGACATTGGTGATCAGGTAAGACCGACGTTGGTCATAAAATTGATGTCGATAGAAAGGACAGTCGCATGAGAACTGACGTCGATCGGATGTAAATTGTGTGGTGACTGAGGTCGGTCACTGTAACAGATTTTAGATAAACAGCAAGCTGTCAAAGAGTCTCAAACGCCTATATAGAACACTGAAAGGGTAAGCCTCAAATTCGTTGTTCATCTTTTTTATACTTGTTACTCACTGCAGAGCAAGAAGGATCTAGAAAATAGTGGGAGCATGGCATGAATGAGGATGCAAAACCAAACAAGAGATTTGGTAGGGTTGCTGCCAGTCGAAAGAAAGCACTGATAGACGAATGAATATCTTAATTAAAAAATAGAGAGAATAGACACGTGAGATGGAAGGCCAGGTCATATGGTTTTGAGAAAGCTACAGAACAGTGGTACAGGGTTTGACAGGTGGATGACAAAGCACGGCTTTAGTCAATATCAGTGTAACCATTATATTTATCTAACCAGGTGGATGATGGTCACGACATTATCCTGTTACTGTATGTGGAGGATGAGCTTGGTGTAGGTTCAGATATACAAAGTTTTTTCTGAGCTAAAGGTAAAGTTAGTTCAGAGGTGTGTCATGAAAATTTTGAAAGAGCAAATTTTTTTGGCATGAGTGTGTTCTAAAGACATGAGAGATCACAAGCTGATTTTGTTTTCGGATGATTGTGTGATACCAGTTAGCACGCCGATGGTTGGACAGTTCACAGAACAGGGTCTTGATTCACATGATGAGGTTAAATACATGCGTACTGGACCTGGGTTGCCCACGCAGTGGGTGCTATCAAAAAGTTTGGAGCTGATCTGAAAAATAAGCACTGGAGGGCAATTCAGTAGATTCTCAGGTATCTGAGAGGGACCAACAGCAGGTGCACATGCTATGCAAGATCAAGTTATTTTCTACATGTATTTGTAAATGCGGATGCGGTAGGTTACTTGAATGACAGGAAGTTCACCACAGGTGTTGTGGTAGTTGGTCTTCAAGGTTGAGCTTGAAGAGGGATACAAGCTAGAAAACAAATTAGATGATATACAGAAATAGGTACAGTGCAGCTGTTTATCTTCAAGTGAGAGATTGTTAAGTTGTGGAGCTAAAAGCTTCACTGATGCAGACATGGAAGAAGTTGTTGAGTTGCAGAGCAACCGACATTGGTCTGATCAGCCGACGTTGGTCATATACAGTGAGAAGAGCAATCGACATTGGTCATGGATCGATTGACGTTGGTCACCTCCAAGCAGACAGGGACTGACGTCGATCCCCTGTGTAATTCCAAAACTGCTAGTTCACAGACAGTTAGTTAACGAACTGATTGTTTGCATGTCAAAAGCTAATTTTAGACTTGAAGCTGTGAATCTAATTATTGTTTGCATGAGATCTATATAATAGACTCATGCACTATATTGTAATGTGTGCTAGAGAGTAAAAGAGCAAATATTAGCTCCTTCAGAGAGAAGAGAGCATGGTGTGTTCCTCCTAGTGCCACAGTGCCAAGTATGGGCCCTGATTTGGAGAATCAGAAGGGTTCTTCATGTATGTAGGATTTTGGTTAGCTGGTGTGCAAGGCCACGTTTAGAGATCTACATGGGAAGTAAGATCATTAATCTACAGGGGTATGTGTGTGCGAGCTCTATGTTTGCAGGTGTATAGAACTAAGTTGATTTGCAGGTGACAGCAAGATCAAGGTGACAGCAACACAACATGTAGCAAAATCAGGGAAGATCTACTTAGAGTACGGTGTGTACTCGGTTAAAGAGCAAAGAGGAAGGCAAGGTAGTTCCTTCCAAAGTAAGATCATTTGAATTGTAGGCTGTTGCAAGTTCATGGGAGATCTACTTGGAATATGTATGTATACTCGAATTTGGAGTGCGTGGATCACTTGTGTACTGACAGTAGTGATACTGACTAGTGGTACTGACAGTAGTAGATACTAACTGGTTGGAGGTGAACAACTCTGTGTTTGAGTTGTGTGTTGAGACCATAAGAGAGTGAGCTCTTGAAGAGATTTATTGTTTATGCTCTAGAGGGGTAAGAGCCGTAGAGGTGTGTAAGAAAGAAGAACTGTGGCAAATTTCTTTGTTATATTTCCTTCTAAAAAAGTATTAATACAATTGGGTATTGTCTCTCATATTCTATGTTATTTTTGAATTCTAGTTACTTGTACTTCTAGTTTAATTTCGCATGTTTAGTTGCTTGGTAATCAATGGTGTTTCTGGATCTTAACATATCTGTTATAAGTATTTTGAAATAATACTTTATTTTTCAGCGATAGATTTAAATTTTTTGAAGTATTCAAAAGCTTTATATTTTTGCTTAAGAAAATAAATCTATGTATGGGAAGAAAAATTAACAATGAAAATCCTAAAAAAAAAGATTCTTATCGAAGATTCTTCTTGCATAGCATCACAAATGTCAACATGCACAAGCTCTAGAAGAAATTTTGCTCTCCAAGATTTGTTCACCAAAAAATTATCTCGATGTTTCCTTGTAAAGTGCACACCCTAAACAAACTTCTTATTTCCTTGGAGTTGTTGGAAGTCCTCTCACCATATTCTTCTTATGAAATAAATTTAATCCTTAAAAATTCAGAGGACCATAACGTTGATGCCATAACCACAAATCCTCTGTGGTTGCTTTCAAAACATGCATAGTAAGAGAATGCAATGTAAAAAGAAATACACTATTCTCCTTCATAAGAACCTTTGCTATAAGATGATAATTCTCTGATTTATCAAATATTTTGTAATAGTGGTCTTCAAACACAATTTTATAATTTTTCGCTACAAGTTTCCTAATACTTAAAAAGTTATGCTATAATTTGGACACATGCGAAGTATCATGAATATAAATAATTTCTCCTTGCTTAGTTTTTATATCAAAGGCAACTTTTCTCATCACATCAACCTCTTTATCATCACCAAATTTTACTTGACTTCTTACAGATGCATCTAATTTCACAAAGTGATTAGACTTACCTTTCATATGATTAGAGTAACCACTATCCAAGAACCACACATCTTTCTAATTTTCTTTCACCAAGTTGCAAGTGCAAATGGTAGAGTGCTTGAGATATTTAAAAGACTCTTTAGTATAGTTGGCTATTGACTTGTTCAACTCAGATTTTCCTCTTTCCACACTCAAATTCATAATGTCTATAATAATCACAATATTTGCATTTGATGCTTCTCCAATCCATAAAACCTATCTCTTCCTCTATTATTGCTTCTCCCTCTTCCTTTACGATGTCCTCTATTATTAGAAATCTCCCGTTGAGATTTATTTGTTTAAAAAAGAAGAGTTTCATATTTGTTTAAAAAAGAAGAGTTTCATATTTGTCTTTAACATTCACTATAAACTAAAAAACTTGCACTAAACTCTTTGTAGAACATTGCATATGCTCATGAAATTGTAAAAAACTAACTCTTACCACTTTCATAGTGATGAGATTTTTACTTTCTTCAATGACAATCACCACTAGATCAAATTTAGGAATAAAAGATCTCAACATCTCTATAATTTTTTGTAATGTATTGCTTTTCCTTCTTGTTCTAAGATGATTCACGACACCTTAAGTCCTAGTAATAAAATCTTGACTAGACTCAACGTCTTTTATCTTTTAATTTTCAAAATTCTTTCTTAAAATTTGAAGTCTTACCAATCTAACTTTGTCAAAACTTTGATATACAATTTGCAAAGCCTCCCATACATCTTTTGATTTTGTCATACCAACGATATAAAAGTAAATTGAAATATCCAATACAAATTGAATAACAAATAATGCTCTATTATTCTTTTATTTTTTTTCAACTGAATTCATTGATTCATTGTCAAATCATTTAGAGCACTCTGATCTGTAGATTCTGTGTATCCCACTTCTATTAATTCCCAAAGATCTTGAGATAATATAAGGTCTTCATCTTAATACTTCAGTAACTATAATTGTTTCCTATAAACAACAAAAATTGGAATGAAAAATCGCTGCTATATGTCATTTTGGAGATGGATAATAAGTTGAAATTGCTGCTTGCACCATTAAATTTCTGCCACCTGCTCTTGTACCAATTGAAATGACATAAATAGAAGAATTGTTAAAAAACACAAAGTAAATATACTATTCAACTGCTCCAAAAAAATAAAATATTATATATAGATATATCTGCTCAAAAATGAGCTAACAACAAAGACTCAAAAGGACTTTTTATTCAATCCATCAGAGTACGTTCTCTCGGTATATAACCAAGGAGGAGTGTTGAAATCAAAGAGGAACTAACATTACAATAAGAGTTGACAGTTTTAAAAGTAAATCTCATGCATCTAAATGCATGGAGTATACGATAGCTATGAAAAAATACTTAAAATTAAACTATCATGCAATCGATTGCTAACTGAAAATAAGAAAAGCTCAGTCAACGAGTTGCAGTTGATCAGCAATCTAAAAATAAGAAAAGCTTAATCAACGAGTTCCAGTTGATCAGTTGATCATGCACTCCTTCGATCATGCACTTCTTTAAAATTCCATGGCAGAACTGATTATTTTAGAGCTACTGCAGTGAAACTATGGAGTAGAGCATAAAGCCCATAGTTGACATAAAATACAATGTCAGATAAATTGAAGCCATTGTCGGAGAGGGGTGAAAGTGAAGGCGGATAAAATGGCTTTGAGGAGCGTCTAAGATGGGTTGTGACGTAGAGGTATTAGAAAAAGGGGAAATATCATAAGCTTTTGTTTCAATGCTGGTTGAGGGGGTGAGTGTAGATTCATGGTCTCCCACAAATTTATGCCCATCTTATGACAGAATAGTGTCTGAAGAACCACAGTTGAGAAGGATGATATGCCTGGAATTGTTATTATCTAGAGCAACATAGGTGGTGATTGAAAGGTCAGTAAACAGAGAGTATTGTAGCAACTGAGCAACTAGTTACAGTGCACTTACAATGCCATACAACAGACCAGATACCAGTCACAGGATTGAACAGACTTGATGCAGTCACTTATAATGCCATACATGACATGATTTAAATATTTGTAGACAGAACTACCAATTGATGAAACAGATAAACCAGATAAAAACAATTTCCAAAACACACATAGGTATTCACTAAAGGATTCAAATATAGAGATCATATTATCATAAACAACTTCTATCATCATCGCCTTTCACACACACTCAGATGCACAGTGACCTGCCATGCTCAACCAAACAAACAAACTTCATTGTGTCCATTCTGAGGTCCATGCCAAATGATTAATACTTCCTGCCTGATGATCTACCATTCCTGCCAAAGTTGCATTACTATGCCTGCCATTAAAGGCTTAACAGTCTCCTTTACTCATTTAACCAGCTGCTGTGGGTGGGATGCTTCGAAGCCATAGGAAATACAATAGGAAATATATAGATATATCTGCTCAAAAATGAGCTAACAACAAAGACTCAAAAGGACTTTTTATTCAATCCATCAGAGTACGTTCTCTCGGTATATAACCAAGGAGGAGTGTTGAAATCAAAGAGGAACTAACATTACAATAAGAGTTGACAGTTTTAAAAGTAAATCTCATGCATCTAAATGCATGGAGTATACGATAGCTATGAAAAAATACTTAAAATTAAACTATCATGCAATCGATTGCTAACTGAAAATAAGAAAAGCTCAGTCAACGAGTTGCAGTTGATCAGCAATCTAAAAATAAGAAAAGCTTAATCAACGAGTTCCAGTTGATCAGTTGATCATGCACTCCTTCGATCATGCACTTCTTTAAAATTCCATGGCAGAACTGATTATTTTAGAGCTACTGCAGTGAAACTATGGAGTAGAGCATAAAGCCCATAGTTGACATAAAATACAATGTCAGATAAATTGAAGCCATTGTCGGAGAGGGGTGAAAGTGAAGGCGGATAAAATGGCTTTGATGAGCGTCTAAGATGGGTTGTGACGTAGAGGTATTAGAAAAAGGGGAAATATCATAAGCTTTTGTTTCAATGCTGGTTGAGGGGGTGAGTGTAGATTCATGGTCTCCCACAAATTTATGCCCATCTTATGACAGAATAGTGTCTGAAGAACCACAGTTGAGAAGGATGATATGCCTGGAATTGTTATTATCTAGAGCAACATAGGTGGTGATTGAAAGGTCAGTAAACAGAGAGTATTGTAGCAACTGAGCAACTAGTTACAGTGCACTTACAATGCCATACAACAGACCAGATACCAGTCACAGGATTGAACAGACTTGATGCAGTCACTTATAATGCCATACATGACATGATTTAAATATTTGTAGACAGAACTACCAATTGATGAAACAGATAAACCAGATAAAAACAATTTCCAAAACACACATAGGTATTCACTAAAGGATTCAAATATAGAGATCATATTATCATAAACAACTTCTATCATCATCGCCTTTCACACACACTCAGATGCACAGTGACCTGCCATGCTCAACCAAACAAACAAACTTCATTGTGTCCATTCTGAGGTCCATGCCAAATGATTAATACTTCCTGCCTGATGATCTACCATTCCTGCCAAAGTTGCATTACTATGCCTGCCATTAAAGGCTTAACAGTCTCCTTTACTCATTTAACCAGCTGCTGTGGGTGGGATGCTTCGAAGCCATAGGAAATACAATAGGAAATATATAGATATATCTGCTCAAAAATGAGCTAACAACAAAGACTCAAAAGGACTTTTTATTCAATCCATCAGAGTACGTTCTCTCGGTATATAACCAAGGAGGAGTGTTGAAATCAAAGAGGAACTAACATTACAATAAGAGTTGACAGTTTTAAAAGTAAATCTCATGCATCTAAATGCATGGAGTATACGATAGCTATGAAAAAATACTTAAAATTAAACTATCATGCAATCGATTGCTAACTGAAAATAAGAAAAGCTCAGTCAACGAGTTGCAGTTGATCAGCAATCTAAAAATAAGAAAAGCTTAATCAACGAGTTCCAGTTGATCAGTTGATCATGCACTCCTTCGATCATGCACTTCTTTAAAATTCCATGGCAGAACTGATTATTTTAGAGCTACTGCAGTGAAACTATGGAGTAGAGCATAAAGCCCATAGTTGACATAAAATACAATGTCAGATAAATTGAAGCCATTGTCGGAGAGGGGTGAAAGTGAAGGCGGATAAAATGGCTTTGAGGAGCGTCTAAGATGGGTTGTGACGTAGAGGTATTAGAAAAAGGGGAAATATCATAAGCTTTTGTTTCAATGCTGGTTGAGGGGGTGAGTGTAGATTCATGGTCTCCCACAAATTTATGCCCATCTTATGACAGAATAGTGTCTGAAGAACCACAGTTGAGAAGGATGATATGCCTGGAATTGTTATTATCTAGAGCAACATAGGTGGTGATTGAAAGGTCAGTAAACAGAGAGTATTGTAGCAACTGAGCAACTAGTTACAGTGCACTTACAATGCCATACAACAGACCAGATACCAGTCACAGGATTGAACAGACTTGATGCAGTCACTTATAATGCCATACATGACATGATTTAAATATTTGTAGACAGAACTACCAATTGATGAAACAGATAAACCAGATAAAAACAATTTCCAAAACACACATAGGTATTCACTAAAGGATTCAAATATAGAGATCATATTATCATAAACAACTTCTATCATCATCGCCTTTCACACACACTCAGATGCACAGTGACCTGCCATGCTCAACCAAACAAACAAACTTCATTGTGTCCATTCTGAGGTCCATGCCAAATGATTAATACTTCCTGCCTGATGATCTACCATTCCTGCCAAAGTTGCATTACTATGCCTGCCATTAAAGGCTTAACAGTCTCCTTTACTCATTTAACCAGCTGCTGTGGGTGGGATGCTTCGAAGCCATAGGAAATACAATAGGAAATATATAGATATATCTGCTCAAAAATGAGCTAACAACAAAGACTCAAAAGGACTTTTTATTCAATCCATCAGAGTACGTTCTCTCGGTATATAACCAAGGAGGAGTGTTGAAATCAAAGAGGAACTAACATTACAATAAGAGTTGACAGTTTTAAAAGTAAATCTCATGCATCTAAATGCATGGAGTATACGATAGCTATGAAAAAATACTTAAAATTAAACTATCATGCAATCGATTGCTAACTGAAAATAAGAAAAGCTCAGTCAACGAGTTGCAGTTGATCAGCAATCTAAAAATAAGAAAAGCTTAATCAACGAGTTCCAGTTGATCAGTTGATCATGCACTCCTTCGATCATGCACTTCTTTAAAATTCCATGGCAGAACTGATTATTTTAGAGCTACTGCAGTGAAACTATGGAGTAGAGCATAAAGCCCATAGTTGACATAAAATACAATGTCAGATAAATTGAAGCCATTGTCGGAGAGGGGTGAAAGTGAAGGCGGATAAAATGGCTTTGATGAGCGTCTAAGATGGGTTGTGACGTAGAGGTATTAGAAAAAGGGGAAATATCATAAGCTTTTGTTTCAATGCTGGTTGAGGGGGTGAGTGTAGATTCATGGTCTCCCACAAATTTATGCCCATCTTATGACAGAATAGTGTCTGAAGAACCACAGTTGAGAAGGATGATATGCCTGGAATTGTTATTATCTAGAGCAACATAGGTGGTGATTGAAAGGTCAGTAAACAGAGAGTATTGTAGCAACTGAGCAACTAGTTACAGTGCACTTACAATGCCATACAACAGACCAGATACCAGTCACAGGATTGAACAGACTTGATGCAGTCACTTATAATGCCATACATGACATGATTTAAATATTTGTAGACAGAACTACCAATTGATGAAACAGATAAACCAGATAAAAACAATTTCCAAAACACACATAGGTATTCACTAAAGGATTCAAATATAGAGATCATATTATCATAAACAACTTCTATCATCATCGCCTTTCACACACACTCAGATGCACAGTGACCTGCCATGCTCAACCAAACAAACAAACTTCATTGTGTCCATTCTGAGGTCCATGCCAAATGATTAATACTTCCTGCCTGATGATCTACCATTCCTGCCAAAGTTGCATTACTATGCCTGCCATTAAAGGCTTAACAGTCTCCTTTACTCATTTAACCAGCTGCTGTGGGTGGGATGCTTCGAAGCCATAGGAAATACAATAGGAAATATATAGATATATCTGCTCAAAAATGAGCTAACAACAAAGACTCAAAAGGACTTTTTATTCAATCCATCAGAGTACGTTCTCTCGGTATATAACCAAGGAGGAGTGTTGAAATCAAAGAGGAACTAACATTACAATAAGAGTTGACAGTTTTAAAAGTAAATCTCATGCATCTAAATGCATGGAGTATACGATAGCTATGAAAAAATACTTAAAATTAAACTATCATGCAATCGATTGCTAACTGAAAATAAGAAAAGCTCAGTCAACGAGTTGCAGTTGATCAGCAATCTAAAAATAAGAAAAGCTTAATCAACGAGTTCCAGTTGATCAGTTGATCATGCACTCCTTCGATCATGCACTTCTTTAAAATTCCATGGCAGAACTGATTATTTTAGAGCTACTGCAGTGAAACTATGGAGTAGAGCATAAAGCCCATAGTTGACATAAAATACAATGTCAGATAAATTGAAGCCATTGTCGGAGAGGGGTGAAAGTGAAGGCGGATAAAATGGCTTTGATGAGCGTCTAAGATGGGTTGTGACGTAGAGGTATTAGAAAAAGGGGAAATATCATAAGCTTTTGTTTCAATGCTGGTTGAGGGGGTGAGTGTAGATTCATGGTCTCCCACAAATTTATGCCCATCTTATGACAGAATAGTGTCTGAAGAACCACAGTTGAGAAGGATGATATGCCTGGAATTGTTATTATCTAGAGCAACATAGGTGGTGATTGAAAGGTCAGTAAACAGAGAGTATTGTAGCAACTGAGCAACTAGTTACAGTGCACTTACAATGCCATACAACAGACCAGATACCAGTCACAGGATTGAACAGACTTGATGCAGTCACTTATAATGCCATACATGACATGATTTAAATATTTGTAGACAGAACTACCAATTGATGAAACAGATAAACCAGATAAAAACAATTTCCAAAACACACATAGGTATTCACTAAAGGATTCAAATATAGAGATCATATTATCATAAACAACTTCTATCATCATCGCCTTTCACACACACTCAGATGCACAGTGACCTGCCATGCTCAACCAAACAAACAAACTTCATTGTGTCCATTCTGAGGTCCATGCCAAATGATTAATACTTCCTGCCTGATGATCTACCATTCCTGCCAAAGTTGCATTACTATGCCTGCCATTAAAGGCTTAACAGTCTCCTTTACTCATTTAACCAGCTGCTGTGGGTGGGATGCTTCGAAGCCATAGGAAATACAATAGGAAATATATAGATATATCTGCTCAAAAATGAGCTAACAACAAAGACTCAAAAGGACTTTTTATTCAATCCATCAGAGTACGTTCTCTCGGTATATAACCAAGGAGGAGTGTTGAAATCAAAGAGGAACTAACATTACAATAAGAGTTGACAGTTTTAAAAGTAAATCTCATGCATCTAAATGCATGGAGTATACGATAGCTATGAAAAAATACTTAAAATTAAACTATCATGCAATCGATTGCTAACTGAAAATAAGAAAAGCTCAGTCAACGAGTTGCAGTTGATCAGCAATCTAAAAATAAGAAAAGCTTAATCAACGAGTTCCAGTTGATCAGTTGATCATGCACTCCTTCGATCATGCACTTCTTTAAAATTCCATGGCAGAACTGATTATTTTAGAGCTACTGCAGTGAAACTATGGAGTAGAGCATAAAGCCCATAGTTGACATAAAATACAATGTCAGATAAATTGAAGCCATTGTCGGAGAGGGGTGAAAGTGAAGGCGGATAAAATGGCTTTGAGGAGCGTCTAAGATGGGTTGTGACGTAGAGGTATTAGAAAAAGGGGAAATATCATAAGCTTTTGTTTCAATGCTGGTTGAGGGGGTGAGTGTAGATTCATGGTCTCCCACAAATTTATGCCCATCTTATGACAGAATAGTGTCTGAAGAACCACAGTTGAGAAGGATGATATGCCTGGAATTGTTATTATCTAGAGCAACATAGGTGGTGATTGAAAGGTCAGTAAACAGAGAGTATTGTAGCAACTGAGCAACTAGTTACAGTGCACTTACAATGCCATACAACAGACCAGATACCAGTCACAGGATTGAACAGACTTGATGCAGTCACTTATAATGCCATACATGACATGATTTAAATATTTGTAGACAGAACTACCAATTGATGAAACAGATAAACCAGATAAAAACAATTTCCAAAACACACATAGGTATTCACTAAAGGATTCAAATATAGAGATCATATTATCATAAACAACTTCTATCATCATCGCCTTTCACACACACTCAGATGCACAGTGACCTGCCATGCTCAACCAAACAAACAAACTTCATTGTGTCCATTCTGAGGTCCATGCCAAATGATTAATACTTCCTGCCTGATGATCTACCATTCCTGCCAAAGTTGCATTACTATGCCTGCCATTAAAGGCTTAACAGTCTCCTTTACTCATTTAACCAGCTGCTGTGGGTGGGATGCTTCGAAGCCATAGGAAATACAATGCAGAAACACGTGTTTATAATGTCTAGCAGAAGGATCTAGATATGGATACACATCTCCCAAAGCCTTAGAACAAACTAGAAGAGCCATTAATGCATTAAAGGTTCTGCCGACAAAACATATCTTCAGCAGATTACAAAATCTTCAAAAATATATGAAAATAGTGAAACTTAAATGCTCACTGCTGAGATTGATGGCAAATGTGTGATAGTTGGGACAATAGCCTACTTACGTGGACAATTTAGATTATACGTCACCAATAAGTATAAGGAGGTCGACATAGGATATAAGATGGAGGGAAAACCAGTTTTACTGGGGATTATAATGTTTGTTGCATTGGTTTTGTTTGAAGATATGAAGTGAAGCAGTAGGAAACTGAGGAATCTGAGATTCTTTTGAAAACATGTTGGAAGAGATAAATAGGCGATTGAATGAATGAGAGGGATGTCTTACCAACCATACAACAGATAGTTGATGTAACTAAGGTGATACTTGAAAATTCTTGGTATTACCCCATGAATATAGGATGATGCTGATGTTTGGTGGAATCCAATCTGATAAAACAATACGGTTTCCCTAAAGTTGCAAGTTAGGTTCGAAAGGATGGTGTAATTTTCATTTTTGGTGAAGTGGGATTTTGTAAAATGGGATTTTATAAAGTGAAAAAATGTAAATGTATCTTTTTTCAAAATCATAAACATTTACTTTATATCATTTTTTGTGAACAAAGTTTTAAATAACAATACTTTCATATTTTTGGTGGAGGTGATTGTAAAAATTGAAGGTGTGTGTCCCTATATATAATAATGTGTTGTTCGAGAGAAGATGTTATGTTTCCTAATGAGAATGAGAAATGGGAAAGTGTTAATTAAAGACAACGTTGTACAAAACATGAGAGCAATTAAATATTTCAAGGTGCACTACATGATGATGATAAAAGATAACGATATGATATTTCAAAGAATGAACTTGAAAAATCCGGCACGCATACACGTACAAACCTCTGTAACATGTAACTTTTATAATATATAATATATTAATCTATTATATATAAAAATATTATATATTTGTGTATAATATGTGATATAATAAGTAATATTAATAATTTATTATATTATATGAAATATAATATATTCACATAATGAAACTTACCATGAATTATATTAGTATTTTAAGGGCAATGTTGAATAGATAATCGTCATAAAAAAAAATCATGATAAGTAAGGTTGACCATGAACTTTAGGACTTGGACATGTACAAATTGGTATCAATGGTTGGGAAAATATCATCTAAGTTTTTCGTTTGTTTGCATATATGATTAATGACACCATTTTGATCCTTAATAACCAACAAGTCAAATTACAAAACCATTTATATCCATCTATGTATGTGGTTGTATCTAATGGTGGGTGTACGTTACAAAATCATTGATAGACCTTATCATTTCCCCTCACCATCATTGCTTAGCTCATCTTGAAATATTTCACGATTTCATCATTGCTCAAGCTCAACGTGAATCAAAATGTCTCCTTATCATATAACTAATTTCCACATCATACAAAGAATCACACAAACTCATTTTATACTCACCTCCATAAAAAAATATATAATTATTTTTGCTTAACAATTCATGCACAAAAGTCGAGATGTAATCATCAATCATAAATTTTGAGTGAGTTATGACTATTAATTTACTCTTTCACTTTACAAAATCATATTTTACGAAAACCAAAAATTACATTCTTCCCAGCATAACTTACACCTTTTGAGATAATTGTTAGTTTACTCTTTTTAATCTCCATTCCCATGCTCTACAATTATACACACAATGCATCTTAATACTCTCTTAATGTTCTTCTAATCTTATTTTCTTGCAATGCTACTTGAATTATCGACAACACCATGAAAAGGGTAAGATCAGGGACATCCACCAAACCTCATAAAGAAGGTTCCCACCTGAATATGGGTGTTTGGAGTTACAATACTTTATTATTTCTTGTACACTTTAAACATATAGCAAAATAATTAAATATAAATAAAGTAGTTACAAGATTCTCTGTGTCCCATGCACCCTACCGTTTGTGGTCCAATCCTCCAAAACAAAAACATGAATCTCTAAATTTTAATGCCCAGAATCAAGGAGTAGCTCCTTTAGACAATGCTTTTGAGGTGCAAATGCAAACCATATTCAAGCATTTGATATGAAGTACGGTGACTATACCCCTTGTGAAGACATTGAGCGTTCTCTTTCTCTCTCTCTCTCACACATATATATAATATAATTAATATAATATATTTATTATTATTATAATATATAATTATTATATATAAATGTAGATTTTAGAATCTTAATATTTTGTTCTCAAGTTAGAGATTTTGTAGTATTAATTGGAACTGCACATTTTTTCTAGAGCTCTGTCACAATCAAATCAATTCTTATGACATCCTCCACTATTGACAATAAAAAATAACCAATCAAATATGTCACCATGTAGAAAGGTATGGATCCCTTTCGAATGAGTACAAGTGATTTAAATTCACTATTTACCTTGACTCTGAGTTTGGTGCACAATATGGGTCCTCTCATATGTGATATCACTCAAGAAATCCCTATGATTGCCTCTCACCATCACCACTTAGCTCACCTTTAAATATTTCACCACTTCACCATTGTTCAAGCTCACAATTAAATGAAATGTCTCCTCCTTGCATAACTCATTCTCACGTCATATGAAGGAACTCTGAACTCATTTTACACTATCACATCCACAATAAAATATTAAATTGTTCTTGCTTAACACTTCGTGCACAAAAGGTTAGATGTGGTCATCAATCATGAATTGTGAGTGAATTACGAGTGTCAGTTTATACTTTTTCACTTTACATAAACTTGTTTTATGAAAATCAAAAATTGTGTCCTTTCCAATATAACTTGCACCTCTTGGGGAGACTTATAGTTTACTTTTTTTTATCTGCATTCCAATGCTCTACAAGGTACTTCATGTATCCCTTCCAATTGTAAACACAATACATCTCCATGCTCTCTAAGTGATCTTATTTTCTTCCAATGATATTTGAACTCTTGATAACACCATGGAAAGGGTAAGATCAGATACACCAAGAAGGTTCCAACATGAACTATATAGAGTGGGTGTTTAGAGTTACAATCCTCTATTCTTTCTTTTACATTCTAGGTATATAACAAAACATTTAGATTATAAATAAAGTGGTGGCAAAATTGCCAGTGTTCCAAACACCTGCCATTTATTTTTCAATCTTTTGTTAGTTTTCCATACAACTTGTCATTTGTTGTTCAATTCTCCAAAACAAATACGTGAATCTATAGATTTCATTGCATATATATATATATATATATATATATATATATATATATATATATATGTTATAATAAAGTATATTTATTATTACCTAATAAATAATAATATAATATTATATATTTTTATATTATTATAAAAAATTTAATAATAAAATTATAAAAAATGAAATGGAGTGGCATGAGGAATGAAGGAGGCAGTGCATGATTTAAATTTAGGTTATGATGCAAGTGATAGTTGGAAGAAAGATGGACAAGTTAAATTAAGTTGATAATACATTAGTTTTTGTTAGTGATGGTGATCAACATTAATTTGTGTTTAGATGGAAAAAGGATCGCGCTTCACCGTAAGACACCACTTGCATAAATTAGTGAAGATAATAGATTGAAGGGCTTGTGCTATAATATGGGATGCACAATTTTGGATATTGAAGTAAATTTTTAAACACATTGAAGTGTAAAGGATGGTAGGCATCTTGGCCTTCAAAATACTTTTCCTTTCAATATATATATATATATATATATATATATATATATATATATATATATATATATATATATATATATATATATATATATATATATCTTCCTACCACACCAATGGACACATCTATGAGAGTGGTGTGGTTCAAATGGAATAATTAATAGGATTATTAACGCATAGGTATATTCCTACTACACATGTTGATGATAGTGGTGTGGTTTAAATGGAATAATTTGTAAGACTAGCTTTGTGTATCAAACATACATGTTTTGAAATTGTTTACTTTTGTGCTAGATGTATATTGAAGAATGTATGTTGTGGTTGGGTTTGGTTTTTTTTGTTAATATGTTGAGGAATTGGTATAGTCTTTGATGAAGCAAGGTTGATACTTTGATTCGAAATCGGGTGTCACCATTATAACTCCTAGCCATGTGTGTGAATGTAATGGTAACTAGTCTCCTAAGACCTTGGAGGTTTTGAGCTTAGGTAAGAATTTAAAAAGTAATTAGGTCCCACCATCAGGGCTCACCCTTGTGCCACATGTTGTGGCATGTTAATTTATATGTGTTTTAACTATTTAGTGCATAATGGCAATTACATTATGCATAACATATTAAAACTATGCTATAATACAAAATTATGTAAATATATTAAATACATATTCACAATGTATTAAAATAGATATATTGCTATTTAAAACTTGACAAAGGAGACTAATTAAAGAATACCTTATTTATGACTTCTCTATGTAGTATCAAAGGATCAAAATAGTGAAAAAGAAGTCCAAACATTAAGAATAATAAAACCTCAAAACCATTTTGTGAGTAGAAAACTTACAGGACAGGGTTAGAATCAACCAATTCATGTTTCTGACATGGTCATAATTAGCAAACCCATGATTCTTACCCTTCTCATGGATTTTGTCCTCTACAAACTTTTAGGATTTGAGTTTTTTAGAGATGCTTCACTAGAAGTAGATAATTGGAAATATCAATTCACTTCACAAAATTGCCATTTTTTCATTTAGTTAGTTTTTTCTTTGACTTTGACCTAATTTATCACAATTTCAAAAGAGTAGAATATGTGCAAGGTTAGTTAGCATGGGAAACCTATTGAATAGTTGTATTTACATAGCCTACATGCTTGGAATTAGGGCTCAATGTAGTTCAAATTTTTTGAGTGAATCCCAACCCAAATGAGAGAAAGAGATTCACCTCCTCTCCCTAGATAATCAAATGCAGCTATGTGATTCACTATGACCATATCTTTCTATAATATATATTGGCACAAGGTAGATTTAAGAGATAATTAAATCAATGTGTCAATTCCCTCATAAAATGTGAAGAACTATTGGAAATAATTAATAAATATACATGAGAGACTTGGCTTATATGAAATTCAGATAATAGGAATCAATAAGTCAATGGCTAAGGGTACCTTTTTATGTATAGGCTTCACAAGGAAAAATTTACATATACACTGACTATAGAAGATAGTAAAAGTAAATAATCAAGGCACACATGACCCACAAGTCAAAGGGACAACATCATGGGCCAATTGCAACTTAGGCAAAGACTTTACAACATTATTTTGGACATTTTAGAAGCGGCTAATGTCTTATAAGCATAAGTTAATAGTCAATATGTAGGTTTTCATAGATTTTGGATTGAATTGAGATATTATCATTGACCAAAAGTGAACAAAAATTTTAATTTTAAGGAAAACCTAAGTTAAAGTATGACACTATAGAGCCCAACACAATGGAGAACTATACTGAAAATATTTAATGTACGCACGTGGACCAAGTGTGATAAAACATAGAAAATACACAATGGAATGGGTATTTTTACCAAAATTAAGTGTCTACATAATTCCCCACTTTGATGTGTGTGTACGTGAATGCATATTTATGTCAAAATAAAATAAAATTAAACACATACTTGAGTATTACTTGATAGCCATACAAGGATGAAGGTTATAAATTTATAGATCGGTGCATGCACACTCTTCTATCAATAAATTTAAAGTACCTAAAATAAAATTGGAATGCCAAAAATTAATCAATGTCTTAGTGAATCGATAATCAATGAAATATGAAAGAGTTAAATTTAAACATGCAAAGAAATAAATACATATGGTGGTATGTTGAACCATGTTTTCACTCTCGGGAACTCTGGTATTGAAACTAAAAAACTAGAAACTATCATTGATGAGATTTAAATGGAACTCTAGACCTTGAATATTTCTAGAGTGGATCCTAAAAACCAAAGACTACTTCTCAATCATGGAAGTATACATCTAGTGTTTCTTGGCAAATCATAGTCCATACGAATCTAAATATAGAAGTATGATAACTGGATAAATATCCCCATTTTCTGGTGAGGGATTGGTACTTAATATTTGAAAAATATGCATGAGAGACTTAGCTTATCATAGGTTCAGATGATAGGAGTCAATAATAAAATGGCTAAAGGTACCTCTATATGTATAGGCTTCATAAGGACAAATTTACACATATGTTAACTTTTCTAGCTACTAAAAAATAATAAAAGGTGTAGACACCTAAATTTGACAACCGATAACCTCCAACCAGGCTTTTGGATAATTTCCACCTAAAATGCACAATTTGGCCTAAAAACACTAAAATATGCTAAATGATGTGAAACTGATATATTCAAGTTCCAAATTTGGCCAGGGTATCCCTAAATGGGGCAATGCAATTTATGGGCTAGCTAACTTTGATAAGATCATTTCAAGTCAAAATGCCAATTTTGCACCTAGGTGCTTTGGATTGCTCTTCCCTATCAAATATTTTACACAAGACACGTGCCTTTGTTATTTATTATTGGTAACATCCTAAATGAAAATATGGTTCCAATGCATTTGACATCACCTTCCAATTCCAATCTAGTCAAATTTTGGACCAATAATAAGGCATTCTAATCAATTTGAGTAATTTGTGCACAAAGTGCTTAATCATGCTTAAGAGATAATTAACCCAAATCAAGGCATAATTAATAATTCTATGGAAACTTGTTCAATACTTGTTTTTAAAAATGAATATTGAATATTTGCATCATCAAGTAACCTCATTTCTTGGGAAGATATCCTTAGGCCATAAATGCCATAAATATCAGGATTCATGCCCTCCATGCCTCATCAATTCCTTCCATGATGCCCTCCATGCCTCTTAATTTCCACTTCTTCCAATGTCATGATGAAGATAATTACAAAATTAATTTCAAAAATTTAATTAATCCTCAACCACACATCTCAATCTTAGGATGGGCGGTTTAGGTTGATTCTAAACATTATCAAAAATCTATAAATAAGAGGTCTCACCACATGAATTTTAAGACCTGATTATGAAAAGTTATAATGCACAAATGGTTCCAAAAGCTTCAAGCAACTAGTGTTACCATGCCAAATTGATTCTAATCCAAGCCAAACTAAAGCCAAAGGTGCTAAGGAGAGATGGAGGTAGCCAAGCTTCTATCGCCAAGGACTTCATGAGCACAAGCTGAGCAAGCCACCACTACAAAGGCATTTGGAGCATCCAAGGAAGGTGAAGGAATTATTGTGTTTTCATTCTTTGCTTTTTAATTATGTTTGTCATTTGATTTTGTTAACTAAGGTCTCCCTAGTGTCTACGCCTAGAGATGTTATGTTATTAGTGTATTTATTTCACTTTATTTTTATTTTGGAACTAACACCATACTAACCATCCTCTCTTGAGTCAAATTCCTAGATCACATAATGGCATGCCTGATGGGCCTAAACACATTTCACACCTGAAGATCATTTTTCAACTCTAAAATATTTATTTAGACCTTTAAAACTCTTGCAAATTGATTTTCAAACTTTATTTTATCATTTTTATTTGCCACAATTTTACACAGTAACCAACATCAACAAGTAATACTGACATCAGTTGCATAGCTTAACCGATGTCAGTTAGGTAACCAATATTAGTTAGCAAAAGTAACTGTTGTTGGTTGTAATAACCAACAACAGTCACTATGTTTTTTCTAAAAACACAAAATTGAGAGCTATTTTTCTAAAGTTTATTATTTCAAACCTAAAAGAACTTCAAACCTAAAGGACATGCTAACATTTTTTCTATAGGACCAAGCTAGACATTTGTTCAAAACATGTTTAAATAACCTTTACATGCTTAAAAATCAATTAGGAACCTTTTTTTGGTGTTTAACAAAAAAATTAGATGTTTTGGTGAATGTTTTCAAAGTTTGCAACTAAGACCAAGGGGTCAAATGAACACCACCAAATCTTTCATTTTGGGTTTAAAATTAAACACACTTGTCAATTCTTGTTTTCAATAGTTGTTTAGATCAAATCTTTGTTTGGAAAAAAGAGGAATGTTGCATGTATGTTCTTCCATTTGGCTTGTATAAGGAACCCTTGGAATCAAAAGTGTCATTCCTATTGCAAATAGCCTAGTCCAAGGCTTAGAAATAAAATCATCTAAAGTACTCCCCAAAAACTCGTCAAAGTTTGGGTAAACTTGAAAATGACCCTAAAGTCTTTCTACTTTCATGCTTTATTTTTATGCAAACTTGGTTTACGAGGGGGACTTCATCACTTCCCACAAGTTCTTTAGGGAAGCTTTGACTCAGGGTTTCATTTTCCAGTATTGACTTCATTTGGCTCCTTTGGAGTTGCACACGAGGCATAGTGGCACTTTGGAAATTGCACTACACTGAGTGAACAACAGGATGTAGTGGTTGTAAAAAAGACTAGACCTTTTTGCAACAAGCCAAGTGATACGAACCCAAAATCTGTGTTTTTTTTGCATTGTTTGGCATGAAAGTCATTGTGCAATTGATTCTCCTAGATCTTTCAAAAACTTTGTAGATCTTAGACAAATCCCCACTTGACACAGAAGTATTATTGGTGCAAGGTGTGCCTCAAGGTCCATATCGTAGTATTGTCATTTGAGAGAAGGGGGGTGTAAAAACCCTACTATATAATGCACATTTACTTTTGGATGAACACTTAAAATCCTCTCAAATGATGTATATTGATGGATTCCAACAATACCAGGCAACCTTGTCAGTTTAGGATCTAAGAATGATTAATTAATTACACCTTGACAAGTTCATAGGGTTGATGTGTTAAGTAGGTTCACCATTTGTACTAAACTTGAGGGAACTTAGGTTTAATTTCTAATTTAGGTTGAAGGTCATTTAAAGAATCATAATCATTATCATCACTTGATAGACTTAAGCCATTTTGTGCTAAAAACACTTGCACTTTGAGTCTATGCACCACAACATTTTGAGTCAAGAAAAGTAGTGTTATGCTGTCAAAATTTTAGGAAAATGTCTTTTGCCTTAAAGATTTTTTGAAACAAACCTTTTTTGTCACACTTTTTTGGGTAGTATAGCATCATTACACTGCCCAAAACATTTCAAAAATTGTTTCATAGACCCTCTTACATAAAGTTCTAATTTTGATCCTACATTTTCAGACCAATCTGAGTGTATTTTTTTGATCTTTTGTCTAAAATGGTTATGCTGTTTACTTTTGTCTAGCTTGTTTGTCAAAAAGAGCCCAATTTTGTACCATTTTTATGAGAAAATAAACTATTGCTAAAGTGCCTATTGTTTCATACCTTATACCTAGTTGATCAAGTTCATGTCCAAGAATCAAATGCCTAGTGTTTATTAGAAGTGTTTCAAATCCCTTAGATTAAAACTTTCATCTATTTCAAAGTATAGCTTTTGACATCATTTGGCCAAGAGTCCTATCGCATGCATTGTTTGAGCCTAGATTTTGACGTTGTGTTTGGTTAAAAGACCTAACAACTTTTAAATTCCTATATTAGTTTGATTTGAAATACTTTGACCTTAGAGTTTGGCATTTTGATTTTAAGTCTATTTACTTGCTTATCTTTGTGTGAATAGTGAAATGTTAGATACTTCAGGCTAGCTTTTTACCTCACAAAACTTTGCATAAACCTTTATGATCCTTTTGACAAATCTAGACCAAGTTGAAACATCATCTATTTTAGATTCTATCCTTTTTAGAGTTTGTAGAACTCTTTAACCTTTTATCGCAAAAGCATTGACTATGGATCCCAACATGTATTCCTATACTCATAGTGGACTCATGTACAATCTAGGGATTAGTAATGTGGTGTCATAAGAAAAAATGGTGCAAGACCTCTATGGGGATAATATTGCTTATGAGATGGATTCTTATCCCTCTTATAATACTCAGTCAAGGGCACAAAGCCAAGATCCATTAGCTAACTATCTGGTTAACACACCACCTTATTCAGAATAAGACCAAGAGCAAACTACACAATACCTAGCTATAATACCTATAGTGGATGAGCCAGTACTTCAACAATCATATTTTACTAATGTGACTTCCATGTATGATCCATTTTTGTTTGAGTGACATTTGTTAGAGAACAAAGATGAGATTTTGGTTCGAGCCATAGTGGTAGGGGCCAAGTTTCCAACAAACTTTCCCCATAAAAATTTACCAAGTCTAGTAAGAGTGCCCCATAATATCATTTACGATCAACATGATTCTTCTAGCAATCTTATGGCTCTAGTCCAAAAAACGTATCAAGACCCTAATATATCTGATCGAGGCAAAAACATCATGGAAATCACTTTAACCAAATGCAGATGGCATATCAAACCTACCTAAATCTAGCATGTGATTTCAATCATATGAACATGGTAAGTAAGCCTCTTATTGACCTAATTCCTTTAACAAGAGTGATGATAGAGTTAACTGGACAAGAGAACCCAAATTTTGACCTATTCATACAAATTACTTTGATATATAACCTGATGTATATGCCCATTATTAAAGAAGTGTCTTCAGCCTCTACACTAAATAGTGAGCCAAACATAGTAGACAATGTGCAAATAATTTCCAATCTCGATCAAAGTGGTACTAATGCATAAACAATTAGCCAACAACATGTGCCTATAGTTAATCCTATGAATAGATCATCATATGAGGGAATAGGAGTTTATACACCCCAACCTCAACTAGATGCTTCCTCAAGTATACAACCTATGGGATTAGGTAATCAAATAATGACCAATGGCATGCCTCAATGACAGAATGTGATGAATCCTATTCCTCCTCAACAAGTTACAAGTAGTTTTCCACAACAACAGCCCCAATCTAATGTATCAATGTAATAGATGATAAATACATTGCCACCTTAATTAGGGGCAACTAATATTCTACCTCACCGAGTAATGATAAACGTACCTCTCGAGTCGAAGACTAACATGCCAATCTAAAACCAAGCAATGACTAGTCAATAACATGCAAATATGGGTCAGCAATAGATGCCAAATCTACAACCTACTTTCACGTCCTCATAGGGATTCATGCAACAAGGAGGTCCCCATGTTTTTTAGGTACCTATTAGACAACTATTGGTTCAAAATGTGCCATAAATCTAGAGATAGGGTCTTGGTGCACAAGTTCCCACTCAATAGCAAAGTTTGATTATTTAGTAGCATGTCCCTTTTCAACCATAATAGGCACAGTATAGTTATATCCCTCCATCCCAACCATAAAATCTTCTAAGTCAAAACTTTATTGCCAACCCAAACCAGAATATCGCACAACCAAATGTGCAATTCTAAGTACATCCTAATCCACATATGTGTATTCCTGGTCCATTTCCCAACCTAACCAATACACCCCAACAGGTATCCTCATCATACCCTAGTCAAAGTGTCCCATTTGTGACCTCCCAACCATCTACCCAAATTCTCCCTCAAACCAATAGTCCTTCTAGTGTCTTGTCCCAAGAATTGCAACAGATGAAGGATGTAATTACTGCCATTCAAGCTGGTAAACAAACTAAAAGGTTCAAATTTGATGATGTATGTTTCTATTCATTTAACATGGAGTATTTATAGATACCACTTGCTCTCGGATATAAATCATCAAAATTTGATAAATATAAAGGAAAAGGTGACCCTAAGTCTCATTTGACCAAATTTTTTGTTGCATGTCAACCAGTGGAATATAGTGACATATACCTTTTGCTATTGTTTCCAAGGAGCTTGGCTTGACAAGCCTTGGAGTGGTTTTTGAAGTTTCCCAAAAATTTAGTAACAGATTTTGATGATCTTTCTGATAAGTTTGTGTATAACTTTTCCTATAATCTTGAGCATGAGATTTTATTAGTAGACTTAATGCAAGCAAAGCAAAAATATGGTGAGATTTTTGCAAGTTATTTACAGTGATGGAGAACCCTTACAAACTATTTCACCCATAGTTTATCAGATAAACAATTAGCCATTATGTTTACTAAAAATTTGCACAATGAGATAACTTATCATTTGGAACTACAATGTGCACATACATTCAAGGAGATCATTGATAAAGTTTTGTTGATTGAGAGGGCACTCATAAATAAAAGAGTCATCAAACTTAATTCAACTAATTAAAATCAAGGTACCAATCAAGGAAATGACCAACATCCCATCTAAGCACAAGCATCATAACTAGCACATGCTAACAACCACAAAAGACCAAAGTGATTCAACCACAATAAGAATGTTGTGGGAAATGGAGTAACCAAATCTCATCATGTGCAAATGGTGCAAACATCATTTGCACCAAATTTTTAGCTTACTCCTACTTATCAATCTCTCCATTTGATACTATAAGTGTAATAACCAAGACCTACACAATAAATACAAAAGTCGTTACCATTATAAAGCCCTCCTCTTAGAGGAATCGTGCATACACATCATGTCTTTAGTGACCTAGGAGAACTTATTGATTCTATATTTTGTAAGCTTATTACCGTTAATCTGATTAGTTGGCTTATGCTAAAGCATTATCCACAAGGCATTCCTTATACTGATTGGTACAATGAAAATGAATTATGTGACTATCATCGGGTCAACGAACATAATCTACGAAGATGTGTCCAAATCAAACATTTAATTGAGAATATGTTGGATAATGGAGAGATAACATTGGATAATGGTGCTTCCACTTCCAATCAAACTCTTGGGATCCATCAAAACCCTTTCCTCAACATAACAATCAATAACAGTAGAATAATCAATAATAATGACAACAAGAAGTACAACAACAAAATCAATAGTATCAAAGTCAAAAGCTTAACTAATAAAATCATTAACAAAACTCACAATGACAGAACAATGGATAAAACCAAGGTCAAAATGGTAACAACTAGCCAACCTACCATGCATTTTCACATGACTACGATAGGTTTGTAGGTCATATTGTAGGGGGTAGCGTTAATACCATCTCAATTAATCTTAGACCAAACACTAATCAGCTTAGACCATTGTTAAACAACAACATTCAACCAAATTACATGGATAATCCTTCTTTGACATGGGAATGCATATAGGTAAAATAGCAAACTAGGACTTCCCCTTTTGGACCTTATATCAACAACTCATTCTTACCATTTGACCGCATGCAAGTGCACCAGCAACTGAGACTTGTCATGTCTGTTCCCACACCATTACTAGCATTTGTTAGCAATAATAATTTGATATTTAATCCTAATTATGTAATCATAACTTAGAGGTCAAATATTACTATCGTAGGCCCACAACCATCCACCACTTTGCCTATCATCTAACCAATCATTTAGCCTCATAATAAACCATTCACTACTGACCAAGACAAGAAGTTTGATATTTTGAAACAATTATAGAAGACACCAACACAAATTTTTATTTTAGATTTGCTACAAACATCAATAATCCATAAGAACATCTTGAATGAGTTTTTGACCTAATCCACTATTGCTAGTGGCATATCCCTTGATAAATTTCAAGCTTTGGTTGGACACCTAACTCCTACCCAACAAGTCACATTCAACCAAAGCAATATGTCTTCCCTTGGCCTGCTCTATGATAATCCATTACACATAGAAGTTTATATAAAGTGACATAAATTGAAATGTGTCCTTATAGACAATGGATCAGGCCTTAACATAGTGTATCTAAAGCTCATCAAGCTTCTTGGGTACATAATGGCAGATCTCCAAATAGAAACAATAACTATCAAAGCCTATGATAATCAGAAAAGAGAATCACAATGCACCATTAGTTTGCCAGTTATCATTGGGATTTTGACCCATGATACACTTTGCCACGTGCTTGATCTTGAGTTATCATACAACATGCTTTTAGGTAGGCCTTGGTTACATGACATTTGTGCAGTCCCATCAACACTGCACCAATGTATCAAGTTTTCCCACTCAGGGATGAAAGTGAATGTTTTAGGAGATTTACACATATGAACAATGCAAGCACCTTGAGGCCAAATTTCAAAGCTATAATTATCAGTATGGTATGAATCTAAGTTCCAAGAAGGATAAAGAAAAATATATACTTATTGATACTTCATCGAATAATTGCATAGATCTTAATACCTTGGATTCCCTTTCCCACATGCCACCCCCTAAAGCTTCTAATCATTTCACCATTTCAGATAATGGACCTGGAGAGTATATGACCCATGATACATTTCATATTGCCAATCTTCCTTAGAATCTGAAAACCTTTGGGTGACCTAAAGTCACCCCATATATGCATTGGCAACAAAATCACAAAGATAAGAAAACTATCATATTTGTACTAGCATCTAGCCTAGGACGTGACCCTCTTGAAGGGCATGAATCATGGTTATACAATGACAACCAAGCTGATTTTTATAAAAATGCCAAGTATTCTATTCCTAATAGGATCATGGAGTGTCATAATTATGAAGGAAGAGGCCTCAGACTGAATCAGTAAAGAACTATTGAGCCAATTCTATGACTAAGTATGAAAGACCTTATGGACTTAGATTTAAACCACCTAGGGGTGACCCCACATATCTTATTCAAACTCCATCAATGATGACTAGTGATGATGATGTCGATAATGAAGTAGAGTCTAATCATAGCCTCACCTTTGATAACCTAGCTGAAACCAATCTGTTTAATAGCAATGCCATTTATACCCTTACCCTAGCCATTCATTGCAACCCTTTGCCATTATATTATCCCCAACTGATAGATTGGGACCAACAAGAATCCGGTCTATCAATTGATGAGTTTCAAAATGATGAGGCATTATATGACTATTCAGGCCTTAGAGACAACATTTTGTTAGGAGATCACAAATCAAGATTCTCAATCACATTGGATCCTGCAACCTATTTTGGAGAGCGAGTGAACACCCTTAGCCAAAAACAAATACGTAAAACATTGAGGTCCCAAAGTGAAAACCTCTTTGAGGTGCTTTCTAACCAAAAAAAAGGTAAATATAAAGGCTAGTCTAATGGTGAAAACCTATTTTAGGTGCCATTAGATGGGGGTGTTCATTCTTCTTCAAATTTAGACCAGGAGACCACCAATGATAAAATTGTCTATGGATCCAAGTTTAGCTTTGAGAAATAACATGTATTTGATCAAATTCTCCAAGAATTCTTAACTATTTTTGTTACATGGATAGATCTCCCATTAAGGGACTCAGATTCATCATGCCTAGGAGAAGTTGAAGAGCAAGTCCTAACGGAGGACCCTGTCATAACTCAACAATTCAAGTTGTTACCTACTATCCTAGAAGATGGTTTGACCCTTCTAGTTCAAGTTACAACAGAGGTAAATATCAAGATTCCATCAGGCCCAAAATGGATAAAATTAGGCACATCCTTAACTGAGGAGGAATGTGACTTCTTTATAGCTCTATTGAGAGAATTTATAGATATCTTTGCATGGGCCTATTTTGAAATGCCAAAGTTAGACCTCGCCTTGGTTCTACACCACCTTGTGGTTAATCTTGATGTCAAACTAGTAAAACAAAAGTTACGTAAGATGCATCCTCGCATTATTGTATTGGTAAAGAAAGAGTTAGAAAAACTCTTAGAAGTAGGATGTATTTGATCCATTGATTATTCAAAAGGGATTTTTAATATGGTACCTATTATTAAAAAGCCTGAAGGGATCAAAATTTATACTAATTTTCAAGACAGCAACAAAGCTTGTCCTGAAGATGATTTTCCCTTGCCTAATATCAACATGATCGTCAACTCTATGGATGCTTTCACTCATGGATGGCTTTTCAGGATACAACCAGATCAAAATAGCACCAAAAGACCAACATAAAACAACATTCACCATTCCATGGGGAACATTTTGTTATCAGGTAATGCCATTTGGCCTTAAGAATGTTGGATCTACATATCAAAGGACCATGACTGTCATATTCCATGATATGATGCATGATATTATTGAAGATTATGTCGATAAAATATTAGGAAAATCTAAAACCAGGGCCGACCATCCAGCTGTGCTATGTAAGATATTTGAAAGATTATGGGAGTACAAAGTCAAACTCAATCCAAATAAATGTGTGTTTGGTGTAACTTTAAGCAAATTAATTGGCTTCATCATGTCTCATAGAGGTATTGAAGTCGATCTAGCTAAAGTCCATACTATAATCAAGATGTCACCACCAACCAATTTAAATCAACTCCATAGTTTACAGAGTAAGATCTAGTCAATCTGACAATTCATCTCTTAGTTAGTAGATAAGTGCCATCCATTTACACACCTTTTAAATAAGGGAGTTGAATTTCACTGGGATGATCACTGCCAAACAACTTTTCAATAAATCAAAGATTATCTTGTTAATCCACCTATTTTATTACCTCCTATGCTAGCCAAGCCATTCTTGTTATACCTATCAGCTACTGACAATGCTCTGGGGCCACTCTTGGCTCAACATGATGATAATGGAAAGGAGCACACCATATACAACCTAAGTCATACCTTGGTTACATATAAACATAACTATGCACCTATTGAAAAATCTTGTCTGCCCATGGTCTTCAAAGCTCAAAAATTGTGCCATTACATGTTGAATAATAAGATCATGGTCATTTCAATAGTAGATCCACTCAACTATCTACTATCTAAAAAATATTTGTAAGGTAGAATGCTAAATGGATCATGCTTCTCATTGAGTTTGACATAGAGTATGTCAATCAAAAGGAAATAAAGGGACAATTTCTTATAGATCAACTTGTTGATGCACCTCTCACAGACACACAACCACTCACATTTCAATTTTTTGATGAATCCATAATGACCATCATTGACACACCCCCTTAAAGAGTATCCTTGGAAGATATATTTTTATGGTTCATTTACTACACATAGATCGGGGGTAGGCCTATTATTTATTACACCACAGGGGGATCTAATCCCTAAATCATTTAGAATTAGCTATCCTTGTACAAACAATATGACCAAGTATGAATCACTTGTTGTAGGACTTTGATAAGGATTACATTAGAATATATCTCATCTCCATAGTTATGTTGATTCTTAGTTAACCATCAATCAGGTTACAAATCATTTTCAGACCAAAGATAACAAGCTGGTTCCATATAAAGCCATGGTCGACACTCTTAAACAACAAATTACCAACATTCAATTTGAGCACATACCAAGGGTTAGTAACAGAACTACATGTGCCATGACTACTATTGGCTCTCTAATTTGAAAAATAGATAAAGCTAGAGAGTATCAGTTCCTCGTCAAGAATTTGTCAATATCAGCTCATGAACCTTCAATTGTTGCCATGATTTGTGATATTGTTGGTCCTAATTCTATCTGGTACTCAGACCTTTACAACTACCTTCATGACCAATTTCTACCACCTAACCTATCTTGAAAACAAACCAAAGCTTTCATTCATCATTCCACTCATTATACTTTACGTAGATCCACCCTTTATCATCATAGTTTTGTTGGAACTCTACTTCGTTGTTTGACTTCGGTAGAGACTACTCTAGCTTTAAGAGAAGTTCATGAAGGAATGTGTGGAGCTCATTCTAGCTGGGCAATCCTATCCAAAAAGCTTTTACATATTCGTTATTATTAGCCTATAATGGATGCAGATACCACTACATATGTAAAAAAGTGTGACAAATGTCAATTGCATGCTAATCTAATTCATGCCCCAGCAAAAACTCTAAAACTAATATTGACACCATGGCCATTTTCTACATGGGGACTTAACCTCATTGAAAAGATTAACCCCACTTCATCTAATGGCCATAAACATATCTTTACCACCACTGATTATTTCACTAAGTGGGTTGAAGCTATACCCCTCACTTACGTGATTGAAAAGTAGATTTCCAAATTCATTTTCAACCATCTCATCTGCCGCTACGGTATCCCTTCTGATATTATATCTAATAATAGAGGATCGTTCAAGAACAAGTATGTAGACCAACTATGTATCGAATATAACATCACACAACATTTTTATATAGCATATTACCCTTAAGTTAATGGTCAAACTAAGGCATCCAACAAAACCATTATCAATATTCTTAAAAAGATTGTCAATGATGTTGGTCGTGATTGGCACCTCTAGATATTCCCTACCCTTTAGATATATCAGACCAATCATCATACCCCTACAAGACCCACTTCGTACTCACTTGTTTATGGTATTAAATCCATCCTTCCCATTGATGTCGAGTTACCTTCACTACACATCTCTTTTAAGCATGTCTTAGATGATCATGACTATCGAGTAGCTTGTCTTCAAGAGCTAGACCTACTTGATGAGAAACACACAGCTACATTCAACAATCTTCAAGCATATCATAACTGACTCAAAGGCCACTATAATCAATGTGTTAAGTATAGAACATTTGAACTTGGTGATATTTTTCTTAAAGAAAACCAAAAGATTACCACAACTGAGAAAAAACATAAAGGGAAATTCAAACCAAATTGGATAGGGCCTTTCATCATCACTGTAGATTATGGATTAGGATCATATAGGCTCACCACACCAAATGGAGATGAACTTCTTGAGCTAATGAATATTATTCATCTCAAGTGGTACTATGCTTGAGCACTAAGGTGTATTGTCTATAAGGACCGTTTTAGTTATGCCATTTTGTCACTATTCTTCTTTGTACAAATACATCCACTTTTCACTTTTGACCTATCAACCCAGTGTGTTCCATAGCCTAGCCCATTTGACCTTGGTTTTTTTCCATTCATTATGTAGTTTCAACATTGAGGTATCTGATTAGTTCATCAACTAGTTCAAATACTTCAGATAGTGAGCATATTTTGGGATAGTATGATAAAAGTTTTGGTAGTTGCATCCTTCGTTTATTATTCCTTTCTTATCATTGGTCTTGCTACTAATTATAACCACCTTTGAAAAAATTAGTACCATTGATCTATGTAATTATGTCCTAATTATAACCACATATGAGCAAGCTAGGGTTAACATTAAGCCTTGATGTACAAACTTGCCACTTCTTATGTCATACTATGCATTTTTACCAACTGTACCTATCTTGTTTGAATTGACTACTACACTAGTCAAATTCCTCTGTTGTAAGGGTGGAACTACAGTGACTTGAGTTCTTACTTTGAGACTATGTAGGTAGTGCTCAATCTTTATTGAGGTCAGATTAGTCATTCTTCTCCACCATGCTCTCACTATTTTACGAGCAACCTAAACCATGCTCTCACTATTTTACAAGCAACCTAAACCATGCTTTCACTATTTTGTGAGAAACATTAAGTTTAAACGCTCTCATCATTTTGTGAGCAACCCTAAGTTTGAATGCTCTCACCATTTTATGATCAACCTTAGTTTAAACACTCTCACCATTTTGAGATCTTGAACCATTTAGTTTTTGTCATTCTTGATTGAGTTGAGATACTTTAAACAATTCCAAAAATATTTTAAAAATTGTTAGAAAAGAATAAAAACATTGACCACTTCTTTGCCTTAAGGATTCTGAGAACCCTTACTGAGTTACAAGCAAATCACTTGTCATTTAGTTTCCCCATCCTTTTTGGCCTTTTATCTCATTCACTTGCCATTTTTCAAGACCATTCCTATTTTTTTATCATATCCATTATGTTTATTTTCCTCAATTATCACATTCTTCCCATTCCCTAGGAGAACTACATTTGGCCTAGAGTTTTTTATTAGATATTGCATCCATGAAAATATGTAGGTAGCATCTACTTGCCTAGTGCATATGGAGACAAATCAACCACCCCATTCCTTTTGATTTATCCCCCCCACCAATTTTATTCATTTATTAAGTTGTCACCTATTTTATAGGGATAATGTTTGTATGGTTTCTATTGTATTATTTGTTTGTTTGTCTCTACTTATTTTTTTTGTTTGTTTGTCTCTTTGTTTTATTTCAAAATTGTTTCCTTGATTTGGTTTATGTGTGTTCATTGGGTGATTCCTTGCCCACACTTACACTTGAATCCATCCATACTCATATGTCTACATTGTTGTCAAGGTTTCTATCATTGGTGCATTGTTTTCTATTGAGTATTGGATTGTGGGAATTAGTCTATATGCATATTTTGACCAAGTCTTCGTGATGTTATACCATGATGTCTACTAACATGTGATACAAAAAACCTTATCTTTAAAAAGTCTATTTAGTAATGGTGGCATCTCTTCAACACTTACATCCCGATTCCATCCCAATCATATCCACAATAGAGTAATTAATCATGAAAGAATTTTAACCTTTATTAGTTCAGATGCACATCTCCCTACTAGTAGGTTGTTCCAATTCATCATTACCCTCTTTTTTAAGTTATCATCATCCTCGACCAAGTTTATCATGTTTTCCATAATTGGGTTCCAATGATTATAACTGCCTATGGGCAAACCATTGACATTGTCCCACCTACATTTCTTAGTGATTATAACTGACTTTGGGTAAATCATTATTTTGTCACCACTTTACTTTTTTTTTTTATCTATATAGGGGCATGCTATCTTATTTATCTATCCTAACTGGGGTACGTCCATCTTCTTAATGATTATAACTGCCTTTGAAAAAATCATCGTGTTATCATACCACATTACTACTATCAGGGTAAAATGTTTATAACTACCTTTGGGCAAACCATTGTGCACTATCCCACTTGCATTATCAATGATTTCAACTACCTTTTTAGTATCATTTTATTTTTTTACCCCATCATCTTTCCTTTCTTTGGTCCCCTCATTTCACTTCTATCTATTTGAGGGAATGTTTGTTGACTTACTTGTGCCAACCATTCCCATGAGGGGGTATCATATAGTTAGTTTATCATCATTTAAATTGTATGCATACAATATCTTTTCATTCTTTGAGAACACATTACTGTGCTTATAGCTTGCAACACCTTCCCAAACAAGGGCAAACTTTAGACACCTAAATCTAGCCACTGATAACCTCCAGCTAGGGTTTTAGATAATTTCCACCTAAAATGTAATATGGATTAAAAACACTAAAACATGATAAATGATGTGAAACTTACATATTCAAGTGCCAATTTTATCCAGGGTATCCCTAAATGGGGCAATGCAATTTATGGGTTAGCTAACTTTGATCATATCATTTCGAGTCAAAATGTCAATTTTGCACCTATATACTCTAGATTATTCTTTCCTATCAAATCTTTTGCAAAAGACATGTGCCTTTGTTATTTATTGTTGGTAGCATCCTAAATGGGAATACGATTCCAATGCATCTGACATCACCTTCCAATTCTAATCCAATCAAATTTTAGACTAATAACAAGGCATTCTAATCATTTTAAGTAATTTGTGCACAAAGTGTTTAATCATGCTTAAGAGTTAATTAACCCAAATCAAGGCATAATTAATAATTCCATGGAAACTTGTTGAATACTTATTTTTAGAAATGAATATTGAATATTTGCATCATCAAGTGACCTCATTTCTTGGGAAGACATCCTTAGGCCATAAATGCCACAAAAATTAGGATTTATGCCTTCCATGCCTCATCAATGCCTTCCATGATGCCCCCCATACCTCTTAATTTCCCCTTATTCAAATGTCATGATGAGAATAATTAAAAAATTAATTCCAAAAATTGAATTAATCCTCAACCACACATCTCAATCTCAGGATGGACAGTTCAGGTTGATTCTAGACATTCTCAAAAATCTATAAATAAGATGCCTCACAACATGAATTTCAAGACTTGATTATGCAAAGTTATAATGCACAAATGGTTCCAAAAGCTTCAAGAAACTAGTGTTACCATGCCAAATTGATTCCAATCCAAGCTAAGCTAAAGCCAAAGGTGCCAAGGAGAGATGGAGGTAGCCAAGCTTCCATTTCTAAGGACTTCATGAGCACAAACCAAGCAAGCCACCACTACAAAGGCATTTAGAGCATCCAAGGAAGGTGAAAGAATTATTGTATTTTCATTCCTTGATTTTTAGTTGTGTATGTCATTCTATTTTGTGAACTAATCTCTCCCTAGTGTTTAGGCCTAAATATGTTATGATATTAGTGTGTTTATTTCATTTTTTTTTCATTTTAGAACTAATACCATACTAACCATCCTCTCTTGAGTCAAATTCTAGATCACAAAAGGAAACAATCAAGGCATAAAGGACCCACAAGTCCAAGGGATAACATCATAAACAATCAAGTCACAAAGGACCCATAAGTCAAAGGGACAACATCATGGGCTTAATACAACGTATGGAAGACCCTGAAATAATGTTTGGACATTCGAGGAGCATATAATTTTATATAAGGGTTCAAGTTAATAGTCAATCTATAGATTTTCAAATATTTTGGAATAATTTAAGATATTATCATTGGCAAAAAATTGAACATAAATTAAAGTTTTAAGGAAAACCTAAGTCAAATGATGATAATTTAGGGACCAACACAAGTGAAAAAAGTGTACCAAAAATATCTAAATGGATACATGTAGACCAAGTGTGATAAAACATGATGAAGACACAATGTAAAGGGCCTTTTAATAAAATTAGGTGACTACATGACTCTCCACTTTGATGCGCATGTGTGTGAATTCATGTGTGCATAAAATAAAAATAAAAGTAAGAAAGTACTTAAATATTACTTTATAGGTATAAAAGGATGACTGTTTTGAATTTATGGATTCGGTGCATGCATTCTCTATGGCCTATAGATTGCATGTACCTATAATAAAAATATAATACCAACAAGTATCTAATGTCTTGACAAATTGATAGTCAATGTAAAATGAAATAACTAAATTGAAAGATGCATAGGAATAAACACACATGTTGGTATGTGAGCCCATTTGTCCCTTTTGGTAACTCTAGGAATGAAACTAAAAATTACAAAATAGGCACTAACAATTTTTAAAGGGAACACTAGAACTTGAAGGCTTTTAGGGCTAATCCTTTAAATTGAAGTTTGTTTGTTGATCACATAAGGAGGCATCTGGTGATTATTAGTAAATCATAGTCCATGCAAATATAAATCTGGGAGTAGATTAACTAGATGGAATATCTAGATATATGACCTCCTTTAGAGTGGGGGTATTGGTACCTATTATTTAAAATATTACTCATTTCAAAAGAAAGAGTCATGTGCATCATGTGTTATCATATAAAATATCTAAAGATTTTAAAATATTCACAAACACTTTGTAGTTTACACATGTTTTAATCTATAAAAATACCTCATCATGTAAATCTTGATATGGAGATATGACTTGTAAGAATGAGCTATAGGAGATTGATGGTCGATAATACGTCTCATTATAAACAATATGAGAGACGAGTAATACAACTATGTGTAATCATATAAAATAGATGTAATCATGTAAATCTCATCGATACTCCTAATACTTATATGAAAATGCCATATAAGGAAGTGGAAAATGATATGCCTTGATAACACCACTTAAACTATATAGGTTAGACACCCCAATATGAACAAAATATGGTATATGTATCTAATGTGATATTCACAATGTGACTGTGTAAGGAGGACAATTATATGTCCTAATATAAGCAAAGTAAGATCAATAAACACATATAAAGTGATACAATTTTTATTATATGAAGCTGCAGTCAAAACAAAATATTAAATGAAAGAATGATGCATTATTAAATATCAACTAGCCCCTCGTTTTTAGATTAACATTGCTACAGATGCACTTTTAAAAAATAATAAATTTATCTTTTGTTTTAATTTTTCCAGCTAATACAAATATTTTTGATTAATAGTTTGATAGTAACTGCATGTACGATAAATTATTATTAGTACCTTGAAAATTATTTTTACAATGTCTCTATGTTTTTTCCATGCTACATAAAAATTTATAATTTTTAGTATAAATTTTTTGCATTTCTCCAAATTAATGATCACATCAAACTATTTTATCCAAAGAGAAGTCATTAAATTAATTTAATTTCTATTTTTAATAACAAAGGTATTTCAAGGCTAATGTTAAAAACAAAAAAAATGAATAAATGCTTAGCCTCCATTGGATGCACACTATCCAAGATTAAAAAAATGGTTTTGTATGCACCTAAAATCGCTCACTTCATTACTATTAAGAATAAAACACTTATAAATCTAGATCTATTATTACCATACACTAGATCTAAAGCTATACAATGAAATGCATCATAGAAACATTCCTTAATTCACCATTAATATGAAAGCATAAATGAGATCAAGATAAAAATCACATAATAACATAGATCTAACATGGTTCACTAAACGTGGGCTACATCCACCAATGAAAGTTCTCAAATAAATATTTAATCTAAAACAAGATTACAATTAACTCTCACAAAGATAGAAAAATCTCTTATAAAAAGTGTTGCATAAAAGCTGCACTTTCACCTGCACCTGCACAATGTTGTATCTCACAAGTTGTTAAACCACACCCTCTAATGAACACTTGCACTTTACAAAACACCTACACTTTGACTCTAATCCTCAAAACCACACCTTGGAAATAAACCATCAACCTCTAAAGGCCATACCACATCCTGTATATATAGAAAAATGACGAAAATCCATAAAAGGAGCAAATATGCAATGCTTATCCAAGATAAGCATTATCCAACATGTGACAACCTTTTTCCACCTCATCAAGCTTATCTAAAAACTCTCCCAAGGAAAAATTCACCATATTCATCTTCTCCACCTTCTAAGGTCACATTTTCCCATGAACATGTGATCACAACCAACTCCGCTCAACAAGGAAAGAGTTCCCTTTTCCAAAAAAAAACTAGCTTCCTTAAAACAAGGAATAAAAACATAGGAAAAAGGCATGTAAAAACTAACTCTATGAAATATGGAATACATAGAAATTAAGAATACAAGGAATATTCCACTCACATGTGGAGAACATGAAAATTATGCCCCCCCACATCTTTGGAGCTCTTTAAACCCCAAAAATTTATTCTTATGGTCATGTGATAGCCCCAAAGGGCTCCACACTCAATAATCTCCCACTTGGAGACCATTTCTCCTAATAAAATCTATCATTGCTCCATGACCACTAAGGCCAACCAAATCTGAACATATTCTCAAATTGTCCAATGTGACCACCTTGGTCATCATATCCGTAGGATTTTGGCTAGTATGAATCTCTCCAACTTTACCAAGTTCTCCTCCAAAGCTATCTTGATGAAGTGATAACATAACTGAATGTGTTTTAGCCTTGAGTGGAAAGCAGAGTTCTTTGCCAAATGAATAACACTCTAACTATCACTGTGTAGTCTCTCAACTTCTTGCTCATGCCCCAACTCTCAAAATAATTCCTATAACCAAATCATCTCCTTGCTAGCCTCTATGACAACAACATACTCTGCCTCTATGGTTGACAAAGCCATAACCTTCTATATCCTAGAAATCCAACTAACCATTGTATTTCCAACAATAAATATATATCCTATCTTACTCCTACTATCAATATCCCTTACCATATCCGAGTCCACATAACCATCCAAAGTGGTATCTAATCCACCATAACATAATGCAAAATCAATGGTTCTTCTCAAATATCAAAGAATCCATTTCACTGTCTACTAATGCTCATAACCTAGATCACTCATATACCTACTCATAACTCCCACTGCATGGGCAATATCTAGCCTAGTACAAACCATGGCATACATCAAGCTGCCAACTGCTAAAGAATAAGGTACCTTAGACATCTTAATCTTTTTACCTTCTATCTTGGGACACTATTCCTTTGATAATCTAAAGTGGCCTACCAAAGGAGTAGCAATAGATTTAGCATTCAACATACTAAACCTTTCCAAGACTTTCTTCACATACTCTGATTGGGATAAAACCAACTTCCTCTCCTTCCTGTCACAAGTATTCCTCATACCAAGGATTTGCTTTGCAACACCCAAATCCTTCATAACAAAGGAGTCACTACGTTGTTTCTTGATCATATGCATATGTTGTATGTTTTTACCTACAACTAACATGTCATCCACATACAAGCATAAAATAATAAAGGAACCATCATCAAAATGTTTGATGTACATGCAACGGTTAGAATTACACTTCTGATATTCTTTTTCCAACGTAAAACAATCAAATTTCTTATACCATTGTCATGGAGCTTTTTTAAGGCCATACAATCTTTTCTTTAATCTGCACACATAGTTTTCCTTCCCTTTGACCTCATATCCCTGTGGTTGCTTCATATACAACTCTTCAAACAAATCACCATGAATAAAAGTAGTTTTCACATCTAACTATTCTAAGTGCAAATCCTCAACTGCAACTAAACCAAGAACAGTCCTAATAGAAGTCATTTTTACAATAGGAGAGAAAATTTTATCAAAATCAATAACAAATTTTTATGCAAAACCCTTGACCACTATCCTGACCTTATACCTTTTTCTCCCTTGATCCTCTTCTTTTATTTTGAAGATCCACCTGTTTAGTAATGCACTCTTACCGTTGGGTATCCTTACCAAATCCCATGTTTGGTTCTCCATGAGAGATCTATGCTCATCATCCATGGTTTTTTCCCACTTCAACTTGGCATCTACCTGCATTGCTTCCTCATAACACTTTGGTTCTCCATAGTCAGTGAGTAATAAATAATTCAAAGAAGAAGAAAAATGTTCATGTGCTCTTCTTACCCTAGAATATCTTCTTACCATAGGATTTTGGCGTCCTTGTGTAGAAGGTTCTTGAACTAAATCCTTGGATACTTTACCATCCATAATGTCATCCAATACTATGTACTCTTTTTGTTCCTAATCTTGTTCCTACAACTGATCCTTATGCATGACTTTTTCATTAAAGACTACATCTCTAGACCAAAATATTTTCCTATCTTTAATGCTCCATAAATGAAAACCAAAGTCATTCTCACCATAACCAACAAATGTGTATTTATCTGATTTAGCCTCTAGCTTGGTCCTATCCTCTTTCTTTATGAGATCAAATGTTTCACATCCAAAGACTCTAAAAAAAGAATAATCAACATTCTTACCAGACCAAGCTTGTTCTGGAATGCCTCCATCCAAAGGCATAAAAGGTCCTTTGTTAATTAGATATATTGTTATGCTAACTACTTCTACCCAAAACTATAAAGGCAACCCTACATATAAATTCATGCTACTAGCATGTTCCATTATTATTCTATTCATCTTTTAGATACCCCATTCTGTTATGGATTTCTTGAAGCCATTCTTTGCCTACAGATTCCATTGTTAGAAAAATAATCAAAGAAAACATTACTATAATACTCACATCCATTATCTAATCTAAGACATTTCAATTTGAGACCTGTTTCATTCTCAACCAAGGCTTTTTACTTCTTAAAAGTGTTAAATACATTAGATTTATTTTTAATGCAATAAACCCAAACTTTTGAATTTACATCATCAATAAAATCAACATAATAATTAGATCCACCAATAGAAGATACCTAAGCTAATCCCTATACGTCTGAGTGTAATAGATCTAACTTGTGTTCTTTCTTTATGGGTCTAACTTTCAAGAAATTAACTCGCTTTTGTTTCTTGTACACATAATTTTCACAAAATTCTAGATCTAGATCTTTTAGTCTAGGTAACTTATCTTTTAAGATTATATGCCTTTATGGCTCATATGATCAAGCCTATAGTGCCACATAGTTGCATCTCCATCTACAACAACTAAATCAATAGAATCAGCACTACTAGTCAAATACAAAGTACCAACTTTCTTACCTCTCAAGATCACAAGAGCACCTTTGGTAACTTTCCAAGAATTTGCAGTAAACAATACTAAACATCCCTTATTACCCAATTGCCCCACTAAAACCAAATTTTGTCTCAACATAGGCACATGTCTAATGTATTTAAGGATCCATGTGCTCCCAATCTGCATCTTAACCAACACACAACCTTTCCCTACTATCTCACATGGTTCATCATCACCAAGATATACATATCCTAGATTTTCTTAAACATAATCAATAAAATAATGCCTATGTGGGGTGGCATGAAAAGAAGTCCCTAAATCTAATACCCAAGACTCATAAAAACTATCCATAGAAATAATTACGGCATCTTGACATGATTTACTTGATGTCACATTTACCTCATTAATTTCCTCCTTGTTGGCATTATTATCCTGAAGTGACCAACAATCCTTCTTTGAGTGTCCACTCTTCCCATAATGCCAACATATCATCTTGGATCTATATATGGACTTAGATCTACCTTTTGACTTTCCTTAATTTCCTTTTCTCTTGTCATTTTTCCTCCCTCTAGTATCAATGGATAAATCATTACCTGAAGATGATTCACCAGTGTTTTTTCTTCACATCTCCTTGCTAAGGATCACACCTACAACATCCTCAAAATTCAAGCTTCCCTTGGCAGGGACTGCATTACTCACAGCCATAACCAAACTATCCCAACTATCATGCAAATAACATAATATTAGTAAAGCTCTAACTTCATCATCAAATTTTATTCCAACTAAAGTGAGCATACTTACAATCGTATTAAAATCATTTACATGATTAGCTATTGAACCATTCTCAGTCATTTTTATGTTAAATTATCTTTTCATAAGAAATTTTTTATTAGAAGCTGAAGGTTTATCATATAACTTCTCAAGTTTATCCATGATATCCCTTGTAGTTATCTAATCTACAATGTTAAATGCAACAAAAGATACAAGGCATAACCGTATGGCTCCTAATGCCTTCCTATCAAGTAATGACTAATTTGCATCAGTCATACTTATAGGTTGTCCTCTTTTTCCCTCCAAGAGGAGTTGAAGTTTCTTCTGATATAGGTAATCTTCCATCTAAATTTTACGCAAACCAAAATACTTACCATCAAACTTCTCAACTCTGAATATAATCTCTTCTACCATAGCTCCCACTCAAGCTAATAGCCTTCCTGTGATTTACCACTTCAACAAAACACACAACCAATGGCTTTGATATCAGTTGTTAGGAATAAAAAACTTATAAATCTAGATCTATTATTACCATAAACTAGATCTAAAGCTATGCAATAAAATGCATCACAGAAACATTCCTTAATTCACCATTAATATGAAAGCATAAATGAGAGAAAGATAAAAATAACACTAGTAACATAGATTTAACATGGTTCACCCAATGTGGGCTACATCCACCAATGAAAGTTCTCAAATAAATCAATAATCTAAAACAAAATTATAATGAACTCTCACAGAGATAAAAATTCTCTTATAAAAAGTGTTACACAAAAACTATACTTTCACCTGCACCTACATAATGTTGTATCTCACAAGTTGTTAAACCACACCCTGTAATGAACACCTGCACTTTTCAAAACACGTGCACTTTGACTTTGATCCTCAAAGCCACACCCTATAAATAAACCATCAACCTCTAAAAGCCACACCACACCATATATATATATATATATATATATATATATATATATATATATGAAAAAAATGCATAAAAGGAGGATCAAATATGCAATGCTTATCCAAGATAAGCATTATCCAATATGTGACAACCTTTTTCCATCTCATCAATCCTATCTAAAATCTCTCCCAAGGAGAAATTTGCCATATTCATCTTCTCCACCTTCTAAGGGCATATTTTCCCATGAACATGTGATCACAACCAACTCCACTCAATAAGGAAGGAGTTTCCTTTTCCAAAAAATAACTAGCTTCCTCAAAACAAGGAAGTAAACATGGGAAATGACATCTATCAACCAACTCCATGAAATATGGAATACATAAAAATTAGGAATACAAGGAATATTCTACTCACATGTGTAGAACATGAAAATTATGCCCCCCACATCTTTGGAGCTCTTTAAGCCTCCAAAATTTATTCCTATGGTCATGTGATAGCCCCAAAGGGCTCCACATTCAATAATTATAATCGACTAATATTCCTATTAGTCAACACTAATTCTGCGTATCATATTTCATTCTACTAATTTATCTTATTTCTAGCCATAAATCTAATATCCTTCCTCCAATAATCCTCTATTTTACTAACCTTATCCCATCCCACTATTCCATTAATTCTTTCTAACCTCCTATTATACTAATCTAATTCTAATTAGCCATTATATGAGAATTTTAAATTCCCTTAATCTCACCTACCACCTACTAACCTACACCATAGCCTTTCCTACACCCCTATATCTCTAATCCTCACCTAATCCCCATATAATCATCCACTAAACACCATTAGATTCTCTAATGGAATCTATAAATCTCCTCCACCCTTCTCCTTCTCTAGAAATTTCTCTCTCTGGAAAATTCAAAGGAATTTTAAATTCCTTGGAATTCCCTCCTTTTCTAGAAACTTCTTCTCTAGAAACTCCCAATGAATTTTTAATTCACTGGATAATCCCTGTCCATTGGATTTAATAATCCAAATTTAAATCTTAGCCCTTGATCTTCCCTCCATTTATCTATTTAACTAACCTCTCCCTCCACTCTCAAACCATCTTAAGAGAATCCATACCAATACCATGCCAAAATGCAATTAAATGAAGAAGAATTGTAAGGAAACCATGTCAAAATGTATCTAGAGATCTTGTGAGCAAGTCCATGATCAACAATCAAGCATCCATTATCACAATCTAACATCAGTCTATCACTTTTTCAAATTTGAGTCTAATCACATGCATTTGAATCCTAAAATGGAGGCATGAGAAGGTAAGGACCATGGTAAGAATGTTCTGTTGGTTCTAATTTATCTTCTCTATCCTTTCCTATTGGTGTTTATCAAGGGTTTTGATTTTATTATTATTTTTATAATATATCTTGAATCCAAATTTTGGTGCACATTTTGGCAACCATGGTGGGACCCTTGCTCCCATTTAATCATATTTTTTGTTAATGGTGTTCTTTGCTAGCTTGCAAGCCTAATTGGGTAAAGAAAATATTAAAAATTTGAAACTTTTGTGTATATAGGTCTTAATCACGATATTACACTATTAGTCACAAGATTGTAGTGGTGAGATTGTCAAAACTAATAGTGGTATTGTGACTTAGCCACTAGAAGTCAGGTTTTTAATAGGGTTTTTGACAATCCCACAACTATCCTAGTTGTGGGATTGCCATGCAAGTAGCAATATTGTCATTTTAATTAGAGATATTGTCAAAAACTATGCTAGGGTTCAGACTGTTATTTGTTTTTGCTAACTCTTTATTCTTGTAGGTGTTTTATGTGTTTTTCTTGCTTCTATGTGTAGGTCAAAGAGATAATCTCCTTGAAAATCAACTCCCCATACCTTTTTGACAATTCTACCACTATCCCAGTAGCGAGATTGCCCTAGTAATAGCGAGACCACCATTCTCATTCATGGTATTGTCTTTTCATCTCAAACTGGTAGAACACTATCCCTACCATTTTTGAACCATCATTTTAGTATTTCCTAGATTTTTTTAGGAGGGTGCTAAGGGTATGTAAGTGGCAAACTAGAGGTTTTATCTCTTCATTGAATTTTTTTAGCATATCTCTATATCAACATTTCACCCTCTATATCTGAAAACAACTATTGATAGGGGGTGTTTTGTCTTGTAGGGTTCACTAGGTATCTAAGAAGGGAGAGACTTATCTGAGAACCCACTATCTATACTAGTCTAGCATCATTCGACAATATCATGACTAGAGAAGCCATGGGTTTGCCCTATAAATAGTGGGATTGTCATTCCTAGCAGTGGATTTATAGTTTAGGCTAGTTCAGGATAGTATTAAGATCTGGCAGTATTTTAATCATCAAATAATTGTATTTAATATTAAGGCTTTGTAAATTATATTGATTTGATAAACTTTTTACTTAGGTCATACATACTATTTTTCTTATAAACTACAATATCACTATTTGAATTTTTCTACCAATCACGGGATTGTCATCTTGAGTCATAGTTTTGTGGTTCATGACAAAATTACCACTATCACTCTATATCAAACAGTGGGATTGTCATTGTCAGTAGTGAGATTGTCAAAATACCATGGTTTTGTAGCTAACTTCCAAAGTTAGCTAACATATGCAATCCCATAACTCTCCTAGTCACGGGTTTATCCTGTAAGTCATGATTTTGCACTGTGTAGTCGTGGAATTGTAGCCTTTTTTGCCTTTAATTTTGTCCCTTTTTGATGCATTTTCAAAGTTAATTTTTATGCATTTTGCATCAATCTGAGCCTCCCACAAAGGCCAAATTGCCTCTAATGGCAAGGGGCTCTGCCCCTCGACCCCGCCTATACTGCAACAGGGAGCATGCTAGGGGCACTGTCCCTTGACCTTGCTTGGGGCTACCACCCCTAGACCCCCACGTCGTGTCCCGCTCACCCCAAAGAAGTTATGGATCCAAGCCATGATATTTTAGGGGTGTTTTATTAAGGCATATTTGACCAACATATTGTTTATTGTAAGATTCATCTTTGCTAACACTTTTCTTGCAAGTCCCTTGGAGATTTTGGCACCCCATCATTTATCTAACCTTTGTGCTTGTAGGGGGTGCCATTTTCTAATTTTATCTTACATTTCATTATCTTGATTATTAATTTTACTATATAATTGTCTTTCTACTTTCTTTTAAACACTTATATGTTTAATCTTGTGTGTGTATATATCTTTGATTTCTCTTTGTATGTAATAATTTATCGTATCATGCCAAACACACATATGTAATTAGATTATTTAATTAATCATATCATGTGATTGCCTATTTATCACCCCTTCCCCTAGGATAGCACATGATGTGGAATTAACACCCACACATGGGCTTAGTCTATATGGGTTAGTGTTGTGGATTTCATCATCACACACTAACTAAACTCCATGTTCTGATAGACTATAAAAATCAGAGATAGTTGCCATTAGGCTAAACGGTTGACCCCATATAGGTCATATATGAAGGGGAAGAGTTAAATCTCTAAACCAAGCATTAGACATCACCCTATATGGACTTGGACCCCAACATAACATCATATATATATATATATATATATATATATATATATATATATATATATATATATATATATATATATATGGAATGCCCTTAGAGAGCCCATTTAGCCTAGCATAGGACCTTTTGGTCATAATAGGTGTTCCAGTGTCGGCATCAGTAACAACACCCAAGTGACCATTAAGTGCAAACAAGGTTAAGAGGGTTTGATTGATTCCATAATGGGTCACTGGCCTACAACCTCACTTTTGTAGCTATTAGATGGTGTGGACATTGGGTTACACACCCATCAGTTTACTAATCATAGGTTATGGCTTGCTTGTTTGGGTATGTGTTGTGTTAAACCTGTGTTATTTATAAGCTGAGTCAGCTTTTTACCTATCTAAGCCCATCTAAGTCCTTTGTACATATCATCTTATATATTTTATCCTCATCATTCTATCATCTTTTGCATATCCCACCATCCTTTTTGTGTGCATTCCAAATCATCATCCTCATCTTGATCCACATCCCTATCACCTACATCTCATCTTGAACATCCTAGTCATCATTGTACATAGTATCTTTATATATCCTTCTCTTTGGCATACCTAGTCATCCTTAGCCATACCCTTACCCTAATCACATCTTTCATCCCTACCTAAGTCCACATCATCACCCACTCACCATAGTCACCCCATCCTTTCTTAGTCTCACCATATCCCATTATCCTTGGTCATCACCCCATTATCTTCTACATCCTTGCCTAATCACTATCTTGTCCATCCCCTCCTAATCTAACCATATCTACCCACCACCACATCTACTCCTACATCTTAATGACCATCTTATATTCATTATCTAATCTTATCATCTCCATCACAATCTTAGTCTAACCATAACCCCCTATCATTGCTCATCCTAATCATCATTATTGGATATCCTAATCTCATCCTCTTGTACATAATTCATTCTCTTATAAATTCTTACCTAAGCCATTCATCACTAGTCACACCCCTTTCTATCACCTATATCTTATCTTATACATCCTCATCTAATCATCTTTTATACTTATCTTCTAGTATATATTCGATATCATACCATTGTGCATCCTTTTATTGTCCTATCATATCCTCCATTATCACCTTATCTTCATCCCATTTTTAGTCATATCCTCATCATCTATATACCCCAATCCATCTTACGTCCTTACCCAAGTCTGCATCATTTACTACCTATCTTTACCTTGTAAATATCATTGTTCTCTTGTACATAAACCCAATCATCAATAGTCATCCTTTCATCAATCATCATATTGTAAATCCTAGTCTCATCCCCTTGTGCATATCTTTGTTCTCTTAAATATCCTTTTAGTCACATCTTAATTACATCCTAATCATACCTCATTATGTATACCTTGTCCTAAATCCACCTCATTATCCCATCACCTATTATTTATATCCCATCTATCATTTCATCTTGGTCAAACCATATACACCTATCATTAGTCAATCACCCTACTTTATAATCACACCTTGTATATCCTAATTTCATCCTCTTGTAGATCATTTATTCTCTTGTAAATTCTACTAAACTCCCATATTAGTCACATTCATCCATCATCTTAGTCACACCTTGTCATAAGACCACCTCATCCATAATCAATCACACCTCACTTTGACATTGCCTTATCCATCAATAAAACCATAGTCTTGACTATTCCCATATCATATTCTATCTTAAGTCCACCTCATTTATAGTCCTAATCATCCCCATACCATCTTGTCTCATTATCCCATCACCTTGTATATTCTTTTTTTTCATTCTTGTACATAATTCATTCCTTTGTGCATCCTTTGAATCACATCTCATCATTAGACCATACGTAATTAGTCATCCCATAATCACATCCTAATCATACCTTATCATCCACATCTTATCTTAAATCCATACCTAGTCGCTTGTCTTGACCTTGCCTTCATCACCCATATAGTCATCACCTTATCTTATCCTAGTGGGATTTTTGTTCACATACAGCTCTAAACCATCCACCTTTCATTACCCCCTTATCATTTCATTATCACCTATCATCACACTTATCCTTACTCCATTATCTTAATCATCTTCATCACATCATCACCTACCATCCCATCTTGAGCAAAATTAGTCTAAGGTATTAAGCTAATCCTATCATCCTTATCCTCTTATCATCTTATTCACCTATCATCCTATCACTCTAATCCACTTGGTCAAACCTCATATCATAATCAATATTTTGATAGCGTCTTGTCACTTTATCAGTTTTAATCTAGCAACCCATCAACTATCAATCATCCCTAGTCCAATCATCTTGCCTTATTCATAATTGGCACCCATCATATCATCCTCTTGCTAGTTTTGAATTTAGGCACCCATCATGTTCCAAATCCTTTTGCTATCTTGACAACTAGGCATTATTGATAAATTGTTAGAACCTATTATACTATCAGTCTGACATTAGCTCATAGTCCTTAATCCATTCATCTATCTCATCTCCATCATTATCTATCATACTAGCCCGGTCCTTTCAATCTATTTTGTTCAAAAACCTTAACCAATCCTTATCCTACCTGCATCATCCATCATCTATCAACCATCACCATGGAACTAGACCCTACTTTCATTGAAAAATACATATATGACAAGGATGAGATCTTTTTATGACTCATTATGATGGGTGTACCACTTCTTGAAGGTGTTGATCCCATGTCACTCATTTCACCTTCCATCCAAGCCCCATCATGTGAATCATGTACCAATTCTCTATCTATAAGCCATAAATCATCCATTGACCATTCCTATACTAGCAAAGGGAATCCAATCTTTCCCACTACATCTACTCCCAGTCCATCTACTCAATCATATCCACAATCATCTGATCATGAGTCTAATGCTTCCATATCTAAGTCATGAAGAGAAGTGTGTCCTTATACTCCCCTTCTTATGTCCTTGAAAGCCCTTTTCAAACAACTAGTCACCACCAAAACTATGGTTAATCCACCTATCCAACATATTGATCCCACTAAGTCCAAACCATATGGATACAATGCATATCAATTTTATACATATCACTAAAGATGGGTGCTATAGACACCTAAATCTAGCCACCAATGACCTCCAAATAGGCTTTTGACCAATTTTTACTAAAATACACAATTTGGCCTAAAAACACTAAAACACATTAAAAGCTTTGAATCTGATATATTCAAGTGCCAATTTTGGCCAAGGTATCCCTAAATGGGGTAGTGCAATTTATGGGCCAGCTAACTTTCATCAGATCATTTCAAGTCAAAATGCCAATTTTGCACTTAGGTGCTCTGGATTGATCTTTCTTATCAAATCTCTTACACAAGACATGTGCCTTCATTATTTGTTGTTGGTGACATCCTAAATGGGATAGCAGATCCAATGCATCTGACATTTCCTTCTAATTCCAATCCAGTTGAATTTTGGATGAATAACAAGGCATTCTAATCAATTTGAGTAATTTGTGCACAAAGTGCTTAAACATGTTTAAGAACCAAATTAGAGCCTAATTAAGAAATCCATGGAAAATTGTTGAATACTTATTTTTAGAAATGAATATTGAATATATGCATCATCAAGTGACCTCATTTATTGGGAAGACATCTCTAGGCCATAAATGCCATAAATATCAGGATTCATGCCTCCCATGCCTCATCAAAGCCCTCCATGCCTATTAATTCCTCCTCTATCCCAAATATTGATGAGCCTATTTATCAATTTTAATTGAAAAATTGAATTAATCCTAAACCATATATCTTAATCTCAGGATGGATGGTTCAAGTTGATTCTAGATATTCTCAAAAATCTATAAATAGAGAGGCCATGAACATCATTTCTAAGACATGATTATGCAAAGTTATAATGCAGAAATGAATACAAAGCTTCATGAAAATAGTGTTATCATGCTAAATTTATTCCAAGCTAAGCCAAGCTATAAGCTAAAGGTTTTAAGGAGAGATGGAGGTATCCAAGATTCCATTACCAAGGACTTCATGAGCACAAGCTGAGCAAGCCACTACAACAAGCATTTTGGAGCATGCAAAGGAGGTAAAAGAAGGTTTATTTTGCATTTTAGTTGTGTGTTTTATTCTTGTTTGTTAACTAAGCTCTCCTTAGTGTCCAGGCCTAGAGATGTTATGCTAGTTAGTGTGTTTCTTTTATTTTTTTTTTATTTTGAAACTAACATGATACTAACCATCCTTTCTTGAGTCAAATTCCTAGTTCACATAATGGCATGTCTGATGTGACCAGACACATCCCACACATGAATAATATCATTATGTGACTTTAAAATCTTCATTTGGATCATTAAAACTCTTGCAATTTGAATTTCTAACTTTTTTTTTGTTTTTCTTTGTCACAGGTTTACATAATAACTGACATCAGTTAGTAAAACTATCATCAATTAGATAGCTATTTTGGGTTTGAAATAATGAACTTAAAAAAAAAGTTTTCAAATTTGTATTTTATGAAAAACACAGTGACCGATGTCAATTATATAACTGACATCAGTTACACTTACTAAGTGATCATCAGTTAGATAGCCATCATCGATCACTATTGGTATAATCGATGGTGGTTTGATAACCATGATCACTTAGTAAGTGTAACTGATGTCAGTTATATAATTGACATCAGTCACTATGTTTTTCATAAAATACAAATCTAAGAGCTTTTTTTTTAAAGTTCATTATTTCAAACCCAAAATAGCTTTAAGGCTAAAGGACATGCAAATGTTTTTGTTGCAAGACCAAGCTTGAAATTTGGTAAAAACACGTTTAAAACACCTTTTGCATGCTTAAAAATGAATTAGGAACATTATTTTGGTGCTTAAAGTAACATTTAAAGTGCTTAAAAAATTGTTTTTTACCATTAGTTTTCAAAGTTCACAATCTTAAGACCAAGGGGTCAAATGAACACCACTAAATCTTTCATTTGGGCTTAAAATTGAATTCACTTGTCATTTTTGTCTTCAATAGTTGTTTGATCAATTTTTTTTAGCAACGAGAGGGGTGTTGCGTGTATGCTCTTCCATTTTTCCCCTTTAGGGAACCCTTAGAATTCAAAAGCGCCATTCCTATTGCAAAAATCCTAGTCTAAGTCTTAGAAATAATGTCATCTAAAACACTACCTAAAAACTCCTCAAAGTTTGGGTGACCTTGAAAATGACCCTAAAGTCTTTCTATTTTAGTCTTTTATTTTCATGCAAACTTGGCTTGCAAGGGGGATGTCATTACCTCCCATGAGTTCTTTAGGGAAGCTTTGACCTAGGGTTTCATCTCCTAGCATTAACTTCATTTTACTCCTTCTGAGTTGCACGTGGGACGCATTTGTATTTGGACATCACACTACATTGAGTGAACAACAGGATGTAGTAGTTGTAAAAAGGACTAGACCTTATTACAACTAGCCAATGACATGGTCACCCAATTTTTGTGCTTATCTTTTGCATCATTTGATGTGAAATTCATTGTGTAATTGATTCCCCTAGAGATGTTTGAAACTTGATAGTTTAGTCAACCCCACATTGCCATACCCTTGTTAGGATTTGGATGATTATACTTAGTGTATTTGGTCATTTTTTCTTGGTATGTTTTGAGACTAAAAATTGTTTGTTTGTTCATAAGCCATGTCAAAACAATATATTTGAGTTAAAGAGGGTAGTGTTATGTTGCCCAAATCATGTCAAAACATTTTGATTCTTTTTGAGTCTTTGAAACATAACATAGATCACATCATTTGAGCATGCTTGCGCCTTTAGGCTACTCAATTTGTTTCAAAACTTGTTTCACCTTGTGCCAAAAACCATTTTTTTCAAACCATGTCATGTATACTATTTAGACCTTTATCTTATATTGTCATGCTATCTAATCTTGTCTATCTTATTTGGTCAAATCCTAGTTTGTAACATTGAATTTTCAATTAGCCTTGTCATGTTTGGATTCAAACATTGATTGATTTCTATTTAGGCCTTAATTTGTGGGGTTGATACATTGATCTTTCTCTTTTGGGTTGCATAACTTTAGTTAATTGGTTACCCAAATTTGAAAACTATTGATGGTTTATTTGTTTAATGCCTATCCTCATCATTGTTTGTGCCTTTATTTAAGAGAACACATCCTTTCTCAAATAGCCTTTTGTCTTATGCCTTATGCCAACTAGTCATGTTTATGTTTGATTCCATGTGTCGAGTTTATGTCAAAGTTATTTCTAAACTTGTTAGATTAAATCAAATCACATTATCCTTTGTTTCAAGTCTAGATTTTGATGACATTTGGGCAAAAGTCTTAGCATATTCTTGTCTATTTGAGCCTAGCTTTTGACTCCACATTTGGACAAAAGACCTAGAAACTCGACTTTTCCCTTTCCTAGTTTAGACCTTGTTTGAAACACTTTGACCTAGACCTTTGACATGATGGTTTTTATTTAGACACTTGACCTTTTATGTGTATGACATTTGACATTAGACATTTGATGTTAGATTGTTTTATGTCAAGTTTTAGCACAAATCATTTTGGAGATACAGCTCCACTTTCAGACCATATTGGAGATATAGTGCCACCCCTTCAACCAAGTTAGACCAAACTTGAATCATTGGTCTTTTGGATAGTTTTTTAGAGTTTGTATAACTCTAAGCCTTTTTATTTCAGAGATTTCATAATTTACATGGATATGTCTCACTACACTTATGGTGGAGTAACGCACAATCCAACTTATGATATAATGGATACACAAAATCCCACTAGAAACTCCTATAGAGAAAGATTTTCTAAGGAGTTTTATTATTCTCCTTACAATACTCCATATGGTGAACATAGTCAAAATCCACAAAATCTAGATCAAGACATTAATTTGCATGAAGAGGCTTGTGAGGAGGACATTGAAGACCCAACTACAAATAATGTTGTTTGGGATACAGATCCATACCCTCTTTACAATAATCAGTATGTGGAACACAGTCAAGAACCAGCTTATGAGCCAACCAATGACTGGGATGATATGGTTTATGATGAAGACTTGGATGCTTTGGCTTATGCAAGAAATCAAGTTCCATGATGTCCTTTTGTTATTCGATCATCGACTACCCCTAACCCTCCTTTGGATTATATGATCTATCATTTTCTACAATATCCAAGGAATATCATTACCATTCTTAGACCAAGTCCTTTGGCTTGTGCGAGTAATCAAGCTCCACAACACCCCCTCATCATTCCAAGACCTAGTTCTTTGGCTTGTGTGGGAAATCAAGCCCCAAAACACCCTATCATTACCATTTTAGGACTTCATCCTTTGGCTCATGTGAGAAATCATGCTCCCTAATGCCCTACCATTATCCAACCATAAGTCATTCCTCATCTAGTACCAATCCCATCCAAACCTCAACCGATCCAATCCTTCGAAGACCAAGTTATGTTTAGAAGTAGTATTTTCCAACTCATTAGAAACCAAGGCTAAGATAAGCCACTAAACCAAGATGTTTCTATTGAAACAACCACTTATGATAGGTCAACCTATGATGAATCACCTATTGATCCTATCCCAGTTGTTGAGGAGTTTGACTCTTACGAGCCAGTCTTTACTAAGTCACTTCTTAATGATTATAACCACCTTTGGGAAAATAATTACCTCAACCATGTGCCTATTTTTCCAGAGCCTCCTATTCACAAGCCATTCTCTGAGAAGTTCTCTTGAAAATTTTCCCATCTTAGAGGATTCCCACTCTGACAAACTAGTTTTTGTGGAGCCCATCATTCTGTTACATGTTGTTACTTATCTAATAGCAAGAATTCAATAAGACATCATTATAACAGAGTACTCATTAGATTAAGAATCAGAGTTAGAGTTAGGTTCTATTCTTGAATCGACATCAGATTTACCATTAAAATTTGAATCAACATCAGTCTCAACCTTAGATTCAGAGTCCCTTGAGTTAGAATCAGATTCAAAAGAAGAATATATTCATGGTTGTTACAACATTGGTTATGCATGCCTCACAGATCAATTTGAATACATTTTTTATCCTTCTATAGTTTTTGAGAATGATTACTTCAAATTTCACATGAGTTATCCTAGTATCTTCTATGAGCATTGTGTGGCCTCTCCCCATTCCATTATCATTCCATATGTTATTACCATCAACCAAAATGGACATATCATTGACAATCTATCTCCCATAAGTGTCGATTGGGATTGATAGAATCACACTTTATTGAACTGAATCTATGGTGATAGAGTAGTTGAAGAAGAGCAAGGAGGCCAATACCACATTGATATATCAGAAGAACACTCTCCTAGTGAAACCTTTTCAAAGGCACTAGGAGACAATCAAAGTCAAAACTTAGCATCTTCTAGTGAAACTTTTTCAGAAGTGATAAAAGACAATCAATGTTAAAATTCAACATTCCTTAGTGAAACCTTATTGAAGGTGCTACAGGACAATCAAGACAACTTCATTGGTGAAAACCTCTTTGAGGCACCAATAGCTAAGCACAAAAGTTTTTCACTGCTTGATGAAGATAAAATCAGAGATCAAATCAAAATAGCTTCCTATCTATAGCCTAATAAAATGGTAGCTACTCTTAAGCCCAAATAATAGAAAAATCTAATGGTCCTATCAAGAGAATAAGTCTTTGGCCCCACCACAACCAAAGTTATGTCAAATCCAACATCAACAACATTACGTGTGACTAAACATCTTGATCTTCATTTATTTCCAAACCATTCCACATTTCATTATCATCTACCGTTCCATTTCACAATCAAATCTACCATCCATTATTTGTCTTTGTTTACCATCCATGGTCACACTTTCCTTTGTAAAGGATACAAAGATACCTTGTCTCGATGTTTGAAGGAATCAAAATCAATGACTAATGAAGATCATAAGAACATTCTCAGAATCACATTTTTAAGGTAGTTCTTGATGGAGTAGTTATTCAGATGAGGTGTGGGATAGAAATTAATATAATTGAGTATTTTATTTATATAATTTATTGATTAGGACATGCATCTCCATCTCAACAGGAAAAATAAAATCATATGCCATTTACCACACCTAGGCCAAAAACATGTACCATACCATTTCACATTGCCATGCTATTACCGTTGTTATATATCCTTTTGCCATTGTCACATATTTTTCATATTCACCCTATCACTTGGAGGCAAACCCTCTTACCATTTTATCCATCTGATCATTCCATTCATATCTAGACCAAAGCATGTTTTTACTCATCCTACCCAATCCTGTTTTGATCTTGCTTACTTTGGTTCTTCCTACACTTTTTGTGAGAGGATTCTAATCAAGTTTCAATAATCAATCCAATTCATGTTTACAATGATAGTCTATGAAATTAGTGTGACAGTTGATCTGGCAAGATATCTTTCATCCTATCAAGTTTGTTTATGTGAGCCTGATTATAACCACCTATAGGTAAATCAATGTCTCGCTAATCTTGCAACTAATTATAACCACCTATGGGAAAATTAATATCATTGACCTATGTCATTGTATCCTAGTTATAACTAATCTATAGTTAAACTAGGGTTAACACTTGTTTATCATGCATTATCGCATTACCTTGCCATTACTATTTTCATTTGACTGGCCATTTACCAAATTTGAGAACTTGTTGGGACCTAGTTGGTTTTTCCCTACCTTTTGTATGGATAGAATTACTATGACTTGAGGTCATTTTAGGACTATGTGGGTCATGTTCAATTCATGTTGAGGTTAACTCAGTCACCTTTTCCATATGCTCTCATCTTTTTGTGAGAAACTTAAGCCAAATGCTCTCATTGTTTTGTAAGCAAGTATCTTGTCATTCTTTAATGAGTTAAGATACCTCAAAATGCCAAAAACATTCATAACATTTCAAACATCTAAAAATATTTGTCCTATCTAAGCCTAGTCAGTTATCCTCGATCTGCCTTATTAGGGCATGGTCATTGTTAGGATGCTTTCTTTTGCTTTTATTTTCAAGCTTTCTGTTTTGTTTTTTTTTCATTTATTTACTTCCCTGTTTGTTTGCTTTTTGCACTATTGCTTTGACTCATCCTATATGTGTTCATTGGGTGATTCCTCAATCACATTATTCTTGATTCTATCCATATTCATATGTCAACATTGTCATCATGGTTTTTATCATTGGTGCATTATTTTTGGGTGTTTATTGGATTGGGAGTTAGTCCTTGTGCATATTTTAGCCAAGTATTCATGGTGTTTTATCATGAAGCCTATCATCACATGTTATAGCAAAAATTAGCTTCAAGAAGGTCTATAATAAATAGAGCTATAGAAGTTTATACTTGGCACCTTAGCAAATCCTCCCATTCCACCCTTGATCAAATCAACCCATTAACCATTATAGTTGTATCATTGGTAATAAGGACAAGCATATCCTCATTGGTAGGTACAACTAAATCATTTATAATTATAAATCTTATTCCTCTATCCATCTCTTTCATCACTTTGCATCCACTCATATTTAATTTGTATTCAAGGTTATATCCTTGAGTTATGGTTGCTAATCATTCCTAACTGGGACACAATCATCTTTAGCCAATCTAGGTCTGCTTAATGATTATAACTGCTTATGGGCAAATCATTATTTTGACATTTATTCTTGATTATAACTAATTTTAGGTAAATCAGTATCCTTTTTACATCAATACATCCAAGAATTTTCTTATTTGGATTAATCTCAACCATGGGTTAATTTCCACCTTTCTTCTTATTTCTTTTTGAGGGACCACTCATCAACAAATGTGATGGCCACTCCCTCGAGGAGGCATCATCCTAGGATTTCCAAACACCATTTGGATATTTTTTCTTCAACCATCATCTTCTTTTTGACATATAGGTCATTTCTCATTCTTTGAGAAGATATTGCTTTGCTTATAGTTTGCAACATCCTCCCAAATAGGGGCAAACTGTAGGCACCTAAATCTGGCCACCAATGACCTCCAACCAGGCTTTTGACCAATTCTTACTAAAATACACAATTTGGCCTAAAAACACTAAAACACATTAAAATATTTGAGCCTAATATATTCAAGTGATAATTTTGGCTAGGGTATCCCTAAATGGGACAATGAAATTTATGGGCCAACTAACTTTGATCAAATCATTTGGAGTCAAAATGTCAATTTTACACCTAGGTGCTCTAGATTGATCTTTCCTATCAAATCTCTTGCACAAGACGTGTGCCTTCAATATTTGTTGTTGGTAACATCCTAAATGGGATAGCAGATCTAATGCATCTGACATTGCCTTCCAATTCCAATCCAATCAAATTTTGGAATAATAACAAGACATTTTGATCAATTTGTGCATAAAGTGCTTAAACATGCCTAAGAACCAAATTAGAGCCTAATTAATAATTCCATGGAAAATTTTTGAATACTTATTTTTAGAAATGAATATTGAATATCTACATCATCAGGTGACCTCATTTCTTGGGAAGACATCCCTAGGCCATAAATGCCACAAATATCATGATTCATGCCTCCCATGCCTCATCAAAACCCTCCATGCCTATTAATTGCTCCTCTATCCCAAATATTGATGAGCCTATTTATCAATTTTAATTACAAAATTGAATTAATCCTCAACCACACATCTCAATCTCAAGATGGATGGTTCAGGTTGATTCTAGACATTCTCAAAAATATATAAATAGAGAGGCCATGAACATCATTTTTAAGACATGATTATGCAAATGTATAATGAAAAATTGATTGCAAAGCTTCATGAAACTAGTGTTATCATGCCAAATTTATTCCAAGCCAAGCCACAAGCCAAAGGTGCTAAGGAGAGATGGAGGTAGCCAAGCTTCCATTGCCAAGGACTTCATGAGCACAAGCCGAGCAAGCCACTATAACAAGCATTTTGGAACATCCAAGGGAGGTAAAAGAATATTTATTTTGCATTTTAGTTGTGTATTTTATTCATGTTTGTTAACTAAGCTCTCCCTAGTGTCTAGGCCTAGAGATGTTATGCTAGTTAGTGTTCTTCTTTCATTTTGTTTTCATTTTGAAACTAACACAATACTAACCATGCTCTCTTGAGTCAAACTCTTAGTTCACAATGGCATACTATTAATCAATGTTAGGACTTTTAAGACTATGTACAAGACCTCATTGACCATGGTGACATAGTAATTGAGGATGAACTATATGAGTCTCCATCCCTAGGTGTGCAAAAAGGGGAATGCCAAGATTCCATTCCTAATCACAATCAAGCCCTTCCCATTATAAGCCAAGGTCAAGACATCCTATATATTCTCCATGATCCCCCCATATTTAACCACCCATATATTCAAAATAATTATATTCCCCATAAGCCTAGTCCTCCCATAACCCATTATGCCTTTCATGGACCTACCTTTGCTCAATCCATTGTCCCTCCATCATCTCCCTCTCACCCATCACATCAACTACCCCATGTTGAGAGGTTGATTGTGGAAAATCAATCTCCTACTAGTAGCGTAACATCATGCATATCAAAGTTAGCATCAGAGCCAATATAAGGATCATGTACAACACCATAATCTACATTAGGTTCCTCATCAGAGACATCATCCCCTATTGATATTGTAGTATATGTTGATAATGACTATATTTTTTAGGATCCCTCTAATCTAGATACCTCCAATCCATCACTAGGCATACCTTTGGATCCCAATCAAGATGATAAAATCATAACATAATTATTTGATGAAGATTGTCTAAGTGAATTTGGTCCTATTATGGATGCCTCTACTACAACTAATTTTAGTGATCCTTTTGTTGATCTTGAGGAAATTTTATTTGATGTTGAAATTGGATCTCCTGAGAACCCCTATGAAGACTATGTTGCTCCATCACCACTCATTGACCTCATCATATCATCCCCCCCACTTTCCTCCACATAGATCCTCTTTTTCCTATCGATGATCATTTAATCACCTCCCTCCATAGGGATGAACAAGAACATGCATCATGGGACCCTCCCTTGAGTAATACAATTTGTGCCTCAAATCCAAAGGTCTAAGACAATATTCCAAAATTCATAAATCATAATGAAGTAATCTTTGATCCCATTAGTCAAAATCAAGACAAATCAAATCATCAGCCTAATCCAAAAGCATCTCTCCCTAGTGAAGCCCGTAAACTAGCACTAGGAACCTATCAAAGTCAAAATAATCAATCAATCTCCCCTAGTGAAGCCCAAAATTAGGCACCAAGAGGCAGTTAAAAGAAAATACAGTTGAATGATCAAATCATATGGCCAATCCTCTGTTAAATAGTTAGATCAAAGATGAACCACAAAATCAAAGTGTCTTGGATCTCCTACAGTCTTTTGTCACAAGGTACCAATCAAATGAATCATGTCCCACTTCTCCAACAATGTATGTGATTTCCAGTCCTAATCCTCCATTACCCATCACCCCATCCTATCACAGTTCTATCTATTCATTATCCTCCATCATCCATCACACCATCATATCTCAATCTTATCATCCATTTAAGTCCCATACATCCCCAACAAGATATAATTCACTCCATACTTCACATCACTGACCTAGGTAGTATTGTCTCTCATAGGGGCAATAAAGACACTTGGTCTAGATATCTAGAGGGGTCACCATCAAGAATCACTAAAGGCCACCAAGACATCCACGCATCCAACATCCATCATAGAATAGGGGTTGTCTAAATAATCCATTCAACATCCACACCTTGCATCCCATCCATCATCCAATAAATAAAGATGCCAAATAAAGTCAAAACAAACAAACAAAAAAATTGCATCATTTATCCAATGGTGAAAACTAGTCTTCTAATGCCTTGGGTAAGTACCATGATGAAAACCAATTTCCAGCATCATGGTAACATAATCTATTGTCTGCATTATTCCTCAAAACTTAGGGGCAAATCCATCCATACTTATCATATCCTTTGTCAACCTTGTCCATCCCTTGGTCCATTATCTTTATTCATTGTCTATAATCATATCCCCACTCCTATTATGACAATCATGCCTTCCATCATCCACCATCATACCATGCATCTTGTCTCCTCTTCCTTTCTATGTTGACCTTCTTAATGAAGTAGAAGATGTCTTGATAATTGTCCCTACACCATTTTGACATATCCTCTAATGGACACTCAGGCAAATAACCATTTGGTTTCTTCACAATGTGGCCATTGGCTATCCCTAGTCCATTCCTCCTTGGTCCCCATTATCATCATTTTTTGTCATCCCATCAATCATCCCTCCATCCTTCTCCTATATTCTAGGATTAGTATTCCCTTTGATAGTAACCCCATTTGTAAAGTGTACATACATATCCCAAAAAACCATAAAAATTAAAAATGTCAAAAACCTTAAAAATCATAAAATTTGAAAAAGCCAAAAATAAGCTCATCATGTCTTGTTTTATCCCCAATCCCCTAATCTCATCCATCTCCATCCATCTACTATCTTTCTTTTTGTCCCATTCTTTAGATACCACATTTAGTCTTGAAACTCGATCTAAGTGGTCACCCATCATTTCATCATCCTTTTGGCTAAGAATTATTGGCATACATCACCTTGTCAAAGATCTTAATCTGACACCCATCATTTCCTATCAAGGCCTTTTCATGCCTAGAACCCATCCAACTACCCTTTGATAGTATGAAAGGTACTTGATCCCATCACTATCCTTATCATTGCCTATTCATATCTAGCGCTCATCCAATCACTTTTGCTAGCATGAAAGGTATATGATCCCATCATTTCCTAGTCTCGTTTCTCGATTGGATCCTTGCAGGGCCTTATTTGTTGGTAATCCTTGGTCACCACTTATCTAATCACCTTCCTTCGCCACTTTTCAATCCAATTTCAAGACCAAATTTGTAATCAAAGACCTTCTCCCATCATCCATCATTTCACCCTACACTAGGGGTAACATCTAAATCCTAGTCCTAATCATGATCATCCTATCCAAATCCAATCCCATCCTAAGTCTACAATCACATCATGATCATCCTAGTCCAACCCATCATCCAATCACCCATCCTATCATTAGGCAAGACATTATGACATTACATGTAAATACTAGTCTATTGTTTGTCTTGTTTACATGTCATGTATATATCTTGTTTATCTTTGTATTTTGAGTCATGTCTTTTTTTGTCTATTAGGAAATGAAAGAGGATGCTAGAGGACATAAAACGTGCCCTCTAGGATGCATATTTTGACATTTTCCTATGCACTTTGGCACACTATCCTCTTGGTCATGCTTATATCATGGGGCATATTGCCAAGTGCTATATTTTATTGGATTCATTAGACTATGATGAACTTTATGACATTGTGATGTCTTGATCACACCCATACTCATCATTACTCTAATCATCTCATCATCCTTAATCTAATCCTCTCAATCCATCTAACTAACATCCAATCCTTTCATCCTCATCTCATCATCTGCAATATATCCTAAAATCACTAACAAGCCTAAACATATTTATCATCATCACTTTCTAATCACTAATAATAATAATAATAATAATAATAATAATAATCATCATCATCATCATCATCATATCACCATCTCCTAGTCAAAACTACATCAGCCTAAGGTCTTTTCAGACTATGTAGGCAATACTTGACCACTCTTCAGTGCCCAAGGATAGCTCAGCCACTATCTCCTCCATTTCTCCCTTGCATGTGTCTTTACTAGGGGCATCATCCCAATCCTTTTGGTCACTTGATCATATCATTTCTTTTTTATCATCACCTACATCATGTTAATTGATTTAACTTTGAGTTACATCCATCCTTAATCTTTTCAAATCATTAGTCTTATCTTGGCCAATAGTTCTCCCTTACATGTGTCCTTGCTTGGGATAAGTCTAAATCTTGTGACCCTTTAATCCTATCATCACCTTATTACAGTTGATTCCCCCTTGGGATGTGTTTACAAGTGTGACACCCATCATCTCTATTCCCTATGCATGTGTCCTTTCTAGAGGCATCATTATCAATTTATAGCTCATTGATCAAGTCACCTTTATCTTCTTTATCCTCTATCCCACATCTAGAATCCCATTCCCTCATCTATCCATCTCATCCCACCCATCATTTCTTCTTTTGAGTGGCCATCTGTCTCATTCTTCCTTGCATGTCCCCTCGAGGGGGCATCATAACCACTAACATCATATACTAACATTCATCCATGACATGGTTTTTCTTTGAAAGATATTTACTCCTTCCACTTTGCTCCATTCACAACACTCTTTCAAAGAGGGGCAAAATGTATGCACCTAAAATTGATTGTTTCATTACAGTTGACTAATATTCCTATTAGTTGACACTAATTCTGCTTATCCCATTTCATTATGATAATTTATCCTATTTCTAGACATAAATCTAATATCCTTCTTCCAATAATCCTCCATTTTATTAACCCTATCCCATTCCACTAATCCATTAATTCTTTCTAACCTCCTATTATCCTAATCTAATTCTAATTAGCCATATTATGGAAATTTTAAATTCCCATACTCTCACTTACCACCTACTAACCTACACCCTAGCATTTCCTACACCCCTATATCTCTAATCCCTATCTAATCATCTCCTAAAAACCATTATATTCTCTAATGGAATATAGAAAGCTCTTCCACCCTTCTCCTTCTCTAGAGAGTTCTCTCTCTAGAAAATTCTAAAGAATTTTAAATTCCTTAGAATTCCCTCCTTTTCTAGAAATTTCTTCTCTAGAAACTCCCAATGAATTTTTAATTTATTTGATAATACCTATCCATTGGGTTTAATAATCCAAATTTAAATCCTAGCCCTTGATCTTCCCTCCATTTATCTATTTAACTAACCTCTCCCTCCACTCTCAAACCATCTTAGGAAAATCCATACCAACACCATGCCAAAATGCAATTGAATGAAGAAGAATTGTAGGGAAACCATGTCAAAATGAATCTAGAGATATTATGAGCAAGTCCATGATCAACTATCAAGCATTCATTATCACAATCCAACATCAAGCTATCACTTTGTCAAATCTAAGTCTAATCTCATGCATTTGAATCCTGGAATGGAGGCATGAGAAGGTAAGGAGCATGGTAAGAATGTTCTACTGGTTCTGATTTATCTTCTCTATCCTTTCTTATTGGTGTTTACCAAGGTTTTGGATTTTATTGTCATTTTTATAATATATCCTGAATCCAAATTTTGGTGTACAGGTTCAGTAATGTGTTTCACTTTATCAAGGTTTAAATTCTCTATCCTATGCAAAAATTATGTTTGAAGGATAGAGAACAATTGCTAATTAACTAAGACACTAATAAAATTAGTGGATATCTAGAATAAAATACAACATTCACAACATTTTCTAAGATTAGTTCACTATTCAGATAAAGTGATTTGTATTGGTGCAATTTGTATGCATCGATTCAAATATATTTTGACTACAAACTATGCAATGCAGTGTAGTTTGCTTGCTACGTATTCTTACAAGATTTGCACTACTAATTATGTGGTGTAATTTAGTTACTACATATGCCCACTAATTTACAACTACTAATTACGTGGTGTAATTTAATTTAGACCATCACTCATTTCACATGTAATCGCTAACAACTAGCCATGGAGCAGGCACATCTAGGTTTTGGGGAGAGGAACATGTCACATGCTAAATAAAATAGACTATAATTCATATTTAATTTTTTGAACTACTACATTTTTATTAGACAATGCAAATATTTTTCTTTTATTAATCTAAAATACAACAATTTCCTCAAAAAATTAGCCTTGTCACTCTATTTTAAACAATAAAAATCCACTAAACTATTTTATTTTATATTTATTAAATTACAAAAATTTCAAAGCTAAAATTAAAATAAAAATTAAGAAAAAATACTCAACTTTCATTGACTACAAATTATTAAATTTAAACAATTACAATAAATACCCATTACAAAAATACTAAAAATTATACTCTAATAAATATCAATAATAATAAGTTACAATTACATTTTTTTTAATTGAAAAGCACACTTTATTATATAAAAACTTTACAATATAAAATACAGTGAGTCATACAAAAAAATGGGTGGAAAAGTCACACCCCAAAAACACACCAGGCTATAGAAGCTTTGGGAAAGCAGCAAAAATAACTAGAAGGCCATACCGGCCAGAAAGTCTAACATGTTTGCACTAACAACCAAAAAAGGATAAAGTACAAACAAAAAAGCAAGTCTTTAAGTAGCAACAATGAACATGGTAGAGGTGATGGAGGTAGCGGAGGGACTTGAGGCTTCCCTCCCCAACCCCCATCAGTTGGGGGGTCCTCATCCAAGGTAAGAGGCTCCCACCCATCATTCTATTACTCTTGAAGAGTTTGCTATGACTGCTCAAAATTCTATCAAGGTGGAGAAATGGAAAATGATAGGCATGAAAACTTGTCCTGCTGGGGAGCCACCTGGCCTCCTCCACTGCCATTTTCATGATGAGATGATCCACCCAAAAATAAGTAGTCCCACACCCAGGTGATGGCTAGTGAGAGCAAGGAGAGGATATCCTCTGACTTTGAGACTGATAGCTTTGAGACTGAGAATGCTTGGCTCCACCACCACATCCCCAAGGAGGAGTGTGTTCAATCAATTCTTGACTAACAACACAAGGGGCATTACCCTAGTGATCCAGCAGCTCCTGTAAATGGTGAAGTTCTAGTCGTACTTTCTCCATCCAGCTTTGGATCTGAAGGGTAATAGTGGATTAGAAATTGGATTCCAATTTCCATAGCTTCATGATTAAAACAAGCTTTATTTATAGACTTTCAGATCTAAAATAAAATATCAGTGAGAAAAATCTACCAAAATCTATTGTATCTTGTAGGAAGCAAGGCCAAGTCCCTCAAGAGGACCATTTTCCAAGTAAAATTTTCAGGTCTGAAGGGTTTAAAAAGAGAGTGAATCCATCTCTAGGCAGAGTGTGCATGGGGACAAAACCAAAAAAGGTGCTTAATGGTTTTTGGGTAGTGAAAATCATGACAAGTGGGATTAGGAACCCCCATATGCTTGAGTCAATCTCCAATAAAGAGCCCATGATACATAATGCACCATAGAAAGTAACTTTTTTTAGGTTCCAAGAGAGCCAACCATATATTATTAAATCTCCTCAACCAGACATAATGAAGAGAGTTAAGACTCTAATGTTTGTTGAGCATCTTAGTATTTATATGCTAGGGAGAAAGAAGATTATATCCCTACTTAAGGGTATAAATACAAAAAGGAGTGGATGTAGGCCAATTCCAATCCTTCCACCATGGTGCACAAACAAACAAATAAGTCCTTAAGTAGCAGGAGTGAACATGGTAACAGGTGGTGAAGGAAATGGAGGGTCCTGAGGCTTCCCTCCCCACCCCCCGTCAGTTGAGGGGTCCTCATCCAAGGTAAGAGGCTCCCACCCATCATTCTATTTCTCTTGAGGAGTTTGCTATGACTGCTCAAAATTCCCCTGATGTAGAAAAATGGCAATCCCTAGGGGTCGAAACTTGTCCTATTGGGGAGCTACCCAACCTCCTCCACTGCCATTGTCATGATGAGATGATCCACACCATACATCCAAGTAAAATTTTGGCATACATTAAATTGAAAAATATTGACTATTTATATGCTTCATCCTTTAATTTTTAAAAAAAACCTCAATGTACATTTTTTTTAATAGTTATTAGGTAGATGCATCAACACTATGCCTCCTCCCTCTTTATGACTAATCTACAACCTGAATCTCATGTACATATTTATTCAATTTCCTATTTATAGCTCAAAATTCTATGACCATAAATATTTTCTCCTCCAATAGTGGCAATTTCATGTAATTGTAAGGCAAACTCCAAGTGCCACACTACATCTACCATGGAAGTCCTCTCATCACCTTCTGCTATCAAACACTTCTTCCCCACCTCTGCAAACTTCTCAAGGGAATATGAAGTTATGTCACCTATTAAAATTGGGTCAATTATATGCTCTAGGGTACCTTCTCTTGCATACTCCAAAGCAAAGTCTGATAGATTTATCTTTCCCCCCAATTGGGTAGGCATAACAATAGGCTTAGCACACAACACTTTAAACAACACCAACCCAAACAAATAGACATCAAAATTCTTAGTAATAGCCAGCCTAAGGAAATACTGAGGATCTATATATCCATAGCTCCCTTTGATGGTAGTGGTTACATGACTCTGGTTAATTATGGTCGTTATTTTGGAAAGCCCAAAATCAGAAACCTTGACAACCAAATTTTTATCTAGAAGAATTTTGGTACTCTTCACATCATGGTGTATGATTGTCTGGAATGCTCTTGAGTGAAGACAGTCAAGGCCCTTTACTACACCGATATATATATCCAGCCTCTACTTCCATGATAGAACAATGCTACTATGGTCTCTTCCATAGAGATGCTTTTGCAGTGTGCCATTGGGGACATAATCATAAACAAGACACATTTTAGAATTCTGACCATAGTAGCCTACTAGAAACACCAGATGTTTGTACCTCAGTCTGGATAGAAGGTCTATCTCATTATTGAACTCATGAGAACCTTGAAGAGATTGTCCATTTTCTCTCTTCACTGCAACTCTGATACCACCCTCGAGTTCTCCATTGTAAACCTTTCTGAATCCTCCAACCCCCAGGAGGAGGGAGTCATCAAAATTATTAGTTACATCTTGAACCTCTCCAAGACTAAAGTACCTACAAGATATGAATCACATAAAGGATGCTAATGAATCAGTGAGACACCCATAATTTTTTGTTACATGATCCTCAAAAATGTTGGGGCTAAGCAATCCTAAACTACAATAGAAAAAATGATGTGGAATGTGTAACTTTTTTGGAATGGTCCACTTTCCACCATGGACAGGATGATAGCCAAGGAAAGGTTTTAGAAGGTCGGTATTACAGATTCTTTGTGGAAATGATGAAACCATTGTTCATGTTTGTGGAGATGCCCTGAAGAAAATTCCTTTTAGAATTGGTTTCAATTTGATTTTATAACATGAATCTTAGTTCAACTTTTTATAGATGGGTTCCCTAATTGGGGAAACATGGGTGATCAAGGATAGATCCAAAGTGTTATGGCTCATGTGTGGGTGAAAGCTATATGATTTTTATGGAAATGAAAGACATAAAGCTATGTTTTAAGAAGACCCCTACCCTCTCAGCCCAGATTTGTCGAAGCTTTTCATGCGATAATTCACATTACTTATTATTGAAAAAGAAAAGCCAATAATAAAAAAAATATATAGAGTTTTAGAATTGCTACAGTAGTAGAAATTCTTTTTACTAAACTTCTTTCCTCACAAAAGAAAGATCACCAAATTGCTACAGCAATATAAAAAAATTTATTCAACTTTTTCTCTATAACAAATGATTATAAAACCCTCTTTAAATAGAGAACTATGGTAGAAAGAACAATAGAATATCTTAACTAAACTCAACTCTATTATTAGATACAATTACAACTACTCATGCAAACTGGGGTTATTCAATTCCTACGAACATTTATTCTATGCAAAATAAAACTGAACTAAAGTTTATTTTATTTCTTGTTTTCTCCATCACATGCATGCAAACGAGAGAAATTAATATGATTATTCTAACACTCCCCATTAATTTTTACCATTGATTATTTCACCATTTACAATGCCTAAATTTTGTCTTAAATATTCAAATACATCCTTTGTTAATGGCTTGGTAAATATATCTGCTAACTGATCTTCAAATATGCAAAATTTCAATTGAATTTCACCATCATTTACTAACTCTCTGATAAAATGATATCTTGTATCAATGTACTTGCTCCTCTTGTGAAATACATGATTCTTTACAATTGCTGATTTGTTGTCACAAAAGATGGATGTTGGCTCCTCTTGAGCTTACAATAGATCTATCAAAACTTTTCTCATCCAAATTACTTGGCATGCTGTTGATGTAGCTACTACATATTCTGCTTCAGCTGATGAAAGTGTCACTATGGGTTGATTTTTTTATGCCCATGAGACCACTCCTATTCCAAAATGTAAAGCATATCCAGAAATACTCTTCCTATCATCAATGCTACCTGAAAAATCAGTGTCAGTATAACCATTCAAATAAAAATTATTAGTTTTGGAATACAAGATTCCATATCCTGTTGTTCTTGCCACATATCTCAATATCCTCTTTCCAACTTGCTAATGTGAGTCTTTTGGTGACTCCATGAATCTTGAGATTAAGTTGACCCCATACATGATATCTAGTCTTGTAGCTGTAAGATACATCAAACTTTCAATTAATCTTTTTAAAATTGTAGAATCAACATTAGGCCCTTTGTCTTCTTTGCTAACTTTAGTCCCTATTGCAACTGGGGTAGATGTTGGCTTACAATTCAACATTGTAAACCTTTTCAACACATCTTTTGCATATTTAGATTGATTAATGAGAACTTTATTTGATTGAACAACTTCAATGCCTAGAAAATACTTCATCAAACCCAAATTTGAAATCTCAAATTCTTTCTTCACTACTGATTTAAATGCTTCTATAGATAAATTTTAAGGGAAAATTAAATCATCAACATATAAACACACCATCAAAATCTGACCTTCTTTATTGATCTTTGTGTACAATGTGGGCTCACTCTTGCTTCTATTGAATCCATTGCTTTGCATGTATGAATCAATTCTACTATACCATGCTCTTGGTGCTTACTTGAGGCCATAGAGAGCCTTCTTTAATTTTTAGACCATGTTTTCATGTTTATGCACTTCATAACCTGGTCGTTGTTTCACATACACTTCTTCTAGAAAACCATTCAAAAAAGCTGATTTCACATTCATTTGAAAAACTTTCCAATTATTTTGTGTAGCTATTGTTAAAACCATTCTAACAATATCAAGTCTAGCAACTGAAGCAAATATCTCATTATAATCAATTCCATAATGTTGTGCAAAACCTTTTGCTACTAACCTTGCTTTGTATTTTTCAATCTTACCTTTTGCATTAAATTTGGTTTTCTAGACCCATTTGACTCCAATGCAACCCTTACCTTCAGGTAGATCAACTAGCTCCCATGTGTGATTTCTTTCAATGGAATCTATTTCTTCATCCATGGCTTTGATCCAATGTTTCTCATTAACTACTTCTTCAAAATTCATAGGTTCATGAAAGAATAAAGCAAAATTTGAACATAAATCCAAATTGTCTTCTCCTTGATTATAGATCTCTTTCAAACTTCTCATTTTATTACCTTTATATTTTGATCTTAATGAGGCAAGAGTAGGATCTTATTTATCACTTACATGTGAATTAGGATTAGGATGATGTGCATGACCTGATGATTCACCTTCGATAACATTTTGTGGAGTTCTTGATAGTGTGCTTGATCCTGCTTGTGGATTGGATTGATCACCTTACATAATTTGCTCTTTAGTTTCTTCTTCATTCTCTGGTATTAGTACTCCAATTGTGATTGATTTGTCAATAATTCCATCCCATGCTTCTTCTTCCATAAATTTGACATCTATGCTAACAATCACTTTCTTGAAATTGGGCTATACAATTTGTAAGCTTTTGATTGTTAAATTTAACCAATGAAAATACATTTCTCACTTTTATCATCTAATTTTCTTCTTAATTCTAATGGTACAAGAGAATATGTTATATAACCAAAAATTCTAAAATGATTTACACTATGCTTCTTACCACTCCATGCTTCTTTTGGAATTTGATCCTTGACACTCTTTGTTGGGCTTCTATTCAAAATATATACTACACATGCTACTGCTTCTGCCCAATATTTATTTGACAAATGTTTAGCCTTCAACATGCTTCTAGCCATCTCCATGATTTTTTTGTTCTTTCTTTCTGTTACACCATTCTGTTGTGGTGTGTACCTTATAGTCAATTATCTTTTAATGCCCTAATATCTGCAAAAAATCTAGAAATTCATTAGACATATATTCACCTCCTTTATCTGATCTAAGTATCTTGATGTAATTGCCACTTTGTTTTTCCACCATAGACTTGAACTCCTTGAATTTACTGAAGGCTTTATACTTCTACTTGAGAAAATATACCCATGTCTTCCTACTAAAATCATCAATGAAGGTTAGAAAATAAGTACTACCTCCAAATGTTAGAGTTTGCATTGGTCCACATATATCGCTATGAACTATCTCCAATAATACCCTTCCTCTATATGAGATTCCTACAGGAAAACTCTATGTTATTTTGCCAAAATGCAACTCTCACGTGAACTGGCTGGCTGCTTTATAGGTGGAAATATTTTCACCATTTATTTCTTTTGTAATAAACTCAAACCTCCAAAATGTAAATGCCCATACCTCAAATGCCATAGCCATGATTGGTTTAGACATTCAGTTTGGAAATTGATTTATTCTGCTCTTTGGATGAACTGAATTTGAAGGGGGAACATTCAATTCTTGGTCATATCCACTCTTGCAATCAACCTATCATTTGAAAATATATCTAATATAGTGCAAACATCATTCATAAAAGATACCCTATAACCTTTTTGTACTAGTTGCCCAACACTCATAAGATTATGCTTTAATCCAAATACAAAATAAACATCAGGAATAAACTTTCTTTCACCATTTTTTGTCAAAATATTTATTACACCTTTAACCATTACATCCACTTTATTATCATTTCCCAATTTCACTTCAGACTTTATAAAATCATCAAGAATAGAAAACAAATCTTTATTCCCAGTCATATGATTACTGCATCCACTATCCAAAAACTAGATATTTCTAGTGCTCTCTTGAGCAACATTACATATGATGAACATACTCTTAGAATTAGATCTCGATTCATTTGTATAATTAGCATTTTGCTTATCCACATCTCCTTGTTTCTTTTTACATTCATATGCATAGTGTTCAAAATAACACTGAATGTTAGATTTATCAAACCTCTGTGAATGCTGTTGGAAATGATTGTTTCTACTTCCTCTATTATTATAGTTTTGATTATTCCTTTCACCTTGATCTTGATCTGGATCACTTCTATCACCTCTGCTTGTGCCTTTGAAACTTCCTCTGCCTCTTCCTCTGAAACTTGACCTTCCTCTTCCTCTATCAGATGATACTTGAGACTTGAAAGCATTCTCAAAATAAGTATTGATATTTATATTCATTCTGGACTCATGTGTTAACAAGGATCCCATTAATTCATCTACAATTAATTGTCTCAAATCTTTGGATTCCTCAATTACTACTACTATAGCATCAAATTTACTGGGCAAATTTCTGAGAATCTTTTCTATAATCTTTTGATCTATTAATTCTTTTCCATTAGATCTAATTTGATTTACAACATTCATGACTTGACTCATAAATTGGTCTATAGACTCTAATTCACTCATTTGCAAATTTTCAAAATTTCTTCTAAGATATTGTAGTTTAGCTACTTTCACCTTGATAGGCTGTCTCCAAAATCTCCCATGCCCTCTTGGATCTTGTTGTTTTTGCAACTCTAGGAAAGATGGACTCATCCATTGCTTGATGAATTAAAAATAAAGTTTTTGCATCCTTTTTCTTGTTGTCTCTAAGTTGATTTTTTTCTCCCTATGTTAATGCCTGAAACGTTGTCTGATCCTGTGGTTCTGCAAAATCATTTTCTACCAATTCCCAAAAGTGAAAAAAATAAATTTCTCATCTTAATTTCCCAAAAATCATAATTCTTACCAGTGAAAATAGGAATTTAGGGCTGATTGATGTTGTTCCCTGTTGCCATGATCTGCTATAGCAGTAAAAACAAATCCTCCTTGACTTCAAAAATCTTGTGGCTCTAATACCAAACTATTGAAAAAGAAAACACAATAATAAAATAAATAAATATAGAGTTATATAATTGCTACAGTAGGAGAAATCCTTTTTACTAAACTTCTTTCCTCACAAAAGAAAGACCACCAAATTGCTATAGCAATACAAAAAATTTATTCAACTTTTTCTCTATAACAAATGATTACAAAACCCTCTTTAAATAGAAGATTGTGGTAGAAAGAACAATAGAATATCTTAACTAAACTCAACTCTATTATTAGATACAATTGCAATTGCTCATGCAAACTGGGGTTATTCAATTCCTACGAACATTTATTCTATGCAAAATAAAACTGAGCTGAAGTTTATTTAGTTTCTTGTTTTCTCCACTGCGTGCATGCAAATGGGAGAAATTAATTTAATTATTCAAACACTTATAAGAGGTAAATAGAGGAGAATCAAGAAAGATATTGAGTGTGGAAGACATTTTGGCAAAATAGAGATTGTTTAAATGAGGTAAATCAAAGAGATTCAACAAAGATATTGAATGGGAAGACATTTAGGGAAGAATCGAAGTGGTTTAAATGAGATAAATCAAGGAGAATCAACAAAGATATTGAATGGAGAAGACATTCAAGCAAGTATTGACATTGCTTATACTAGATAAATAGAGGAGAACCAACAAAAATATTATTGTGTGGGGAAGATGTTCAAACAAGAATCACCATTGCTTAAAATTAGAAGAGGTAAATCGAGGAGCATCAATAAAGATATTGAATGAGGAAGTTATTAAGACAAGAATTGACCTTGCTTAAACAAGATAAATAGTAAAGAATCAACTAAAATATTGAGTGGGGAAGACATTCACGTAAGAAACTAATATTTCTTATAGAAGTTATAACTTAGTCCCATTCTTTGATTTAACTCTCCTACAGATTTAACTCTCCTACAGCTTAAAGTAATATAAGATGCATTTATCCCACAAGGGAAAAAATGACTAGAGTACTGCAAAATATGGCAGCTACAGAAGGCAATTCAGAGCATTATGTTCTCTCGTGTGAAGTACTAGTAGTCCTTCCTCCCTGAATAGCAACAGTAGTAAAGGGCTTGTTGCCCTTAGTATCCTTATTCTTTCTTTTTAGAACCAAGTAAAAAATCATGAAGGACAGCTATGAAATTTGTAGCTACAGCTACATCAACCTAAAAGAAAAAAAATAGAAAAGCAAGAAAAAATATAGTACAAAGAAGAAAAAACAGAGCAAGAATAATCTGCATATTCTATTGTATTTCCTTAATACTAAAAAAGGCCTTAACAAAGGTTACAAAAGCTAATCAACTGTAGCAAAGAGAAGCGGTGAAAGAGACAGAAAAGCAGAGTTTAACTACTATTTAACCATCCTTGTTTGCATGAAATTATGCATTAGTTAGCTTAGATAAACAGGTAGTTAGCTTGGCATTGGACTGCGCCTAAGGGAAGAGAAATTGACGCTAACACCCCCCTTAAGCTAATTAAGGAGAAAAGAAAAAAAGAATAGGAAAGAGGGAAAAGCCTATGGGAACAAAACCCCCCCTCAAAAGAGACACTAATTGCACATGGTAGCTATTGTGTTGCAGTGTTATTCACACCAAGAAGGTCTCGTAGAAAATGAAACTTTTGCTTAGTGAATGTCTTCGTGAAGATGTCGGCAATCGGTTCAGAAGTGGCACAGTACTGCAAGTTGATGACTCCATCATGTATCAATTCACGGATGAAGTGCATGTGGATCTCGATGTGTTTGGTCTGTTGCCGTTGTATGGGATCTCTACAAACCTTTAGTGTACTCTAATTATCACAACAAATGATAGTCGGATGATGAAAGAGGATACCAAGCTCAGTTAGGAAGTGTTGCAGCCAAATGACTTGAATGGTCATGTTGACTGCACCTCTATATTCAGCCTCTATTGATGATAAAGCAATGGTAGATTGCTTCTTACTTGACCAACAAATGGGCCCTGATCCCAAACTAAGAACATATCCTGAAGTGGACTTGCGATCAATGTTATCACCAGCCCAGTCAGAATTAGTGTAGCCAATGAGATCCAAAACACAACTTGTTGAATAATGAATCCCATAGCAAATGGTTCCCTGGACATAGAGTAGTATTTGCTTGGCAGCCTTCCAATGTAGCTCATGTGGCTCTTGCATGTATCTAGAAACAACCCCCACTGCATATGAGAGATCTAGATGAGTGTGAGTGAGATAAAGAAGACTCCCCACAAGTTGACGGTAGTGTGTGCAATAAACCAATGGTGTATCCTTGCCATCTTCAAGCTTGACCCCTAATAGGAAAGGTGTGGCAGTTGACTTGCAGTCAGTCATGTGAAACCGAACCAAGATATCTCGTGCATACTTGGATTGAGAAACTGTGATTCTTGATTGATTCTGGCTGATTTCAAGGCCAAGAAAAAAATGTAGGAGACCCATGTCTGTCATAGAAAATCTATCATGCAAAATAGTTTTAATTGCAGCAATGGCGGTGGGTGAATCACCTATTATTAGTAGATCATCTACATAGAGTACTATGAGCAACAAAGAATCAGATGTTCTTAGAATATAAACATTTGGATCAGATTTGCATCGTATGAAATTTTGAGACAGAAGATAAGAATCCATTTTAGCATACCAAGCTCTAGGTGTCTGCTTGAGGCCATAGAGTGACTTCTTGAGTCTACATACCAATGAGGAATTTTGTATATACCCTTGTGGTTGCTCCATGTAGATCTCTTCCTCGAGATCACCGTGAAGAAATGCATTCTTCACATCCATGTGATGAACCTCCCACCTTCTTGATGCTGCAATGGCAAGAGCCAATCGAATGGAGTCGATTTTTGCCACTGGAGCAAAAGTCTCATCATAGTAAATGCCATAAACTTGTTGAAAACCTTTGGCGACCAACCTTGCTTTGTATCTGCTCACATGTCCATCTGATGATTTATTTTTCTTATAGACCCATTTACATTTGACAAGCTTGCGATTGGAAGGAAGTGGAACCAAAGCCCAAGTTTGGTTTGCAATGAGGGAGTTGTACTCCTCATCCATGGCTGCTTCCCAAAGAGGATTCCCTGTAGCTTCTGCATAAGTCTGAGGGTCAGATGCTAGAACCACATAGGCATGCATCAGCATGATGGGCTCGGTAGCTGAGAGTGCATGAGGGACTTCATATATATCAACTAAGCTCCTTGTTCTTTGATTTTTCACATGGGATATTGAATCATCACTAGAATCCAAATCAAGGATTGGTTGTGGATCAGCATATGCATGCTCATGTTCCTCTGAATCAGATTCAAAAATATCTGAAATAAGATCAGAATGATTGTATGTATCTCTGAGATCTGTAAGAGGAGGAAGCATAGAGGTGGTGACATGTTGTTCCTGAGATGCATGTGGAAGAATTTCATCAAAGTAGATATTCCTCTCAATGAAGAGTGTTTCTGTGGAAAGATCTAGTAGTCTATATCCCTTTACACCATCTGGATATCCAACAAAGATGCATTCTTTGCTTTGAGGCTCCAAAGCCTTCCTCTTATCTATAGGAATGCATGCCCAAACACGGGATCCAAAGATGTGGAAATGTGTGACTTTTGGTTGCATGCCTCTCCATGCTTCAAAAGGTGTTTGTCCTGTGACAGATTTGTGAAAAGTTATGTTTTGTATGTACGAAGCATAGTTGATTGCTTCAACCCACAATTTAGAGGGAAGGGACCTAATATGCAACATGCAGCTGGCCATCTCTTTCAAAGATTGGTTCTTCCTCTCAGCTACCCCATTTTGCTGTGGAGTGTATGAAACTGTGTTCTGCAATTGTATTCTTGCTTCATCACAAAGATGTTGGACATCATTATTGGCATACTCCCCTCCATTATCTGTGTGGAGTATCTTGATCATTTTCCTAGACTGCTTCTCTGCATGGGCTTTGGAAATCTTGATATTCTCAAACACCTCAGATTTGAATTTGAGAAAATACACCCATGTGTATCTTGTGCAATCATCAATGAATGTTAGCACATATCTAGATTTGCTCATGGAAGGTTCAGGAAATGGACCCATAAGATCACTATGAAAAGCTCTAAAGGAGAAGAAGCTCTCCATGCATTCCCCTTTGGAAACTTTTCTTGTGGATACTTTCCAAGAGCACATCCTTCACAAATTCCATCAGAAAAGTCTATGGCTGGCAAGCCTTTAACCATTCTTTGTTTGTTAAGTTGTTGCATGTATCTAAAATTTAAATGACCAAATCTTTTATGCCAAATTCTACTTTCATCATTTGCATGTGTTATAAGTAAAGTAGAATCTGATTTAGCAACAAAATCAGAAAAAGTGTACAGATGAGATTGATGATTTGCCTTACCAACAACGATTTTGGATTGTCTTACATGTCAAATATGGTCACCGAATCAGGGGTGAATTCAACTCTCCTACCGATTCCAGTATGTGTCATTTGATACACAAAAAGAAGATTAACAGAAAGCTTTGGAATATGTAAGACATTCTCAAAACTTCCAATTTCAACCTCTACCCTCCCTATTCTAGTTGCCTCTACAAGAGAACTGTCTCCCATGAGAATAGGAGAACCATAATATGGTTTCAAAGAAGAAAGAGCATCTTTTGTGGCTGTCATGTGGTGTGAAGCTCCAGAGTCTATGATCCATGCATCTGAAGAAGAATGAATAGCAATCAATGCATGAGCATTGTCTCTTGTTTCAGGTGCTTTTTCTTCCTGCTTCTTCTTGGCACTCTCAAGGATAAGGCTACCAAGATTATGTTGTTGAAGTGTCTGAGCCATGAGATCAATGGTCTTCTTCATGCATGATGATTCTGGATGGTACCCACGGTTGCAATAGCTGCACTTTGATTGGTCCTTTTTGTCCTTTTCTTTTGAGCCAGTAGATCCATTTGGTGGTTTGGGATTGCCTTCCTTTCTTGGATATGAAACCTTTTTCCCTTTGCCTTTGAATTGTTGGTTGGATTTGGTATTGTTCTTCCCACTTGCTTGCACAACAAGTGCATGAGCTTTGGAATTCTTCAATGTGCCCATCTTTATAAGCTTATCCTGCTCATGTACTAGAGACTCAATGAAGGTACCCAGTGTGGGCATCTTCCAAGTTGCTCCTGTTGTGAGCCTAACTGTGTGGAAAGCAGAGACAAATACTGCATATTCTAGACCCAACTTTGATAGAATAGCAAGGATTAATTTGCTTTCTTCCTTGGATTTGTCAATCCCAGATCCTTTGCGCTGAAGCAATAAGGCCTTGAACTTTGTGAAGAAATCTTGAATATTATCAAAACTCCTTGGATCTAATGAGTTGAGCTCATTTTCAAAGATATGACCCCGCATTTCATCTTGCTTTCCAAAAAGAGTCTCCAATGTATTTCAAACTTGGTTTGGAGTTGTACATGCCTCAACATGAAACAACAATTTTGGAGAGATGGATAACCATAGAAAACCAAATGCTTCATCCATGCGGTTGAAGTATTTAGATTTTTCAACTGCTGGATTGGGTTCAAATTCTGTATTCATAACTATTCGAAAGAGGCCTCTACTTCTGGGTTGAAGTAGAATCTTTGGCTTCCAATCAAAATAGTTGTATGGTGTGAGAATGGCAGAGGGTGAACATTCCATTTTTTAGCTCTGATCGTCTATATCTACAAAAAAAAAAATACTGTACTTCTTCTTTCTAGCAACCAGGCTCTGATACCATGTGAAATTTGTAGCTACAGCGGCATCAACCTTGAAAAAAAAAAAGAAGAAGAAAAAGCAGCAAGAAAAAACAGAGTACAAAGAAGAAAAAACAGAGCAAGAACAATCTGCAGATTCTATTGTATTTCCTTAATAATAAAAAAGGCCTTAACAAAGGTTACAAAAGCTAATCAACCGGCAGCAAAGAGAAGCGGTGAAAGAGACAGAAAAGCAAAGTTCAACTGCTGTTTAACCATCCTTGTTTGCATGAAATTATGCATTAGTTAGCTTAGATAAACAGGCAGTTAGCTTGGCGTTGGACTGCGCCTGAGGGAAGAGAAATTGACGCTAACAACAGCAAAGAGACTGCAGCAGCGACGATCCCTGATACAGCTCCAATTATATATCCCTTATGACCGCGATTGCTACTTCTGCTTCTACTCATAGGCCCATTTGATGTGTTATCTACAGCTTCCTCAGTCACCACATGATTTGGCCCTGCAAGATTTCCTGAGCTGTCATTGAGCTTAAATATTTCCAGCCCATTTAGAATTGCATCGTAGTGCTGCGGATGTGTTTCCTTGTTAGGATACAGAGCCACCCACATGTCTGTTGTACCCGATTCATCTGCAGGAACATTCACCACATAATCTCTGTAAATAGGGCGGTTTGGCCCATAAGCCGCTGCAACAACATCGAAGGCTTGCTCTGCAGTTTGATTGTTGATATAAATGTCGAAAGTCCTCCGTTTTATTTTTTTGAATTCAATCTCTCAGAAGTGCAGACGGAGTAGGTAAGTGAAATTGGCATCAATATTGCTAAAAATCCAGGTTAAATTGAAGTTGAGGTTGATTATTGTGATGGGATCCATGGACCTATAAGTGGAATATACATCTGGAGGCGCAAATATATCTGCCTCAGAGTAATTAAGGTTGCTTCCATTAAAATTTTGAGGACCTGTGGTACCGAAAGCGGCACCGAATATGTAGGGCGAATCGTCAACCCAAGTTCTGCCATACTTAACATTAGCAGGAGATTTGACTGTCCACCTACATTCAATCTATACATGTTCTGCATGGCAGTGTTTAAGGTTATGGGAAATGGATGGTGGGAATCAGAAAGACGAGCGGGTTTCCCAAACAGCAGATTTGGGATGGATATGATTTCCATTGCATTGATAAATGCATAGGATTCGGGTTTGTTAGCTTCGGGGGAAAATATGATGTCAAGCTGCTTCTGCTTGCTGACATGAATGCAAAATTCCATGACAGAATTGGACTATTGTAGAGCTGCTGCAGTGAAATTGTGGAGCAGAGCATAATGCCCGCAGTTGACAGAAAAAACAGCGTCAGATAAATTGAGGCCGTTGTAGGAGGGGTAAAAGTGTAGGCGGAGAAAATGCCTTTGAGCAGCGTCTGAGATGGGTATCTTGTATGTGGATTTTTGTTTGAATAAACGGGCTGTGGCGTAGAGGGTGTCAGAAGAAAGGGAAGTATCATAAGCTTTTGTTTCAATGCTGGTAGAGGGGGTGAGTGTAGTATATTCATGGTCTCCCACAAATTTACGCCCATCTTGTGACAGAACAGTTTCTGAAGAACCACAGTTGAGAAGGATGATATGAGTGGAATTGTTATTATCTGGAGCAGCGTAGGTGGCGATTGAAAGGGCAATGAACAGAGAGTATAAGGAGGTCGACATAGGATAAGATGGAGTGCAAACTAGTGTTACTGGGGATTATAATGTTTGTTGCATTGGTTTTGTTTGAAGATATGAAGTGAAGCAGTAGTTAAACCGGGGAGTCTGAGATTCTTCTGAAAACATGTTGAAGAGATAAAAAGGTGATTGAATGAATGACAGGGATGTCTTACCAACCGTACAGCAGAAAGTTGACGTAACTAAGGTGACGCTTGAATATAGGATGACGCTGAGTTTGGTGGAATCTGATCTGATAAAAGGACACAAAGTCTAAACTAGCGGTTGCCCTAAAAATGCAAGTGAGGTTAGAAGGTAAAAAATGTAAATTGGTAATCATATTTTATTTGAAATCATAGATATTTATTTTATATTATTTTCTGTGAATAAAGTTTTAAGCAATAATATTTTGATATTTTTGGTAGAGATGATTGTGAAAATAGGTGTGTTCTTGTATATGATAATGTATTGATCAGGGAAAGATGTTATGTTTCATAATAAGAATGAGAAATGGAAAAATGTTAAGTAAGGACAACGGTGTACAAAACATAAAAGCAATTAAATATTTCACGTTGCATTACATGGTGATGGTAAAAGACAGTGATATAATAATTCAAAAAATGAACTTGAAAAATCTCACATACATACACATACAAACATCTATAACATGCAACTTTTATAATATATAATATATTAATCTGTTATATATAAAAATATTATATATTTGTATATAATATAATAAGTAATATTAATAATATATTATATTATATGAAATATAATATGTTCACATAATGAAACTTACTATGAATTATACTAGTATTTTAAGGGTAATGTTAAATAGATAATCGTCATAAAAAAAATCATGACAAGTAAGGTTGACCATGAATTTTAAGATTTGGACGCGTACAAATTGACATCAATGGTTAGGAAAAATATCATCTAAGTTTTTTATTTGTTTGCATATATGATTAATGACACCATTTTGATCTTGAATAACCAACAAGTCAAATTACACAACCATTTATATCCATTTATGTGTGCGGTTGTATTTAATGGTGGGTGTGCATTACGAAATCATTGAAAGACCTTATCATTGCCCCTCACCATCATTGCTTAGTTCGTCTTGAAATATTTCACCATTTCGTCATTGCTCAAGCTCAGCGTGAAACAAAATATCTCTTTATCGTATAACTCATTTCCATGTCATACAAAGAATCACACAAACTCATTTTATACTCACCTCTATAAAAAAATATAAAATTATTTTTGCTTAACAATTCATACACAAAAACCGAAATATAATCATCAATCATGCGAAATATAATCATCAATCATGAATTTTAAGTAAATTATGAATATTAATTTAATCTTTCACTTTACAAAATCATATTTTACAAAAACAAAAAACTACATTCTTACAAACATAACTTACACCTTTTAAAATAATTGTTAATTTACTCTTTTTAATCTCCACTCCCATACTCTACAACTATACACACAATGCATCTTGATACTCTCTTAATGTTCTTCTAATCTTATTTTCTTCCAATGCTACTTGAACCATCGACAACACCATGAAAAGGGTAAGATGAGGGACACCCACCAAAGCTCATCAAGAAGATTCCCAACTATAGGTGTTTGGAGTTGCAATCCTTTATTATTTCTTTTACACTTTAAACATATAGCAAAATAATTAAATATAAATAAAGTAGTTACAAGATTCTCCGTGTCCCATGCACCCTACCATTTGTGGTCCAATCCTCCAAAACAAAAACATGAATCTCTAAATTTTAATGCCCATAATTAAGTAGTAGATCCTTTAGACAATGTTTTGGAGGCACATATACAAACCATGTTCAAGGCTTTGATATGAAGTACGGTGACTATACCCCTTTTGAAGACATTGAACGTTCTCTCTCTCATATATACATATATATATATAAATAATTAATAGAAGACAATATAATTAATATAATATATTTATTATTATTAATATATAATTTAGTATATTAAATATATTAATTATTATTATTTTATAATATTAAAATATATTATTATAATAATATATTATATTATTATATTTATAATTATTATATATAAATGTGGATTTTAGAATTTTAATAGTTATCTTTAGGTTAGAGATATTGTAGTATTAATTGGAATTGTACATTTGTTATGAAACTCTATCACAATCAAATCAAATTTTATGACATCCTCTTTCATTATTGACAATAAAAAATGATCAATCAAATGTCGCCATGTAAAAAGCTATGGACCCCTTTCGAGTGAGTGCAAGTGATATAAATTCACTATTTACCTTGACTCTGAGTTTGGTGCACAATATGGGTCCTCTCATATGTGATATCACTCAAGAAATACTTGTCATTACCTCTCACCATCACCATTTAGCTCACCTTTAAATATTTCACTACTTCATCATTGTTCAAGCTCACAATTTAATGAAATGTCTTCTCCTCGCATAACTTATTTTCACGTCATATGAAGAAACACATAAACTCATTTTACACTATCACCTCCACAATAAAATATTAAATTGTTCTTGCTTAACACTTCGTACACAAAAGGTGAGATGTGGTCATCAATCATGAACTTTAAGTGAGTTACAAGTGTCAATTTACACTTTTTCACTTTCCAAAAGCTTATTTTATGAAAATAAAAAATTATGTCCTTTCTAATATAACTTGCACCTTTTGGAAAGACTTATAGTTTACTCTTTTCTAGCTCCATTCCCATGCTCTACAAGGCACTTCATGTATTCCTCCAATTGTAAATGCAATACATTTCCATGCTCTCTTAATAATCAACTGACCTTATCTTCTTCCAATGCTATTTGAACTCTTGATAGCACCATGGAAAGGGTAAGATTGAATACACCTACCAGACATTATCAAGAAGGTTCCAACATGAATTATATAGAGTGGGTGTTTAGAGTTACAATCCTCTTTCTTTCTTTTACATTCTAGGTCTATAACAAAACACTTGGATTATAAATAAAGTGAAGACAAAATTGTCGGTGTTCCATACCCTTGCCATTTGTTGTCCAATCTTTTGTTAGTGTTTCGTATACGTATCATTTGTTGTTCAATTCTCCAAAACAAATATGTGAATCTATAGATTTCAATGCTTATATATAAAAAAATAAATTTAATATAAATATATAATATTAGATTATGTTTTATTAATAATATATTTATTATTATTTAATAAATAATAATATAATATTTAATAAAAAAAGATGGACAAGTAAGTTGATAATACATTAGTGAGTGTGATTAACATTAATTTGTGTTCGGATGGAAAAAGGATCGCGCTTCGTTGTAAGACACCACCTGCATAAATTAGCGAAGATAATATATTAAAGGGCTTCTGCTAGAATAGGGGATGCACAATTTTGGATATTGAAGTAAATTTTAAACACATTGAAGTGTAAAGGATAGTAGGCATCTTGGCCTTCAAAATACTTTTCCTTTCAAAACATATGGATCTTCCTACCACACCAGCGGACACGTCTATGAGAATGGTGTGGTTCAAATGGAATAATTAATAGGACTCTTAACGCATAGGTATATTCCTACTACACATGTTTATGATAGTGGTGTGGTTTAAATGGAATAATTTGTAAGACTAGCTTTGTGTATCAAACATACAAGTTTTGAAATTGGTTATTTTTGTGCTAGATGTATATTTAAGAATTTATGTTGTGGTTGGGGTTGTTTTTTTTTAAAAATATGTTGAGGAATTTGTAAAATCTTTGATGAAGCAAGGTTGATATTTTGATTCAAAATCGAGTGTTGCCATTATAACTTCTAGCTTTTTGTGTGAATGTAAGGGTAACTAATCTCTTAAGACTTTGGAGGTTTTGAGCTTAGATAAGAATTTAAAAAGTACTTAGGTCCCACCATCAAGGCCCATCCTTGTGCCATATGTTGTGGCGTATTAATTTATGTGTGTTTTAACTATTTAGTGTACAATGGAAATTATACTATGCATAACATATTAAAACTATGCTATAATATAAATTTATGTAAATATATTAAATACATATTCACAATGTATTAAAATAGATATATTGATATTTAAAACTTGACAAAGGAGACTAATAAAAAAATACCTTATTTATGACTTCTCTATTTATTATCAAAAGATCAAAATAGTGGAAAATAAGTCCAAACATTAAGAATAATAAAATCTAAAAACCATTTTGTGAATAGAAAACTTCCACGAAAGGTTGGAATCAACCATTTCATATTTATGACCTGGTCATAATTAGCAAACCCATGATTCTTACCCTTTTCATGGATTTTGTCTTCTACCAACTTTTAAGATTTGAGTTTTTTAGGGATGCTTCACTAGAGGTAGATGAGTGGAAATATCAATTCGTTTCACAAAATTGCTATTTTTTTTCATCTAGTTAGTTTTTTCTGACTCTGACCTAATTCATCACAATTTCAAAAGATTAGAATATGTGCAAGGTTAGTCACCATGCAAAAACCTATTGAATAGTTGCAAATACATAAGCTGCATGCTTGGAATCAAGGCTCAATATAGTTCAAGTTTTTTGAGTGAATTCCAACCCAAATGAGAGAAAGAGATTCACCTCCTCTCCTTAGATAAACAAATGCAGCGATGTGATTTGCTATGACCATATCTTCGCACAAGGTAGATTTAAGAGAGAATTAAATCAATGTGTCAATTCCCTCATAAAATGTGAAGGCCTCTTCAAAATACTTAACAAATATACATGAGAGCCTTGGCTTGTATGAGATTCAAATAATAGGAATCAATAATCCAATGGCTAAGGGTACCTTTGTATGTCTAGGCTTCACAAGGAAAAAATTACAAATACACTGACTATAGAAGATAGTAAAAGTAAATAATCAAGGCACCAAGGACCCACAAGTCAAAGGGACAACATCATGGACCAACTACAACTTAAGCAAAGACTTTACAATAGTGTTTTGAACATTTCAAGAGCGTTTGATGTCATATAAGTGCAAGTCAATATTCAATATGTAGGTTTTCATAGATTTTGGATTGAATTGAGATATTATCATTGACCAAAAGTGAACACAAATTTAAGTTTTAAGGAAAACCTAAGTTAAAAGGTGACACTATAGACCCTGACATAAGGGGAAAGTGTACCCAAAATGTCTAAATGTATGCACGTGGATCAAGTGTGATAAAACATAGAAAATACACAATGGAATGGGTCTTTTTACCAAAATTAGGTGTCTACATAATTCCCCACTTTGATGTGTGTGTACGTGAATGCATATTTACATCAAAATAAAATAAAATTAATTACATACTTGAGTATTACTTGATAGGGATGCAAGGATGAAGGTTCTAAATTTCTAGATCGGTGTATGCACACTCTTCCATCAATAAATTGAAAGTGCCTAAAATAAAATTAGAATGCCAACAAGTAATCAATGACCTGGTGAATTGATAATCAATGGAAAATGAAAGTGTTATTTCTAAACATGCAAAGAAACAAATACACATGATGGTATGTTGAACCATGATTTCACTCTGGGGAACTCTGGTAATGAAAATAAAAAACTAGAAACTAAGCATTGATGAGCTTTAAATGGAAATCTAGACCTTGAATATTTATAGAGTGGATCCTAAAAACTAAAGTCTACATCTCAATCATGAAAGTAGACATCTAGTGTTTCTTGGTAAATCATAGTCCATGCGAATCTAAATATAGAAGTATGATAACTGGATAGATATCCCCCTTTTGAGGTGAGGGATTGGTACTTAATATTTAAAAAATATGCATGAGAAACTTGGCTTATAATAGGTTCAAATGATAGGAGTCAATAATAAAATGGCTAAAGGTACCTCTATATGTATAGGATTCACAAGGACAAATTTACACATATGTTAACTATGCTAGCTATAAAAAATAGTAAAAGGAAATAATCAAGGCACAAAGGACCCAAAAGTCTAGGGGATAAAATCATGGGCCGAATACAACTTATGGAAGACCCTAAAATAATGTTTGGACATTCTAGGAGCATATATTTTCATACAAGGGTTCAAGTCAATAGTCAATCTATAGATTTTCAAATATTTTGGAATAATTTAAGATATTATCATTGGCAAAAAAGTGAAGAAAATTAAAGTTGTAAGGAAAACCTAAGTCAAAGGATGACAATGTAGGGACCAACACAAATGGAAAGTGTACCAAAAATATCTAAATGTATGCATGTAGACCAAGTGCAATAAAACATGATGAAGACACAATAGAAAGGGCATTTTAACAAGACTAGGTGACTACATGATTCTCCACTTTGATGTGCATGTGTGTAAATGCATGTGTGCACAAAATAAAAATAAAAGTAAGAACATACTTGAATATTACTTTATAGGTATAAAAAGATGAATGTTTTGAATTTATGGATTGGGTGCATGCACTCTCGATGGTCAATAAATCGGATGTACCTATAATAAAAAGAGAATGTCAACAAGTATCGAATGTCTTGACAAATTGATAATCAATGTAAAATTAAAAAACTAAATTGAAAGATGCACAGACACACATGTTGGTATGTGAGCCCATTTTTCACTTTTGGTAACTCTAGTAATGAAAGTGAAAACTAGAAAATAGGCACTAACAATTTTTAAAGGGAACTCTAGAACTTGAAGGTTTCTAGAGTTAATCCTGTAAACCAAAGTTTGTTTCTTGATCACATAAGTAGGCATCTAGTGATTATTGATAAATCACAGTCCACATGAATATGAATATGAGATTAGATTAACTAGATGGAATATCTAGATATATGCCCTCCTTTAGAGTTGGAGTATTGGTACCTATTATTTAAAATATTACTCATTTCAAAAGAAAGAGTCATGTGCATCATGTGTTATATAAAATATCTAAAGCTTTTAAAATATTTACAAACACTTTGTAGTTTACACATGTTTTTAGCTATAAAAATATATCATCATGTAAATCTTGATATGGAGATATGACTCATGAGAATGAGCTATAGGAGATTGAGGGTAGATAGTATGTCTCATTATAAGAAACATGAGAGATGAGTAATACAACTATGTGTAACCATATAAAATAGATGCAATCATGTAAATCTCATTGATACTCCTAATACTTATATGATAATGCCATATAAGGAAGTGAAAATGATATGCCTTGATAACACCACTTAAACTAGATAGGTTAGACACCCCAATATGAATAAAATATGGTATATGTATCTCATGTGATATTCACAATGTGACTATGTGTAAGGAGGACAATGATATGTCCACAAAGTAAGATCAATAAACACATGGATGTAGTATGCTCCATATGCGTAATATAGGATCAACTAGGCTCATGGAGAATGTATGGGTATGATTCCCCAAATGGAAACAATTAATTTAGGTATAAATCATTGTAATAGAATGGTGTCCTTGATAACATAAGGTATAATTGATAAATCTCATGAGAAATAAAAGGATACAATGCCCCTAATGGAAATATACTGGTAGTAACATTTTGGAATGAAAAATGTCTATAGTAGTTAATGATGTAGGATGGATAATGTGTTGCCTGAAATGGCTAAATATATATCATAATCTCAATAACAAGAGTGAAAAATGACATTCCCCAATGTAATAATATGCCCCTAAAATGGATAGACAGAATAGTGAAGCACACACATAATAGTAGAAGTATGCCCCAATGTATGAATGGTAGAGACCATGGAATCATAGACAATGTTACCTTTTGAGTCGCCCTTATTCAAATTTTCATGAATTTTGCCATAAAATAAGTTCACCCGCTTATCGCCTTTTGTGTGTAAATTCTTAAAAGAATTGAACCTTTGAACTTGAACCTTTCTCAGAGTTCAATGGTTCAATAGGTTTAATGGTTCAATATTTTTCAAAGTGAACTATTTATCCCTTTGTGTATATCAATTATGATTTTGAACCTTTCGGTTGAACTTGAACCCTTTTTTGGAGTTCAAAAGTTCAACGGTTCAAGAGTTCAATACTCAATATTTTGTAAAGAGTCGTGTTCACTCAGTTCCCTTGTATAAATTAATGTATCGTTGAACCTATCGCTTGAACCTACCACTGAAACCTACATAGCGGAGTTCAAGAGTTCAATGGTTCAATGTTTCAAAGTTCAAAGTTTCTGGAAAGATCATGACTATTGGTCAGTCTGTGTATTTCATCTCGTATCTCTGAACCTCAAAATTGAACCACATTTTCAAAAGCTTAATGGTTCAATGTTTCAATGACTATACTCTCATCTCGTCCCAAGGCTTTCTCTAAGTTAAAAATAGCAAAATATTTAGAGGAGAATATATTTGAAACTCATTATAAAGCAGAAAATTTGAATTTTCATGAGGTTACAGATAATCATTACCCATCAAAATCATGTGTAAAAAAATGCTTACCATTAATGCATATGTTAGAATGCATATCTTATCAAGCATGTTTAACACGTATCATTTTGGTTTAATTATTTGATCTGGTTAATATCTATATCAAGAGAGAACAATTCAAATTTAGCAACCGAGCATACTAGGTGATACAAAGGAGAACATCATAGGTGGTATAAGATATTTGATTACTCAAAGTCACAGTGATTTCAAATAAATTTAAAGGTGAGTTTTACTCTTACTATACGCTGTTTCCTTTACTTGGTTGGAAAGAAGGATCCTTATGAGTTTATGACATTATTTAAGGAGTTCAAAACATTTTCTTTTCATTATATCCTCCAACCTGTAACCATGAAATTTGCATGTCTCGATTACGAGCATGGTCCTGGTCTCATATATTCTCCTCTTGAAATTGGGGACACTTCTCTGGTCCAATATGACTTAGAAGATTTTAAGGAGCTAGAAATATTGTGTCAAATCCTATGATTAAGAAGATAGTAGAAAGCGGCTTGGTTGAAGCTGCGGCCTTTCCCATGGCTATACAATGCCCCAAATTGGTTCTTGAATGCATTAATAGATATGAACCTCAGAATAAGTGCATTAGGACTGTAGATGGTAATGTTTTATTGTATATCAATAGACAAACCCTAATGTATGTGATGATAATTCCTCCTAAGGAACCATATTTTGATCTCAGTATCACTTTTTCCTATGGTTATTTTTCATTAAAAAAAGCAATTTACAAGAGCATGATCGCAAAGAATTAACTTTTAAAATTCCAAAAAGGGGGTTTAAGACTGCCCAAACCATTAACAAGAAATCACATGATTCCAAAAGTACAAGATATTATAGTATTACTACACAGGCTAAAGGGAAATGCTCATGCATATTATTGTGAAGACTAGATGTACTTTTTCATAAAAGTAATCCTCTAAGGAGAGCAATATTTGGATTGGACAAAAATTGTAGCTGAATGTTTACATTTGGGTTTAAGTAATTATTTGGAAAATAAAGAGTTTTATATGTCTTCATACATCTTCTATTGTCTGGCGTCTACAAGACAATGGGTAGGATTACCTCATGCACCCTTGGCTGAAGACAGTACAATTTATGATTATTACTCATAATTATAAATGCATAATTGCTATGAGGATTACAGGAGGGTTAATGATGTTTTTATTGGGAATTTGACTTTTGAATTATCAAACAACATCAATAAAAGGTTGTCTGATGAAGCTATGAAGTTGATCAACATTTACAGTAGTTTCTTCATTCAATTTTCCAAGTTCACTTACATTAGAGTTGGAGGTTTTGACAGTGAACCTTTGAGGTTGCCTAGGTATGTTTTTGATTGATTTGTGTTAATAGAATTTTGCAGACAATTAACACATGTAGATAAAAAATTCCCAATGAAAAAGAAATTTGGTATATCTTGTCCTGTCAAACTTAGATGTTATTCATGCAAATCAATATTTGATACTTTAAATTTAGAACTGGATCTTAAAAAATTCAATGTTCAATACTTCATAACTAGATCATAATTTGATATTAAAGGTTTTTCCATAGATAACTTAGATCTTGTAATAGGGTTTTCACATATTCCTCAATTAGAGGATTATTGTGAGGATTGTTCAGATGAATTTGAAGTCAGAAGAAAACTGTGGTCCAGGTTCTCCTTAGGGCAAATTATTACCCTCAATTTAAATATGGACATTTATGAAATTTTTGAAAATAATGAACAACTCACTAATCTACAATTTGAGCAAATAAAATAATCACCTATTCCAAAAATTGATTGGGAGAAAAATGAAGAAGATAGAATTGAGGCTAAGACCCTCCCAGTGCTATGGAGAACTAAGAAATGGTTGAGAGAGAAAAAATTGGGGGGAGCTCAAAACATAGCTTCCCAACAATGTACATCAATAATTGAATCACCATTCCCAATAAGCTCCTCTAACTAGCTTATTGTTATCTATGATGCATGTACTTCCAAAGCAAAAAATGGAAGGGATCTTGTCATCAAAGAATCTAAGAAGGCCCTTATAACTACTTTACCTCCTCATGCCATCATATCAAGGACCCAAAGCAAGAGAAAGAGTTAGATTTTTGAAAAGGTAATTATGGATTTGAATTCTAAAGAAGATTCAGGAGAGGCCAAAGGTGATAAAGAATCTGGTTCACCAATGGTGGAAGAGGTTAGTGCAGATCAATAGATAGTGATTTGTTCTGATTCTACTAAACTAATGATTGTTTCAAATGTACCTTCTAATCAACCAAATCTTGATAAAAATACCTTGACCTCTGCATCCAAGTGGTTGGAAAGCTCAATTAGCAACAAAAGGAAAGTAATACCATTTTCTTTGCCTTTGGAGGATATGGTGAGTAAATGTTTAGGAAAAACTCCTAAATCCAAAAAGTAAAAAATAGCATTTAGGGTAGACGTCGATCCTAATATAGGGAATTAAAATACAAAAATAACTTGGTCAAGAACCAATGAGGAAGTTCAATATCCTATAGTTCAGGATTTTACAATTGAAAAGGTAGATCTTGGGACTACATCATGTGTCACAGATGTGCATCACTTTGAAGTGTCTACTAAAAGGATAGTCAACAAAACTTGGAAGGATGAAAAGGATAAAAGGGAGTTAAAATAGACTGTGCAGTCAATGGCAGAGTACATTGATGCCATTCATAGTCTAGATCCACAACCGATCACCCAACTGTCCCTATCTTTTGATCTAAAATCACCTTTCAATCAAAGGATGTTGGACCAAATACATAAAAGCAAAATAATTACCAAAGTATTTGATAATTAGTTGGATAACATCATCCAGAAAGGTACGGAATACATCCATAAAATGAAGAATGTGTATGATCTAACCACAATTACTGTTGAAGATTTGAAGACACAAAATGTCTTGTGGATAAAATATGAAGGAAAATGCATGAGTGTGATGAACTAGATTGATGAAGTACAAAAGTATGGAATAACAAATTTTTTGTCAGAAAAGAACTTGACAAGTCTGGATGAAGATGTATTATATGTAAGTAAGAAAAATATTGAATGGATAAATTTAGTATCCCGACAAGGATGAATAAAAATCATAAAAATGATCAAGGAAATAACTTAATTCATTCAGTCATTACAACATGATCTATAGAGTATTGATATCAAATACATAAAAGATAATGGAAAACTAGAAAAAGACATCAATATTGTGATTCAATATTTTAGGGAAAGGATCAACATCATTAAAGAAAGTGACAAGTTATCAACTAAAGATTTTTCTCAGATTTTAAAGGTAGATTCACTTCTTTGTCATTGTATTGACACTCTCCTAGAGCACACATAAAAGATGGGGAAAATTTAGAGGGAAGAAAACATCTGGAAAACAAGGATAAAACACATCAACATTCCCAATTTTACAAAAATTTAGGAGTTTGATACAACATTTTAAGAGTGGAAAATCTCGCATTCATAACATGATGATGTGTGGATGCTATTTTATCTTTAAAATACTTTCTAGTTAAAAGTGTATCTGAATATTTGAATTCATTGAAAATCTTAAAGGGAGTTGTACCTTAATTTAGAGTGGAACTAGTCTTAACACTTCACCTATTTGTTGTTTAACTTATTTGTTCTTGAAAAAAGAAGGGTATGGAGTCAAAATAAAACATTTTTAGATAAGGACAAATCTGTTATCCAACAATTTTTGGTGACTCTATTGGGAAATCAAAATTGAAATCTTTACTGAAAGATTAGTCACCTTAATATGAAACACTAATGGTGCTTCCACATGAAATTATAATTCCTATTTTGCAACATAATATTAGTTTTCAAGACGAATAAGAAGATATAATTAGTCAGTTAAATACTCTTGCTTGGCATTCTCATCAAATAATTGATGATTATAGAAAAACAAGCAGAATATTAGAAAAAGAAGAAGAATTGGCTGATAATATGAGATTGTTGTTACTTAGGCAAAGAAGGAGACAAACAAAAAAATGAAGCAAAGAATCAACCCCCTGAAGTGCGAAGTTAATAATTATAATATCATAAGTTGGATTCTATAAGATACATAAGGTCTTTGAAAAGAGAAGGAATTAAGGATTCTAGTTTTCAAACATTACAAAACTTAAATTTTATTTATATTCCTACCCATGTTAGAAAAGCTAGAAGTAGACCTTCTAGCCCTCCTAAACCCTCTACATCCTCTATCTGTCAAGCATTAACTCTCTTTGGTACTATCTTTCCTTCTGTCATAAGTTTTCTTTTGATGGCCCAACCGTAGGGAGCAGCCATAGGACCTCTAAATTTAAGGGCCAACCTGAATCCTTTGCCTAAAAATACAAGGGAAAATTTACCCAAATTTAATGGAAATGGAAGAAAATCACTAGAGGAACATCTAAGTGCCTTTGTAGCAGCATGTGGTGTGTTAGGCATGCAACATCAAGATGTAGCCATAAGGCTTTTTGTGCAAACTCTAATTGATATTGTAGCACAATAGTTTTATCATCTAACTGATTCCTCAATCACAAACTAGAATGATATGAAAACTATGTTTAAAAATAGGTTCAAAAGGGTAGAAGATGAACATTCCCTTCTTGCTCAATTGACTCAGCTCAAGAAGAAGATACATGAACCCATGAGGGAATTTATAGCCAAATTCAATAAACTTGTGCACAAGATTCATACTGCTAAAAGACTGACTGCTAATAATCAAAAATATTTATTTGTTAATTCTATGCCACCTAATATAAGTTTTCATCTCAGAAGAGGTGCAATTGTTAATTTAACAGATGCACATTCATTCACAGTTGAGTTAGAGGATGATCTTATTATGGCTAGAAAATAGAAGAAAGAAGTCCAAGTACCTAATACTCACCCCTCATCCTCTACGAATTCTATGGTTCAAAGGCTAGTCAATGATATGATTGCCCTTAAAAGACAATTATCAAAGAATAGTACTTCATTCTAACAACCATATCAAGATATTGATAGAATAAATCAATAAGCAAATGCTGGTAAAACATTACCACTTGCATCAACACAACCAAGATTGACTATTGAAGCCCCTCCTGGAAGAAATAACATGTGTGTCTTTCATTTGACTACTGATCATGACAGAGATTCTTGTCTAGAGATGCTTGGATATACTTAAATGACTGCTACTCAAGATGTCTTAGGGGAGATTACTGAAGAAGAAAGGAGCTTTGAAAGCCCTGACGACTCTGAAATATACTTCCTAGAATATGATTTAGATTTAGAAAGAGGAGGTGAAATATTGGTTACTCTTGAAGATCCTTCATTTGTTATGCTTACAAGAAATCAAAAGAATCTGAAGTTTTCTAATGCTCAAGAAGTCCCCGTTAAAGGTAAGGAACCTTTTACTAAAATTTTTGATGCTAAGACACAAGAAAGTAAATTGTTACATAGAAATGATTGTGAGACTTCTTTTGATATTTTAGAATTTTTTAAGTCTACAAAAATTCAAATATCTCTTGTTGAATACTTCAGGTTGAAACCGAAAGAACTTGATAAATTGGTTAAATATGCCAAAGTCCTACACAAGTTGAACTTGAAAGTCAATTAAACGTTAACATTGAGTCTCTCATTGCCCAATTATTTACTTCTCCACCTGAATCACCCACTCATACTTCTAGAATGACCCTTAATTCGTCTAATGATACTCCTTATATGACTGATATGAAATCCAACCCATTTTATGTTTCTTTGTTTATAAATGGTCATAAACTCAGTAATTGTATCATAGACTCAGGTGTTTCTGATAATATAATTCATTATTTTATAGCCAAAGCTTTAGGCTTATCCCTTACAAAAATATTTGGTGTATGTTATTCCATGGATGACAAACATATTTCTTTACTCAGACAAATTAAAAATGCACAAGTTGCTCTTGCAACCTATCTTGATAAAAAAATGACGTTGACTATCTTAGTAGTAGATTCCTTGCTAGTTATGGGATTTTGTTGAGTAGAATGTTTTGCAAAGATTTGGGAGGATAGATTAAATTGAATTGGTCAGAAGCTACAATTCTAGTGGGCAAGTAGAAAGTTAAACTAGATCCTGAACCTAAATACAAGTTTACGGTATATCCTTATGATGATCCTTAGTCTTAGATTTTACTTAAAGAATGTGAATTTGGCAATTATTTTCTCTTCTCTGAAGATTTAAAAGAAAAAATTATTCCAAAGTCTATTCATTCAGATGACCTATGGACCATAAAATTTGATGGCAGTTGTGCTACCACTGGTTCAGGAGCAAGAGTTGTGTTGATCTCACCTAAAGGTGAAATTTTTTCTCTCTTTCAAACTAGAATTTAAAAACATTAATAACACTGCAGAATATGAAGCTTTATTGCTTGGGTTAAATAAAACTAAAGGAAAAAATGTAAAAATACTCAAGGCAAGAGGAGATGCTGAATTAATTATCAAACAAGTGAGAGGCATTTTTTCAGTTAAAAATGATAGATTAAGACATTACAGAAACAGAGTTTGGAATAAGATAGAATTTTTTGATGCCTTTTCTATTGAAGTAATTCCTAGAGATCAGAACACTCAGGCAGATTCTTTAGCAATATCAGCTTCTCTTCTTCTTCCACACCCTGATTTCAAAAGGGATTCATATAGAATAGAACTAGTCTATCGTCTTAATGTCCCAGGTAATGCTAAAAACTGGTAAGTTTTTTAGAGTAATAAACAAATAAAAAAAAATTGGAAAATGTTGATATGTTCCTAAGAACTTATTTTGAAGGTTATGAAATAGAATGTAAAGAATTCATTCCTGATCCAGGGATCAATCCAAACGATGATGTAATTTAATTAAAATGAAATATAATACCTAAAATATTGGTCTCTTTAGAATATTTATTCACTAGATAAGATGAATATACTAAAGTCAAACTTGTCTAGAATCCTAACAAAATAGAGGATTATGAGAAAATCAATATTGGAAGTGAGACTGACCCTAAATGGATCTCCATTGGTAAGTGTTGCTCACCAGAGGAGAAAAATGAATTAATTAATCTATTGATTAAGTATAAGGATGTATTTTCTTGGTGCTATGATGACCTTAAAGAATTTAGACGTGGACAGTTTCAACATCATATTCTTTTGAAAGCAAATGCAATTCCGTTCAGACAGAAGCTGAGAAATTATAACCCAAAAGTTGTTGAAGCTATCTTTAAAGAGATTGACAAGATGTTGAAGGCTAGGATTCTTTATCCAATTCATCACTCCACCTGGGTGGTAAATATTGTTCTAATATGCAAAAAAAAATAGAGAAATAAGAATTTGTGTTGACTTCAAGAATTTGAATCAAGCCAGTTTAAAAGATAATTATCCCTTACCTATGATGGATCACATCTTGAAAATTATTGCTGGGTCAGAAATGATGTCCATGTTAGATGGGTTCTTAGGTTATAATACGATAAGTGTGGCCACTGTTGACCAACATAAAACTACTTTCACTACACCTCGAGGAACTTTTGTTTATAGCCATATGCCCTTCGGTTTGATTAATGCTGGTATAACTTTTCAACAAGTGATGGATTCATCCTTTAAAGATTTGAAAGATAGAATTATTGTTATTTATCTTGATGATTTAACTATTTTCTCTAGAAAAAGAGAGGATCATCTGAAGGATCTAGAGATCATTTTACAAAGATGTCAGAGTCATGAGATATCTCTTAACCTTAAGAAGTTGGTTTTCTATGTTACAGAAGGAAAGTTATTAGGACACCTAGTTTCAAAAAGTGGAATCAAAATTGACCCAGAAAGAGTTAGAGAAATACAAAAACTAAGCCTTCCTTCTAATAGGTTTGGAGTTAAGTCTTTTTTTGGCTAGATTAATTTTATTAGAAGATTCATTCTTGATTTTGCTGAGATTACAAAATATATTATGGGAATGATGAGTGAAAAATAAGCATTCAGATAGAATGAAGCTGCTAAATTTTTTTTTGAAGATATTAAAGAGGCTATTGCATAAACACCTACTTTGGTAAATCTCAAATTCTAAAAATATTTTGTTATTTATTGTTATGCTTTGAAACATACCATGTCTGGTATCTTATTACAGAAAAATGAAGTAAATGTACAAGCCCCAATAGCCTTTATGAGTGTTCCTCTTAAGAAGTATGAACTTAAATATTCTTTGGTTGAGAAACAAGCTTTTGTTTTAGTAAAGGTTGTTAAATAATTCAAATATTATACACTTCATTCTCATTTACTTGCATTTGTTCCTAGTTCGACTGTGAAAAGCATTCTGACTTAGCAAGAGGTTGGGATGAACAATAGAACAACATGGGTTACTAAAATTCAAGAATACGACCTGGAGATTAAGCTAACCAAATTAGTTAGAGGTCAAGGTTTGTGCAAATTGATAACTAGAAGTAAAGAAGAAAAAGAATAACTTCCTACTATCCTATTGGTGAGCTTACAAGAACCATGGTTCCTAAACATGGCACACTATCTTACTTATGGAGACTGTCCCAATCACTTATCCTCAAAGGAGAAAAAAATTTGAAGTTAAAATCAGTAAAATATGTGATTTGGGGTGATGTCCTATACAAAAAGAGATTAGATGGAACCTTTCTGAGGTGTGTAGATAAGGAAAAACAATCCAAACTATTGGAAGTTTTTCATAATGAAGCCTGCGGTGGACATTTCTCTTCTTCGGTCATAGCATTCAAAATCATTAGAAATTGTTATTATTGGACAAGTATGTTCAAAGATGCATATAAATGGGTGGCTAACTATGAGAAATGTAAATTATTTTCAGGAAGGCCACAACTTGCAACATTACCTTTGAGGCATGTCATTATTGAAGAACCTTTCAAACAATGGGGATTAGACTTCATTGGGCCTCTTTCACCTCCATCAAGTGCTGGTAATACACACATTTTAATAGCAACTGATTATTTTGTGAAATGGATTAAAGTAGCTCCTGTGAAGAAAACAACTTCAGAAGTGGTATGTAATTTTCTCAAAGAAAATATACTGGTACATTTTGGTGATCCTCAGAAGATTGTGGCAGATAACACTACCAGTTTTTTTTCAATGGAACTTACTTCATTCTACTATGAACATAGTATCTCTCTTTCTCACTCATCAGATTATTACCCTCAAGGGAATGGAAAAGTAGAGTCCAATAATAAAAATTTATTATCCATCATGAAGAAATTGTTGAATGATAACCCCAGAGATTGGTATAATAAACTATACGAAGCACTTTGGGCTGATAGGATAACCCTAAAAAGAGCAATAGAAATGGCACCTTTTGAGCTAGTTTATAGTATAGGAGCATAGTTATCATTACGTCTCAAATTATCTGTAGCTAAATTACAAAATGTTATTGAAGATCAATACTTTCAAGATTCTTTAGAGAAAAGAGTTATGTACTTAACTAAGATTGGGGAAGAGAGAAATAAACTGGTTGATCAAATTATTGCTCCTCAAAACAGGGTTAAAAAGATTTTTTATCAGAAAACTAGACCTAGAAAGTTCATGGAAAGAGATGAAGTATTTCTATGGGATAGAAGAAGAGAACCTAAAGGAGAACATGGAAAATTTGATTCACTTTGGAAAGGGCCTTTCAAAATTCATCAGGTACTCGGTCCTAATTCTTTTAAATTGGAATATCTAGATGGAACTATTTTACCCCTGTCTTATAATGGATAGGATCTTAAGTTGTATCGACTGTGAAACAGGTGTCCCCTATTTTGTACATAGTCTTTCCTTTGTTGTCACATTTTATGTTTTCCTTTCCTTTTTTTGGTTTTTCTTTCTCCTTTTCTTCCATTGTTGTGTTTTGGTCTACGTAATCAAAGTTTCTGAGTTCTCTACATTTTGTCATAAAATACAATTCCCAGTCAGAGCCAATGTTACCTTTTAAGTCACCCTTATTCAATTTTTTGTGAATTTTGCCATAAAAGAAGTTCACCTTGTTATCACCTTTTGTGTGTAAATTCTTAAAAGAATTGAACCTTTGAACTTGAACCTTTATTGAAGTTCAATGGTTCAATAGGTTCAATGATTCAATAGGTTCAATGGTTCAATATTTCTCAAAGCGAACTATTTGTCCCTTTGTGTATTTCAATTATGATTTTGAACCTTTTGGTTGAACTTGAACCCTTTTTTAGAGTTCAAAAGTTCAATGGTTCAAGAGTTCAATACTTGATGTTTTATAAAGAGTCGTGTTCACTCAGTTCCCTTATATAAATTAATGTATCATTGAACCTATTGCTTGAGCCTACCGCTTGAACCTACATAGCGAAGTTCAAGAGTTCAACGATTCAATGTTTCAAAGTTCAAAGTTTCTAGAAAGATCATATGACTATTGGTCGGTCTATGTAGTTCATCTCGTATCTCTGAACCTCAAAATTGAACCACATTTTCAAAAGTTCAATGGTTCAATGACTATATTCTCATCTCACCCCGAGGCTTTCTCTAAGTTAAAATTAGCAGAAGATTTAGAGGAGAATATATTTGAAACTTATTATAAAGTGGAAAATTTGAATTTTCATGAGGTTACAGATAATCATTACCCATCAAAATCATGCATAAAAAAATGCTTGCCATTAATGCATATGTTAGAATGCATGTCTTATCAAGCATGTTTAGCACATATCATTTTGGTTTAATTATTTGATCTGGTTAATATCTGTATCAAGAGAGAATAATTCAAATTTAGCAAGCGAGCATACTAGGAAATACAAAGGAGAACATCACAGGTGGTATAAGATATTTGATTACTCAAATTTGCAGTGATTTTAGATAAATTTAAAGGTGAGTTTTACTCTTACAATAAGCTATTTCCTTTACTTGGTTGGAAAGAAGGATCCTTTTGAGTTTACGACATTATTCAAGGAGTTCAAAACATTTTCTTTTCATTATATCCTACAACCTATAACCATGAAATCTACGTGTCTCAATTACGAGCATGGTCCTGGTCTCATATATTCTCCTCCTGAAAATGGGGACACTTCTCTGGTCTAATATGACTTGGAAGATTTTAAGGAAAGGGCTAGAAATCTTGTGTCAAATCCTATGATGTGGAAGATAGTAGAAAGTGGCTTGGTTGAAGCTGCAACCTTTTCCATGGCTATACAATGCCTCAAATTAGTTCTTGAATGCATGAATAGATACAAACCTAAGAACAGGTGCATTAGGACTACAAATGGTAATGTTTTACTGCATATCAACAGACAAACCCCAATGTCTGTGATGAGAATTCCTCCCAAGGAACCATATTCTGACCTCAGTATCACTTTTCTTACGATTATTTTTCATTAAAGAAAGCAATTTACAAGAGCGTGATTGCAAGGAATTGGCTTTTGAAATTCTAAAAAGAAGGTTCAAGACTACCTAGACTATTAACAAGAAACCACATGATTTCAGAACTACAAGATATTATAGTATTACTACACAGGCTAAAGGACAATGCTCATGCATATTATTGGGAAGATTGGATGTACTTTTTCATACAAGTAATCCTCTAAGGAGAGCAATATTTGGATTGGACAGAAATTGCCGCTGAATTTTTACATCTGGATTTAAGTAATTGTTTGGAAAATAAAGATTTTTATATGTCTTCATACCTCTTCTATTGCCTGGCGTCTACAAGAGAATGGGTAGGATTACCCCATGTGCCCTTCGTTGAAGATAGTAAAATTTATGATTATTACTCATAGTTACAAATGCATAATTGCTTTGAGGATTATAGGAGGGTTAATGATGTTTTTACTGGGAAATTGACTTTTGAATTATCAAACAACATCAATAAAAGTTTGTCTGATGAAGCTATGCAGTTGATCAACATTTATGATAGTTTCTTCATTCAGTTTTCCAAGTTCACTTACATCAGAGTTGGAGGTTTTGATGGTGAACTTTTGAAGTTGCCTAGGTATGTTTTTGACTGATTTTTATTAATAGAAGTCTACAGATAATTGACACATGTAGATAGAAAATTTCCCAATGAGAAATAAATCTGGTATATCTTTTCCTGTCGAACTTGGATGTTATTCATGCAAATCAACATATGATGCTTTGAATTTAGAACTAGATCTTTAAAAATTCAATTTTTAATACTTCATAGCTAGATCACAATTAGACAACAAAGGTTTTGCTAGAGATAACTTGGATCTTGGAACAAGGTTTTCACATATTACTCAATTAGAGGATTATTAGGAGGATTGTTTAGATGAATTTGAAGTCAGAAGAAGACTGTGGTCCAGGTTCTCCTTAGGAAAAATTATTACCCTCAATTTAAATATGGATATTTCTAGAATTTTTGACAATTATGAATAGGTGACTGATCTGTAATTTGAGCAAATAAAACAATCACCTATTCCAAAAATTGACTGGGAGAAAAATGAATAAGAAAGAATTGAGGTTAAAACCCTCCCAGTGATAAAGAGAACTAAAAAATGGTTGAGAAAGCAAAAATTGGTGGGAGCTCAAAACATAGCTTCCCAATAATGTACATCAATAATTGAATCACCATTCCCAATAAGCTCCTCTGACCAGCTTATTGTTATCTATGATGCAAATATTTCTAGAGCAAAAATTGGAAGGGATCCTATCATCAAAGAATCTGAGAAGGACCTTATAACTACTTTGCCTCCTCATGCCACCAGATCAAAGACCCAAAGCAAGAGAAAGAGTCAGATTTATGGAAAGGTAATTATGGATTTGAATTCTAAAAAAGATTCATGAGAAGCCAAAGGTGATAAAGAATCTGGTTCGCCAATGGTGGAAAAGGTTAGTGTAGATCAATAGACAGTGATTCCTTATGATTCTGTCGAACTAATGATTGTTTCAAATATACCTTCTGATCAACCAAATCCTGATAAAAATGCCTCAGCCTCTGCACCCAAGTGGCTGGAAAGCTCAATTAGCAAGAAAAGTAAAGTCATACCATTTTCTTTGCCCTTGAAGGATATGGTGAGTAAATGTTTAGGGAAAACTCCTAAATCAAAAAAGTTAAAAATAATATCCAAGATAGACGTCGATCCTAATACAGGGAATTGGAATGCAAAAATAGTCTAGCCAAGAACCAATAAGAAAGTTCAAGATCTTATAGTTCATAATTTTATAATTGAAAAGGTAGATCTTGGGACTGCATCACGTGCCACAGATGTGCATCACCTCGAAGCGTCTACTAAAAGGATAGTTAGCAAAATTTGGAAGGATGAAAAGGATAAAAGGGAGTTAAAACAGACTGTGCGGTAAATGGCAGAGTACATTGATACCATTCATATTCCAGATCCACAACCGATCACTCAACTACCCTTGTCTTTGGATCTAAAATCCCCTATCAATCAAAGGATGTTGGACCAAATACATAGAAGCAAAATGGTTACCAGGGTATTTGATAATTAGTTGGATAACATCATCCAAAAAGGTACGGAATACATCTATAAATCAAAGAATGTGTAAGATCTAACCACAATTATTGTTGAAAATTTGAAGACACAAAATGCCTTATGTATAAAAGATGAAGGAAAATGGATGAGCGTGATGAACTAGATTGATGAAATACAAAAGTAAGGAACAACAAAGTTTTTATTAGAAAAGAACTTGACAAGTTTGGATGAAGATGTATTATATGTAAGTAAGAAAAATATTAAATAGAGAAATTCAGTATCTCGATAAGGACTAATGGAAATCACAAAAATGATCAAAGAAATAACTGAATTCATTTAGTCATTACATCATGATCTTCAGAGTATTGATATTAAATACATAAAAGATGATGGAAAACCAGAAAAAGACATCAATATTGTGATTCAATCCTTTATAGAAAGGATCAACATCATTAAAGAAAGTGACAACTTATCAACTGAAGATTTTTCTCATATTTCAAAGGTAGATTCACTTCTTTGTCACTGTATCGATACTCTCCCAGACCACACAAAAAAGATGGGAAAAATTTGGAGGGAAGAAAATATCTGGAAAGCAAGGATAAAACACGTCAGCATTCCCAATCTTATGAAAATTTAGGAGTTTGTTACAACATTTCAAGAGTGAAAAGATCAACATGTCAACCCAACCAAACACGGTAAATCTGGAGATCCTGTTCCATCACCTCAGCAATGATTTTACTTACATACTTTCTTTTATTTAGTTATTCAATTGCTTTTCTATTCAAAACTTGATCTTTATTGAATTTGTAAAAACTAAATCCCGTATGGGTCAGACTTACTTTAATTATGGTTTAGTTTGACAGGTGGATTAGTTATGGCAAGTATATATATATATATATATATATATATATATATATATATATATATATATATATATATATATATATATATATATATATATATATATATATATATATATATAAAAAATTGTGAAAGACAGGGGGATATAAAAAAAAAAGAAAAGAAGAAAAAAGGAGTTAAGAAATTTAAGAATTGGACTTTTTTAGTTGACAATATATGTGATGTTTGTCTGAACCATTTTTCATATGTGAATGAAAAGGAGAATTAATAGTTGAATACTTAGATCTGTGCATTTGAGTATTTGAAATTAGGTTTTCTATGTGAAATCTTCTTTTATACAGTAATTACTCTTCTAGTGGACAATTCATTGTATGTGTTTTATCCTTTATTGGTTCAGCTATACATGTGTTTATCTATTTAATCATTATTGAAAATAGAATATGTGTATTCTATTATCCATTGATGTTATAAAATCTCACATTCATAACATGATGATGTGTGGATGTTAGTTTACCTTTAAAACACTTTTTGGTTAAAAGTGTATTTGAATATTTGAATTCATTGAAAATTTTAAAGGAAGCTGTACCTTAATTCAGAGGGGAACTAGTCTTAACTGTTCACCCATTTGTTGTTTAACTTATTTGTTCTTGAAAAAAGAAGGGTATGGAGTCAAAATAAAACATTTTTAGATAAGGACAAATCTGTTATCCAACAGACAATAAGCAAAGTATATCACAATTAGTAGTGTGGATGATGTATATCATGGCACCAAGCATAATATCACATAATACATGCAATGTAATCATAAAAAGTCATGTAACCACACATAGTAAAATTAACTAATAGAGCATGAAATATGACATGACATCATTACTAAAGGACCCTGAATGGACAACACTAGATAAGATATCGATAGGAAACACACACGAGCACATACAATTATAATCATACACACATATGCAATTGATAAATCATACAACACACAAGAGAAAAGTTGATGTAACTATGTAGCAATCATATGCAGAAACACAATGCATATATCCATGTAACACAATATGTAAAATGTAGAAAAGAGAAAGATATTTATAAACAACAGTATAAAGTTGTATACAAAAATGGAAAACATGAAGGACAAAAATTGAGACCCACTAAAAATGTGCCCCCGTGTATAGGCATGCCCCCAATGTGAGAATGTCCTTGGGTGTGCACATAAATATATCAACATGGCATCCGTAAGTCCTTGATCATATGTAATTTGTATTTTTTACATCTCACCCACTCAAAAATCACCATGAGAAGAATGTGTCTAACATGTATATGTAAACCTCTAGCATAGGTAGATAAGCATGATATATATCAATGTGTCTTTATGTAATTGATACAAATAAAGGTAAATAAATGTTTTTATTTTTTTATTTTTTTCCATGTTTTTGCATTTTATCATATGATTTTATTATAAGAATAATGCTCCTAATGTGGGAAATATATAACTAATGTGAGCATAATATTGTGTCTTAGAAGTAGACAAGATTTGATCTAATCTATGTAGCAGAGTCGTATGTTGTATGTATATATATATATATATATATGTGTGTGTGTGTGTGTGTGTGTGTGTGTGGGATTTATATCATGGAAATAAATGGGAGGTTATGTACCATATGGGTCATGTTGAGTAAACGATTCAAGGAAATGTGTTGTCAACAAAAGTCAAGAAAAATTAATACATGTGTGCATGCAAATAAAAATATGAAAATAAAATGTCAAGAAAGCAAACTCTTGGGACAAAAATCAGAAGGAAATAATCAAATCCAAGTGGAAAGAAGTCATATAAATTCAAAATGTCATAAAAATAATTGATCAAGAAAGTAGACGTCAAATCAATATAACATGAAAAAAGAAATGTCACCAGAGTGATCATAGGTATATAATGCAAGTCTCATATCAATTATGTGAATACAATACTAAGCGTTGAAGTGTAAAGTGGGTTAGCAAAGATAACCAATGATACCATCAAGTCTAGAAGGGTTAAAATGGATAAAATGTCATTGAACACTTGATGCTTTCTTAACAAAAGTAAAGCATATTGTCAGCAAATCATTGTGTTATAAACTAATGTATTCAACACAAGTATATGTATAACTTGTTGGTGTAGACTTTTTTCTCATTGGGTTTTGTCTACACGGTCTTATTTATCTTGCTTAGGTTAATAATAGGTTATCAGGGGAAGTGTACTTTAAGTCATTTTTTAATTATGAGTTGAATTAATTACCTTTTTGGGTAACCCAATTCATCACTATATAATGCATCTTCCTATGAACTTTTTGGTTAACGCTTAATGTTTATTAATATAACTTTTATTGTGAAGATAAGCTTTTTCCATTTTGTGAGTTGTTCTTTAGGTTTTACTAATCTATATAGATTCATCTTCGTGCAGTCAAACCTATCTAATTGATACTCATTGTGGCCTACTCTGACATGTTATTATAGCGCTATTGGTAGACGATTGCCATAGATTCTATTATGAATCTTGTATTCTAGCTTGTCAAGTTTTTCACTGATTTTGATTTTCAAGGGTTTGGTGGGGTTCCTCAAAAATATATTGCAAATATGTGGGTTGAAAACTAAGAAATGGACAATACCATTAGATTTATAAGGTGCCAAACCCTAGATTTGGCTTCCCACATGACTTGTTCTGTGACAAGTGATTTTTGACCATTTTTCTTGAGATCTTTAAAAATCCAACATTTGGTGATTTTCACAAAAAACCATTTATGGGTTTTTATTAGTTTATTAAGAAACCAAGTGGGTATCTCTTAGTTTTTGAATAAATTAGTCCAAATTTATATATTTGAGTTTTCTTCAAACTTGGCAGAATTTTGGGCACCTACCTTCAGGACATGCGAAACCTGACTACCCTACTTGCATGTCTGACGAACCTCGTTGACCTTGCCATCATGTCTGACAGACCCTAATGACTTTGCCTGCATGTTTGATGAACCCCAACTACCCTACAAAGAGCCTTGGTGGACCCCAATAAGTGTACAAGCACCCCTGATAGACTCCAACGAGCATGTAAGCACCTGACAGACCCTTACAAACATGCTCACACAACCATCAGACTCTAGAAGTTTTGTCAACATGACTCATGAACTCTAAAAATGTTACAAGAAAACCCCATAAAACTCAACAATAGTAAAAGCACACCCCTGATAACTTGATAATGGTGTAAACACATCCTACAGACTCGAATAAGGTTGCCAACAAACCCTATAGAACCCATCGGTAGTGAAAATAAATCTTGTAATCTCTGCCACCTACTTAAACACACTCTCTAATCTACCTTGCTAGTGCCCGTGACTGCGATGCTTGAACATCCATAAAATTTAACATAGTGAAGTGCAACACTATTCATATACAAAAAAGGGTCATTTTGAGGTTGATTCAGCACCCACATCAATCAAATCAATTAGAGAGGGGGTCCTCATCCTAGCCCTTAGCCCCTTGGTCATATGGGAATTTAAGCCCTTGATTGTGACCAACCCAAAGAGACTTAACATTTCTCATAAAGTTGGCCAACCAACTCTTACACACTCTTTTTTTCCAATTTACGTAAAGTGAAAAACATCATTTTTTGTGCAAGCAAGAAATGTTAAAATGAGCATAACTCCTAGTCAGCTACTTCTTTTCAAGCACCATTTATTTTGAAAGTGCTAGATTTTTTGAGCTCTTTGCATTGGTGATATTCTTGTGCCTTGTAAATTTTAACCTTTATATATTTATGGGGTGTCATATTACCAGTCTGCAACACACACAATTCAACACATACTTCTTTTTTGCACCATGGATCTCAATTTAGTTTTGCTTCTGACATCATTCAACTATCATGAGTGGAAAGTCAGAGTGTAAATCATATTGAGGAGTAAAGGCTTACACTGAATCATGATGGGTATAGAAATAAAACTGACACTTAACACATAGGAGGTTAAGTTATACAACTCAAGGGATGAATCCTATGGTCTATTGTGCCTATCTATGTCTCTCAACTTAATTTTTCATATCAAATTTGCAACAATTTTAAATCAAGTGTAGACCTTATTAGATAAACTCTTTGAAAAGAAAGATGAAATGAAGGGTCATGAGTTGGAGAATGAGCTCATTAGTTTGAGCCTAGGTGACTTTGATATAATTCAAGACTTCTTCACCAAGTTCAAGTCACTTAAGTTACATTTGAAACTGTGTGGCATTGACAAAAAAGATGATCAATCAATTCTTTCCATCCTTACCAAATTGAGATCTAATTCTTCTATATTCATTTCTACCTTCTACGCAACCATGCGTGACCTTAGAACAACATGGAAAATGTCATCTTTGGATAACTTTGTTGCTAACTTGACTTGAAAGCAAGACAAACTCATTCAAATCAGCACACTAAAGTCCTCCAAATCACATGCCTTAATTGTGAGTCGTGACAAATAGAAGTCTTCTAGTAGCAAGGAGAGAAACATAACAAGGACCCAAAGTAAAGAAAAGGTCATAAATATAATGCAAAGCCAAAAACATCAAAAGAGTCCTCCTCTTCAGATGAAAAATCCAAGAAAGAGCGAATCAAATGTGGTTATTGTAATAAATATGGACATGATGAATCTAAATGCATGAAGAAACAGATTGACCAACTGAGAAAAATCCTCGAGAAACACAATATCAGTGTCCCTAATTATTCCACTTAGAGTTCATCTCCACATACATCTTCTAAGTCTAAAGATATTAAGAAGGGAAAGTATAAGGTCAAATCACTTATTACAATTGTATCCCATCCTTCCACATAGGTTTTTGATTTTGGTGCCTCGCACCACATAGCTTCATCACAGGGCATGTTCTCATCCTTAGAGCCTTATTCAATGCCTTCCATCTTATTGGGTGATGATACTTCCATATAAGCTAGTGGGAGAGGATCTATTAAAGTGAATGATGGGATATTTCATGATGTTATGTGTTCCCTCTTTATTCACCAATATCCTTTCTATTTACTAGATCACTCACATCAATTCAGGTAAGAGAGTTGAGTTTACACCTAATTCTATGGGTATTAGAGAAGCTAATAGTGATTCCATTGTTGCATTTGGGAAAGTAAATCACTAATTCAGGTTGTATACTTTCTCACATTTTTCTCCTAATCAACCCTCTACTAGATTGCTCACTAAATAATATGAGGTGAGTAAATTATGGCATGATCGATTCGACCATATCAATTGTCACTACGTGGAACAACTCACATAATTATGTGCTATCCGATTTTGAAAGTGATATAGATGCATGATCTTAAACTTTGTGAATATAGTTTCCATTTAATGTATAAAGAATTTGTATTTTTTTCTTTTTTCAATCATTTTCAATCACATTTATCCAAACCTGATCCATGTATTTTTTTACTAAGCTTTTTTTATCAATAAGATTTTTAAAGACTTTTTTTTCCCCAATTAAAATTATCTTTTTCAAGGCTTTGTTTATAGCCTAGCCTATCAATATGCATTATAATATTAAAAGGCATAGTTTAAAATCTTTGTAATGCCTTACCTCAAAAATAAAGTCAATCTGTATAAACTGCACCAACGTCTGATACCACAAGTGCCTAGTAAGAATTGGGCCTGAGTAATCTCCTCTCTACATACCCAAAAATAATGGAATTAAAATCAATGTTATTGCCTCAAACCCTAAATAGCTTACTTCACTCCAGTTAATAAATTAAACCCTTTACTGAACAAGAACCCTAAAAACCATTGTTACTATTTACTTTACTTATAAAACTAGTAGTCCACTCTACCATTTTTTCTATTACCAATATCTCTATGCAAAAAAATAAAATTGCACGGTAAAATTCTTACCTAGTAAAAGATCAGATCTAGTCTACAAGCATATAAAATTCAATAATATTACCCCGATGTTAAACATAAGTCAGATAGAAAGAAATGTAGGTCATGAATACGATCCTGATACAATAACAAAATCAGGCCCTAATAGTCTCTTCTATGCATACCCAAAAATAATGAAATTAAAATCAATGACACTAATTGCCTCAAACCTTAAATAACCTACTTCACTCCAACTAAAAAATGAAACCCTCCACTAAACAAGAACCCTAAAGGCCTTTGTTACTATTTGTTTTACTGAACCAATAGTCAACTCCACCTTTTTCTGTATTACCATTACCTCTACGTAAAAAAACCAAAAGCCCCACAGTAAAATTTTTACCGAGTAAAAGAGCAAACCTAGTCTATAAGCATATAAATCTAATAATATTATTTATATGTTACCCATAAACAAAGTAGGTCGTTGATAAGAATCCAATTACTATGAAAAACCTTAAGTTTCTTGTACCAATGCTTCACCCACAATATAAATGAAATATAGTAAAAGAATCAAACAAAGCTCCAATAGTCTCCCCTCTGAATGCCCAAAAACAATGAAATTAAAATGAATGTCACTAATTGCCTCCATCTCAATCCTGCATCACGTTAAACCAATATTTAATGCCAAGTATTTTAACAAGTTTCCAATTCTCATACTAACTTTGATGAGATTATCAGCGATGTTTTCCCATTGTGTCGCTAACCAAATTTAATAGTCTGCATTTAACTCTCCCTCAAATCCGGTCTGCATAAAATAACTGCATTTAATTCATCTATACAACTGGACAACGCACAATCCCCCACCCTATCAGCAACATTCAATACTTATCTCGAATAAAGAGAGGGTGCCAATAATGCCCCAAATATTTCCTCTAATCACAATGCAATAAATAGTATTTTTTTATTCGACTTGTTAAAAACTTCACACCTTGCTCCCTTAAACTTTTATGCATATTTTTTTGCACCTAGAACAAAGACATCTCATTAACTGACAACTTACCCATTAATTCTAAATTAAAACAAATCTAATACTATAATTCTCTCCAAAACTAATAACATCAAACTCCTATAACAAATTATATTACATTATTGGAAAAAATTAATTTAATAAATATCGATAATAATAAGTTACAATTTCTTTTACCATACACCCAAGTAAAATTATTTTTTTAATATTTATTAGGGAGATGCATCAACACTGCGCCTCTTCCCTCTTTATGACTAATCTGCAACCTGAATCTCATGTACATATTTCTTCAATTTCCTGTTTGTAGCTCAAACTGACATGAATGTAAATATTTTCCCCTTCAGCAGTGGTAGTGTCATGTAATTGCAGGGCTAACTCCAAGTGCCACACAACATCTGCCATGGAAGGCCTCTCATCATCTTCTGCTGCCAAACACTTCTTCCCCACCTCTGAAAACTTCTCAAGGGAATATGAGGTTATGCCACCTATTAAAATTGGATCAATTATATGCTCTAGGGTACCTTCTCTTAGATACTCCAAAGCATAGTCAGATAGATTTATCTTTCCCCCCGATTGGGTAGGCATAACATCAGGCCTAGCACACAGCACTTCAACAAAAACAACTCCAAATGAATAGACATCAGACTTTTTAGTAACAGCTAGCGTGAGGAGATACCAAGGATTTATATATCCATAGCTCCCTTTGACGGCAGTGGTTACATGATTCTGGTCGATTATGGCCATTGTTTTGTAAAGCCCAACATCAGAAACCTTGGCAACCAAATTTTTGTCCAGAAGAATATTGGTACTCTTCACATCATGGTGTATGATTGTCTGGAATGCCCCGGTGTGAAGATAGTCAAGGCCATTTGCTGCATCGATGCATATCTCTAGCCTTTGCTTCCATGTCAAAACAATGCTGCTATGGTCTTTTCCATAGAGATGCTTCTGGAGTGTGCCATTGGGGACATAATCATAAACAAGACACATATCAGAATTCTGATCACAGTAACCTACCATGATAAAAAATAAAAACATATAAAAATAGAAAATAGAACACACAGATTGCTACAACAATCATGGAACAAGATTTTTCTCAATTTTCTTGAATCTTGCAGATCTTCTTGATCTTGCTTTTCTTGCTTCAATTACAATATTGCACCCATGAGTCCTTTAAATAGATATGAAAGCAAACAATAATTAGAAAAACAAACTGAAGACTAATTTTAGTCTTTGCATGCAAACTAAAACTAAAACAAATTCTCTAATTGTTGTTTAACTAACTGAATGTTAACTGCTGCTGCATGCATGAGAACTGAGGTAGAACTGGTAGTTTGGAGAAATTAACTCCAGTCTCTAACACTCCTTAATTTCTACAACTAACTACTTCAGCATTTACAATGCCTAAATTTTACCATTCTTGCCATAGCTATGTTGCTAGTAGCTGCCATTGATGGCATACATCTCTTCACTCATTCTGTCTACCAGCTTCAGCTAAGATGCTTTTCTTTTGCAAAATACACTGCTTCTCATGCGGAATACACCGCCTTGCAAAATACATCGCCTTATATGTGGAATACACCACCTTGTCTTCATACAAAACAAATGCAATTGCTCAATGAGCGTTCACTCAACGTTTAAGACTGAGGAGTAGCCTTTTGAAAGGCTATCAACGGACATGCTTATGTCCAACACTGCAAACTTCCTGCTTGCTTACCTTTTTTTCACCCGACGCTTAACTACTCAGGTTTCCTCCCAGGACTCTGCTGGGTTCTTTCCACGTTGGCCTAGATTTGCCAATGATCAGCTTGATCTTCAGACACTTTGACAGCTTCACTCGCTGTTCAACACACACTTTCACAGCTTCACTCGTTGTTCAACACACACACTTTCACAGCTTCACTCTCTGTGTAACACAAGCTCTGCGGAGCTCGTCTTTTCAAACAAATAAAAAACTTTTGACGGTGATTGTGTTTTTCAGCTACGCCTTGACCGCAAACTGCAATCTTTATCACCTTCCCACACTTTGCGTGTCTCATAGGCTCTTTTCTTCCTGACAGCAGCTCCCCACAAACTGCCAGGCTCCTCCCACGATCTGGCCAGCACTTTGTCTTCATGCTTCTACTGCGCGTTGACTGCTTTTTTTTTCTTTCTTCACTTTCTTCGACTGCCTTGATCAGCTTTAGCTCTTCAGTTTGCATGACTTCGGGTGTAGGCGGGGCCTCTGTCTCGGGTGGGGTTTTGGTTTCGAATGCTTCCTCTATAATGGTTGGTGTTGAAACTGGGACTTCCTCAGCCTTGACGTCAGTTTCAGTGATCGGGGTCATCCCTTTTTCTTTGGCCTCCTCGACAGTCTCATCTTTGGTCTTGGCCGTCGGCTCATCCTTCAAAGTGGGCGTTTCCTCCTTCGGGGGCGGCTCGACGAATTCATTATTTTTGATGGCCTCCTCGGATGTGCTTGACTGCACTTTCAAACCTTGCAGTTTCATTGACTGTTGCGCCTCTCTTAACCTGTGTTTTTCCTTAGCACCAAACTGCTACGTCCAACCTGTGAACTGCTCCTTCCTTGCATATGTTTGTTTGGATTAGGGACACAAGCTCAGAGTTTCTTTGGCTTGGCTGCAGTTTCTACCTTGAAACAGATGCACGCGCGAAATGATGTTAGGTGACGGCAACCTGGCCTTCCAACGCCAGGATGCTCACAGGCTCGGCTGACGCTTCCTCAATGATTTGCCATCTTGATCGTCGAACTCTTCTCCCCTTCCACGCTTAGGCAATCTTGTTTATCTTCTGCTGCTGGGCGCAATTAACGGATTGCTTTGTTCACGAGCTGAGTTGAAAGCTTCGGCATTGATTCTCACGAACTGGTTGGCTCTCTTCAATCTTCACAGGATCATATCCTTAAAGCTCTGATACGATTTGACAGAAAATAAAAACATATAAAAATAGAAAATAGAACACATAGATTGCTACAGCAATTATGGAACAAGATTTTTCTCAATCTTCTTGACTCTTGCATATCTTGCTTCAATTACAATACTGCACCCATGAGTCCTTTAAATAGATATGAAAGCAAACAATAATTAGAAAAACAAACTGAAGACTAATTTTAGTCTTTGCATGCAAACTGAAACTAAAACAAATTCTCTAACTGTTGTTTAACTAACTGAATGTTAACTGCTACTGCATGCATGAGAACTGAGGTAGAACTGGTAGTTTGGAGAAATTAACTCCAGTCTCTAACATACGAGAGACACCAGATGTTTGTGCCTCAGTCTGGATAGCAGGTCTATCTCGTTCTTGAACTCGTGAGAACCTTGAACTCTCTTCACTGCAACTCTGAGGCCACCCTCGAGTTCTCCTTTGTAAACCTTTCCAAATCCGCCAACCCCCAGGAGGAGGGAGTCGCCAAATTTTTAGTTGCATCTTGAACCTCTCCAAGACTAAAGTACCTGCAAAATATGAATCAAATAGAGGATGGGTATGAATCAGTGAGACACCCATCACTGTTTGTTCCATGATCCTAAACAAAGCTGGGGGTGAGGAATCCTAAACTGCAATTGAAAAAACGGTGTGGAATGCGTTTTTTTTAAGAATGGTCGACCTTCCACCGTGGACACTCGATTGAGAGTCAAGGAAAGGTTTTAGAAGGTAGGTATTACAGATTCTCTGTGGCAAATAAGAAACCATTGTTCATGTTTGTGGAGATGCCCTGCAGAAAATTCCTTTCAGAATTGGTTTCAAGGTGATTTTATAACAGGAATCTTAGTTCCAACTTTTTATAGATGGGTTCCATATTTGGGGAAACTTGAACGATCAAGGATAGCTCCAAAGTGTTATGGCTCATGTGTGGTTGAAAGTTATATGATTTTAATGGAAATAAATACACAAAGCTATGTTTCAATAAGACCCGACCCTTCTCAGCTCAGAGGTGTCGAAGCAGTTCATGCAAGAATTCACATCGCTTATAAGAGGTAAATAGAGGAGAATTACGAAAGATATTGAGTGGAGAAGACATAAGACATTTGGCAAAATTGAGATGGTTTAAAAGAGGTAAATGGAAGAGAATCAACAAATATATTGAGTGGGGAAGGCATTCAGCAAGTATTGACATTGTTTATATTAGGTAAAATAGAGAAGAATCAACAAAGATATTGAGTGGAGAAGATGGTCAGACAAGAATCGACATTGCTTAAAGTTAAATAAGGTAAATTGAGAAGCATCAACCAAGATATTGAATGGGAAAGACACTGAGTCAAGAATTGACATTGCTTAAAAAGTAAATCGTACAGAATCAACTAAGATATTGAGTGGGGAAGACATTCAAATAAGAACTAATATTTCTTATAAAAGTTATAACCTAGTCCCATTATTCGATTTAACTGTCCTACAGCTTGAAGTAATATAAGATACATTTCTCCCACAAGGGAAAAAACGACTAGAATACCTGCAAAATATGGCAGCTACGGAAGCCAATTCAGTGCATTCAGTTCTCTCGTGTGAAGTTCTAGTAGTCCTTCCTCCATGAACAGCAACAGTAGTAAAGGGCTTGTCGCCCTTAGTATCCTTATTCTTTCTTTTCAGAACCAAGTAAAAACTCATGAAAGACAGCAAAGAGCCTGCAGCAGCGACGCTCCCTGATACAGCTCCAATTATATATCCCTTATGACCGCGATTGCTACTTCTGCTTCTACTCATAGGCCCATTTGATGAGTTGTCTACAGCTTCCTCAGTCACCACATGATTTGGGCCTGCAAGATTTCCTGAGCTGTCATTGAGCTTAAATATTTCAAAAGTGTGCACAAGAGTGAAACATGTATATAAAATCTAAGTATATCAAAATGCATCAAAGTAGTTGTTAATATGTCTAATACTTACTTTAGGTGTATATATATTAGTAATATTTTATTCTATTTTTTTAAATTATGATCTTATAGGGCTTATTTTAATATACTTGATTTTTCATTAGGGAATAAAATAATGATGGAACAACAAACTTGGGTTTTTTTAAATAATATTTTTATTTAATTAAATAGAGTAAAATTTATATTCAATTGTAAATAATATTTATTTATGATTTAATTAGATGGTTGACTTTTCTTTTATTATTTATTATAATTGAAATTTAAAATTTTGTTCTTTCAATAATAATAACATAGTTCTATGGTTTATTAAGTATTGTAGATTTTATTTAAGAATAGATATGCAATGAAGAGGTCCAATAGATTTTTAAAATTACACAAGAAACCTAAAAGATTTGAATTTAAAAAAGAATTATAAAACAAAATTTTATTAATTGTAAAATACTTTTTTGTGTATTTAAATTTTCTTTATTAATATTGTAAATTCTTACAGCCAATAGCTACTTATCTCTGAAAATATGTCTGCCTATTCAATCTTTGTGCTATTTGTCCCTGTGATAGCCTCAACAGCGCCAAATATGCAGGGCACATTGTCATGCCAAGTCCTGCCATACTTATCATTAATAGGAGATATGGATTGCCCGCCTACATTTAATCTATACATATCCTGCATAACAGTGTTTAAGTTATAGGAAATGCATGGTGGGAATCAGAAAAACTAGCAGGCTTCGCAAACAACAGATATGGGATGGATAGGATCTTTATTTTTGAAAAAAGTGGGATTTTGTAAAATAAAACAGTCTGAATTGATAGTACGTACCCACTTAAAATTTATGTACACTTATTTCATACCGTCTTTTGTAAATTCAAGTAACAATATTTTGATATTTTTGATGGAGGTGATGGGGGAAAATGAGGTTGTGTTCCTTCATAAGATAATGCGTTGTTCGGGAGGAGATATTATGTTTTACAGTGATAATGAGCACTGAGAAAGTGTTAGGTAAAGACAATGACAAAGTGTTAGGTAAACACAAGGTCGTACAAAGCATGAAAGCAATTAAATATTTCAAATTGCACTAGGTAATGATGGTAAAATACAATGATATGGTATTTGAAGGAATGAACTTGATTCTTCACAAATACACTAAAAACCTCTATAAATTGTAACTTTTATAATATCTAATATATTAATCTTTTATATATTTTATATAAGAAAATATAAAAGTATTATATATTTATGTATAATATTATATTATATTATATTAAATATAATATATTCACATAATGAAATTTATTATGAATTCTATTAATATTTTAAGGGCAATGTTGAATAGATAATCATTATAAAAAAAAAAATCATGATAAGTAAGATTGACCATCAATTTTAAGATTTGGACACGTATAAATTGACATCAATGGTTGGGGAAAATGTCATCTAATTTTTTTGTTTATTTGCATATATGATTCGTGACACATAGATAGAATAGATCTCTCATATAGACTTCCCCATCTTGATCCTTAATAACTAGTAAATCAAATTACACAACCATTTATATCCATCTATGTATACGGTTGTATCTAATGGTGGGTGTGCATTACGAAATAATTGAAATAACTTGTCATTGCCCGTCACCATCATTGCTTAGCGCACCTTGAAATATTTCACCACTTTGTCATTGCTCAAGCTTAACATGAAACAAAATGTCTCTTTATCATATAACTCATTTTCACATCATACGGAGAATCACACAAACTTATTTTAGACTGTCACCTCCACAAAAAAATATAAAATTATTTTTTTTGGACAATTCATGTACAAACATTGAGATGTAATCATCAATCATGAATTTTGAGTGAGTTACGACTGTTGATTTACACTCTTTCACTTTACAAAATCATGTTTTACGAAAAACAAAAATTACATTCTTTCTAGCATAACTTGCATCTTTTAAGGCAACTGTTAGTTTACTATTTTTAATCTCCATTCCCATGCTTTACAAGGTATGTTGAATGTAATCCTACAACTATGGACACAATGCATCTTGATACTCTCTTCATGTTCCCTTGATCTTATTTGCTTCTAATGCTATTTGGGCTATCAACAACACCATGGAAAGGGTAAGATCAAGGATACCCATAAGAGCTCATCAAGAAGGTTCCCATCTGAATGTGGGTGTTTGGAGTTACAATCCTTTGTTCATTCTTTTACGCTTTAAGCTTATGACATAATACTTGGGTTATAAACAAAACAGTTGTAAGAAGCCTAGTGTCCTATACACCCTACCATTTGTTGTCCAATCATCCAAAACAAAAACATGAATCTCTAAATTTCAATACCCATAATCAAGGAATAGCTCTTTTAGACAATGCTTTTGAGGCGCATATACCAACCATGTTTAAGCCCTATGATATGAAGCACATGGACTATACCCTTTGTGAAGACATTGACCATTGTCATACACACACACACACACACACACACACACAAAAGATAATATAATTAAATAGATTTATTATTATTAATATAATATATAATTTAATATATTAGTTATTATATTTTTATATAATATATATATATATATATATATATATATATATATATATATATATATATATATATATATATATATATATATATATATATATATATATATATTTGGGCTGCAGGAATCAGTACAGCACGGTCCCCCTATAACCTGCAGTACGCCAGAAACTTTTTAACGTGACCAGTGGCACTGGCATGACACGCCCTCTGGTACCATGGGGCGGGGGGGGACTAGAACCCGTGACCAGTAGAGCCACAACAGAAATACTTAACCAACCGGACTAGGACACTCGCCATAATATTAAAATATATTATTATAGTAAAACATTATATATTATATTTTTATATTATATTATAATATTATATGTTATTATATTTAATTAAGTTCATATATAATAGATTATATAGTATTATAATATATTATATTTATAATTATTATATATAAATGTAGATTTTAGAATCTCAATGTTTTGTCCTCAGGTTAGAGATGTTGCAAAACTGATTGGAGCCACACATTTATTTTGGAGCTCTGTTGCAATCAAATCAATTCTCATGACATCCTCCTCCACTATTGACAATAGAAAATGACTAATCAAATATGTCACCATGTAGAAAGGACCCCCTTCGAATGGGTGTAAGTGATGTAAATTCACTATTTGCCTTGAATATGAGTCTGGTGTATAATATGGGTCCTCTCATATGCGATATCACTTAAAATACCTGTTGTTGCCTCCCACCATCACCACTTAGCTCACCTTGAAATATTTTACCACTTCACCAATAATCAAGCTAACAATGAAATAAAATGTCTCTTCCTCGCATAACTCATTTCCAAATCATATGAAGAAACACATAAACTCTATTTTTCACTATCACCTCCACTATAAAAATATTAAATTGTTCTTGCTTAACACTTCATGCACAAAAGATGAGATGTGGTCATCAATCAAGAGTTCTGAGTAAGTTACGATTGTTTATTTACATTTTTTCACTTTACAAAAACTTGTTTTATGAAAATCAAAAATTGCATCCTCTCCAATATAAATTACACCTTTTGGGGAAACTTATAGTTTACTCTTTTTTATCTACATTACCATGCTCTACAAGGTACTTCATGTATTCCTCCAACTGTAGATGCAATGCATCTTCATGCTCTCTTAATATTTAACTGATCTTATTTTCTTCCAATGCTATTTGAACTCTCGATAGCACCATGGAAAGGGTAAGGTCAGGGACACCTACCAGACTTCATCAAGAAGGTTCCAACCTAAATGATATAAAGTTGGTGTTTAGAGTTACAATCCTTTGTTCTTTCTTTTACATTCTAGATCTATGGCAAAACACTTGGTTATAAATAAAGTGGTGGAAAAATTGCCAGTGTTCCATACACCCTGCCATTTGTTGTCTAATCCTTTACTAGTGTTCCATACACCCTATCATTTGTTGTCCAAATCCTCCAAAATAAATATGTGAATCTATAGATTTCATTGCCTATATATATAATAAATAAATAAAAATATTAATATATAATATTAGATTATGTTATAATAATAGTATATTTATTATTACCTAATAAATAATATAATATTTAATAATATTATATATTTTTATATTATTATAAAAAATTTAATAATAAAATTTTGAAAAATGAAATGAAGCGGAATGAGGGAAGTAGTGCATGATTTAAATTTAGGTCATGATGCAGGTGATAGTTGGAAGAAAAATGGACAAGTTGAAGTTGATAATACTTTAATACATAGCACATGGGTGAACATGTGATAGCAATAGTTGATGATTGAGATTTATGACGTCCATAGTGTACAATTATTTATAGAGGTGTCTATAGACAAAGTGATGAATATTTATTTATATGAAATGAACTATATAGGTTTTGGCCTGTGAATTTTATAGGTTTCTCATCTGCCACTATAATAGAGGATGAACTTGGCCAAACCTCAGAGAACGTATAGAATATATGACTTTCTCTCACTCATACTAGGGTTATCCACATTGCAAGGCACCTTTTCCACATTACGAGACACCTCACTCACTGATCACAATGATCACTACATGACTTACTTGGGTTGCAACCCAGTGACATTTTATTTTTTAGAATGAATTAATTTATTAGTAAAACTCTGAGCTCTGCCAAGATCAAAACTTATTCAATTTACAGGTGAAATCTATTAATCATTTGGAAAGAAATATCTTGATGTTGAAAAGTGTAGTTACAAAATATGGACGTAAGATCCAAATCCATCAATCTAGTTAGGGGCAAATTGGATAGTATTTTACTAGTTCATTAATTTGAACAAATGTAAAATCAAAATAAAACTGCCTAATGTTTCTATCTCAACAAGATCCATATACACAAAAACTTGGTAATTAATAGCTTTGATTTAGTAGTGGGCATCAGATGAGCTTAACCAACATGCACAAATGACATGAGTGTTAGCATCGATTCAAGGTCAAATAAGTCTAAGTGGTCTTTGCCAACTAACCTCACTGCCAACTAATCATGTGAGCAAAGACATTTAACCTCACTACCAACTAACCATGCAGCTATCACTGACTGTAACCACTAATGCCACTGCTGACCACCAACTAGTTGAGACTGCCAATCGTCATCTTCAACACTCAAATCAGTGGTCAAACCCTGTAGTCAAACGTGCACTTCCCACCAAAAGTGGTAGACTTTCCCTCCAAAACTCCATGGAAAAGAGGAAATAATTACCATTTTGAACATGCACATTGAGGAACACCCTGTTTTTCCCCTATGCCGATTGAAAGGAGGAATGGGATGAAAGGGTTAGACTTTGTGCATGGAGAATTCATTGTCTCTACTTGTAAGAATTAGTTGCCATAATAATTCATCACCTCTGCTATATATAGGTTTTGGTTACTATTGTGTGTTGGTGTAGGGAATGCATCAGTTAATTTTTTTTTTTGGTTACTATTTGTGTGCAGATGTGATGGTTTCTTTGTTAGTTAATTTTATATTTTTCTCATATATTATAAACAAAGTATTGAGAGAAAACATGTTTTCTCTTTACATATTGAAAATGTCTCCAATGGCATCCAAAAAATGGATTTTTGGTCATTATTCTAGTGAATCCATCCACCTATTCCCCATTATACTTATAAATATCATTCCCCTATCACCCCTCTATTGAGGTCAACATACCTCCATTTTTAAAAAATGGGGACCCATGTGTCAAATTGTGCAAATTTATACCTTAAAATTGAAAATCCACTTGATCAAAGTGTCACTAGCATGTTTGCACATTATTTGTATTTGAAGATCATCCACACCATGGTCTGACTGACTTATTTGTTCATGGTTCGGCTTTAATCTTATCCAAGGTGATAACATTGAATATCTATGTTTTAGGTTACATGTTTAATGGAGCCCATTTGGGAATGAACATGTTTAACGTTTTGTGCTTCAATGTTAAATTGATCTTTTACTAACCTTGGTTTATAATTGATTAATTAAATTCATGTTCAAATTGATGAAACCCTAGCCTAATGTTTTAACTGGATCTTTTATTTCAAATTTAGATATAATGGGAGATTTTTATTTAAATTTGAGCGGGAATAAATTAAATGTCATGGACTTAGTTTAATTTTTATCCTAAGGTTTAGTCGTGTTTTCAACACAACCAAACCTTAGGCTAAAAATCCTATGCTTGATCTATTTTATGCCTCGTGATCCCTTTGTTATAAGGCTTAGCCTAAAGTCTTATCCTAAAGTTTATCATATTTATTAATATGATAAAAACCTTAGCCTAAGACTTTACGCTATGTCTTTATTATTTGTAGGGTCCCTTTTGTTCTATGTTTATAACCTTGGTCCAAAATCTTCATGCCTAGGTTCTTTTATTATTCGTATGGTCCTTTTTATATGTTGCAAACTTAGCTTAAAAACCTTAGACTAAAATATTCATATTTATTAATACAAATAAAACCATGGTCCAATGTCTTTATGCTAAGTCCATTTTAAATTCAAGAGGTCTTGTATATACATTTAGAGCTTAGCTTAATCTTTTTATCCTAAGTCCTTTATATTTTCTCACAAGCTTAACTTTCATTCTTCTATGCAAGATCAATGGCACACATTTAAACAAAGGACCAAGATCAAACGGAGCGAGATTAGCATTAAAAATTCAAGCAGTGGTCCCCAACTTAAAGTTCAAGCAAGTTCAGATGATCAATGGTACGTGTTATAATGTACACATCCGATCGACAAAGTGAAATCAATGATGAAAAGCCATGGTCCCAGTTTAAACATCAAGCACCTTTTAGAGATCAATGGTACGTGTTCTAGCATACATATCCAGAATAATAAAGTGAGATTAATGAAGACTTTTCAAATGAAGCTTCAAATTAATTCAAGGCTACCATGTGGTGAAAGTGCATGAGCTAACAAAATTGATAAGATACAGAGCTCAAAACGCTGACAAGACTGCTAAATGGTATAACCTCAGAGCCTAATACAAAAGCACTGAGTAGTCGACATGTGACACATACAGAGTGCAAAATGAACTAGAAAATGATAAGTGGTAGGCTTGGCAAATAATCCCCATAATGTGTTTAAAATTTATGATCACTTGACCATCAAAGACATTCCTACGGATGTCGAATGATGGTCGTGCGGATGTCAATTTTAACATAGTTACTTGGATCCAAATTCAAAGGCAACGGTCATATTTTGAATATTGTTGAATAGAATGACACAGGGATGCCGTGAAAATGCCACATCAAATCCATATAAGTAAATCAAAGACCCAATGGACCTAGTAATGTAAAGGTTGGGATCTAAGCTCACAATGTTTGAACTAGCTATAGCTATTAAGGTATTATTGGAACCTGTAGGAATGTCCTGGTAAGGTAAGGACCATAACCAAACCCTGTGAGTATTATAATTGACTTGAGGGAGGCTAAATTATCATCTGTGTAAAGGTAAGTTGAGTTAGATTCCATTGGTGAGTAGTTTAAAAGGATTTGTAGCAAATGGGGGACCTCTTTTATATCCTTGAGTAGCTTGAAGATGGGGCAATACCTGTATTAGGTAGCATCAGAGGGAAATGAAGACCCTACAACAATAATAGAGCACTTCATCAGCTAGTGGGTCTCAAAGTCAGGTGAAGTAGGAATATTCATTTTGTAACCAACATTGTATAATATTTTGAATTAGGATATTCTTTTGTATAAACATGTGTAATTTGTAAGAGCACATTATCTATAAGTCAGTTCATCAAAAAATATCATTTGTTCTAGAATGCAACAGAAAGTGTGAACTAATAAATTGACTAAGAAGAGGAGATTAGTATGGTGTTAGTGAATGAAACCAAATAAAAAACACATTAAGCTAACATCTTCATGCCTAGTTACTAGGGTGAGCTTAGTAACAAATAAAAATGACAAAAACAACTATAAATAAGGAAAAATAACAAGAATTCCTTCACCTTCCTTGGATGCTCCAAATGCCTTTGTAGTAGTGGCTTGTGTGGCTTTGTGTTCATGAAGTCCTTGGCAATGAAAGCTTGGTTGCCTCCATCTCTCCTTGGCACCTTTGACTTGTGGCTTGGCTTGGCTTGGAATCAATTTAGCATGGTAACACTAGGTGCATGAAGATTTTGAAATCAATCCTACATCATAACTTTGCACAAATTAAGATTATAAATGATGTTCATGGCCTCTTTATTTATAGATTTTTTAAAAAGGCTAGAATCAACCTAAATCATCCATCTTAGGATTGAGATGTGTGGCTAAGGATTAATCCAATTTTGCAATTAAAACTGATAAATAGGCTCATCAATATTTGGGATAGAGGAGTAATTAAGAGGCATGAAGGGCATTGATGAGGCATGGAAGGAATGAATCCTAATGTTTGTGACATTTATGGACTAGGGATGTCTTCCCAAAAAATGAGGTCACTTGATGATGCAGCTATTCAAAATTCATTTCCAAAACAAATTATTTAATAAATTTTTATGGAAGTTTTAATTAGGCCTTGATTTGGATTAATTATCTCTTAAGCATGTTTAAGCACTTTATGCATAAATTACTCAAATTGATCAGAATTTCTTGTTATTGGTCCAAAATTTGATTAGATTTGAATTGGAAGGTGATGTCAGATGTGTTAGATCCATTATCCCATTTAAGATGTTACCAACACCAAATAACAAAGGCACGTGTCTCGTGCAAGAGATTTGATAGGAAAGAACAATCCAGAGCACCCAAATGCAAAATTGGTATTTTGACTTGAAATGAACTGATCAAAGTTAGCTAGCTTATAAATTGCACTACCCCATTTAATGATACTCTAGCTAAAATCAGCACTTGAATATGTCAATTTCAAATCTTTTAATGTGCTTTAATGTTTTTAGACTAAATTATGTATTTTAAGTGGAAATTGGTCAAAAGCCTAGTTCCATGGAGGTCATTGGTGGCCATATTTAGGTGTCTATAGTAAGCCCCTATTTGGAAAGATGTTGCAAACCATAGGGAAAAAAATATCTTCTCAAATAATGAGAAAAGTCTTGTATGCCAAAAAGAAGATGATGGTTGAAGAACAAAGCTTCAAATGGTGTTTGGGAAGCCTATGATGATGCCCCCTCGAGGGAGTGGTGGTTATATTTGTTGATGGATAGTCCCTTGAAAAGAAATAAGAAGAAAGGTGGAATTAACCAATGGTTGAGATTAATCCAAATGAGAAAATGCTTGCATGCATTGATGTAAAAAGGATACTAATTTGCCCAAAGGCAGTTATAATCAAGAATAAAAGTCAAAATAATGATTTGCCCATCGGTAGTTATAATCATTAAGCAGACCTGGATTGGATAAAACTGATGGTGCCCCAGTTAGGGATGATTAGCAAGCATAACTTAAGGATATAATCTGGAATACAGATTAAAAATGAGTAGGTGCAAAGTGATGAAATAGATGAATAGAAGAATAAGATTGATTAGTGTGAATGATTCAGTTGTACCTACCAATCAGGAGATGCTCATCTTGATTAGCAATGATATAACTAGAATGGCCAATGGGTTAATTTGATCAAGGGTGGGATGGAAGGATTTGCCAAGGTGCCAAGGAGTAACTTTTGTGGCTCCATTGATTGTAAACCTTCTTGAAGCTGATTTTTGTTGTAGCATGTGATGGTAGGCTTCATGATAGAACACCATGAAGACTTGGCCAAAATATGCATAAACACTGACTCTTGATCCAATAAACACTCAAAAACAACACATCAATGATAAAAACCATGATGACAATGTTGACGTATGAATATGGATGGAATCAAGAATAATGTGTGCAAGGAATCACCCAATGCATATATATAGACCGATTCGAGGCAACCGTGCTGAAAGAAAACAAACAGGAAAGAAGACAACCAAATAAATAAAACACACAAACAGACAAACAACTTGAAATAAATAAATAAACAAAAACACTAAAAACAAAATCAAAATAAAGCATCCTAACAATGACTTTGCCCCAATAGGACAGATCGAGGATAACTGATGAGGCTTAGAAAACATAAATGTTTTTGGAATTCTGAGGTATCTTAACTCGTTAGAGAATGACAAGATACCTACTCACAAAATGGTGAGAGATTTTGGCTTAGGTTGCTCACAAAATAGAGACAGCGTATGGAAAGGGGGACTAAGGTGACCTCAACATGAATTGAGCACGACCTACTTAGTCTCGAAATGACCTCAAGTCATAATAATTTTGTCCACACAAAAGGTGAGGAAAAACCAAGTAGATCCTAACAAGGTCTCAAATCTAGAAATGGCCAGTCAAATGAAAACAATGATGGAAAGGTGATGCGACAATGCATGGTAAGCAAGTGTTGCCCCTAGTTTGCCCACAAGTAGTTATAACTAGTATACAATGGCAAAGGTCAATGATACTAATTTTACCATATGAAGTTATAATCAAGCTCACATAAACAAATGTGGATATAGGATGAAAGATATCTTTCCAGAACAATTGTCACACTACTTTCATAGATTGTCATTATAAACATGGATTTAATTGATCGTTGAAACTTGATTAGAATCCCCCCACAAAAGGTACAGGAAGAACCAAATGAACCAAGATAAAAATAAGATTGCGTAGGATGAATAAAAATAGGCTTTGGTCTAGATAGGAATGGAATGATAAGATGGTATGATTTTGCTAAGGATAATGATGTTTTGATAAAATGGTAAGAGGGTTGCCCTCCAGTGGTAAGGTAAGGTAAATGGAAGGGTATGGAACAATGGAAAATGGCTATGGAAAGTGTGAAATGGTATGGTACATGTTTTTGGCCTAGGTGTGTTTTTTGATTTTTTTGTTCTTGTTGATGGAGAGATGCACGTCCTAATCAATAAATGATACAAACAAAATACTTGATCATGTTAATTGCTAGCCCACACCTCATCTAAATAACTCCTCTATCAAAAATGACCTACAGACTTGGATTTCAAGAATGTTGTTGTGATCTTCATTGGTCATTGATTTTGATTCCTTCAAACATCGAGACAAGGTATCTTTATAGCCTCTGCAAAGGAGAGTGTGGCCATGGATGGTAAACAAGAACAAATAATGGATGGTAGGTTTGATTTTGAAATAGAATGACAGATGATAATGGAATGTGTAATAATGGAGAAACAAATGAGGATTAGGACTTTCAGTCACACGTAATGTTACTAATGTTGGATTCGACATAATTATGGTTGTGGCAGGGCCAAAGACTTGTTCTCTCGATAGGACTGCCAGATTTTTTTGTTATTTGATCTTGAGAGTAGCTACCATCTAATTAGGTTGTAGATAAGAAGCTATTTTGATTTGATCTTTTATTTTGTCTTCATCAAGCAGTGAATAACTTTTGTGCTTAGTTATTGGTGCCTCAAAGAGGTTTTCACCAATAAATTTGTCTTTATTGTCCTATAGTGCCTTCAAAAAGGTTTCACTAAGGAATGTTGACTTTTGAATTTTATTATCTCCTAGCACTTCCAAAAAAATTTCACTAGAAGATGTTGAGTTCTGACTTGGATTGTCCCCTAGCACCTTCAAAAAAGTTTCACTAGGAGAGTGTTCTTTTGCTACATGAATGTTGTCTTGGCCTCCTTGCTCTTATTCAACCATTATGTCACCATGGATGTAGTCAAAAAAGTGCGATTCTGTCGATCCCAATCGACACTTATGGGAGATGGAATGTCAATGATATAGATATTTTGGTTGATGGTACTAGCCTATGGAATGGTAATGGAATGAGACTCTAGAGGTTACACAATCCTCGTAGAAGATACGAGGAGAACTTGTGTCAAAACTGAAGTACTCATCCTCAAAAATTGTATAAGGATCATAAATATATTCAAATTTATCTGTAAGACATATGTAACCAATGTTATAACAACCATGAACATATTTTTCTTTTGAATCTGATTCTAACTCAAAGGACTTTGAATCTAATGTTGAGACTGATGTTGATTCAAATTTTGATGGTAAATCCAATGTCAGTTCAAGAATAAAACTTGACTCTAACTCGAATTCTTCATCTGATGAGTAATCTATTACAATGATGTCTTGTTGAATATTTGGTTTTGGACAAATAACAACCTGTGATGGCATAATGGGCTCCACCAAGACTAGTTTGTCAGAGTAGGACTCCTCTAGGATGGGAAAAAGGTCAAGAGACAACTCCTTAGAGACTGAATTATTAATAAGAGGCTCTTGAAAAATAGGCACATGGTCGAGGTAATGATTTGTCCAAAGGTAGTTATAATCATTAAGAAGTGACTTGACAAAGACTGGCTCCTTAGTGTGAGATTCTTCAACAACTAGTATAAGATCAATATATGATTCATCACAGGTTGACTTATCATAATTGGTTGGTTCAACAAAAACATCTTGTATTGTTTGGTTCTCTTGGCCTTGGCTTTTAATGAGTTAAAAAATACTAATTTTAAAAACAACATGGTTTTTGAAGGATTAGATCGGTTGAGGTTTGGATGGGATTGGTACTAGATGAGGAATGGTCTGTGGTTGGATAATGGTAGGGCATTGGAGAGCATGATTTCTCATATGAGCCAAAGGATGAAGTCTTGAAATGGTAATGATAGGGCAGTGTGGAGCTTCATTACTCACTTAAGCCAAAAGACTAGGTCCTAGAATGATGAAAGGGCATTGTGGAGCCTGGTTAATCACACAAGCCAAAGGACCAGGTCTAGAAATGGTAATGGTATTCCTTATATATTGTAGAGCTTGATATCTCATATAATCCAAAGGAGGGTTAAAGATAGTCGGTGATCAAATAACAAAAAGATGGCATGGAACTTGATTATTTGCACAAGCCAAAACATCCAAGTCTTCCTCATAAACCATATCATCCCAATCGTGAGTTTGCTCATAAGCTGGCTCTTGACTATGTTATATGTACTAATTATTGCAAAGAGGGTATGAATCCATATCTTAAACAATATTATCTATAGTTGGGTCTTCAAAGTCCTCCTCACAAGCCTCTTCATACCAATCAAGGTCTTGAGTTGGATCATAATTTGATTCATGACTTTGTTCCCATGAATGATTATTATGGAGTGGATAGAAATCTGCCTCATATTATCATCATTAGGGTCTTGACTAAAGCCATAAAAGTCATTTTATGCTGCCATTCTATCATAAGTTGGATTATACGTGACTCCACCATAGGTGTAGCTAGACATATCCACATAAATGATGAAATCTCTAAAAATAAAAATGTTTAGAGTTCTACAAACTCCAAAGAAACTACATCCAAAGCACAAATGGTTCAAACTTGGTCTAACTTGGCCGAAAGGGTGGAGTTGTATCTCCAATATGGTCCGTGATAAGACTTGGCATAAAATAGTCTAACATCAAATGTCTAATATTAAATGCCATATGCACAAAAGGTCAAGCATCTGAATAAAAATTGACATGTCAAAGTGTTCCAAACAAGGTCTAAACTAGGAAAGAGAAAAGTTGAGTTACTAGGTCTTTTTGTCGAAACGCATGATCAAAAGCTAGGCTCAAACAAACAAGCATATGCTAGGACTTTTGGCCAAATGGTGTCAAAAGATAGACTTGAAATAAAGGATGATATGATTTGATTTAATCTAAAAAGTTTGAAAATAAATTTGACATAAAACCAACACACAGAATCAAACATAAACATGATCAGTTGGCATAAGACATAAGACAAAAGACTCTTTGAGAAAGGTTGTGTTCTCCCAAATAAAGACACAAATAATGATAAGGATATGCATTAAACAAATAAACCATCAATAGTTTTCAAATTTAGGTAATCGATTAATCAAATTTATATAACCTAAAAGAGAAAGATCTATGTATCAACTCCATGAATTAAGACCTAAACAAAAATCAATCAATGTTTGAATCTAAACTTGACAAGGCTAATTGAAAACTCAACATTGAAAATTAAGATTTTACCAAACAAGCGAGACAAGATTGGACAACATGATGGCACAATACAAATGTCTAAATAGTATACACAAAATGGTTTGAAACAAATAATTTTTGATACAAGGTGAAACAATTCTTAAAACAAATTGAGTAGCCTAAGGACGTAAGCATGCTTGAATGATGTGATCTATGTTATGTTTCAAAGACTCAAAATCAAAATAGTTTTGACATGATTTGGGTAGCATAACACTACCCTCCTTAATTCAAATACATTGTTTTAACATGACTTATGAATAAATAAACAAGTTTTAGTCTCAAAACATACCAAGCAATAATGACCAAAATACACTAAGTATAATCGTCTAAATATTAACAAGGGTATGGCAATGTGGGGTTAACTAAAATATCAAGTTTCAAATGTTTCTAAGGGAATCAATTGCACAATGATTTTCACATCAAATAATGTAAAAGACAAACACATAAATTGGGTGACTATGGCATTGGCTAGTTGTAAAAAGGTCTAGTATTTTTTAACAACCACTACCTCCTACTGTTCGCTCAATGTAGTGCATTATCCAAAAAAAGCTATGTCCCATGTGTAACTCAGAAGGAGTAAGTGAAGTCAATGCTGGGAGATGAAACCTCGGGTCAAAGCTTCCCTAAAGAAATTGTAGGAGGTAATGACAAACCCCTCGTAAGCCAAGTTTGCATGAAATAAAAGACTAATAGAAAGACTTTAGGGTCATTTTCAAGGTCACCCAAACTTTGACGAATTTTTGGGGAGTACTTTAGATGACATTATTTCTAAGCCTAGGACTAGGCCTTTTGTAATAGGAATGACACTTTTGATTCCAAGGGTTCCTTGAAGGGGACAAATGGAAGAGCATACACGCAACATTCCTCTCTTTGCCAAACAAAAATCTAGTTTAAAAAACTAAGTGAAATACAAAAATCTCAAAAAAATGAGTTCATTTTTAAACCCAAATGAAAAATGAGGTGGTGTTCATTTGACCCTTTGGTCTTAGTTGTAACTTTGAAAACTAATGTTAAAAGCACTTAAGCACCTTAAATGTTATTTTAAGCTCCAAAATAATGTTCCTAATTCATTTTTAAACATGTAAAAGGCGATCTAAGCATGTTTTTAGCAAATGTCAAGCTTGGTCCTGCAACAAAAATGTTAGCATGTCATTTAGCCTTAAAGCTATTTTGGGTTTGAAATAATGAACTTCAAAAAAAGAGCTCTCAAATTTGTGTTTTTAAGAAAAACATAGTGATTGACGTCAGTTTTGTATCCGATGATGGTTACACTTACTAACCGATGATGCTTATCTAACCGACATTGGTTATATCAATAGTGACTGATGATGGCTATGCCAATCGATGATGGTTTTACTAACTAACGTCGATTACTGTGTAAACTCATGACAAAAAAATGATAAAATAAAGTTAGAAAATCAAATTATAAGAGTTTTAATGATCTAAATGAAGATTTTAAAGTTGTACAATGATCTTATTCATATGTGGGATGCATTTGGTCCCATCGAGCGTGCCATTATGTGAACTAAAAATTTTACTAAGAAGATATGATTAGTATGGTGTTATTGAATGAAACCAAATCAAAAACACACTAAGCTAACATCTTCATGCCTAGTTACTAGGGTGAGCTTAGTAACAAAAATAAATGACAAACACAACTAAAAAGTAAGGAAAAACAATAAGAATTCCTTCACCTTCCTTGGATTCTTCAAATGCCTTTGTATTAGTGGTTTGCTTGGCTTTGTGCTCATGAAGTCCTTGGCAATCGAAGCTTGGCTACCTCCATCTCTCCTTGACACCTTTGGCTTGTGGCTTGGCTTGGCTTGGCTTGGAATCAATTTGGCATGGTAACACTAGTTTCATGAAGCTTTTGAAATCAATCCTGCATCATAACTTTGCACAAATTAAGCTTAAAAATGATGTTCATGGCTTCTCTATTTCTAAATTTTTGAAAAAGGCTAGAATCAACTTGAACCGTCCATCTCAAGATTGAGATGTGTGTGGCTAAGGATTAATCTAATTTTACAATTAAAATTGATAAATAAGTTCATCAATATTTGGGATAGAGGATCAATTAAGAGGCATAGAGGGCTTTGATAAGGCGTGGAAGGCATGAACCCTGATATTTGTGGCATTTATGGCCTAGGGATGTCTTCCCAAGAAATGAGGTCACTTGTGATGCAAATATTCAATATTCATTTCCAAAACAAATTATTCAACAAGTTTTCATGGAATTATTAATTAGGATTTGATTTGAATTAATTATCTCTTATGCATTTTATGGATAAATTACTCAAATTGATTAAAATGTCTTGTTATTGGTCCAAAATTCGATTGGATTTGAATTGAAAGGAGATATCAAATGTGTTAGATCCATTATCCCATTTAAGATGTTACCAACATCAAATAACAAAGGCACGTGTCTCGTGTAGAATATTTGATTGGAAAGAACAATCTAGAGCACCCATGTGCAAAATTGGTATTTTGACTCAAAATGAAATGATCAAAATTAGTTGACCTATAAATTGCATTGCCCCATTTAATGATACTCCAGGCAAAATCAGTATTGAATATGTTAGTTTCAAATCTTTTAATGTGCTTTAGTGTTTTTAAGCCAAATTGTGTATTTTAAGTGGAAATTGGTCAAAAGTCTAGTTGGAAGTCATTGGTGGCCAGATTTAGGTGTCTACAGAAAGGACTGCTGTCCTAAACACTTGTACAAATGTAAGTGGATTAGGACTAACCTACATGCTTTCTTGCATCCTATAAAAGGAGCATTGTCAATTGTAAAAAAAATGTGAGGATTTCTTAGAGCCAAATTACTTTGTAAACTAGGAGTAATTAATATAAGCAATGAATTATGCGAAGATTGTCTAATATTTGCTTGTGTTCATTGTTATCATGGTTTCTCTCTCACTTGTTGATCTGATTCCCAGATTTGAATCGTTCTTATGAATTCTTGGTGTGTATATTTGATTACAGAGTTGTTAACTTATGGCAATGTTAGGTTGACTAAAAGTCCTTAGGTTCATTTCGTTTTCTTACTCTTCTTGCATTTAGGTTAATGTTGTTTGCTTGCAGTGGTAAATATTTAAAATGAACTAAGTTCTTATTTGCAATTTTTCCACCTTCCTTAGGAGTTTGCCTAATGTGTGATAAGATTTGGGCTTAAGCTATTTCATGTTACACATTGGTTAAGTGCATGTCTAGATGAAATCTGAACTTTGTCATGATGTTTAGAATGAAGATCAACAACATTTCTTTCTACTCTACCCTTCCTTTTTCTTCTTTTTTACCCAGATCACCTTAATTTAATGGTCATTATAAATATTCATATTAGATTAGTTTTTAGATTAGTCCTTGATCATAATTTACCAACCAGAGCATAGTATACTGCATATTTTACATAGATTTGTTATTTGATCACAATAGCTCCCAACCACCAAATAATATAAATTTTGTGAAATAGTCACTTATTATGCATTTATTCCATCAACGATAATAGGATTATCACAACCTTCAACTCATGCATTGAATTCTTAAGAATTCTAAAATGAGAAGTGTTTCTTAAACACTCTAGGCACCTATGGTACACATTTAGGCATCAACACCCTCTTTGAAAAGTAATGAATCCCCATACCGGGTGTACAGAATCGAAAAGATAGGGTGCATAGGTCACCTTTGTAGATCTATGTAAAGACAATCTTCACATAGAAAGGTACAATAAAATAGTTAGTAGTGGGCATAGGTGACAAAGCTATCAGTAAGTCCTAAAGATCAAATTCACAAATACACATTCTCCTGGTGTGTCATGGCCAAAACAACAATCCTCCCCTATTATATTTTCTTAGGTGTTCGTTTGTGATCATAATGGCATCTGGCATTTCTAAAACATAGAGCTATATGTTTATCAAAGTATTTATTTAATTGTATTAACACATGACCATGCAGGTAAATTTTTTAAGGTTATATCATAATCAAAGCCATTCTCTTTATCTGTCTTATGAAAATAAATGTTAAAAATACGTTTAATAGGAAAAGCAGAAAATCATCACAAATACACATGTTGCCTACATGTCATGGCCAAAACAACAATCCTCCTTTGTTATGTACCATTGAGAATATTTACCCTAAAGAAAACCTGTTCCAATAGTTAACTTATGCTGCATAACACATTTACATTTAAATATTTGTAAAAAAAAGAAGAAATAATTGAACAAATTTTATTTCATTAATTAATCCATCAAATTTGAATCTTCTTACAAAATATCTTCACCCAAACAGAGCTTGCAACAATTGAGCTTAACTAATACATCCAGGTGTATAGAATCGAAAAACTCCAATTACCATCTAACTATTATTTTAAATTAATAATGTTCTTACAAATTTTATTTTATAAATATAAAACCCTATTGAATGATATTGAAATTGTGGACTATTTTCCTTTGTAATGTTATATCATAGGATTTATGTATTGTGTAAGAGTAGTTCAAATGAGTAATCAAATCTTATTTAATAATCTAAATCTTTATATAAAAAACTAAAAAAAAAGTAGTGAGGTGACACGTGATCAACAACTGAAACTTCATGCTTTTTTTTTCAAATTTTTTATGGTGATTGTCACGTGACTAAGATCTTGAAAGAAAAATAAAAAATAAAAATAAAATCAGATGCACCTAGGCAAACATAGCTAGTACCTGTATTTATTCATCGTTAAATCATGGTAGAAGAAATTAGTTAAAAAACATTAAAGCTTATATATAAGAACAATGAAGCCTACCGTGAGCGGCTTTGAATCCTCGAATCTTCCAACTTTATTTTCCAATAAAATATAACAAAATAATGAGGTCTCTGACCTGAAGGAAGAATAGGGCATAACAGAAAATAAAAACAGACTTAGATTGCTACAACAATCATGAATAAACAAGATTTTATTAATTTTCTTGAATCTTGCAGATCTTCTTGATCTTGCTTATCTGTCTGTTACAATACTACACCCATGAGTCCTTTAAATAGATTTGAAAACAAACAATAATTAGAAAAGCAAACTGAAGACTAATTTTAGTCTTTGCATGCAAACTGCTTGAGCTAACTGAATGTTAACTGCCGCTGCATGCATGAGGAGTGGAGAAATTATCTCGAGTCTCTAACACTCCCCCTTAATTTCTACCACTAACTACTTCAGCATTTACAATGCCTAAATGATTTACCATTCTTGCCACAACGACGTTGCTAGTGGCTGCCATTGATGGCATACATCTCTTCACTCATTCTGTCTATCAACTTCAGCTGGGACGCTGTGAGGCATACACAAGTCATACAAGCAGGAGCTTTTGCTCTCAACACCTAACACTACACGCTGGTGGAATGAATTGGGCAGATCTACACTGCTCTAGAATTCATTGGTTAACACAATACATTCGACCTCTATTTATAGCAGTCTATGGAAGTCTCTAGAGAAGTCTGCTCAGTCAATGAGCTCAACAAACAACATTAAATACATCAAAGATTTGATTGCCATCAATTTCAGGTAGGCTAGAGAGTAATCTTAAGAACTGCGTCTTCAGAGCAGCATACATACATTCTCCCCCTTAAGTTGAAAACTGTTCTCAAATTGCTAAACCTTTTCAATACACTGCCTCTCATGTGAAATACACCGCCTTGCAAAATACATTGCCTTATATGTGGAATACACGCCACCATGCAGACTTCAGTTTGATCTTGAACACATTCGACACCTCTTATCTTTGGCATTCAGAGCAGGCTCTTCGGAGCAATCATCATACAAAACAAATACAATTGCTCAATGAACATTCACTCAGCGTTTAAGACTGAAGAGTACCCTGTTGAAAGGCTATCAACGGAGATGCTTATGTCCAACACTGCAAGCTTCTTGCTTGCTTACCTTTCTTTCACCTAATGCTTAATTGTTCAGGTTTCCTCCAAGGACTCTGTTGGGTTCTTTCCATGTTGGTATAGATTTGCCAATGATCGGCCTAATCTTCAGGCTTGCTATTCAACACGTGATTTCAAAACTTCACTTGCTGTGTAACTCACACACTTTCACAGCTTCATTCGCTGTACAAATCGAGATTTATGGAGCTCTTACCAAATATGGAGCTCTTACCATCTCTCACGCGCGCCTCTTGCGCTAATTTCTTTCTTCAACTGTTTCGCTGCTTGGCTCTTTTCAACACCTTCACAGCTTCTTGGATATGCGACCCACTTAAGATCATGTTTCACGAACAACATATCTTCTGCAGACTGCCCTTGTACACGAGGTGATTCGACCTCATCAAATTTGTATGCTCCAAATGGTGGTAGTGCACCCCTGATGCACCCATTCCAAACCCTGCCACCTAAGTGACTTCGCTACTCTCCATTGACCTGCAAATAGGTCTTGAGCAAACTTACGGCACTCCACCGAATTCTCCAAGTAGGTGTCTCCTAGAGAATTGGCTGGCTCTAATACCAGTTTGAAGGAAGAACAGAGCTTAACAGAAAATAAAAACAGACTCAGATTGCTACAACAATCATGAATAAATAAGATTTTATTAATTTTCTTGAATTTTGCAGATCTTCTTGATCTTGCTTATCTGTCTGTTACAATACTGCACCCATGAGTCCTTTAAATAGATTTGAAAAAACACAATAATTAAAAAAGCAAAATGAAGACTAATTTTAGTCTTTGCATGCAAACTACTTAACTCTCTAACTACTTGAGCTAAGTGAATGTTAACTATTGTTGCATGCATGAGAAGAAGTGGAGAAATTATCTCGAGTCTCCAACATGACCATCTTTTCATTTCATTAATTAGGTTAACGTACCTTTGGGATTCCCAGCTAGCTGATAAGTCTACTGTGAATCCATTATAGGGGAACATAATTTATTGTCAGAAATTCAAACTTGCATCATCAGAATTAGCACCGTGAGTTATATCCCTTCGGCGTGTTGCAGTGTCGTGTAATTGCAGGGCTAACTCCACGTGCCACACCACATCTGCCATGGAAGGCCTCTCATCACCTTCTTCTACCAAACACTTCTGTCCCACCTTTGCAAACATTTCACGGGAATATGAGGTTATGTCACCTGTTAAATTTGGGTCTATCAGTTGCTCCAGGGCACCTTCTCTTAGATATTCCAATGCACGGGCAGATAAATTTATCTTCTCCCTCGATTGGCTCGACATAACAACAGGCTTAGCACACAACACCTCAAACAACACCACTCCAAACGAATAGACATCAGATTTCTTAGTAAGAGCCAACTTGCAGAAATACTGAGGATCTATATATCCAAAGCTCCCCTTCACCGTTGTGGTTACATGGCTCTGATCAAACGTGCCGACAGTTTTGGAGAGCCGAAAATCAGAAACTTTGGCAACTAAATTTTGGTCCAGAAAAATATTGGTACTCTTAACATATCGATGTATGACAGTCTGGAATGCCCCTGTGTGAAGATAGTCAAGACCCTTTGCTGCACTGATGCATATCTCCAGCCTCTGCTTCCATGACAAAACAATGCTGCTATGATCCTTTCCATAGAGATGCTTCTGCAATGTGCCACTGGGGACATAATCATAAACAAGACACATTTCAGAATTCTGATCACAATAGCCTATCAGGGACACCAGATGTTTGTGCCTCAGTCTGGATAGCAGGTCTATCTCGTTCTTGAACTCGTGAGAACCTTGAAGAGATTGTGGATTTGCTCTCTTCACTGCAACTCTGATGCCGTCCCCGATTTCTCCTCTGTAAACCTTTCCGAATCCTCCAAACCCCAAGAGGAGGGAATTGTCAAAATTGTTAGTTGCGTCTTGAATATCTCCAAGACTAAGGTACCTGCAAAATATGAATCAAATAAAGGATGTATATGAATCAGTAAGACACACATCACTGTTTGTTCCATGATCCTACAAAGAGTTGGGGTTGAGGAATCCTAAATTGCAATGGAAAACACGGTGTGGAATGCATAAGTGTTTTAGAATGGTTGACCTTCAACCATGGACATTGGATTGACAGTCAAGGAAAGGTTTCAGAAGGTCGGTATTACAGATTCTACATGTAAGCAATGTGGCAAAGAAGAAACCATTGTTCATGTTTTTGGAGATGCCCTGCAGAAAAATCTTTTCAGAATTGGTTTGCAGTTGAATTTATAACAGGAATCTTAGTTCCAAGTTTTTATAGATGGGTTCCCTATTTGGGGAAACTCGGATGATGAAGGATAGCATGGTTCATGTGTGGTTGAAAGGTATAGGATTTTTATGAAAATAAAGACATAAAGCTATGTTTCAAGAAGACCCCTCTCTTCTCAACCCACAGGAGTTGAAGCGGTTCATGGAAAAATTCAAATTGCTTATACAAGGTAAATCGAGGAGAATCAAGACAGATATTGAGTGGGGAAGACATTCTGAAAGAAGTGAGATTGTTTAAAAGAGGTAAATCAAGGAGAATCAACATAAATATTGAGTGGAAAAGACATCGAGGTAAGAATCATCTTGTTTAAACAAGATAAATCAAGGGGAATTAACAAAGATATTGAGTGGGGAAGACATTTAGTGAAGTATTGACATTGTTTATACTAGGTAAATTGAAGAGAATCAACAAAGATATTGAAGGGGAAAATGTTTAGAAAAGAATCATCATTATTTAAAAGAGGTGATAAATTGAGGAGAATTAACACAGTATTGAATGAGGAAGACATTCAGGGAAGAATTGACATTGTTTTCACAAAATAAATCGTAGAAAATCAACAAAGATATTGAATAGGGAAGATATTCAGGCAAGAATCGACATTGCTTTCTCAAGATAAATCGTAAAGAATCAACTAAGATATTGAGTGGGGAAGGCATTCAGCTAACAATTAATATAACTTCTAAAAGGTAAAACTTAGTCCAATTTTTTGATTTACAGCTTGAAGCAATATAAGAGGTAAAAACGACTATAGTACCTGCAAAATATGGCAGCTACAGAAGGCAATTCAGTGCATTCAGTTCTCTCGTGTGAAGTACTAGTAGTCCCTCCTCCCTGAACAGCAAGAGTAGTAAAGGTCTTGTCGCCCTTAGTATCCTTATTCTTTCTTTTCAGAACCAAGTAAAAACTCATGAAAGACAGCAAAGAGACTGCAGCAGCGACGCTCCCTGATACAGCTCCAATTATATAACCCTTATGACCGCGATTGCTACTTCTGCTTCTACTCATAGGCCCATTTGATGAGTTTTCTAAAGCTTCCTCAGTCACCACATGATTTGGCCCTGCAAGATTTCCTGAGCTGTCACTGAGCTTAAATATTTCCAGCCCATTTAGAATTGCATTGTAGTACTGCGGATGTGTTTCCTTGTTCGGATACAGAGCCACCTACATGTCTGTTGTACCCGATTCATCTGCAGGCACATTCACCACATAATCTCTGTAAATAGGGCGGTTTGGCCCATAAGCCGCTGGAACAACATCGAAGGCTTGCTCTGCAGTTTGATTGTTGATATAAATGTGGAAAGTCCTCTGGTTTATTTTTGTGAATTCAATCTCACAGAAGTGCAGACGGAGCAGGTAAATGAAATTGGCATCAATATTGCTGAAAATCCACGTTAAATTGAAGTTGAGGTTGATTATGGAGATGGGATGCATGGACCTATAAGTCGCATACACATCTGGAGGCGCAAATATATTTGCCTCAGAGTAATTAAGGTTGCTTCAATTAAAATTTTGAGGACCTGTGGTACCGAAAGCGGCACCGAATATGTAGGGCGAATCGTCAACCCAAGTTCTGCCATACTTATCATTAGCTGGAGATATTGACTGTCCACCTACATTCAATCTATACATGCTCTGCATGGCAGTGTTTAAGGTTATAGGAAATGGATGGTGGGAATCAGAAAGACGAGCGGGTTTCCCAAACAGCAGATTTGTGATGGATATGATTTCCATTGCATTGATAAATGCATAGGATTCGGGTTTGTTAGCTTTGGGGCAAAAGATGATGTCAAGCTGCTTCTGCTTGCTGACATGAATGCAAAATTCCATGACAGAATTGGACTATTGTAGAGCTGCTACAGTGAAATTGTGGAGCAGAGCATAAGGCCCGCAGTTGACAGAAAAAACAGCGTCAGATAAATTGAGGCCGTTGTAGGAGGAGGGGTGAAAGTGAAGGCGTATTAAATGCCTTTGAGCGGTGTCTAAGATGGGTATTTTGTATTTGGATTTTTGTTTGAACAGACGGGCTGTAGTGTAGAGGGTGTGAGAAGAAAGGGATTTTGCTTCAATGCTGGTAGAGGGGGTGAGTTTGGATTCATTGTCTCCCACAAATTTACGCCCATCTTGTGACTGAACAGTCTCTGCAGAACCACAGTTGAGGAGGATGATATGAGTAGGATTGTTTTTATCTGCAGCAGCGTAATTGATGATTGAAAGGGCAATGAGTAGAGAGTATGAGAAGATTGGCATGGAATGAAAATGGAGGACAAACTAGCGTTGCTGGTGTTTATAATGTTTGTTGCATTGGATTTGTTCGAAGATATAAAGTGAATTAGGAGGAAATTGGGGAGTCGAGATTTTTCTGAAAACATGAAAATGCCATTGTGATGTGATGTTTGTGTTGAATGAATGGCAGGAATGTCTTACCAGCCATTCGGCAGAAAGTTGACGTAACTAAGGTCACAAATACATGTTGAAGATAACTTGTAATAATTATTAATTTTTACTTGTTTATTATTAATTTAATATAAAATTTATTATATATATATATGTTTTTAATAGTAAAACGTCACAAGGATTTTTATTTACTCATTCAATTTATTTTTTTAAAAATCCAGTTAGTTATATATATCAAATAAATTCTCAGTATTATTTCAAAAGTTGAATAAAAAATATTATGTAAATATAATAGTTAAATTTAAATATTTTATTATAATATAGAAGAAAGAAAAACGAAAAATTAAGATATTATTTAAAATTATATAATCCATTTTTATAATAAGGAGATAAATAATTCTTCTATCATTTGTATTATTGAGTGTTGTAGGTTGGTATTAATGTCCATTTTAAAATGTTGTGAGAATATTATTCAACATCTTCTGACTTATTCCAAAATATTATTGTCTACAAAGTATACATCAAATGTCCTTATCTCATCAAACTTTATTATGACTTCTTTTGGAGATGTCCTTATCTCATCCAAATTAGAATCTACATAATTTCCAAATAGATCAGAAAAATGAACATTAAGATGTTTCTTACACTCGTTATGAGCAAAATTCTTGTCCACTTTAAACCCTATATAAACATTGTCCAAAATCCTCTGACCCATTCCAAAATATTATTATCTACAAAATATACATCAAACTCTATTATGACTTCTTTTGGAGATGTCCTTATCTCATCCAAATTATAATCTACATAATTTTCAAATAGATGAGAAAAATGAACATTATGATGTTTCTCACACTTGCTATGAGTAGACATCTCATCCACTTTAAAACGATGTAGAAACATTATCCAATATCATCTGACATATTCTAAAATATTATTGTCTACAAAGTATACATCAAACCCTCTTATGACCTCTTTCACAGATGTCCTTATCTCATCCAAAATAGAATCTATATAATTTCCAAATAAATAGAAAAATGATGAACATTAAGATGTTTCTCACATTCGCTATGAGCAAATGTCTCACCTACAAAAGGTGAGAGAAAGTGGTACGCCAATAAAATTAATGTTGAATAGATGATTTTGTTGGAATACATGACTCACATTCCAAAAATGAGGAAAATTTGAACCGTCGGCACTAACACAATAAGTCCACATTCATTTTGTTTTGACAGATTTTGAAAAATGATGTTTGTACACGATTCAAATTTATTTCTTCACATCATCCTCGACAAGCAAAAGAATAAAAAAGGTGGACGAGCCTTCATTAAAACAAGAGAGTTCTTACGAGAGGTCACCTCTATAGATCTCTATCAAGATAATCTTCACACAGAAAGGTACGATGAAATAGTTAGTAGTGGGCACATGGGATAGAGCTATCCATAAGTCCTAAAGATCAAATTCACAATGGCATCTGGCATATCTAAAACATAGAGCTACATGTTTATTCAAAGTATTTATTTAATCATATTAACACACGGCCATGCAGGTAGAAATTTTAAGGTTATATTGATAATCAAATCCATTCTCTTTGTCTCTCTTATGACAACAAATGTTAACAATGCATTTACTAGAAAAAGAAGAAAATCATCACAAATACACATTCTGCCTACGTGTCATGGCCAAACAACAATCCTCACCTGTTATGTACCATTGAGAATCTTTCTCTTAAAGAAAACCCATTTCAATAGCTAACTTATGCTACATAATGCATTTACATTAAAATATTTGCAATAATGCTAACCAACCACCTTTTTATTATGATATATATATATATATATATATATATATATATATATATATATATATATATATATATATATATATATATATTTTAATACATATGATGATACATTTTATATAAAATTTATTTTTTCCAAATATTAATATGATTTAATTTAATGAGACTTGTGTTCTTCAAGCACTTGTTGCATAACATTTTAATTATTTCCATTACCAGCGATCAATATAAACATACATCACATTTTAATTATCATTAATTATCAACTAGTACTAGAAGAATACATTATTATGAATTATTCTTATATTATAAATGAAAAAGTACTTTATCAACTTAAGGTCGATAATTCAAAGCATATTATTTTAATCTTTCCTTTCATTATTTATTAAATTTATTGATAAAAGGCAAGGATATAATGATTGATCAATAGAATCAAAACCTTATTTCAATATAAGATAAAGCATATAGGTGTTCATCATTGAGGTACAAGTCTTAATCTTAAAGTGGATAATTGAAAGATTATAACTAATTCTTTCATATTTAAAAAAATAAAAATAAAGACAAATTTACACACATTCCAATAAAAATGAAACGATATTAAAATGGTCCAAGATTCACAACAAAAATCACCCTTTCTTATGCACTTAAAGCTTATGTTAAAGTACTCACTTGATGTGCACATACATGGGGAAAATATTTTAAATTTTTTACTGGTGTATTTTGGTACATTGCAACTCTCATACCTCAATATGGGTTATGTCCTAAACCTTATTCAATGGCCTATATTTTTAAACCCTTTGTATAATCTATGGGCTTCATAGCAATAACACATTCTGGTGCCATGTTGACATACATGCAGTTAGTGTGTGCCGATGCAACTCATCGATGAATATGACCCCCAACGGGTTGGACATGATAACCTAAGGTATGATATGTAATGCACACATGTTGTATGATTTTTTTTTGTCACTTTGCAACATTTTCTTTCACTTGGTGCCCATTAATGTTAGGATGCCCTCGCCTTGAGTTCAATACATCGAATGATTACTTTTTATACAAGACGATTGAAAATTCAAATGTTTTTCATCCAATATGACATATAATGCTAAAACAATGTGGATTTATATGTTTATTCCATACAAGAGGCCAACATACATGGCCATTAACAATGAATGTGGCCATTAACAATGAATGTGATAGGCTTCTTATCCACATAAGCTTCGTCAAGATTGCATATATGATAGATATCAATGTGGGGTTTTGTGCATTTATTGGTGAAATTTATAATTAAAATTTGGATTGTTCGATTCCTTGAATTTTAAAATAGGAATGGGCTTCCCACATAAGTGTGAGAGAAAAGATAATATCCGACTAGAGAATTGGGATAAAGTGAATTCTCATAGGGTTCATACAAGGTAAGCATGACCTCATGTCAGAGTTGTCCCACACATTTTTTATGGTACACTACAACTCTCATACCTCAATATGGGTGATGCCTTGACCTTATTTGTTGGGCTATGGATTTGTAACCCAATATGGAATATATGGGATTTATAGAAACAACACATTATGGTGCCACACCAACATGCACGTAGTTAGTGTATATCATTTGTTCTTAAAATATTTGCATATGAAAATAAAGGGGCACATTTGTTCTTAAAATCTCTGCCATGAAAATAAAGGCCAAAATTTGTGGTTGAGTAGGTGGGAAGTATAGTAGTGGTGGTCTATGGGGAAAATATTTTTATTTTTTTGCCGGCCTATTTTTGTACATTACAACTCTCAAACCTCAATATGGGTTATGGCCCAACCTTATTCAATGGCCTATATTTTGTTAACCCTTTTTAGGATCTATGGGCTTCATAGTAATAACACATTTTGGCACCATGTTGACATGTATGCAATTATTATGTGCTGATGCATCTCATTTATGAATGTGACCCCACTGGGTTGGATGTGCTAACCTGAGGCATGATGTTGTACAACTTTTTTATCGCTTGTCATCATTTCCTTTCACTTGGTACCCATTAACGTTAGTATTCCCTCACCTCAAATGATTACTTTATGTATAAGATGATCAAATTTTCAAAAGTATTTCATTTAATATGACATACAATGCTAAAATAACATGGATTTAAATGTTTATTCCATAAAAGAGTCCAACATATGTGGCCCTTAATGGTGAATGTGATAGGTTCCTTATCCACATAAGCTTTGTTGAGATTACATATAGGATATATTATAATGTGGGATTTTATGCATTTATTGGTGAAATTTATAATTAAAAGTTGAATTGTTTGATGCCCTGCATTTTCAAATAGGAATGGGCTTCCCACATAAGTGTGTGTGAAAAGGTAATATCCAACTAGAGAATTGGGATATATTGCATTCCCATGAGGTTCATATAGGTAAGCATGCCCTCGTGTCTGAGTTATCTTGCATATTATTTATGGTATACTACAACTCTCATACCTGGGTGATGCCCTGACCTTATTTGTTGGCCTACAAAGGTTTAAACCAATCTGGAATATATGGGCTTTGTAGTAATAACCCATTATAGTGCCAAACTGACATGCACATAGTTGGTGCATACCATTTATTCTTAAAATCTTTGCATATGAAAATAAAGGGGCACATATGTTCCTAAGATCTCTGCCATGAAAATAAATGGCCAAAATATGTGGTTGAGTAGCTAGGAAGTATGGTAGTGGTGGTCTATGGGGAAAATATTTTGAAATTTTTGCTGGCCTATTTTTGTACATTGCAACTCTCATACCTCAATATGGGTTATGGCTTGACCTTATTCAATGGCCCATATTTATTAAACCCTTTCTAAGATCTATGGGATTCATGGTAATAACACATTTTGATGCTATTTTGACATGCATGTCGTTAGCGTGTGCTGATGCAACTCATCTATGAATGTAACCCCCACCAAGTTGGATATGCTAACTTGAGGCATGATGTGTAATGCACACATGTCATACAAATTTTTATTTTTGCTTGCTAGCATTTCCTTTCTCTTGGTGCCTTTTAATGTTAGGATTCCCTCACCTCAAATTCAATACATCGAATGATTACTTTATATATAAGATGATCAAATATTCAAATGAATTTCATTTAATACGACATATAATGCTAAAAACCTAGATTTAAATGTTTATTCCACATAAGAGGCCAACATATGTGGCCATTAAATATGAATTTGATAGGTTCCTTATCCACATAAGCTTCATCGAGATTACGTATATGATAGATTACAATGTTGGGTTTTGTGCATTTATTGGTGAAATTTATAATTGAAAGTTGGATTGTTTGATACCCTGCATTTTCAAATAAGAATGGGATTCTTGCATAAGTGTGAGTGAAAAGGTAATATAAAACTAAAGAATTGGGATAAATTGCATTCCCATAAGGTTCATACAAGTAAGCATGCCCTTGTGTCAGAGTTGTCGCACATCTTCTTTATGGTAAACTACAGCTCTCATACCTCAATATGGGTGAAGCCTTGACCTTATTCATTGGCCTACGAATGTTTAACCCAATCTAGAATCTATGGGATTCATAACAACAACACAATCCAAAACCACACTGAGATTCACATGGTTAGTACATACTATTGAAGCTCGTCTATGAATATGACCCCACCATGAGGCATGATTTGTAATGTGCACATGTCATACAACTTTAGTTTATAAGGAAATGTACCATTATAGATGAATGGGTTAAATTTAATTTCCATGAGGTTCATAAAGGTTAGCATGCCCTTATGTTAGAGCCATCCCATTTCATAAATAGTTTGCATTCTGGTACTTTGTAGCTCCATTACCTTCATATGGGTGTTTCCCATACCTTTCTCATTGCCTTGAGAATGCTTAACCCTTTCTACAATCTATGGCCTTCTTATCAATTCCACATTCATGCACCATGCATTCATGCATGTAGTTAGAGTGTGCCACATAAGCTCATCTATAAATGTGACCCCTTCCTGCAAGCACTAGTTTATCCATTTCTAAGGTTTCATGCTTTGATTTTCATATGTTTTATGATGGGTTTTATATTGATTTCAACAAGGTATTATACATTTATCTAACTTGAAAGAGGGGTCTACATGGAGGTCGATTCTAAAGATAGCTCTCAAGAAATGACAAGGGATAGGGATGTGCCTAAAGCTCTTTTCCATGAGCTACACAAGGATGCAACTTCTTTGTATGGTTTATTTCAAGATATTCACATATGTTGTGAAAATGGATGTCTTTAACAAGTATCATGATGGTAGGAACAAAATTAAATATAAGAAATCACTATGGATGTGTTCCACATGCCTGATTTGAAAGACATGCCTGCATATGATTTTTTTGATACTTTATCTGATTTTACATTAGTTGACATCATTCTCGACATGCACACATTCTCATTTACTCATTGTATAATGTTCAGGTTTGTTATTGTCATACTATTCTCCATTTCTTCTTTGACTTGATGTAATGTTGAATGGATGTTGATGAAAAGTTTTTTTTATATATGTTGTAATTTTCTCGAAAGACAATAAATTTTATACATGTCTTTATATAAACTTTATTTTGAATATTTACACAATGTCTATATGTTGTCCATATTCTCTTTTGATTATCGTAGCACTATGTACTTATTATAGTTGCAATGATATTTTTATTTTATTTCCATTGTGGATCACCTAATGTTTGGAGCTTCAAAACTAGTTAAGATCCTAACATGTTCTCCTATATTCAAATATATGGTAAATAGTTAAGAAGAAATTATGTAGCTTACACTGAAAAAGCTAGGTGAGTGTCCATTTGATTGTAATAGTATCAAGTGGTATAATTTTCCTAACATCAACAATGAAGAATTATGGGTTCCCTGGGTTGATGATAGGGTTAATGACTTTGTCAAAAGAGAACCAAGAAGGGAGTTATTCCACACAAATTTTCATGTTTCACATTGCAAGATAAAATCATATGTTCCTAGAAAGCATAGATGGATCAACACCACATGTGAATATGTAATGTAAGTCACCTCATATTTTAGATTTCAAGTAGGTGTCTGTTCATAGGTTCTTTTGTTCCACTGATGTAACTTTTTTTCTAATTTTTATGACTATTCATTGGTTCACCAAAATCATATAGATACTGGTGTTCATATGGGCCTAATGATTTTCAATAAATTGATTCCATGCTAAAATATAAGTCGGTAATGCCCAAGTCAAGAAAGGGTAGCCGGTCAGGTCAAAGCCATATAAGGTGTGATTGTCGATGTTATTTTAGTACACAACATATGCTCATTAGAACTAATCATGTACTGCTGACATATAATCATGTATAACACACATACAATGAACACAACTATTGCCATGACCAACAATATTAACATTTCAAGGGCAAGAAATGTTTTTTTACTCTTTACATCAGCCCCTAGCTTAATGAATGGTTTCATAAGCTACTATTGTTGGGAATCTCTACTAATTCTATCCACCTTAAACACTGATAAATGGTGCATGAGAAACTTATATTGTTTAATGGTGGAACACATTTGGGTGATTTCTTGAGTAAGGATGACATTTACAATAGAAAACAATTAATCAAGGGGGGAAATATGTGTACAGTCTTGACGATGCAAAAAGTATTTGGGAGTGGGCGTTGGTGAATCTTGATAAGTGGTTTTTATTTTAGGGATACAATGAGCGAGAGATTGATACAGATGTGGAAATCCCCTTTGTCTTGGGAATCCAACTCCAAAAACAAATGGAATGGTTATTGAGATTTGGGAAGCATAGCTTATTGGACATGGATTCAATGTTTGGGAAGAATGCAATGAAGGTATGTTTCTAATGTTTCTAATAGTAATTGATAATATAAGTATTTCAAAACATTCACTCCCATTTGAGTTCTATATTTTTTTATACAGTTCTAATTGTTCACATTGCTGGCATTTGATTCCAAACATGAAGGTGTTTCCATTGCATGGTTCATTATGTCATAGTCCTGTACTATTGACACAATCCAATGGATAGAAATTCTTCTTTAAAGAGTGCATTTAAAAGACATTGAATGGAAAATCAATGCCTTCATGGTGGATGATGCTAGTGTGTAGATAAAATCTATTAGGTACATCATTTTTATTCCTACATGCATCATGGAGTTCATTTTTGGATGTTTATAGACACTATCCTCTCCTTATACCATTTAATCTTAAAAAACTATCATGTTATGTAGGGAGACATTCAACTATGAAGTCTACTTATGCATCTGGCATGTTCGTCACACATGGTTGAAGAATTTGATAGCAATGGTGAAAGATGAGGATGTGAGATGTGTGATGTTTGATGAGTTGGGGTACATAATGCATAGGTGTTCTGATGAAGACATGGCAAAAATTAGTCCAAGAATTTTGTAGAAAGTTATCACTCCTCTCAAGATTTTTTTTTTGAATACTAGGAATAACATTGGGTAGATAGGGTTGGAATGTGGTCATGATGTTTCCATGCACTTCCGCATGTTTGGCAAGAAACAAATTCAGCCATAAAATCTTACCATTCCCATTTGAAATGTCATTTCCTAAGCACAATATGGGCATTTTCACATCATAGGGTGGATTTGTTGGTTCACTAACTAACAACATTTGTTTACATATATTATTGGTGGCTATAATTATGCAAGGACATCGACTTCTATAGGAACTTAAAATTAGAGAGACTTGAAAATATTTCATGGGTACACAATTTACATATCCCAGACTGTCATGTTACCTTCCACAATAATGACCCCTGTATGACATGGGTACAAAGTAAAAAAGATGAGATGATGCATTATCACGTCTTTAATATAAGGCCATCCACATTGATGTGAAATTGCCTATTTTCACTCCAAGGTTACACTTGAAAGCATGTGATCAAGGTGGAATTGATGAGAAATATGACAACTCAGGGAGTTGTAGAGGATGCCAAAAATAGTGTTAACAAGATCATCAACAACATTGATGTCGATTACAATGTAAATTTTCTTCCCCCTTTAGTTTTTGCATTGGCAAGTTTGAGATGACTATCATTTCTATAATATTTTTTCATTGCCCAAGTCATAGAAAACAGAGTGTGAATTGAAAATGAGGGAGAAGAACGTATGCAAATATGAGGTTTGAACATTGATATGCATGCTGCATCAACTATGGATATGTAAGGATCAAATTGTGTAGTAGAAGGTGCCATAATAAATATGGCAGATGGCACTGAAAACTGGATGAGGGAGGCTGATAGTGTAAGACTTGTAACTACTCTCAATCATTTTTTTTGTATTTTTGGAATTTATAACTTGATACTTTTATTTTATGAATATATCCCATCCACTATTGGATATGATGATGTTTACACCTCAATATGCAGGGCATAAGATATATTTGAGAGATGTTGTGCAATAAATAGAACCATAGAAACTATGTCATTGTTTAAAAACTATATGATAAATATTTACAACATGGAGTATAGTAGAGCGATATCGAATGCACAACACCTAATGGATCATCCATTCCAACAAGTGCAAGATAGAATGGAAATTCCACTTGTAGATATAAGACTTCATAGAAAATATGAATATATGAAGACATCAGAGCATGTCGTAGGAGAAAACACTTTTTCCAAACCCCCTCATAACAATATCAAATGATAAGTCTAGGATGACGGTCTTAATAGGGCAAAAAAGTGAGATAGGGGTGGACATCATAGAGATAATGCATCTTGATTACATCCATTTATAGGTTTTAGTGATAACTCAACAATAAATGCATGTACTATCGGTGATGATGTACTATTGTTATATCTTATGATGTAATTGTATTCATTTGATGTGTCATCAATTGCATTTCAAGCCAATTGACCAATAAATATTTTATTACCTTCAATTAAAGAAAAATAAATAGCATATTTTCAAGGTGAATAGGTCACTTAGACTACCCACATGTGATAACGTATTGCATAAATGTATTGTCTCTAAAAGGATGTTGTGAAAGAGATTTAAAGCTAACAAAATGCATCAAATTATACACACTCTCACACTTGCAATTATGTATGGTATCTATAACTCTTGCTTGAATGTTCTATCCTTTTCTGGATTATTCCTTTTTATATTGGTCTTACAAGATCAATGTGTTCATTCTTAACTTACTCATTCCTTGATAACTTTACAGTTCTCACCTTTATATCTTATGTCTTATAATATGATGTATAAAATTTAGATCCTTGATGTCTTATGAAATTCATAAGTCACCTTTTGTTTTTTATAAACAAATAAAACCATCATTTTGGTCACGTATCCAACTTAAGTGCCAATATGAACATTCTTTCAAATACAACATATCAAAACTATTCTCAACTTACATGCATGCTCAAAAACTTAGAGTTTACAACACAAAGGTAATTTAAATAAATATACATTACCATAATATATATTGTATCTTTAACACATATATATGAAAATACAAAATTTCAAAAAATGTTTTACATTTTGCATATATATGTAGTTGGGTGCTGGAAAATATAACATTTGAAAAAACACTTTACATTTTGCTTTCATTGATGTTTGATTCATGTTAGAAACCTCCCACTTTTATGCCAAGTGGTTCTTCTATTCACTTAAAATATCTTCTAGGAAACCTAAAAATTTTGAACACAATAACTTGAACCTACTCTTTGTAACTTAGAATCTAACTTTTGTCCCAATGATCATAACCTCTTGAAAGTTTATCTTCAAAATAAAAATTGTACTCTCTCGTCACAAAAGTTCATAATGAATTATAGATATTCAAACCTTACACCCTCATTATACTAATTAGAATGGCACTCCCAGTCGTTACCATTGTGGCTGATTGAAGTGGAATCCAACCATCAAGGGATTATAGGTTCCTTAGAAAAATAATAGGACCTAAGCGGCCTTAAGAGAAAGGGAGGTTAGGGAAATCAATATAGAACTAATTGGTGAACTAGTTGACGACTAATCCATCCCTAAAATTACTGTAAAATATAAAAAATATATTTTAAAAAATGTATAATGATGTAGATAAAATGTAATCCACTTTTTTAATCTGAAATCTTCAATGTCTTCTTACATCCTTTGTAATAACTATAATTCATTCTGATCATAAAACTGATATAAGGGGTCTTCAAAAACTTAATCATTGTTAAATATACCTCAATATATAGAATATATATTTCATATTGATATTAGAAAGACCAATATGCTCTCTCAAGGTGATTCAAAATTTTACTTACTCTATTCTTGATATCTTACTAATATCCTTCCTCTTATTTACAAGCTTGTCCCCTAGGTCTACAATTGCTCTATTTTGAACCCTATTATTTGTAATATATATTTAAAAAAAATTCTCATGTCTAACACAATAATATATACAATATCAATCTATTCATAAGGATATTTATCAAAGTTATCAGTTCAAACCTCTTAAAACTTGGAATGTCCCAACCTCCAAATTTAACTATTTCAATAATTTTACCTTTGTAGGCTTATTAGGCCTAACTTTGTTTATTAGAGGATTTGAAGTATTTTCCAATCCAACCTTGTTAAATTATTGAATCTCTTTTTTTCACCTATGAAACACCTCATGTAATTATATTAAACCTTTATACAATCTCAACACATCACTATTCACTAATTTGATGAGGACTGCCCCCTGCTATAGTGGCCTGTGTGGGTCTATTTCTGCCTACTTGAAAGAAACTACATTTTTTTAAATATAAAATGGAGTGGATTAATTCAATAAAGTATTAAAACATTCTTTCAATACCAATACAACTCTCCATACAACATTTGTAACCAAACTGAGGTTAAACAATCAAATTTCCTTACTGTCTTTTTCAATTCATATCTAAATTTTTTATGACACAGTCAAATATTTATTTCTTTGTAGAGTCTCTATCCTCTAAATATAATTTATAATGGTTTCTAAACATCTCCTTTAAAATTATCCAAATTTTTTAAAACTTTTCATCAGTCCAAACATGAGTTATGCCTCACTTTAGGTCGTAAAACACTGTTTAAGGTTACAAAGAACTACAAGAACCCAAGAGTCATAAAAAGATTATTCATACATATTAAAGATTATTTGAATGGTATAATACTTAGAACACAGTTGATTTTTAATAATGAAACTATTTAGTCATTCAACGAGAGGATCGAGTGTAACTGTAGGTGCATAGTCAAGGGTTTTTTCAATATTTTACCGCTAACACATCAAAATCATTATGAATCCACAAAAAATATCATAATTAACTTGATTCATACATATAATATCATATAAATACATTACTTCAAATCATAATTCTTTATTCTTACTCCCAAATACGCAAACTAAGAACTCTGTTATAGGTAGACTGCCAATAAAACTATGTTTAACATTCAAAACTCATATTAAAACCATGAAGAACTAATGTAAAAAAAATTAAAACATGTAGACCATTACCTTTTCATATTAATACATATTAAAGATTATTTGAATGGTATAATACTTAGAACACAGTTGTATTTTAATAATGCAACTATTTAGTCATTCAACGAGAGGATCAAGTGTAACTGTAGGTGCATAGTCAAGGGTTTTTTCAATATTTTACCACTAACACATCAAAATAATTATGAATCCACCAAAACTATCATAATTAACTTTATTCATACGTATAATATCATATAAATACATTACTTCAAATCATAATTCTTCATTCTTACTCCCAAATATGCAAACTAAGAACTCTGTTATAGGTAGACTGCCAATAAAACTATGTTTAACATTCAAAACTCATATTAAAACCATGAAGAACTAATGTAAAAAAAATTAAAACATGTAGACCATTACCTTTTCATCCATATAATAGGTCTTTCATACCATACAATTTCCTTTATTGGTCTCTTAAACATTTTTATTTATACAACATAGGCCTAGTGGACTTCTTTTCTTCTACCCTACCTTCTTAACCTTCTTTATTACCCTTATATATATCTCCTCTACCTATTTAAAATTAATCTTATCAATTTTTATTTACATGCTCTAAATTCTTATCCTAAATCATACAATCATGCAAAACATATAAGAACATTATGAATGTTCCCTTGAGCTCATGCTATACACAATCACCAAGATTCATTCCTACGTACTTTAACTAAATGATCTATATGTCTATCTTCTAATTTGATCTGAAAATGGAAATAAGCTATAGCAATGAATTGATTGCACTTCAATAATCCATTTTATCTAATATAAATGTAACTAGCCTATTAGTTATTGAAGAATAATGCTTAAAATATTGATTGATTTGAGTTTACAATTGTTCTAGTCCAATCAATTTAAGGTAATATAAAAATTTTCTAGGTTCATGCATGCCTTCTCAATATAGTGTATATATGGCACCTTATAATGAGTGGTAAGTTGTGATACTATAGTCGTATTCTACCACAATGACCTACCTTACCTAAAACCCACTATAAAATTCAAATTACAATATTCGTATTTAAATACAACCATTCCCATTTCATGTAAACCTTAACCACTACTCTATTATTGGTAGTAAGGCCTCATTGACATTGATACAAATCAAAATTTAGTATTAAAAAATATCAAATGTATTCAATCCAATCATAATATTTCAAAACATTTATTAACTAATAGTTGTCACAAGAAGAATAATATGAATCCTCAATCCTAGTCTTTGGGTTAATATTTTAAACACTATTCATCTCTACAACTAGGTGTACACAACCAATGGCATCTTATAGTCATACCTATGCTCAATATTTCAAGAGAATAATGGTGTTCTATAGCAATGAAAATTTTCATCATTTTACAAGAAACAATGTTGTCCTATAACCATATCTATGTTTAACATTTCAAGAAAATAATGGTGTCCTACAGTTTTGAGGTTTTTAACATTATACAAACAAACAATGGCAATCTACAACCATAACAATATTTATTATTTTGAGCAAATAATGGTGTCTGGTGGCCAAGAGGTATTCAACATTTACAAGAAAATAATTGTATCCTATCGTCGTACATATATTTATACTACATGTCCTTAAATAAAAGAACTAACAGTTAAAAAACTTGTTTATGAGGCTAGCCCGTGCATTGAACCATGCTCAACAAAAGGTTTAACCATGCTCAACAAAAGGCTTAATTTTGTATTATCTACCTATATAATGTTATTCCACCAAAAAAAGCCAAATCTTGATTCTAATATATCAATAGTACAATCATTATCTCCATTATTAGATAATGACACTATTGGAAAAAGTTTAAAGATATAGATATTGTTGTTGTTATTATGAAGTCTCCAATGAATTATATAAAATTTTAGGAAAAAAAATTAATCACGTATAATACAGGAGAACATGGAAATATAGATAAGTTAAAAATTATGACTCAATGTTCACCATTAACCCATATAATTAGAAGGGGATTTAATAAAATGAATCTTCTATGCCACTGGAAGGAGATATTTAAGCCACAAATCTAGAGGCTTGCTGATGGAGTAAATAATTAAACCAATCTCCCTGATAGGCCATCAAAAATATATACAGGTTTTCAAATTGTAGTAGATCTTCTAGTAGGCCATGTTGTTGAACTCATCCAACTTTGCTACATGACACACTTCATAAGCATATTTAACTACAATAATAGACCAAAGGCTCATTGGTTGCAAATGAGGAAGAGGATCCCAAGAAACTTTGTTCATGGACAAATATCTCTAAGTTTGGTCCTTTGCTACTTGTGGGTAATAAATGTCAATATTTGCATTTTCCTAACAAGACTCTTTCATACATCAATTCTAGGGTTATTATTGTTATCTTGGTTTCACAATGTAAACCCAAAAATGGAAATCTTCTTTCTTAAAACTATATTGAACATTGAATAATATACATAGTTCACAAATCTTGTTTTCTGATAGTCATTCATCTTAATAACCAACTTCTAGTAGTTTTCTACCTCCATAAGTCCATTGAAATCATAGATGTAAACCAAATTCAAAATAGATTTCTCAAAAGATGATCCACCAAAACCAACACCAACATTTAACAAGCTTTGACCAATTCTCAAGTATTTACCAATGGCATAAGCAACTTGTGTAAAATTTGTGCATATTACTTCACAAAGGGCCTTGATTTTCATTCACTCATGAAATTATCTAAGCCAAAAATGAGTTTGCAACAAGTTTTAAAATTTATGTAAACTATAATTTTGTGGTAATGATCTTGTCATCAGGAACCCAATTTGCATAAATTTCTTTCTAAGCTTCGACTACTTTCTAACCTTTAGGAGTATTCCTACCTCTAATGAGGACATGGTCTATATTGCAAAGGTATTAAATTACACTTCCTTGTACAACAAACTCTATATTTGAAAGAATTTGGAAATGTATTCCCTTGTATGGATTTACGATCCAATTATTAAGACAAACTTTAATTTAGCATCAAATAGCATTCAATTATGACTTAACTACCTTGCTAAGAATCCTAATGACATTGACAAGACCATTCTAACTTGTCTACCAAGATGCACTTGCATCACAATTTAACACAAACTTTACATCAACGTATTTTGTGCATATGTTGCAATCAATGCATTCCATAATAGTATTTATTGTTGTTCATCAGTCTACACTTGTCTAATGCATTTTCATACTTGAAATTTATGTTGATTTTTCAATTCATTTTCATTTACTTGAAATTTATGTTTGATTGAACAAAAATAACCATAACATTTATCTATGTTGATTACTATATGCAAAATAATTAACTAGAATTTATGATTTTTTTTGGAAATTATCACTAAACATTTTTTTTTAATTGTGTAGCAAGTGTCATCCATATTAAAAATATGGAGAGAGTTTGGAAGTAAGAGAATAATTATACAAAACTATTTGTAAATTTTTTTCTATCCTAAAGGAGCTAATTTTGGAACATGATGCAATGATGCAGAACCTGTGTGTGATGGCTGCTAGCATAAATTAGAGGGTAATAAGAAACACTAAAAATTTCATCCAATCTGATGGTTTACATTGGTGTAATGTTCTTCTCCATTACAACATGGGATATCCAATGTACCACATTTTATTTTAAAGTTATGAGTAAATCACATTGATAGAGAGGCATAATACTGATTTCTTCTTATAGTGGTCATATGAATGGCCAGAGCATGATGTGGTTTTGCCTGATGTTTGGAATACACTTGGTGCCATCCTACCATATATAAGGTCATTCTTGGAAAGGTTCTTGCTGAAAAATGTGTCAAATTATCTAGATGTGTATGTACACCTAGATCAAGTACAAAACATGTTCGTTACAATGAAGCTCCCATTTTGAGTATAGTTTGAATTGTATAATGTTAAAAATAACCATTGTGATGGATCTAGACTTTATCCAACCCAACCATATGCAATGTTATGAAAGAGGTACATAGTTTCCCACACCACCAATTTTCCTCTCTTTTGACTAGGCCAAAGGATATCAATAATGGAACCTTTGTTATTATTCATGTCCACTCAAGATGATGAGAATGATGGTGACTACGATCCATTTGATGATAGTGTCAATTCAAAAAGCGAATAGGAAATTGTTAATGGCATGGGAGGCTCTTTATAGTGTCCAGTGTTGATAGTTTATAGTATTGTAATCAATTTTGTTTGAACATGTTTACTTTATGGATAAAGAAAGTACATTTTGGTTTATCTCTTGAAGTTTTTATTATGACTTATATCGATGACATTTTACCTTATGTTTTTCATGTAACCAAATTGAACTAATTTATGCCACTGAATTATGTCTTAATTCTTGAACAAAAGAGTATCTTTTAATATTGGTCTTCAAAGATGAATAACTATCTAATGACACTAATAACATGACCATTTACTTATATGTTTCAATTGCATTTTTGATACTTGCTTGCAAATAGAATTCATCCAAAATTATCATAAAAGGTCTCTTTAGTATTGGTCTTAAAATACCAATGACTTTGATCATTAATACTATCTTTGACCTCTATATTTAAATCAGTAAACATTATTCATGATTTGAAATAGGATGCTTAGCCCTTTTGACAATAATCTATCTCATTAAAACCTTTTCATGATTCATATGTAATAAAAAACATCAAAATCACTTATTGAATACATTTATATGGGTCTTTACTAGGTTTTTAAATTAGTCTTCTTAGTTTCTCTTTGATCTTGAAGGATCCTAACATCCAAAAATGCAGATGATAATCGTAGCTTGAAAATAGGTCTATTAGGGCTAAGAATGGAAATCAATCTTTAAGATGAAAAAATTCCTCTTTTGACAAGTATGTATTACTTAATAATAACACATCTACCTTGTATAAGGTTCAAACTTCAATATACAAAGAACATAGATCGAAATCCTTCAATTTTACCTCATCTAATAAATATCTACAGTAAACATATACACATTATTCTATATTTGAATATTCAAAGAATATTTGGTTGAATAAAAACTTAGATGGTTCAAATCGATGATAATTTAATCTTATTATATGTTGCACAAGCCCAAAATACAATCTAGGTCACCATGATCAAGGAAACTTGCCAAAACCTTATTTTGCTATAGTATTAGTTATAGAATATTTGTAGTTAAAGAGGTTAAATCCTTTTTCTTTGATTCAATGAATTATTGAAGGCCTTATAAGGTTTTTTTAGACTTTTATAGGGAAGAGAAACTAATTATCTTTATTGGTTTCTCAAGGATTTGAATGGAATAACAAGATCTATGTTTTACACCTGAATAGACCTAAACTACCTTCTTAACCAGTCTTATTTACTAAGAACCAATTAATGATTTGATTCATTTTTCCAAGAATTATACAATGTTTATACAACACCAATAACCCTTATCACAAGTTTAGAACTGATTTACAAAATAAAATGATCAAACTTTCTCTTTCTAGACTATCTTCAATGATTTCCTACAGGATTATAAGAAAGTGGTCCTTTATAAAATGAATTACAAGAGGGATAATAACTTGTATCAATTATTAAAATGTTCTATAGTGGTGTCCTAATTATAATAAACCATCATGTAAAGTTCAGGGCCAATGAAAACCAAGTAAATACTATCAAACTTCACTTCTCTGTTCTCTTGAAGATAATCTATAGGTGTTCAGAACTCAGTCAATTATATTTAGAGTTTTAGAAGACCTGTTGACTTGGTAACACCTGGATCGATTTATGGATAATTTATAGATATTACCTACAAAATTTCAATCAATTTCATTGGTTTATTTTTGACTTATAAGCCTATTTGTACTAAAAGCATGGACCTAGGGTTTGTGTAAGTATCAATAAGCCGATAGCTTCAATTGGATGGTATATAAAGAATATAGACTATTTTTATAATCTAAAATTTGGAACATGGCCTAAATACCTTATACAACTTTTTCAATTATCAAATTCAATCCATGCAAGATATTATATGTATAAATTATGACTGTGGTGACTGCAAACATACGAAAAATAGGGTTCAAATGGATTTAGTAACTAGAACTTACAAATCAAGCATAGAATCACTTCCAAATCTGCTTTGACATTATCCACACATGTGAAAATTATTTGAAGATATTGATTTTACAAAAAATATTATTTTATTTGTTATAAGTCACTTTCTTTTACAGACCCATGTTTTTGACTGTCACACTTTCTCTTTTTCTTTATATGCTCTTCAACTCTTCTCTTTCTCTATTGTTTTCTCAATCCTCATATTATATTTATATCCTTTACACTCCTATAAGGATGGTGTGATATCATCCTTTTACTAAACATAGTTTTCTAGTGAAACAATACTTCAAACTATGTTAAGCTCTCCTCCTCCAACGTGTGGATCTTCCTATTATTAAGAAGTGGATAAAATATTTCTTCCTCGTATCTTATTTTTTACCTCATCACACATGTTGAGTCACCTCCACATTTCACATTCCTTTTTGGTTGAGAATTCAAATTTTGCAACAATTTTGACCTTTCAACCATGACAATTCCTACTTAATGAACCTATGAGCTTTTTCAATGCCTAGTTATCTTTTCAAATTTGAATTTACATACTCGTAATTTTAGAGGGAAAACACATGATGGTTCAAGGAAAGATTGACAAGGCTTATTTATTACCTATTAAACCTATCATGAGTTTCAAACACTTGAACATGACCTTATTACAAGTTTTTTCGTTACATCATGAAGCCTAAGAAGGCTATTTTATTGTTGAACCTTACCTTGTAAGACCTTTCATTCAAACATTGAACTTATGTAAAAAATTTACATAGGTGAGTTGATATTCCTACATCACTATCTTTCATTGGACTCTTTTAGGAAATATGATCTTTATTAGGCCTATAGTAGAATATGATAGGTTTACATCTTTGTATTAGGTCTATTATTTCATAAAAATGAGTAATTCCACTTTCATACTTCTTGGGATGATCTATCCTCTATTTTCTTGTTCTAATAGTATATTATAAGTGTTTAAATAATCAATAATGGACTAATATCCAGGTATGTGAGTGCACTATTTGGTCTCGACAAGAATGTATTTGTCTTGGTTTCACTCAATAACCCATTGAATGACTTTGTCAAGTATTATAGATTATTTAATCTGATGAGAAACTAATAAGACTCCTTAAACTAATCTAATATTCAAATTCAATTCATGCATTAATCTACACGTCTTAAGTGACTCTCATGACTATGTGTGCTTAGAAAAATAGAGTATTAAGAGTTTGAACAATATAAATCCTGATCCAAGTTCAAAATCACTTCAATAAGGATGAAATCTTGCACATTCATTCATAAAAAGCTTAAATACATAAGATCAAGTAAGCAAGTGCTAGAAAACCAACATTGATTTTTTAGATTAAAATATGAATAAACAAGTGTTTCAATTACTTTCCATCTTGTTGGGTGAATATTTTGTCAATTAGCGTACTAATCCACAAAATAGGTCTAATAAACCATAGTAGGAAGATTGGTTGGCCAGTTGTGTGGGTTTACCACATTAAAAGGGGACTACTCTCTCTTCTCATCAAGGGGAGGTTCCCTATAAATATGTAGGAGCTATATACTATATAAATAAGCAAAAAATAACACATGGGGGCAGAATAAACCATCCATCTCTCTTCTTTCAGAGATGATGCTCACAAACAAAGGAGAAAATTCCTAGTGGAAACACTAAAGGCACTTCTCTTCTTTTAGAAGTGTTCTTGTAGGATACAACAAGAGTTTCTTTCAGGTAGTAAAAGTAACCAAAAGTGTAGAGTAACCAGCAGCTTGAGATGTAGCGCAAAGTCTCCACCTTGACTACCCAAGAGTGAGATACAAATAAAAATGGGGGCACAAAGTTGTCCTAAGGTCCTTTACATAGAAATAGAAAATAAACACACACTGAAGTCAACTATGACAGTGCAAAGTCTAAAAGTAGCTGGCTTCAGGACACCTTCCTGATTACTTCTGCTAGTTCTTCTTGTTACATCAAATAAACAAGAATGCTCCTAGGAAATAGACATAAGAACAATTTCCTAAAATATCACAAGCTATAACAACACAAAGTCTACAAGTCACTTGCTTTCTCATTCAAATAAAATAATATGAACTACAATCTGAGCCCAAAGTCTCAGTATTCGCCTTTCAATTTGGGTAGAGATTTGCTTTTGTATATGGGAAGATATCCCTAAAACAATAAAAGATATTACAATATATAGCACTCTCAAAGAGACTTGGGCACTTATTTTCATGAAAAAGGCCCGTGCTGAATTGAATGCCTTCAATGGACCTTCAGTTATGTCTGGAGGGACCATGATGAGAACAGTGCATTGCCATAACTATGGCGTGTCCATTCATATAATATGTCTCTTCTTAGTATGGACTGTCTGGTCCTTTTCCTGATGTTTGCACAACTGTCTAATTTTCCATTACTTCATGGAAGAAAAACAGGCTTGCATCCTTGATTTGGTGCACTCAAAAGTCTACTTGATCCACTATTTCACCTACTAGAAATAACTATTTTGAAGATATTTCTGGTCGTTTAGTCCCATTCCTCTCTTCATTGCTTAAGCGCTTCTTTTCTCTCTGGTTGAACCATCACTTTAATTGAACTTGCCTTTGGAATCATCCATGTTGCTTCTTTGTCCTTTATAGCCCTTCTTGTCTAAGTCTTTTGGGGGTCCTTTCTACGTCTTTGATAAGTGGCAAGTTCCGTTATTATGAAACTCATTAGAAACTTAAAGAAAATGGGATCTGTTGGTTGAATATTTTGTCGATCAGCGTACTGATAAACAAAATAGGTCTGATCAGCCAAAGTAGGAAGATTAGTCACTTAAATGTGTAGGTTTACCACATCAGAAGGTGACTGATCTCTCCTCTCATCAAAGTGAGGTTCCCTATAGGTATGTTATATATATATATATAAATAGAAAATAATACTCAAGGGTAGGAAAAACCATCCATCTCTCTTTCTTCAGAGATGATGTGTGTAAATCAAAGGAAAAACTCAAGGGAAATGACAGACAACACTTCTCTTCTTTCAGAAGTACTATTCAACAAACCACAAGAATACTCCTGGTAGTAAATTCAAAATGTAGCAAAGGATGTAATAACCAGCAAATCGAGATGCAGCACAAAGTCTCCACCTGAATTGCTCAAGAGTAAGATACGAAGGACAATGAGGGCACAAAGTCATCCCAAGGTCCTTTACACAAAAATGAAAAGAAAACACACTAAAGGCAATTATGGGGGCACAAAGTCTCTCCACACTTGACTCTTCAAGTCACCTTCCTGACTATTGTCACTAATTCTACTTGTTGAATTAAAGGAACATAAGATATATTAAGGAAAAAGACATAAGAATAGTTTCCCCAACAATAAAGATATCACAGCATAAAGTCTAAAAAATCACTTGCTTTCTTATTCCAATAACAAAATATGATCAACAAACTGAGCTCAAAGTCTCATAAGTGCCTTTCAATTTGGGCAAAGTTTCATTTTGATTATCAAAAAGAGATCCATTTACAATATAAGAGAGTCCCTTAAATAGCCTTTTCAAGAAGGACTTGGGAACAGTAACACATCATGTTGCATTGAAATCTGTTAAGAAGATAGGCTGGAACTTAGGGGCATTTACGCATTTGATTTTATCAATGTAGAGAAGCAAGTCACGCTATTGAAAGTTTGCAACTTTCAATGTCCACTTGGTGATCTGATCCTACTTTCATCATTCCTCCTTTTTTGGTTAATTGAATCGGGTCTTGGATTTAATTTGCTATTCTATTCCTTCCTTTATTTCTACTAGTCTTGGCCTTAAAGCCTATGAATGAATTTAGGTCTGTAGATTCAAAGGATCAACGACTATTTTATGATCTTTAAAATTGACGTTCACGCGTCTGTCACTATGTTTTCAATAGCTAGTTCACTGTGTTGAATTTGACGTCTTTGGGCATGTCACCCCTTGGTCTTTCTTCAGCTTTTCTGTTTGGCACTTTCCTGGAAAGAATCTGCCCTTTTGGGCCTTAAGAAATGATCTACTTTGGGTCGGGAAGAGCCCTTCACAAGGGTATCTGCCCTTTGGGCGGTCTTTGAATAGCCTTCAGGCTTCTTATTTTACATCTTCTCGAAGGGAAGGTGACTCTTCAATTTGGTAGCTGAGAGTCCCCCACAAGGGCACCTGCCCTTCAGGGTCCTTCGGTGGCCTTCGCCTTAGAGGTCTCTCGCAGCCTTTTCCTTAGCAGACTGTCTCTTAGGCTTTCTCCACGGGCATTATTCCCGTAGTCACTTCTTGAATTCTTTCAGACTTTTTGTTCGAAGGAATTCTTTCAAACAAAAGTCTGAAAGAATTATGCCTTAGACTTTTTCAAATGCCTTAAATAAAAATCTAAAAGAATTTACCTTTGTGGCCTTCTTTGAAAATGACCCTTCTGAAGGGTATTTTTGTCGACCAAGTGCCCTCCGCAAGGGCACTTGTCCTTCAGGGGGCCTCTTTGAACTTTCTGAGTGAACCGCTTGGTTGAACCAAGCCATTGAACCAAATGTTGAACTGCTCTGTTGAACCACTTCGTTGAACGAAGGCAATGAACCGCTTGGTTGAACCAAGCCGATGAACCAAGCTTTGAACCAAAATGGTTCAAGCCTTTGAACCAAGTGGATGAACTAAGTCATTGAACCATTTGTTTGAATTAACCGTTGAACTAAGTTTTGGTTCAACGGTTGAAACAAAGCCTTTGAACCATGTGTTTGAACCTGCCTTTGAACCAAAAGACATTGAACCAACCGTTGAACCAAGATTTGGTTCAACGGTTCAAACAAATCCTTGAACCAACTGACAAACCATTTGATTGAACCAAAGGATGAACCAAAGCATTGAAACAAAGTGGATGAACCACTCGAGTGAAACAAAGCATTGAACCGCTTGGTTGAACCAAGCCATTGAACCATTCCTTTGATTGAACCTGTCGTTGAATCGAAAGCATTGAACCAATTGAACCTTGAACTTGTTGAACCTTTGAACCAAAGTGGTTCAATGGTTGAATGGTTGAATGGTTCAAGCCTCTTTTTCTTGAATGGTTACCGATAGACATTTTTGATTGAACCAAGGCACTGAACCAATCCCAAAAATGACCAAGTGTTAGAAACTAATTCTTTTGGTTGAACCTGCCTACAGAACCTATGAAGCCCATAGAAATGAACCTACCTGCAGAGTCCGTAGAAATCAATTCTATAGAAACCAACCTATAAAGCCCATTGAACTTGGCTTGCAGAGTCCGTAGATTTTCTCTTCTTACAGAGTCCATAGATTTAAGCCTATAGAGTCCATAGATTTAAGCCTGAAGAGTCCGTAGATTTAAGCTTGCAGAGTTCGTAGATTTTTGAGAAGCTTGAAAATTGAGGAATTTGAATGCCCAAGACAAATTTGAAAAAGGGAAGAGACAATTTTGGTCTGTAGGACCAAAATAGTTCAAATGTTGTCCCAAAAATGAGTGATATTTTTTGGGGGACAACAGCTGGCTCTAGTTGGGGAACTTCTGTCAATTACAAAAAGAATTGAAGGGAGTAGAATCCAGAATCTCCAGTGTCTTCATGTGTACCATTGGGCTATGGAGTCATTCTACCCAGAAATGGAAGGCATCAAAAATGAAAATAAAAAAACAAAATAGAATTAAAACACTATACAAATATACATATGTACATATGGAATGATTTGATACTTCAAGAATTGAAGTATTTTAGATGCTACTTCTTGGGAGATAGTGAAAATAGTGCTCTATTCTGATAAACCAACAAGAAGACATTTTGCCTCTAAAAATGGTGATGGGCGAATGGAGATCTCCACCATGGAACCAATTTTTTGCATCTTCCTCTTGGCCTTTTCTTCTTCTTATTCCAAGGTAGGACGTGGTCTTCAAACTAAAAACCATAACTCCTTACTCTCCCTACAAAGGGTTCCTTTACCTGATTTTGATTTGCAGCAACATGGTCCATTACCATAATTGATTGTTCGTCTGGTTTAGTCCAGCATATGATTGGATTGTCCATATCAAACTCCTGACAAATTATCAACTTAGCATCTCCTTTGATGTGAAGGAGTTTGATCTCTTCATCTTGATCAATCTTTAATCCGAGCAACAGAGATTCACATCCAGCTATGTTTTTGGTGTTGCTGACTTAAAAATTGCATGAAGGAAGAATATCTCCTTAAGGAGATATCAACACAGTCCTAACTTCATCATTGGTGGAAGAATTGCCTTCATTGTATTTCAAGATCGAAGCATCATCAAAAGCTGATCTCCTATCAGATTTATCTTCATTAGAGATGGAAGATCCTTCCTTGTACTGCACCATACCAATTCTCCTAAAGTCTTGTTTGGATCAAATCTTAGATTGCCAGCTATAGGACTTTCATCTGTAGAAACATGAACATCCTCTATGGTAAAAAAATAATTACCCCTACCTGAAGACTCAAACAAAATTTGTGCTGTTGGGGCTGATGTTTGGGTGACCACGTATTTTGCCTCCTTTTCAGGAAACAATCTCTTCATTACGCCTTGGACAGGGATCCTTGCTTCAGACAGGTCGATGCTCAATTCTCCTCCCACATCCTTATAAAAATTTTATCCAAGCAAAATGCCATAGGATGCTGGGACATCAGCCACCAAGACAGTCATCTTGATTCTCTTGTCTGGAAAAGCTGCCAATGCAAATTGGGCATCTTTGACTTGCCCCAGTAGTGGTACTTGCTTGTTCTCTATGGAGAAACATCTCCCAAATGTCTTGGTTAGTGTGAGGCCTAGAGACTCAGCTACTTTAGGAGGCATGACATTGTCAAATTCCCCATAATTAATGATGCAATTGTTGAGCTGATAACCATTTATTAACAGGGAAACATAGAAAGGTTCTATTTTTGCAGGGGTAGCTAGAGGAGTAATGACAAGATTATTTAGAATGGGCATGTTCTTTGGAGAATCAAGAATTATTTTATTAACCTCTTGTCTTGCAGGGATGGTTTGGTTCTTGACACATTGGACCAACCTATCCAATTGATTGGGATTGGACTGCAAGTATTCAAACTCAGACATTTGTATTTTTGTCTTTTTGACATGATTGATTATGTCAGATGGCTGAATTGAGCTAGGTACAGAGAAAGGTACTTCAAATTTTTGAGTTTTAGGAGCGATTGGAGGTGGGCTAGTTTGTGAATTTGAATTAGAAGGGGAAGGCAAAATTAATGTATTTGCCTTTTGGGTGATTACTAGATCCTTTGACTGAAAAGGTAGAATGGTTCCATGCTTAGCAATCATGACTACTGGCTGTGGTTGCTCTTTTATCTTCCCTTTATTAGCTTGCTGGACTGATTGGTTTTTAGACCTGGTAAACACTACATATGATCCATCAAAAGCTTTTCCTTTGCTTTTGAGTTCATCCTAGTAGTTCAGGAAACCAATGTGGGAGTCGCCAGCTGATTCTTCTTGATTGTCTTCAAGGAGATCAACATCATTTTCTTGATTCAATTCAGGCTGGAAAGAGAACTCTGATTTTGCTTCAAGATATCCCATTGCTGAATTGGTTGGAGGAGCTTCCAGGGCAAGTTTCCCTTGTGGGGGAGGAAGGCAATTCTATTTCCCTTGATTCTTGGTAGCATTGCCCTGATATGATTAATTTGGAAATGTCCTTCTTGGCATATCTCTATATGAAGGAGCAGAAGACATTCCTTGCACCATTTTCTTTTTCAAGGCTAGCACTTCATTTTCCAGCTTTTACACCATTGAATCAGTGGTGCTTGTAGATGCATATTCAAAAGATGATGAAGATCTATTTCTGTTTAGATCTCTTCTTAACTTTCCTGCTAAGATGAGATCATCTTCTATCTCAGTGGCCAAAATTTGAGCTACAGCAAGATCTATTTGACCAGCACGTCTCAAGAGAAAACTTATTTCAGGTAACTAAGAATTAATGAAAAAACATTTGATATTCTCAACTGTAAGTTGAGTTATTACAGGAATTCTATTTCTCAATTTGTCAAATTTGGCTATGAAATCCCTCATAGGCTCATGAGGCTCTTTTTTCATCTGTGTAAGTTGAGCCAAAAGTGCATGTGCATCTTTTGTAGGTTTGAATCTAGCTTCAAACTTATCTTTGAGAGTATTCCAATCAGTTACTGATCGAGCCTATAGATGATAAAACCAATCTGTAGCAGCACCTTGTAATGTTTCTACAAATAATCTGACTACTACATCTTCAAATTCTACTCTGATTACTCCACAAGCTATGCTAAAGGCTACAATGTGTTCATCAGGATGAACTTTCCCATCACCATAAAATTTGGGGAAATTCTTCCTTGAACTGTGTGGAAGCTCATGTAGAGGTGGAGTAAGATTGAGAGGACCAAAAGCATTACGCCAGGGGCCTTGAACATCCATTGTAGGATTATGAAAAGGAGGGATAACAAATCTTAGAGGGGTAATTATTGGCAAAGCTTTATCAATAGTAGAAGTAGATACTTCATCTGGCAATGGAGATCTGACTTTAGTAAGAGGAAAGCTCTTGGTTTATTGGAGACGAGATGGTGAAGGAAATAAATCAAAATCACTTTGTTGTACCAACTTGAATACAAGGTCAACAATACCTTTAGCCCTTTGGCTTCATGTCTACCTTGAATCTGCCAGATTGTGAAACAAAAATGGAAAAGAATTGACCTTGCTTCAGTTTGAAGCTTGAGGCTTTAAACTGCGCACTCTTTCCTAGTAGCTCTGGTTTTGTAGACTGGATAAAATAGTGGAGGTGGAGGAAGATGGTAAGGCTTTAAATGGATAATGGGTAAGACGTGAAACAGAGTCACCAGAGTCTATAATGGATAAGGGTTATAATGATAATGGGTTATATCCCCAACAGAGTCACCAAAAACTATTGGTTGAATATTTTATCGATCAACATATTGATAAACAAAATAGGTCTGATCAACCAAAGTAGGAAGATTAGTCATCTAAATATGTAGGTTTACCACATCAGAAGGTGACTGATCTCTCCTCTCATCAAGGGGAGGTTCCTTATAGGTATGCTATATATATATAAATAAATAAAAAATAATACTCAAGGGTAGGACAAACCATCCATCTCTCTTTATTCAGAGATGATGCATGCAAATCAAAGGAAAAACTCAAGGGAAATGATAGACAACACTCCTCTTCTTTCAGAAGCACTATTCAACAATCCACAAGAATACTCCTGGTAGTAAATTCAAAATGTAGCAAAGGATGTAATAACCAACAAATTGAGATGCAGCACAAAGTCTCCACTTGAATTGCTCAAGAGTAAGATACGAAGGATAATGAGGGCACAAAGTCATCCCAAGGTCCTTTACACAAAAATGAAAAGAAAACACACTAAAGGCAATTATGGGGGCACAAAGCCTCTCCACACTTGACTCTTCAGGACACCTTCCTGACTACTGTCATTAATTCTACTTATTGAATTAAAGGAACATAAGATATATTAAGGAAAAAGACATAAGAACAATTTCCCCAACAATAAAGATATCACAGCACAAAGTCTGAAAAATCACTTGTTTTCTTATTCCAATAACAAAATATGATCAACAAACTGAGCTCAAAGTCTCAGAAGTGCCTTTCAATTTGTGTTAGGTTGTGGAGCTAAAAGCTTCACTGATGCAAATAGAGGAGAAGGTTGCTAGGAGTTGCTGAAGTGTCACAGACACCAGTGTCGGTCAGGCCAACTGACGTCGGCAGGATTAGACAGGGATAGCAACCAACATCGATCAGAGATCGACCGACATCGGTCACCTCTAGGCAGATAGGGACCGACATCGGTCAATTGTGCGGTTCAAACCACGAGTGTTACGGGAAGTTAGTTAACGAACCAAGTGTTTGCATGTCAAGAGCCAAATTTAGACTAGAAGCTGTAGATCTAATTATTGTAATTAGATGTCTAATTATTGTTTGCATGAGATCTACTTAAGAGACTCATGGGTTGTATTGTAAGTTGTTCTAGTTTGAGTTGAGCAAAGTTAGCTCCTTCTGTGTGTGAGGTGAGCAAGGGTGTTCCTCTTAATTCCACAACAGTACCAAGGTGGGTGCTGGTTTTGGAGAGTCAACAAGATTCTTCAGGGGTGTAGGATCTTGGTCAGCAGGTGTGCATGGCTACTTTAGGAGATCTACATTGTAAGTAAGATCATTGATCTGTAGGTGTATGTGTGTGCATGATCCAGGTTTGCAGGTGTGTAGAACTAGATTGATTTATAGGTGTGCAAGATCAAGGAGGACAACAACACAACAGGGAGCAGAATCAGGTAGGATCTACTTGGAGTATAGTGTGTACTCAAAAAGAGAGCAAAGAGGAAGGTAAGGCAGTTCCTTCCATAAGTAAGATCATTTGAGGTGCAGGTTGTTGTAGGTTCAGGGGAGATCTACTTGAAGTATGATTGTGTACTTGGAGTGTGTGGAGCACTTGTGGAGTGCATGGAGCACAGGAGTACTGGCAGTAGTGGATACTGACTGGTTGGAGGTGAACACCAACTCTATGTTTGAGTTGTGTGTTGGGACCGTAAAAGAGAGAGCTTTGAAGAAAGAAGTACTATACACTTGAGGTGTGGGAAGCCTCTATAAGGTGGAAGAGTGTGGTGGCTCTTTATTGTATTCTTTTTTAGATGAGTATTAATACAAGTTATGTACTGTCTCTCATATTCTATATTATTTCTGAATTCTAGTTACTTGTTGATTCTAGTTAATTCCGCATATTAAGTTTCTTGTATTTGGTAATCAATTGTGTGCTTCCATAATTCCCAATAAAGGCAGTGATAGAGTTCTTTGGTTGGGTATCTAACAAGTGGTATCAGAGCTAAGGTTGTAAGGAGCGGTTTTGTGTTTGGTTATAGGTCACTCTCAGGCGTTTCTGATTGAGTGGGAGTATAGCAATGGCAGATCAAAGTAAGCTAAGAATGGAGGAGTTGAAAAGCACAAATGGTCAATTACGGTCCTATGGAAAGAAAGAGCAGGAAAAAGAAAATTGTTGGTTTATAGAAGATTAGCATGAAGGAACTGAAGAAGTAGATGTTCCAGGTGATGTGGCACAAGATGCTCTGGTATGTTTCTTGGATAAAGTTGAATCTTGTTTTATAGATTCTATTGCCTCTTTCCATGCAGTTTGAAATAGAGTATCTTTTCATGGGAAGGTCTTTGGAGACTTTGGAAAGATTTATTTAGGGGCTGGTGTGCCTTGCCAAAGAATTGGCAAAGGGGAAGTGAAGCTGAAATTGTAGGCGGCCAACACATGGGTGTTGAAGGAGGTCATGCAGGTCCCAGGCTTGGAGATGTGGCTAATTTCTTTAGGAAAGTTGGGTGATGAGAGATGCATAAAAACTCTCATAGTGGATGCACTTGAATTAGCTGGTGGTAAGAAAGCAGGTACTCTTTATCTACTTGCTTATATTACTGATTCTTATTTTGTTGCGGAGAGGTGGCTTTGTAGGCTTGGTCACATGAGCAAAAAGGAGATGCATGTTCTTAAGCAGAAGACAGATGTGTTTGATAGACTTAAGAACTGGAAAGCCTTGGTGTTCTTGGAGGAGATGACAGACAGAGACCAGTGGATGGGGCTGGATACTTTTGAGCAGGGTAGTTTGGACATGGGTTTTGATTCAAAGGAGCTCATGGGTAAAAAGTCATCACTCACAGGTGAACACAGGTACCTACATCATTCAGGGGGAACCAGCATCAAATAGACAGACACCGATGTCGGTCATATGCAGATTGAAGCTGGTGATGTCGGGTAGGGTAAGATCAACGTCGATCAAGAGGATCAACATTGGCAATAGGTAAGACCGACGTCAGTCAGGAGGATTGACTTTAGCAACAGGGACACTGATGTCGGTAGGGTCGATAGTCAGGACAAGAGCATGGAAATCGATGTCGGTCAGATGCAGATTGTGTAGTGACCGAGGTCGATCACTGTAATAAATTTTGGATGGATAGCAAGCTGTCAAGGAGTCTCAAATGCCCATATGGAGGATTGAAGGTGGTAAGTAAGCCTCAAATTCGTTGTTCCTTTTCTTTATACTAGTTGTTGACTGCAGAGCAGGAAGGATCCAGGAAATAGTGGGAGCATGGCAGGAATATGATGCAGAACCAAATGAGAGATTTGGTAGGCTTGCCAGCCGGTATGAAAGCACAGAGACAAATGGATTCCTTAGTTGAAGAATAGAGAGAACGGACACGTGAGATAGAAGGCCAGGTCATATGGTCTTGTGGAAGCTGCAGGACAGTGGGACAGGACTGACAGGTGGTACCAGGTGGATGACAAAGTAGGGCTTTAGTCAATGTCAGTATAACCATTGTGTTTGTCTTACCAAGTGGATGATGGTCACAACATTATCCTGTTACTGTATGTGGAGGATGAGCTTGGTGCAGGTTCAGACATATATGGTTTTGTTGAGCTAAGGGTAAGATTAGTTCAGTGGCATGTCATGAGGAATTTGGAGCAGCAAAATTCTTTGGCATGGGAGACATGGAAGATCACAGGTTGATTTTGTCTCTAGTGGGAGCTGATGTGAATCAGGTGTTGGCAAGGTTCATTACGTAGGATGCAAAAATGAAGCACACTAAGGGCTGGACAGTTCAGTGTCTGAAATCACATGAGGTCTGGTATAGACCTGAGTTTGCCCAAGCAATGGGTGCTATCAGAGAGTTAGGAGCCAATTCAGGGAAGTGGGTTCTCAGATATTTGAGAGGGACCAGTAGTAGGTATACATGCAGGGTCAAGACTTCACTACATGGGTTTGTAGGTTCAGATGTGGTAGGGTACTCAGATGATAGGAGGTGCACCACAGGGTGTGTGGTGGTTGGTCTTCAAGATTCATCTTGAAGAGGGATACAAGCCAGGAAATAGATTAGATAGGGTATAGGTACAGGTACAGTGCAACTATTTATCTCCAAGTGGGAGATTGTTAGGTTGTGGAGCTAAAAGCTTCACTGATGCAAACAGAGGAGGAGGTTGCTAGGAGTTGCTGAAGTGTCACAGATACTGGCGTCGGTCAGGCTAATCGACGTCGACAAGATTAGATAGGGATAGCAACTGACATCGGTCAGAGATCGGCCAGCTTCGATCACCTCCAGGCAGATAGGGACCGATGTTGGTCACTTGTGTGGTTTGAACTGTGAGTGTTACGGGTAGTTAGTTAACGAACCAAGTGTTTGCATGTCAAGAGCCAAATTTAGACTAGAAGCTGTGGATTTAATTATTGTAATTAGATGTCTAATTATTGTTTGCATGAGATCTACTTAAGAGACTCATGGGTTGTATTGTAAGTTGTTCTAGTTTGAGTTGAGCAAAGTTAGTTCCTTTAATGTGTGAGGTGAGCAAGGGTGTTCCTCCTAGTTCCATAGCAGTACCAAGGTGGGTGCTAGCTTTGGAGAGTCAGCAGGATTCTTCGGGGGTGTAGGATCTTGGTCAGCAGGTGTGCATGGCTACTTTAGGAGATCTACATGGTAAGTTAGATCAGTGATTTGTAGGTGTATGTGTGTGCATGATCCAGGTTTGCAAGTGTGCAAAACTAGATTGATTTGTAGGTGTGCAAGATCAAGGAGGACAGTAACACAACAGGGAGCAAAATCAGGCAAGATCTACTTGGAGTATAGTGTGTACTCAGAAAGAGAGCAAAGAGGAAGGCAAGGTAGTTCCTTCCATAAGTAAGATCATTTGAGGTGTAGGTTGTTGCAGGTTTAGGGGAGATCTACTTGAAGTATGATTGTGTACTTGGAGTGCGTGGAGCACAGGAGTAATAGCAATAGTGGACACTGATTGGTTGGAGGTGAACACCAACTCTGTGTTTGAGTTGTGTGTTGGGACCATAAGAGAGAGAGCTTTGAAGAAAGAAGTACTATACACTTGAGGTGTGGGAAGCCTCTGTAAGGTGGAAGAGTGTGGCGGCTCTTTATTGTATTCTTTTTTGGATGATTATTAATACAAGTTGTGTATTGTCTCTCATATTCTGTGTTATTTTTGAATTCTAGTTACTTGTTGATTCTGGTTAATTCCGCATATTAAGTTACTTGTATTTGGTAATCAATTGTGTGCTTCCATAATTCCCAACAAAGGCGGTGATAGAGTTCTTTGGTTGGGTATCTAACAATTTGGGCAGAGTTTCGGTCTGATTATCAAAAAGAGATCCATTTACAATAGAAGAGAGTCCCTTATATAGCCTCTTCAAGAAGGACTTGGGAACAATAACACATCATGTTGTATTGAAATCTGTTAAGAAGATAGGTTGAAACTTAGGGGCATTTACCCATTTGATTTTATCAATGCAGAGAAGCAAGTCATGATATTGAAAGTTTGCAGCTTTCAATGTCCACCTGGCGATCTGATCCTACCTTCATTGTTCCTCATTTTTTGGTTAATTGAATTGGGTCCTAGATTCAATTTGCTATTCTGCTCCTTCCTTGCTTGCTACTAGTCTTGGCCTTAAATCCTGTGAATGCATTTAGGTCTGTAGATTCAAAGGATCAATGGCTATTTTATGAGCTTTAAAATTAATGTTCACGTGCCTGTCACCATGTTTTCAATGGCTAGTTCGTTGTGTTAAATTTGACATCTTCAGGCGCGTCACCCCTTGGTCTTTCTTCAAATTTTCTGTTTGGCACTTTCTCAGAAAGAATCTGCCCTTTTAGGCCTGAGTAAATGATCCACTTTGGGTCGAGAAGAGCCCCCCACAAGGGTATCTACCCTTTGGGCAGTCTTTGAATAGCCTTTAGGCTTCTTATTTTACATCTTCCTGAAGGGAAGGTGACTCTTCAATTTGGTAGTTGAGAGTCCCCTGCAAGGGCACCTACCCTTTGGGGTCCTTCGGTAGCCTTCGCCTTAGAGGTCTCTTGCGGCCTTTTCCTTAGTGAACTAGTCTCTCAGGTTTTCTCTGCGGGTATTATTCCCATAGTCGCTTCTTGAATTCTTTCAGACTTTTTGTCTGAAGGAATTCCTTCAGACAAAAGTTTGAAAGAATTATGCCTTATACTTTTTCAAATGCCTTAAACAAAAATCCAAAAGAATTTACCTTTGCAGCCTTCTTTGAAAATGACCCTTCTGAAGGGTATTTTTGTCGACCAAGTGCCCTCCAAAAGGGCACTTGTCCTTTGGGAGGCTTCTTTTAATTTTCTATGTGAATCGCTTGGTTGAACCAAGCCATTGAACCATTTGATTGAACCAAATGTTGAACCGCTCCGTTGAACCACTTCGTTGAACCAAGGTAATGAACTGCTTGGTTGAACCAAATGTTGAACCAAGCCGATGAACCAAAATGGTACAAGTTGATGGTTCAATTGAATGAACCAAGTGGATGAACTAAGTCATTGAACCATTTGTTTGAACCAACCATTGAACCAAGTTTTGGTTCAACGGTTCAAACGAAGCCTTTGAACCATGTGTTTGAACCCACCTTTAACCAAAAGACATTGAACCAAATGTTGAACCAAGATTTGGTTCAACGATTCAAACAAAGCCTTGAACCGATGGATGAACCATTTGATTGAACCAAAGGATGAACCAAAGCGTTGAAACAAAGCAGATGAACCACCCGAGTGAAACAAAGTGTTGAACCGCTTGGTTGAACCAAGCCATTAAACCATTCCTTTGATTGAACCCATCATTAAAATGAAAGCGTTGATCCGATTAAACCTTGAATTCATTGAAACTTTAAACCAAAGTGGTTCAATGGTTCAACGGTTCAATGGTTCAAGCCTCTTTTGCTTGAATGCTTGTCGATAGACATTTTTGATTCAACCAAGGCACTGAACCCATCCTAAAAATGACCAAGTGTTAGAAACTAATTCTTTTGGTTAAACTCGCCTGCAGAACCTATGAAGCCCATAGAAATGAACCTACTTGTAGAGTCCATAGAAATCAAGTCTTTAGAAATCAACCTGTAAATCCCATTGAACTTGGCCTATAGAGTCTGTATATTTTCTCTTCCTGCAGAGTCCGTAGATTTAAGCCTACAGAGTCTGTAGATTTAAGCCTGCAGAGTCCGTAAATTTTTGAGAAGCTTGAAAACTAAGGAATTTGAATGCCCAGGATAATTTTTGAAACGGGAAGAGACAATTTTGGTCTATAGGACCAAAATAGTTCAAATGTTGCCCCAAAAATGAGTGATATTTTTTGGGGGACAACAGGATCCACGACACGTCTTACTCGAGCAACTTCAAAAGGGGAACACGGATGCAAACACTTGTTACATTTTAATGAGTCATAACAGGACACATGACGTATTCCACTTAACTTATATAAGCTTTAGAAACCTTTGGGGGTCTTGCGGAAGATGACACGTGGTGGCTTCTGCTTTGCTTTATAATGGACATGTGGTGGCTTCCGCTGCACTTTGTCTTTTTCCATCGGGCATTTTTCTTCAGAAAAAAGTCTAAAGGAATTCCTTCGGGATTTGCCTTAGTCAATTTCCCATGAAAAATACTTATGAAGGAATTCTAATGGCTCTTTCACTTAATAATTTCCTTCAAACAAAAAGTCCAAAGGAAATGTTCTTTATTAGTCTTTGAACAAATCTGAAGGAATTCTATCTTTTTGATTAGTCACTTGGTTCTTCCTTTAAGTTCTGCACTTTATTTGAATTTCAACAGATATTCCCTTACTTTAAATTTGACGTTCATGGGGTTTTCAATGGTTGCTAGCCGCTTGAACCATGTTGAACCTTAAACCTTGAACCTGCTGAAAGTACATTGGTTCATTGGTTCATCGGTTCATTCTATCTCTTTTGTTCCATCGCTTCCTGGTTCAATCACTTTCCCACTTCTTGGTTGAACCATCCATTGAACCACCTATTTTCTACTTCTTTCCTTGACTGAGGCCGCCTTTGAACCATTGAACTTTGAACTCTTTCGGTTCAAGGTTCAATCGGTTCATTGGTTCATCCTTTGTCCATCACTTGTTCTTTCTAAGCTCTTTGATCTTCATCACATTGGTTGAACCTTTGAACCTGTGAACTCGTTGAACCTTTTGGTTCAAGGTTGAATGGTTCAATCGGTTCATTCTTTTTTATTTGGCTAAGTCCTTTTGATCTTTCTAAGCCAAATGCGTTGAACGAAATGGCCATTTGAACCTGTTGAACCATTGAACTCGTTGAACCTTTAAACCAAAGTAGTTCAATGGTTCAACGATTCAATGGTTCAAGCCTTCTTCTCTTTGATGAGTGTTTTGAAGCCGTTGAACCTTTGAAGCAGTTGAACTTATTGAACCTTTGTTGAAGCGCTTAACTCTTGCTGATGACATTGAACCTTGAACCCATTGAACCTTTGAACCTTTTTGGTTCAAGGTTCAATGGTTTAATGGTTCAATGGTGCCTAGAAGCTTGTTGATTGAATTATTTTGATTGAACCAAGGCATTGAAACAGTCCTGAAAATGACTAAGTGTTGGAAACTTGTTCTTTTGATTGAACTCACCTGTAGAAGCCTTTGAACCTATTGAACCTGCTAATCCCTTTACTAAAAAATCTTGAAAAAGAGGAATTTGAAAGCTCAAAACAAATTTTGAGAAGGGAAGAGAGAAATTTTGGTCTTGTAGGACCAAGATAGCTCATATGTTGTTCCAAAAATGAGTGACATTTTTGGGCACCAACAGCTGGCTCCAATTGGGGAACTTCTTTCAGATGAAAACTTAAAACACAACTGAGGGGAGTAGAAAATAGAATATCTAGTACCTTAAAGTGTGCCATTGGGCTACGGAGTCATGCTACCCAAAAAGAAAGGCTCTAAAAATGAAAATGAAAAGAACAAAATAGAACTAAAGACTATACAGATATACATATGTACATGTGAACTTATTTGATACTTCAAGAACTGAAGTACTTCAGACGCTACTCCTTGTGAGGCAAATAAAAGGGGATGCCATCCTTATAAACCAGTAGGAAACCATTTTGTCCCCATAAATGGTGATAGGTGAATGGAGCTCTCCACCAGGAAACTAATTTTTTGCATTTTACTCTTGGTTCTTTCTTCTTTTTTCCCCATGGCAGGACGTGGTCCTCAATTTGAAAATCATAACTCCTTGCTCTCTTGGCAAAGGGTTCCTTTTGCTGATTTTGGAGTACAACAGTATGGTCCACCACCATAGCTTGCTATTCTACTGGTTCAATCCAGCACATATTTTGATTGTCAACATTAGACCCTTGACAAACCATCAGCTCAACATCTCCTTTGGTGTGAAGGAGTTTGATCTCTTCATCCTGAGCAGTCTTCAATCTGAGCAACAAAGATCTGCATCTAGCATGAGTGGAAGAGTTACTGCCATCAGATTCTAAGATCCAAGCATCATTAGAAGCTGATCTTCTGTTAGATTTCTCTTCATCAGAGATGGAATATCCTTCTTGATTTGTACTACACCCTACTAATTCTTTTGATGCCTAATTTGGATCAAATCCTAAATTGCCAGCCACGGGACTTTGATCAGCTGAGACATGAGCCTCCTCTATGGTCAAGGAGTAATTACCCCTACCTGAAGGCTCAAACAAAATTTGAGTAGTAGGGGTTGATATTTGGGTGACCATAATCTTTGCCTTAGACAGGTCCACACCTAGCTCTTTACCAATGTTTAACTGTTTGGGATTGGCTTGGAGGGATTCAAATTCAGTCATTTGAATTTCAGATTTTTTGACATGATCAATCATGTCAAATGACTGAGATGGACTTGGAAGAAAGGATGGAAGTTCATCTTTTTGGTTTTTGGGAGGGGGAGGACTGATCTGTGAAGTTGAAGTAGAAGGTGCAGATATGTTTGATGTACTAACCTTCTTGGAAATCATTGGGTCCTTTGATTGAAAAGGCAGAGTGGTTCCCCGCTAAGCAATTGGAATTGTAGGCTGAGTTCATTCCTCTTTCTTTCTTTATTAGCTTGCTAGGCTGATCGATTCTCAGACCGGGTGAATACTACGTATGATTCTTCAACTGCTTCACCTTCACTTTTGGGTTCATCCTGGTAATTTAAGAAACTGATGTGGGAGTCATCAGTTGATTCTTCTAGATCCTCCCTAAAGAGATCATCACCATTTTCTTGCTCAAACTCATGTTGGAAATAGAAAACATGTTCTGTTTCCAAATATCCAACTATTGAGTTGGTTAGAGGTGATTCAAGGGAAAGGTTCCTCTATGGGGGAGGAAGATGATTTGGTTACCCTTGACTTCTAATAGCATTGTCTTGATATGGCTGATTGGGGAATGTCCTCCTTGGTATATCTTTATATATAGGAGCAAAAGACATACCTTGTGCCATTTGCCTTTTCAAGGCTAGAAATTCATTTGCCAACTTTGTACCATTGGGTCAATGGTGGTTGTGGGTGAGTATTCAAAAGATGAAGAGGGTTTACCTCTATTAAGATCTCTCCTTATCTTTCCTACCAAGATAAGGTCATCTTCTAGCTCAGTAGCCAAGTCTTGAGCAGCCTCAAGGTCTATGTGTCTAGCCCTCTCAACAAAAAATTCCCTTCAAGCAACTGTGAATTGATGAAGAAGCATTTGAGATTCAGAGGTGTCAGCTGGGTGACCATGGAAATCTTGTGCTTCAGCTTGTTGAACTTGGAAATAAAATCCCTCATAAGCTCATGAGGTTCCTTCTTCATCTGAGTGAGCTGGGCCAACAAAGCATGCACATCCTTTGCAGGCTTGAACATGGCTTCAAACTTGGCTTTGAGTGTATCCTAGTCAGTCACTGATCTAACTTACAGATGGTAGAACTAGTCTACAGTAGCACCTTGCAGGGTCTCCACAAAAATCCTGACTACCACATCTTCAAATTCCACCCCTATCACACCACAAGCTATGCTGAAGGCTGCGATGTGTTCATTAGGGTGAACTATCCCATCACCAAATAATTTGGGGAAATTATTTTTTAAACTATGTGGAAGTTCATACAGAGGTGGAGTCAAGTTGAGTGGGCCAGAAGAGTTACCCCAGGTGCCTCAAACAGCCATGATTTAATTATGAAAAATAGGGATAACAAATCTGGGTGGAGTGGTCAGATTGCAAAACAAAAATGGAAAATAATTGGCCCTGCTTCAGCTTGAGGCTTCAAACTGTGCACTCTTTCCTAGTAGCTCTAGTTTTGTAGACCAGATAAAATAATGGAGATGGAAGAAGATGGTAAGGCTATAATGATAATGGGTAAGACACAAAATGGAGTCACCAGAGTTTGTATAATGGATAAAGGAAGGAACGGCTTCAATTTAAAACTTGAGGCTTTAGATTGTACATTCATCCCCAGTGGAGTCACCAAAAATTGTTGGGTGAATATTTTGTCAATCAACGTATTGATCAACAAAATAGGTCTGATTAACCATAACATAAAGATTGGTTGGCTAGTTGTGTAGGTTTATCACATCAAAAGGGGACTAATCTCTCCTCTCATCAAGGGGAGGGTCCTTATAAATACATAGGAGCTATATACTATATAAATAAGTAGAAAATAACACATAGGGGAAAAATAAACCATCCATCTCTCTTCTTTCAGAGATGATGCTCACAAATAAAGGAGAAAATTCCTAGTGGAAACACTGAAGGCACTTCTCTTATTTCAAAAGTTTTTTTTAGGAAACAACAGGAGTTTCTTTCAGGTGGTAAAAGTAACCAAAAGTGCAGAGTAACCAACAGCTTGAGATGTAGTGCAAAGTCTCCACCTCGACTACCCAAGAGTGAGATACGAAGAACAATGGGGGCACAAAGTCATCCCAAGGTCCTTTACATATAAACAAAAAATAAACACACACTGAAGACAACTATGATAGCGTAAAGTCTGAAAGTAGCTGGCTTTAGGACATCTTCCTGATTACTTCCACTAGTTCTGCTTGTTAGATCAAATAAACAAGAATGCTCCTAGGAAATAGACATAAGAATAATTTCCTAAAATAGCACAAGCTATAATATCACAAAGTCTACAAGTCACTTGCTTTCTCATTCAAATAAAATAATATGAACTACAATCTGAGCTCAAAGTCTCAGTATTCACCTTTTAATTTGGGTAGAGTTTTACTTCTGTATACGGGAAGATCTCCCTAAAACAATAAAAGAGATTACAATATATTGTGCTCCCAAAAAGACTTGGGTGCTTGTTTTCATGAAAAAGGCCCATGATGAATTGAATGCCTTCAATCCGCTTTTAGTTCTGTCTTGAGGGACCATGTTGAGAATAGTGCATTGCCATAACTATGGTGTGTCCATTCCTCGAATATGTTTCTTCTTAGTATGGACTGTCTGGTCCTTTTCCTGATGTCTGTGCAGCTGTCCAATTTGCCATTACTTCATGGAAGAAAAATAGGCTTGCGTCCTTGATTTGGTGCACTTAGAAGTCTACTTGATCCACTATTTCACCTACTAGAAATAACTCTTTTGAAGATATTTTTGGTCGTTTGGTCCCACTCCTCTCGCCACTGCTTAATCACTTCTTTGCTCTTTAGTTGAACCATCGCTTTAATTGAACTTGCCTTTGGAATCATCTATGTTGCTTCTTTGTCCTTTATAGCCCTTCTTGTCTAAGTCTTTGGGGGGTCCTTTTTGCATCTTTGATAAGTGGCAAGTTTCGCTATTATGAAATTCATTAGAAACTTACGAAAAATGGGATCCATGACATGTCTTACCTGAGCAACTTCAAAAGGGGAACACGGATGCAAACACTTGTCACATTCCACTAAGTCATAATAAGACACATGACGTATTTTGCTTAACTTATAGAAGCTTTAGAAACCTTTGGGGGTCCTGCATAAGATGACACATGGTGGCTTCCACTCTGCTTTATAATGGACATGTGGCGGCTTCAACTGCACTTTGTCTTTTTCCATCGGGCATTTTTCTTCGAATAAAAGTTTGAAGGAATTCCTTTGAGCTTTGCCTTAGTCATTTTCCCATGGAAAATACTTCTGAAGGAATTATAATGACTTTTTTACTTAATAATTTCCTTCAAAAAAAAAGTCCAAAGGGAATGTTCTCTGTCAGTCTTTGAACAAATCCGAAGGAATTCTATCTTTTCGATTAGTCACTTGGTTCTTCCTTTAAGTTCTGCGCTTTATTTGAATTTCAATGGATATTCCCTTACTTTAAATTTGACATCCGTGGGGTTGTCAATGGTCGCTAGCCGCTTGAACCATGTTGAACCTTAAACCTTTGAACCTACTGAAAGTACATTGGTTCATTAGTTCATCAGTTAATTCTATCTCTTTTGTTCCATCACTTCCTAGTTCAATAACTTTCCTGCTCCTTGGGTGAACCATCTATTAAACCACCTATTTTTTGCTTCTTTCCTTGACCGAGGCTGCCTTTGAACCTTTGAACCCATGAACCATTGAACTTTGAACTCTTTCGGTTCAAGGTTCAATCGGTTCATTGGTTCATCCTTTATCCATCACTTGTTCTTTCTATGCTCTTTGATCTTCATCACACTGGTTGAACCTTTGAACCTGTAAACTCATTGAACCTTTTGGTTCAAGGTTCAACAGTTCAATCAGTTCATTCTTTTTTATTTGGCTAAGTCCTTTTGATCTTTCTAAACCAAACATGTTGAACCAAATGGCCATTTGAACCTATTGAACCATTGAACCCATTGAACCTTTAAACCAAAGTAGTTCAATGGTTCAACAGTTTAATGGTTCAAGCCTTCTTCTCTTTGATGAGTGTTTTGAAGTTGTTGAACCTTTGAAGTGGTTGAACTTGTTGAACCTTTGCCGAAGTGCTTAACTCTTTTTGATGATGTTGAACCTTGAACCCATTGAACCCTTGAACCTTTTTGGTTCAAGGTTCAACGGTTCAATGGTTTAATGGTACTTAGAAGCTTGCTAATTGAATTCTTTTAATTGAACCAAGGCATTGAAACAGTCCTAAAAATGACTAAGTGTTGGAAACTTGTTCTTTTGATTGAACTCGCCTGTAGAAGCCTTTGAACCTGTTGAACATGCTAATCCCTTTATTGAAAAAGCTTGAAAAAAGAGGAATTTGAAAGCTCAGAACAAATTTTGAGAAGGGAAGAGAGAAATTTTGGTCTTGTAGGACCAAGATAGCTCATATGTTGTTCCAAAAATGAGTGACATTTTTGGGGACCAACACATCTAAAGTCACAAGCATACATTAAATACCAGACACATAAGTCATTGCACACAACTAATTATCATTATTTTTCTATGAAATTCCACAACTATTAGGAAACATCCCATTGAGTTGCACAAATAAGATCTCAATCTCTACCTTCAAAATTTATAGTTGGTACTCATATATGGTAAATATTCCTTCATGATTTAATTGCATGGCTCTCACAATCTCTACCCTTGCATTGTAGAGTATTTTTATGTAGGCATGGGAAACATCTAGATTGAAAAACTTTATTTCAGCATCCATCTTCTCATCCCTCAATATGAGAAGTGTACATTACAAATTATCAACCTCTCTAATATTATCAACCAGTGCACTTTTCAAATTCCTAACCTTTATCCTTGAATTATCAATAATTTCAAATAAAAATTGGTTTTCCCTCTCGAGTGATTATTTTTTATAGCCACTAGTGATAACTGCAAACCAATATGTTCTTTTGCACCCATTACATTCTCAGATCTTATCCTTGTGAGAAGTTATTCCATGCCCTCGGGTAATTGGGAAGCCACATTATCATTTATATTCAGCACTTCATCTACAAAAATACACATGGAAGTCAATAATAATATTCACTTTTTTTAGCGGTTATAAATAAAAAAGTCATAAATAATGGTCCGTTAGATTAATGCTTTGTTTAAGACTATGGAAAACATAAGAACATCCAAATGTTTTAGATTATGAATAATTTATTTACGCACATAATTTTCTAACTTAAATTGAAATAATAAATTATCCCACTGTTGAAAAATGAGAAAAGTAGGCAAGTGAAATGAAAAGTACTAAATGTTGTAGACATCCAATTCTAGCCACAATTGGCTTCCGACCAAACTTTAAATTGATTCCTACCAACCATTGCAAATTAATCCTAAGAATCATTAAACATTCCAATTTTTGCCATGCATAATTCATCAAGTCTTAGAATCACATTGAAACATCCCTATTTGGGATACTAGCCTGTATGAAATAATAACCTCTCATAGATTCTTCCCTAATCACCTTGTGACATAACAACTTTTAATTTGGCCTATTGACCCATTAAACAGGGCACTTGATCAAATATTAAAAGAGAAAATTTTTTAATCAAATTGAATCATCTAATTAAACAAAATTAAATGCTTAATTGAATTATCCATTTGAAATTAATGAATATCTAAAAATGGAAATTCCAAAATTCAAAATATCAAGCCTTTTCATCATTGCTTTGATGAGTTGTCAAGCTCCTCCAATATATCCCAAAATATATAATTTGAGAGTCATTCCTAGTACTTGAAATCATAATTACATGAAAACTTTTAACTCAAGTGGAGTTAGTCGCAACTCACCTAGGCTTAGTTTGAACCCATTCCATGTTTAAACTCAACCTTAACTCACCTTGGATGAGACTTAATTCTTGAGGCTATAAATACAAAGCCATACCCATTAATGTTTAAGCTCTTTTGGTGTAAAGTTATTATGCCTAAATGTATTCAAAGTAATGTAGTGTTATAATGTTCAAATTCATAAGCCAAACAATCAAGCCAAGGTGCCAATGAAAGGTGAAGCCAACAAAGATCAATTGATGAATATTTCTTGATGCAAAAGCTTAGAAAGCCACTTTAACAAGCCATTTGAAGCTCCAAAGAAGGTAACATAAGGTTTTCTTTTATGTTTTAGTTATGTTTTCATATGCATGCTTTTTACCTATACTCTCCCTAGTGTCTAGGCTAGAGGTGTTAAGATTTTAGTATGTTACTTTGATTTTTTTTATTAAACTAACACTAGACTAATCTCCCCTCTATGTATTCCTTGTTCACATCATGGCATGCCTTGTGGGAAACTTCATAGTCTAGTTCCTATCATTTTCACACCAACCACTAGCTAAGAAGAAGACCCATTTACCAATGATAAATCTTGGTTGTACATTGATAAACTAGTTGATTACTATAATATGCCAAATATCCCATTCCTAACAGGATCATAGAGAATCAAGCCTATGGAAGAAGAGGCCTCAGGCCAAATCAATAGGGAACTTTTGAGATAATTTTTATAAATTGGTACAAATGAACCCATGATCTCAGATTTAAACAAACTAGGGGTGACCCCACATCTATTATTTGTGTTCCAATGCCAACGTCTAGTGATGAAGATGTCAATAGTGAAGTAAAGTTTGATCATAGTATTTATGAGGACCTTGCCAACACCAATATGTTTGATACCTATGCCATTTTTACACTATATATCTTGGGACCAATAAGTATCCATAGTGCGTATAGATGAGTTCAAGAATGATGAGGCATTTTATGATTTCCTAGGCCTAAGAAATAATGTTTTATTGGGAGACCATAAACAAGGGTTCTCTATCAAACTAGATCATGTAGCCTAGTTTGGAGAATGAGTGAACACCCTTATCCACAAACAAATAAATAAAAGATTTAGGTCCTAAAGTGAAAACTTCTTTGAGATGCTTTTAGACCAAGGTAAAATTAAAGAGAAAGGCTAGTCTTTTGGTGAAAACTTATTTTAGGCACCATCAGAAGAGGGTGTTCATCTTGTTTTAAACATAGCTCGAGAGACCACCAACAATGATCTTGATTTTGGGTTCGAGTTCAATTTTTAATATCAACATGCCTTTGATCAAATTATTCACAAATTTATGACAACATTTGTAACATGGCCATCCCTGCCATTGGGAGATTCTGATTCATCTTGTTTAGGAGAACTTGAAGAGTCGGTCCAAATAGAGGACTTTGTTGTTGTAGGCCAATTAAAATCATTTCCAACCAATTTATAAGATGGTTCAACTTTCATAGTAGAAGACACCATAAAAGTCAACATCGAGACTCTAGATGACTAAACTGGATTAAATTAGGCATGTCCCTTACTAAGGAGGAATCTGAAATCTTTACATCCCTTTTGAGGGAATTTTTTGACATCTTTACTTGGGCTTATTCAGACATGCCAGGTTTGGACCTTGCCTTAGTTATACACCACCTTATTGTACATCCTGATGACAAACATGCAAAACATAAATTATGCAATTTGCGTTCTCATATTATTGTATTAGTAAAGAAAAAGTTGGAAAAACTCTTAGAAGTGAGATACATCCAATTGATCGACTACTCAGAGTGGATCTCAAATGGTCTACCTATCAATAATAAGTGAGAAGGAATCAAAATATACAATAATTTTAGAGATATAAACAAGGCCTACCCTAAAGATGACTTTTCGCTGCCAAATGTTGACATGATAATTGACTCCAAAAGGGGGTACACAATGCTTTAACTAATTTATGGATTTTTAGGGTTTAACCAGATCTAGATTGTGTCAAAAGACCAATACAAAATAACATTCAAAACTCCATGGAGAATGTTTTGTTACTAGGTTATGTCATTTGGTCTCAAGAATGTTGGGGACACATATCAAAGAGTCATGAATGTCATATTTCATGATGATGCATGACATTGTTGAGGACTATGTCAATGACATATTGGGTAAATCTAAGACCAGGTTGATCATCCAACTACATGACAAAGAATATTTAAGAGGCTTCATGAATATAAAGTTAGAATCAATCGTAATAAGTGTATTTTTAGTGTCATTTCAAGAAAATTTATGGATTTCATCTTCTTTTTTAGGGGCATTGACTTTAATCCTACCAAGGTACAATCCATTATCGAGATGCCACCACCTTCCAATTTGAATTAGCACCATAGTTTGCCAGGAAAAATATAGTCTATTAGATGCTTTATATCATAATTGGACAACAAATGCTATCCATTTACACACTTATTGAAGAAGGGTATCACATTTCATTAGGATGAAGATTGCTAGAAATATTTCCATCATCTAAAGGAATATCTTGCCAATCTACCTATTTTATTACTGCCTATGCTAGGAAAGTCATTCTTACTGTACCTATCTATCATAGACAAAGCCTTAGGGGCACTTCTAGCTCAGCATGATGAAAATAGAAAAGAACATGTCATGTACTATCTAAGCCATACACTGGTCACATATGAACACAACTATATGCCTATTGAAAAATCTTGTTTAGCTATGGTCTTTCTAGCACAAAAACTATGACATTACATGCTAAATAACAAGATCATAATTATTTACAAAGTAGATACGCTCAAGTATCTACTATCTAAGATAGATTTTTAAGGCCACATAGATAAATGGACCATTTTTATGAATGAGTTTGAGATCGAATAGTTGACCAAAAGGCCATAAAGGGATAAGTCCTTGTAGATTAGATTATTAAAGCTCCCATTGTAAATACCAAACCCCTTACTTTCCAATTCCAAAATGAGTCCATCATGACCATAATTGAAACACCTCCTAAGGAGCAACACTGGAAGATGTATTTTGATGGATCATTCACCTCACATAGATTAGGGGTAGGCCCATTATTTATAACTCCATGAGGGGATCTTATCCCTAAATCATTTTTTATTTTCTTTTCTTGTACTAACAATATGTTTGAATATGAAGCACTCATCGTAGGGCTTTGCCAAGCAGTATAATGGAATATTCAACATCTCAAGGTTTATTGTGATTCTTAATTAATCACCAATCAGGTTACATACCACTTTCAGAACAAAGATGATAAGTTGGTACCATATAAGGCCATAGTGGACACTCTCAAATATAAGATTACCAATATATAGTTTGAACACATACCTAGAGCTAGTAATAGGATAATGGATGCCATGGCCACCATTGGCTCTTTGATCCATCACATAGATAAGGTAAAAGAATATCAATTCCTCATTGAAAATATTTTAGTGCTTGCTCATGAACCTTTAACCATCACAATGATTTGTGATATTGGTCCTAACTCTATATGGTATTCATACCTCTTTTCCTACCTTCATGACCATATCATGCCACTGAAACTATCATGTAAATAAAAAATGGCCTTTACCCACCAAGCTTCATGTTATACCTTATTTGTCCTAACCCTATAACATCATAGATTTGATGGAAATCTACTTTATTTTTTAAATTCGATAGAAGTAACATTATCATTATGATAATTTCATGAAAGAATATGTGGAGCACACACAAGAAGGGTTGTCCTATCCAAAAATATCCTATGTACCAATTATTATTGGCCAACTATGGATGTAAATATAGCTACATATGTCAAAAGGTGTGATAAATATCAAAGGCATGCCAATCCAATTCATGCCCTAACCAAAACACTAAAGCTAATGCTTAAACCATGGTTGTTTACAATATGGGGACTCAATCTCATTACTTAATATTTTACTAAGTGGGTCAAAGCTATACCCCTCACATGATAAGAAAATAAATTTTCAAGTTCAACTTCAATCATCTCATCTACTGTTATGGTATCCCATACAAAATTATATCTGATAATGGTAGATCATTTAAAAATAAGGATGTCAAAATGATTTATTCTGCATATAATATCACCCAACATTTTTCTACCACATATTACCCACAAGGTAATGGTTAGGTAAAAGTATCCAATAAAACCACTATCAACATCCTTAAAAAGATTGTCAATGATGTTGGTCATGATTTTCATCTCCAAATCTTCTATGTCCTTTGGGCATACTACATTAATTACCGTACCCCAATAGGAGCCACTCTATATTCCCTAGTTTACGACATTGAGGCCATTCTTCCCATTGAGGTCAAATTACCTTCTTTGCATATCTCACTGAAACACATCTTGGATGATGAGGACTAAAGAGTATCTCACCTATAAGAACTTAAATTACTCGATGAAAAATGTATGGCCACTATTAACAAACTTCAATCATACCAAAATAAATTTCATTACCACTATAACTGGTGGTTCAAATATAGAGAGTTTGATCTTGGGGATCTTGTTCTCAAATAAAACCAAAAGAATACCATGACCGAGAAGAAAATGAAGGGAAAGTTCAAACCCAACTAGATAGGCCCCTATATCATTGATGTAAATTATGGATCTAGAGTATATAGGTGCACTACACTAGACAAGGATGAACTTGATGAGCCACTAAAAATCACACACTTGAAGTATTAATTCTCTTGAGAGACCTAAAGTATTATCTATGAGGTTCCTTTTCATCATACCATACTATTAACATTCTTATTTGTACCATACCATCTACTGCTCTACCATACCTTCACTATCAATCAAAGTTTTACCTTATCGTATACCATTCTACCATACCTTATATATTGACCAAAGTTGTTTTTACCCTCCCTACCCAACCTATTTAACCTTGGTTATGTTCTATTGGTTCTTTGGGAACCTTTAACAAGGGAATTAAGATCAAGTTTCAAAATTTGATTTAGAATTTTTGATAGAGACAATATTTTGGACCAGTACACTAGTGGTTTTATAGTTGCATCCTTCATTTCTTTTCATTTATTTTTGAGTGTTCTTAATTATAACTACCTTTGGGAAAATTAGTATCCCATTATGTGTTACCAATTATAACTACTTTTGAGCAAATTAGTATCATTGACCTATGCCATTATTTCCTAATTATAACCATCTATGGTAAAATTAGGAACAACATGTTTATCATGCCTTGAATTCCCACTTTTCCATACCTATGTCATATTATGCCATTTGCCTAATTTGTGAGCTTGCTGATACTTATTTGGATTCCTCTAGTATAAGGCAAAACTAAAGTGACTTGAGGTTGTCTTTGGACTATGTAGGAAGTTCTTGATTCCCATTAAGGTCAGTTCAATCACCCTTTTCCATGCTCTCTCCATTTTGTGAGCACTTTCAGTTTGAATGCTCTCACCATTTTGTGAGTTAGATCATTTAGTATATCATCATCCTTTATCAAGTTGAGATACCCAATAAACTCCAAAAACATTGGTAAAATATCTATAAAATCCTAAACACCACCAAATCTACCACTTATTTGCCTTAAGGATTCTGGGACCCCCAGTTATTTCACAAGAAACCACTAGTCATTTAGTTTTAATGGAAAGTGTTGTCATTGATTTCATGTGTTCATTAATTTCAAAGGTAATGACAAAGTGGTGATGTCATGATGATGATAAGTTTGAGCCTAAATTTGGGTTAGGCAAGTTTTAGATGCATATTGAGCTAAGTGTGTTGGCATAGGCTTGATAGCCTAGTATGTAAGCATGGATATTTAGTATATGATTGGATAGGAAGTTGATGGATGTTATAGATGATAAGATCATGTTTCAGAGGTACTATGGGGTGTCAATAGTGCTTAAAATTCTTATGGGAATGCATGGTGTTCATTTGGTTCTTCATTATGCTCATCTAGGCATAATTGGCTCTGTGACAAAAAAATCTAAGTAATCATTTTAAAAACATCACCATTTCCATGTATGGATGAATCAGGGGGAGTTGGTCATATGGGTGTGATCACATTAGTCCCAAGTTTATATGGTCCAAGTTTTAGGTAATGCAGTCAAGCAGATTTAAAGATATAACTATGCAAAGTTGGCTTCCCAGATAGTTTGCAACGGTTTCCCATACTTAGCCAAATTTGAAAAAGAGATCTAATAGTGCACATTTAATCACATCACAGATCAATGGTGTGAAATGAATCTAATCTTAATGTCTATGTTCAAGAAGAATTGAGTAAGTAGTTTGTTGGCATTATATCTCACACACGTAAAGGTTTCAGGAATAGTTCATTACATGGATGGATTCCCCTATGTGAGTTGATCATGTGGTTCAATTTTTAGGACATGAAATCAAGTGAAACATAAGTTCTTAAGGTTCAAATTTGGCCTTCTAGGCATATTACGGTGGTTCCCATAGTCGATTTTGCATGAAGCTAAATATTGAGACCAAATAAGTATATAAAGGTGAGTAGGTATTCATACAAATATCGATCAATGATGCGTATTAATTCAAAGAGGTAAAAGTGATAGATATTTAATGAGGTTAAATTTTAGGCTACTCTCAAAGAGATCGATGGAGCGTGTTTGTTCTAAACTGCCAAGAAGTAGTGAGATGATGTCAAGTGTATGATGTTTAATAGTGAACAAAGGTAAAGACTGAGCTACTTCTAAAGAGATCAAAAGTATGTGGTCAAAGTTGTTATAGATCATGAGATGAGGTCATATTTCTAGTTTTTTAACAAAGGTAAAGACCAAGCTACTTAATAGTGATCGATGATGTGTATGAGGTCAAGATTGCTTGAAAGCACGAGATGAGGTCAATGTCTTTGAGGTTTAACATTTAGATAGTGTAGCTCTATGAGTTAAAGTTTGAGATAATTCCAAATAATATCTAAGGTTAAAGTTTATCTAAGTGATGCAATTACATGGGATGTTGACAAAGTGTTTGAAGTTTAACTGTGACCATTGGAATTTGAATATTTGAGTTTAACGAAGGAAAGGCCAGTGCTTAGCTTTTGAGCCATAACTTTTGATCTATGCAAAAATTAACCATTGTGTAAAAATAAAAGTTATAGAGGAGTTCAAGGCACATATAAATATTTATTTAAGATCTAAATGTTTGTACAGTTAAATTTATTAATATCCAAAGTTTACTATGTGGTTGTTCATGCTTTGCAAGTAACCCAAGAAGGGTAATTAAGTTGTTATTGATGGTTTTGTAATGTCTTAAGATGAACTAAGTGTTGGAGAATACTGTAGACTCCATGAGGACCATATATGTGGATTATGAAGGTTTGATCAATCATATTTAGTATGAACAAAGGCTTAAGAGGTGACTGTGTGTTCACTCATGGTGGTTGTGTGCACATAATGTTATTTGGGTGAATTGAGATTTAGCATAAGGGTGATGTGATGGTTTATATCACTTAAGGAGGACCTATATATTATATGTCATGGGTCCATGTATTTTAAAGTGTTTCTATGTTCTTAATTTGCTCAGAGAAGTGTCAAATAGGTGAATGGGTCTTTATAGGACCTAAAAGATGATTTAGGCCTATTTGAAAGAGGGTTGTGCTTAAAGGTGACCCATGTTATATGAATTAAGGGTGAAGGCATGTGTTGTGGCTGAAAAATAATATTGTGCTTGTAATAATCGAGAAGACTCTATAAAAGGTGGAACCAATGTGATGGTTTCTAAGGTTTGTGAAAGAGATTTGTGTAGAATTGAAGGATATGTGTTGAGAGATAGATAGAGACTTGTATGAGCTAAGTAAAGAGAAGGTGGATGATATGTGGATGAGTTAAGAGGTATTTTAGAGAGAGTACTATGTGGATGATATGTTGGTCATGTCTATTTTGTGATTACAGAGTTGTTGTAGATTTGTTGCTAAGGATGAGTGAAGAAGCTTTGAGAGATCAAGAAGGGTGCTTTGGATGAATCTCCTCTATGAATCAGGGTTGAGAGAGTGTTGAGGATTTAAGAGAGGTGTTATACATTTTGAATCCATTATATTAACTTACAATTATAAATCTAGAATAATTGATTCAATAGGTGTTGTGTGGGTTCTCAACATCTAGAGAAAGTGTGTGATTGTTCAAACTTAGGGGTGGGTGCTCCTTGTGAAGTGAGTACTTCACTAAAAGCATCTCTTATTTGTAATCATCTTATAATACAATTATTCCATATGTTTGTAGGCTTGAGAGTTGGTTTTATTGCCTAAGAGGGTTTCCCTTAGGAACTTTGTGTTGTGTGTTTGATCTTGTATATGCATTGAATGAATGATCTCTCTTATTAATGTTGCTTAATAAAGATAATATATGTTGATTGATTAATAGTCTAAAATATTTGGAATTAAATTTAAGAATATGCTATAATTGATTTACCCCCCTCCCCCCTCTTAGTGATTATACCTTCAATGATTGGTATTTGAGCTAGGACCTTTGTTTCAAGTTTAACCACTTGAAGGTGATCTTAGGTACAATGGAAGACAAAGAGGCTGAGATTTTTATCCAAGGAAGAAACTAAATGTCTAAAAGAAGAGATTGAAAGATTGAAAAACATTGAATAAAGTAATAAATAGACTAACTTCTTTTATATATCATAAGTTGCGTGCAAGCATTGATAGTGTGAAGACACAAATAAGAATAATAGAAGAAAGAGTCAAAAAAATTTAGGTTGTGGTTGATAAAAAGTTGAATCAAAGAATGGATCAATTTGAAGGTAAAATTATGACTTATATTGATGTTGTGTTATCTAAATATAAGAAGAAATCCAACTCTACAAAAGAATCTATGGATGAGATGTCTTGGGGTATTGATGATTAAAAATAAAGGGTGATGAACATGAACAACTTTAGTCATGCTTTAAATGGACATGTTTATATGTGTGATGAAGATGGTCATAGATATAAGGACTGTACTTTCTCTCCAAGAAAAATAAATGAGGTTATCTACTATAACTGCAATCAACAGGGAAATATAACCAAGTATTACAAAAAGGACTATTGGAAAAAGAATTTCAAGTTATTGACATCATCAAATGGTTCAAGAAAGACTCAACCAAGATTCAATTAAAAAAGGACTCAAATCAAGAATCAATATTTGTACAAATTTCATTGCATACTCAAGAGGATGAAAATAATAAATGGTACATAGACAATGGATGCTCAAGTCATATGACTGGAGAAAAGAGGAAGTTTATTTCTTTCAAAAAACATAATTCAGGTTTAGTAAGGTTTGGTGACAACAAATCTATTAACAAAGTTAGGAAAGACTCAATAAGTTTGGATAATGGTCATACTAGAGTTGAAATTGTTCTATATGTAAAAGGTTTGAAACATAATCTTATAAGTGTTAGCCAAATGTGTAAATAGGAAAATATTGTAACTTTTCATGACAAAGGGTGTGAAGTGAGAAGTTCCAAATCTAAAAAATTAGTTTTAAACATTCACAAGGTAGATAACAACTTGTATGTGTTTATGTGTTCCATTAATCCAATAAAGAAAGGTGTTTCATAAATTAATTAGAAGAAAGTTGGGTTTGGCATAAAAGGCTTGGACACCTATATTTTGATAATTTAGTAAGGATGAATTTAAAAGGAATAGTGAGGCATATTCCTAAGATCACTAAGATTCCTCATATTGTCTGCAAGGCATGCCTTCATGGAAATCAAGTCAAAAGAAAATACAAATCCAAGGAGCACTCTACCACAATACCATTGGAGCTGATCCACATAGACCTTTGTGGACCTATGAGAACTCAAGGAATTCAAGGTAATAGCTACTTTATGTTATTAATTGATGAATTCACTAGAATGACTTGGATATTTTTTCTTAAAGAAAAATTAGAAGCTTTTGGAAAATTTAAAGCATTCAAAGCTCTTGTTGAAAATGAAAAAGGATCAAGAATCAAGTGTGTAAGATTAGACATAGGAGGTGAATTTTGGTCTTATGAGTTTGATGAATTTTGTGAGGAACAAGGAATTAGAAGACAATACTCTATTGCTAGGACACCCCAAAAAAATGGGATAGTTTAGAGGAAAAATAGAACTGTCCAAGAGATGACTAGAACCTTGCTTCAAGATTCCAAACTTTCAAATGGTTTTTGGGAAGAGGGTGCTAATATACTTGTATATATATTGAATAGATTTCAAGTTAGAGAAAATGGTGATATGAATCCATATGAGCTTTGTAAAAATAGGGCATCTAATTTTGAAAACTTTAAAGTGTTTGGGAGCAAGTGTATCATCAAGAGAAATGAATAAAATCTTGGAAATTTTGACTCAAGAATGATGAGGGCATCTTCTTGGGGTATTCATCCATAAGTTATACCTATATATGTTTCAATAAAAGAATCCATAGGTTATTGAAAGATCTAATGTGAGTGTTGAAGAGGCAAGTGACATCAATAAGCCTAGCTTGCAGATAATTGACACTATTGACGATGTTATCTCAGATGATGAAGAGGAAGAAGTAAGACAAGATACTAAAGCCCCTTCTAGGAGAATATAGAAGGATCATCATGTTTCCTAAGTTATTAGAGATGTGAATGCTAGTTTATAGACTAGGAAAAGAAGGTTGATAAGTCAAAATCAACAAGACACAGCCTTGTTATCCAAAGCTGAACCCAAAACATTTTTGGAATCCAATAAAGATGAAAGTTGGACATGTGCTATAGATGAATAACTTTCTCAAATAGTGAATAATGAAACATAGGATCTGGATACTAGACCAAAAACCAAGAATGTGATAGGCATTAAGTAGGTCTTCAAAAATAAGATGAATGAGAAAAGAGAGGTCAAAAGAAATAAAGCTAGACCGGTATGTAAATGATATGCTCTAGTTTAAGGGATATATTTTGATGAGACTTTTACTCTAATGGTAAGAATGGAAGTAATCAGACTCTTCTCAACATATGCTAGTTTCAAATATTCTAAGGTATACCAAATGGATGTTATATATGCCTTTTTGAATGTCAACTTAGAAGAAGTGTCCATTGAGTTACTTAAAGGATTCTTCATGTCAAATAATCAAGACTATGTGTGGAAATTTAATAAGGATTTATATGGCCTTAAACAAGATCCTAGAGCCTAGTATAATAGACTAGACAAGTATCTTCTGAGTCAAGGTTTCAAAAGAGGGGTAGATGATAGCAATTTGTACATTAAAACTAAAGGTAGTCATCAATTACTTATAGTTATCTATGTTTATGACATAATATTTCATTCTAGAAATGAAAATATGAGTAAAGAATTTTCAGATGTCATGAAGATTGAATTTGAGATGTCTATATTGGGAGAGATTTTATTCTTTTGGGATTGAAAATTAACCAACTAGATAAATGGATATTCATCTCACAAACTAAATAAAACCATGATATGCTAAGAAAATTTGAGATGATGGAGTGTAAGTGAATGAGTACACAAATGACTAATGGTTTCAAGTTGAGTAAGCAATATGAATCACCAAAGGTTGATCAAACCTTGTATAGATCCATGATTAGAAGTTTTCTGTACTCCACTAACTCGAGAACTGATATCATGCAAGTAGTAGGACTTGTTGGTAGGTTTCAAGCTGATCCTCGAGAATCTCCCTTGAAATAAGTTAAAATAATATTAAGGTATCTTAAAGGCACCATAGAATATGGTTTATAGTATCCGAGGAACAAATAATTCACTCTAAAGTCATACACAAACGTAGATTGGGCTAGTTGTGGGGATGATAGAAATAGTACTAGTGGTGGTGTTTTATTCCCTAATGAATGATTAGTATCTTCGCTAATAAAGAAGCAATCCTTAATATCCTTATCCACTATAGAATATAAGTATATAGCTTCTACCTCATGTTGCACTCAAACTATATGAATGAAGCAAACCTTGAAAGACTATAAGGTAATGCAAAAAGAACATTGTCCTATCTTCTGTGACAATACTAGTGCAATTATTATCTCAAAGAATCCTATAATGCAATAAAAAACTAAACATACTCCTATTAGATATCATTTCTTGAGAGAATAGGTGATAAATCAATATGTTAAGTTGGAATATGTGCCTACAAAAGAACAACTTGCAAACATTACGACCAAACCATTGACTAAAGAAACATTTGAGTATCTAAGATAGATTGGGAGTCATATCCTTATCTATGAATCAATAGAAGGTTTGGCTAAGATGGAGATAACTATAGACACTCAAAAACTACTCCATTTTTGATGTTGAAACACCCTTGGACACTTACCTAACATTGGAGCTAGTTAACCACCTAGTTAAACTAGCCCATTTTTTAGCTTGCTAACTTAACCTTTTTAAGCTACTTACTTTTAGCCACTTTTCACCCATTTTACTCTCTAACCTTGACCACTAAAGTTTAGTCTAACCATCGATGATTAGGTTCCCTATCATGTTAACAATCAATAATTAATTTCCCCAGCCTGTATCAAAGTAATTTCCAACTGGGTGCAAAATCAACTTTACACCTAACTTAGAAAATTTCCATTTGGTGATAAAAATTAGCTTTTTTATGCCCAATTTAACATATTTATCCACGTATTTAATTATAAACTTTCTCTTAAACATTTAGCAACTTATTCCACTTACAATTGGCAACTTCTTCCTATAAAAGGAGAGTTGCAGGAAGGAGAACAAAGGGGAAAATATGTAAGTACACGCTACCAAAATCTTTTTTCAAGTATCTACCCTTACTGAAACACTACACAAATCATTCTTAGAGGATGGAGTATCATTACACTAGAAAAATTCCTCTAGGTTGTTTCTACCCTTTCTCCATTACTCTTGATAATAGGTATTTTCCATTTGTTGTCCATTATTTATTTCTTTTCTAAAGTTTAATACTTTGATCATATTTTGTTTGTATTATGTTCTTATTACCTTAAAACTATATCAAACCTTTGCTAAACCTAAATTTGTATGCAAACCTCTTCCTGACCATTTACCCAACCTACAACCCTTGCTTTTTACATCCCCAAAATTTGACAGGAAACCACCGTCAGTTACCTATTCCTAACCAAACCAACAACCTTTTACCCATTGACCAAACCTTTGACCAAACTCTATTTTCTACTTTCTATCACAAACTAGACTAAACCAGACCAGACCTAACCTAAACATTTATTTTTAATAATTAACATTTACCTTAATGTTAACTTGTTCATTCATGCATTTCATCTGAAAAACATTATTTCATTAGATTTATTACTTTCATGTTATGCATCTTTTCTTTCTTTTATTTATACCAACCCTTTTATCAAAAAGGGGATTGACAACCATCCTAACGAGCTATTGCTTTCTTGGATCTAGTATATGCTAGGTAATCCCCCCATCTTATTATCTAATCAATAACTTTCTTTTAGTGATTTCTTATCTGTAGGTATTATTCCCTAGCCAAAGAAGAGTTCCCACTTCATTTGGATCAATGCACACACATTCTACTAGGTACCCTTACACACCCCTTTCTTGCAGTTTTACTTCCATTTTCATAAACTAAGAAATAAGGTGAAAATTTGAGTGAAACATTCTAGCATGCCCAGTGGGACCCACCACCTTTCTTTTATTAGTTACCATTGTATGTTCTCTCTCTCTCTCTCTCTCTCTCTCTCTCTCTCTCTCTCTCTCTCTCTCTCTCTATCTCTATTGTTTGCTCATCCAAATAAATCTAAAATTTTCCATTTGGGATTTAAAAAACCTTGCATCCATTGTTTTATTGCTACTTTGGTTCACCTAGTAACTTAAAAAGGCAAGTAACCTATCATAGCTTCACTTTTATATCACTCATAAAACCTAAACCACATAATCAATCAACACACCATAACATACTTGAGATAAGGCCTGACTAGGATTTCACCACCTAACAGATAACCTTACCCTACCTAGTAATCCCACTTGGATTTCATCACCAAGGGGAGAGCTCACTCCATTCTCTGGTGGAGTATAAGCCTTGGACAGATGATATATCTTGGCTAAATGAATCGACCTAGCTTTAAGATCATGAAGTGTGGGTAGCAAGCCCCCAATACTAGACCATGTACCTAATTCAATATAGATTATCTTGAGCACCTAAACATTACCTAAAACCTTCCTTATCTTTCCTATCTAGTACCCAATTTTCAAGCTAAATTACCCTCACACATTTTTAACTAATGCATAAGCCAACACGAGATAAAATTTATCTTAAGAGATAATGCACTTAGTGTATGCATTGCTTTCTAGACTTTCTTCTTGTTTTGTCTTTGTTCAAGTTGTGAGGAATCAACCTTCTACCATCAACCTTTCATAATTTTGACCTCATTTACCCTCATCTCCACTACTTTATTCGAATGGAGAGCCCTTCTATAACCTTTTCTATAGATCCTAGCTTTGATAGAATCTCAGACCACAACCCTCTTATAGTCAAGCATTACCTAGAATCTTGAGCTATTTATGCTCCTTATCTTACCTACCATCAACCCAAATCTACCCATCATCCATAAAACTTCAACCATAATCAACCCCCAAACTATCAACTACCGCTTGAACTAGTTAAAATGTTAATGGACTAGATAAGCAAGTTAGAGTCATCTATTTTTGGTATCCATGATCAATCAAACCCCACCTAAAATCAACTAAACCTCACCTACAATGAACCAATCACTTATAAACAACCATTTGATCATCATAATACCCAACCAAAAACCTACCAACATCTATTATATCAATCACCCTAACCATGCCAAGACTTGGGCCATCTACCCCAACCCTCATATCATTTATCTCAACCCACCTTATTACTTAACCCACCAACCTATCAACCTAACCTATCAACCAAACTATCAACCTAATAATATAACAAACAACTAACATACCAACATATCGATCCAACCAAACCAATCAAGCCAATCCACCTTATCAACCTTAACCAAGTTATCAAACCAACCCATCTTATCAACCCAACCATTATATCAATTGCCTCAACCAAAATTATCAACCCCAACCTATCAAAAAAACACATAAATAAACCCATCAACCCATCCATCCATTAATCTATTAGCCCAACCAACCTATCAATCATTCAATCCAACCAAACCAATCAAACCAACCCACTTTATCAACTTTGCCCAACTTATCAACCTTATCAAGTCCAACCAACAAATATTTATCAAACCTACCTATCCTATCAAACCTACTTAACTTATCAAATCTATCAAACCTACCAAACCAACCCATCTCATCAAACCTATTAAATCAACAAACCTCAACAAACACACTAGCTAGCTCACCAACCCAAGAACCATTAGTGCATCCTCTTCCCAAGTAATAAACCCCACTGAGGGAATCATATGCCTCCATCCTTAACAAATTTTTGGAGGCTACCATTATTGATATCCCTCTAATAAAACCTATCAATAAATCTATTTCAAAGCCAATTTGGTTTGTAAAGACTAATTTTTATGCCAATCATCACACATACGAACATGGAATAGATAGATGTGCCTCTTTTAAGATGCTCATCCAAAACTTTATCGATCACAAGGAGGTTTCAAAGAAAATTCTCCATGTTCCTTCCAATCTAGTCTTAAATATCATCAAAAAATAAATCATTAAACCTCTTCTTTCGCTCATTATTGAAAAAACCATGGTCCAAACATCAACCGAACCACTTGTCAACCAAGTGGACTCTTTTCAACTTTCCTTTGAAAACACATTTAAAAAACTAACAAACCAACCTATTCCACTCACCTTTGTGGAGTCAACTTAACAACTTATTCCACTCACCTTTCTAGAGTCAACTTATCAACTTAGTATACTCATATTTATGGAACCAACCAACCAACCTATTCCACTTACCTTTGTGGAACCAACCAACCAAACTTTTTCACTCACCCATGTGGAATCAATCAACCACCCTTTTCCACTCAACCATGTAGAACCAACTAACCTAGCTTTTCCACTTGCCACTTCTATGGAACCTATCAATCCAACCTTAATGACTATCAACCAAATCAAACTGACCATTAGCCTAACCAAACTTACCATTGACCTAACCTTACCTATAACCATCCACCCAAACTTGCCTCACCAACCAAACCAAACAATCATACTAAAAACCAACATGACCATTTATCTTACCTCTCTCAACCAGTCAAACCAACCACTACCCCAACTCAATTAACCATAATAACATACCTTTTTGCTCAACCATAACCAACCTACCTAACCACCTAAACTAAAATCAACCCATCAAACCTATCAAACCTACCCTACCCTTCCTATATCTAACCGAACTACCTTTTCCTAGCCTTGGTGCACTAGAAGAAATCCCACCAGAACCACCACCTACGAACTTGACCTATTAACCAACAAAGACTAATAACTCATAACCCTTGGGGAGGTGGGTGAGGTCATCTTCACCCCTCCTAAAACCTTCTTACTAACCATCACCTTACTTTGGGATCATTTTCCCCTCTTCTGACCATCAATGGAAAAAGTAAACTAGGAGAACTTCTCCTCCATAAGGCTTTGACCATTTATCAACCTAGCCCACCTTATCAACTCTACCCAAAAAATCAAACCCACTTAACCCAAACCAACCAAATAAACCTATTAACCAACCAACCTTGACCTCTTTGGGATTACCTTTCTCTTTCACCCAACCAAAATTATTGGAGAATCACCTTCTCCCCCCAACCAAACTTAATTGGAGATTACCCTTCTCTGCCAACCTATCCATTAAAGATTACCCTTACCCACCCACCAAGCAACCAACCGAATAAATTTAACCTTAGCCATTCTTAACTACCTTTTAATATTTATTTTTTTAACTATCTTCCTCCATTAAACTGTCACCTAACCAACTTCACTTTTTTGTCAATCCATACTTTTTCCCCATCTACCCAAGAGTCACAAAGTAACTAGGAGACATATACTCTTCTGATTGACATTACCTATCCATGAAAGCATGGATTTGGGGCATATAAACTTGAACTTCTTAAACACTTGGCATTCATGTCTATTCCTTGGCTAAACCAAGTTTCTTGTCATTTTGTTTTTAACTTAAACTCATTCCTTATTTTTAATCACCTTCATCTCTTTATCTTTAAGGATAATCAATTAAATATAAGATCATGTGATTATCCATCTCAAACTTTACCTAATCCTAAGCATGGATACCATGGCTCTACCCATGCCATGATCTTCATGGATACTTTTGTCTCTAATTAGATGGAATCCCATGGTCATTGCCACTTAAAACCACCTCTTCCACCCATCATCAGCCTTCTTCTGCCATGGTTTTGCCTCCATAAAGGAAAACTTAGGCCTTTATAGACGGTCCATGTCTAAGAAATCATATAAAATTTTTGGATACCATAATATCACTTATGTTAACATCTTCAGTATGCAAACTACTCCCTTGAAGGATAGCTGCCCAAAACAATCAAAAGTGCTTGAGCTTAAAATAAACTACTCCCTTGAAGGACATTTATCAAGTATGAACAAACCCAAATTTAGACCACTCCCTCAAAGGATGGTTAATTTAAATTTGTCAAAATCAATAATTTTAAGCTTCTTGCATTGATCAACTTTACCAACATATCTAAATAAACAATATAATACCCTAAAAAAACAAAAAAAACAAGTTATCCCAAGAAAATTACAATCAGTTTTCATCAGTAAACTTCCCGTATCGATTATTCTACACCTCGCATATGACATGGACTCGTCTATCATGGTTCCTAGGTCACCCGTATGAAGGTTGCCATACCTATCACCCACTACCTACCATCCATTTCCCCTTTTGTCCTTTACAAATCATGGGATATTGAGCTTACTTAACACCATGTGATCAAGTTGCCTTTTTAAACCATCAAACTAACAATAAAGCAAAAACATGACAAGGGTTTTATGTTCATAAGACCACCAATATTTCTATCATGGTATTTGTCAATCAGATCATTTAGCCTCCCCCTTATACTTTCATGATCTCTTAGGAAGACATGTCTTCTCTCTTTGGAGTCATTGAAACCAAATCATCACTTAATCAATCAAACAACCCAAACCAAATTCAACCCATCAAAACTATAAAACTAACCTTATTTACCTTATCCAAACAAACTAATAAATACCACCCAAACCAAAAACTAGCAATCACATTCACCCAACCCATCCAATCAAGTTAACATATCAAACCAACCAACCAACAAAGCAGCGTGACCTTTGACCTTTGGGAGTCACCTTCTCCCTAAACTTCTCCATAATCCTAGTCAACCAAAACCAAACTAAACCAAACCTTTGGAGATTACTTTTCTCTAATCACCTCATCTTCCTCTAATCAAACCCATCAAACACTAAATTGAAATAAATACATCTAACCTAAAGTTCACATTAGATCCACCATCTATGGGACTATGTAGGCAACGTCCTCTTGCCTAATGCATCAATAATCAAATCAACCAATCCCTTACCCAATTAGCTTAACATAAGGAGATGTTTCTTCCTCCTTTTAAGCTATTAAAACCACCCACTTATCCTAACCATCAAACCATTCGAGGTTACCTTCCCCTGGAAACCTTCAACTTGACCAAACCAACCCCACCCTTTTGGAGATTGACTTTCTCCTAGCTTTTCCAACCCTTTGACCATCATCCTACACAACCAATAGCCCATCAACACTAACTTAACAATATTTTTTTACCAATCTCAACTTCAACCTATCCAACCTCATCAAACATTGGATTTTCCACCCCCAACCACCATCCTCACCTACCTTGTCAACTTTACCCAACTAACCTAATCTGCCAACTCAACTAATCTTATCAACCTTATCTACCTTATCAAACTAATAACCATCACCCTAATCTATCAATCTACTAACTCTAATCTATCAAACCTATCAAACCTATCAACCAACAACAACCAACCAACTTTACCTACCTTACCCAACCTATACAATCAATCCATCTTATCAACATCACCCAACCTATCAAATCAATGTATTCAACCAACATTACCAAATCAAACCCTTACCTACCAATGAAACTTCTTGAACCTTACCTACCATGATTAAAACACCTATCTACCCAAAAACCTATCAACAAATCTTATCCACTCAACCTAGCCTATCAAACTTAACTTTACCTATCTTATCAATTTTATCAACCTTATCAACCTAAACCAAACCAAGTGGTACACCCAAGTGGGTAAACCCATTTGGACATCTACCAACTTTTTTTAGAGTCACCCTCTCCCTCAAACTATGGATCTTACCCTTCTCCACCAACTTATTTGAGAGTCACCTTCTCCCTTAAATTTTAGAGATTACCCTTCTCTAACAAACCTCCCAACCATTCGATTACGTCTACCTTGACATTGGCCCCTTTTGACCTAATATATCACATATTTTTTGATGACCTTGCCTTGGTCATTTTGACCGTATAGACTAATTTTTCCATGTTAAACATTTTAATTTAAACCAACTCATGCATGACCAAACCATTTATGTTTTTCTTAAGAGCACTTCCTACCTTAGATACCTGAGTAAACACCAACATTATCTAGGAGGCTTGATAAGACTAACCCGATCAACTATGACCAATGCTGAGGACTGGTTACCTTGTCATTTATCCTAAAACCTAACCTTATTATTACCAACATGGCAATCTTAGTCTTTACATGATCTTGGCTATCACACTTAGTTGCATTTTGTGTTCATGTTTGCATCTAAAATGCCCAACCTCACCTTTTTATCACCCACCTCGACTTATCATCTACCATTTATCAAGCCTTGACCCAATTCAAACTTCACCTCATTAATTCTTGATTTGAAGGGGGATACCTCCTCCATACTTAGGGAATTTAGACCTTTTGGAGGTGACCCTTCTCTATAAACCTTCACCCAAATTGAACCATGTGATTATTCAATTTGGGAAAACTTAATTGAGTATCACTACCTTACCCTCAGAGCACACCTATTCTCTATAATCCACCCATGAACCATTTAAGAACTACAGTTAGCCTAAATTTCTTTTTGGATATTACATCTATGAAACTATGTAGGTAGCATTCACTTTCCTAGTACATCTGGAGTCAACTCAACCATCACCCTTCACCTTTAACCTTACCCAGCTTCTATTTTTGTTTTTTAGCTTATCAACCCAAAGCCACATAACAAAAAGGGTATAAATTTAGACACTCAAAAACTACCCTATTTTTGATGTCGAAACACCCTTAGACCCTTACCTAACATTAGAGTTAGTTAACCACCTAATTAACCTAGCCCATAATTTAGCTTGCTAACTTAACCTTTTTAACCCAATTCCTTTTAACCGCTTTTCACCCATTTTCCTCTTAGACCTCAACCATCGACGTTTAGTCTAACCATTGATGGTTAAGCCTAACCATCGATAGTTAAGTTTCCCAACCTGCTAACCATCAATGGTTAAGCCTAACTATTAATGATTAGGTTCCCCAACCTATTAACCATTGAAGGTTAGGTTCCTCAACATGCTAAATATTGATGGTTAGTTTCCTCAACCTATATCAAAGTAATTTCTAGTTGGGTATGAAATCAGATTTGCACCCAACTTAGTAACTTTTTTTGGGTGATAAAAAGTAGCTTTGTTACACCTAGCTTAACATATTTATCCACCTATTTAATTAGTAACTTTCTATTGAACATTTAACAACTTATTCCACTTATAATTAGAAACTTATTTATATAAAAAGAGATCTGTAAGAAGGATATCAAAGGGGAAAAGTTGTAAGTACATGATACCAAAATCTTTTTATAGGTATCCACCCTTATCAAAACATTTCTCAAATCATTCTCAGAGGCTAGAGTATCATTATGCTAGAAAAATTCCTCCAAGTTATTTCTACCCTTTCTTCATTACTCTTGTAACAGGTATTTCTATTTGTTCATTCTTTATTTCTTTTCTAAAGTTTAATACCTTGATCAAATTCTATTTGTATTCTATTCTTATCACCTTAAACCTGTATCCAACCTCTTCTAGACCTAAATTCATATGCAAACCTCTTTATGACCATTTATCTAACCTAGAACCCTTGTTTTTTGTATTTCCAAAATTTGACAAGAAACCACTATTAATTACCTATCCTTAACCTTTTACCCATTGACCAAACCTTTGACCAAACTCTATTTTTTGCTTTCTATCACAAACCAGCCTAGACCTGACTTAAACATTTATTTTTAATAATTAGAATTTTCCTTAATGTTAACTCCTTAATTCATGAATTCATTTAAAATTTATTTATTTCATTATGTTTATTACTTTCATGTTATGCAAATTTTCTTTCTTTTATTTATACCAAACCTTTTATCAGAAAGGGGATTGATGACCATCCTAACAAGCTATTGTTTTTTTAGATCTAACATATGATAGGAAATACCCTCATCTTATTATCTAATAAACAAGTTTATTTTAGTGATTTCTTATTTGTAGGTATTCTTCCCTAGCCAAAGATGAGTTCCCACTTTATCTGGATCAATGCACGTGCATTCTACTAGGTACCCTTACACACCTCTTTCTTGCAATTTTACTTCCACTTTCATAAATGAAGAAACAAGGAGAAAATTTGAGTGAAACACTAAATTGGTTAGCTTGAGTGGATTGAAGAGATAGATCATGAAGTTAGGGGGAGCTTTCTAATCTCTTTGGGGAGCTTGTCAGGTCCAAGGATAAAAAAAGTCCCAGTGCAGATGGATGCATGTCAAAGGGGGAATAATTATTTCATGTAAGGTATGTATCTTGATGACCTAGAAGTTTATTTGAATACATTCATAATGTTAATAGGATCTTGGTGATTGTTTAGTCAAATTTGTCATTAATGGTAAAGGGGGAGAAGAAAAAGAAGAGGTTGCCATCAATGATAAAGGGGGAGATTATTGGAAAGTGTTATCATTGATGTCAAAGATTGATGTCATGTGTGCATTAATGTCAAAGGTAATGACAAAGTGGTGATGTCATGATGATGATAAATTCAAGGCTAAAGTTGGGATAGGCAAGTTTTGGATGCATATTGAGCTAAGTGTGTTGGCATAGGCTTGGTAGCCTAGTATGTAAACATTGATCTTCAGTATATATTTGGACATGAAGTTGATGGATGTATAAATGAGAATATCATGTTGTATAGGTCATATGGGGTGAAAAGAGTGCTTAAAATGCTTATGGGAATGTATGATGTTCATCCAGATCTTCATTATGCTCATCTAGGCATAATTGGCTCTATGACAAAAAATATGAGTAGGCAGTTTTCTGACATCACCATTGCCACATATGGATGAGTTAGGGGGAGTTGGTAATATGGATGTGATAATATTAGTCTCAAGTTTGTATGGTCTAAGTTTTAGGTCATGTAGTTGAGTGGAAAAAAGATATAACTATGTAAAGTTGGCTTCTTAGATAGCTTGTAGTGTTTTCCCATACTTAGACAAATTTGCAAAAGAGATATAATGGTGCACATTTAATCACATCACAGATCAATGGTGTGAAATTAATCTAAGCTTAATGCCTATGTTCAATAAGAGAAATTTAAGTAGTTTATTAGAATTATATCTCACACATGTGTAGGTTTCAGGAATAGTTCATTACATGGATGGATTCCCCTATGTGAGGTGATATTGTGGTTTAATTTTTAATACATGAGATCAAGTGAAACATACATTATTAAGGATAAAATTTGGCCTTTTAGGCATATTGTAGTGGTTCCTAGAGTCAATTTTTTATGAAGTTAAAGACCAGGACCAAATAAGGATCTAACAGTGAGTGGGTGTTCATACAAATACATATCAATGATGCGTATTGATTCAAAAAGGTCAAATTCATAGATGTTTAATGAGTTTAAAGTTTATAATACTCTCAAAAATATCTATAGAGCATGTTTTTTCCAAACTATCAAGAAGCAACAAGATGATTTCAAGTTCATGATGTTTAACAGTGAGAAAAGGTAAATATCAAGCTACTTCTGAGGAGATCAATGATGCCTATGTGGTCAAATTTGTCATGTAACATGAGATGGGGTTAAAGTCCTAGTTGTTTGATAAAGGTAAAGACCAAGATACTCAATAGATATTGATAGTGCCTATGTGCTCAATATTGCTAGAAAGCATAAGACAAAGTTAACATGTTCAAGGTCTAACATTTGGATAGTGGAGCTCTACGAGTTAAAGTTTGAGATAATTCTAAATAATATTGATGGTGAAAGTTAAGTGAATCACTATGAGGACATAAGATGTTGGCAAAGTTTTATAAGTTTAATTATGATCGTTGAAGTTCAAATATTTAAATTTAATGAAGGAAACACAAGTGTTTGGTTTTTGAGCCATAACTTTTGATCTATGCAAAATTTGACCATGATGTAAAAAGAAAATTTGTAGAGGACTTCAAGGAAAATTTGTAGGTATTAATTTAAAGATCTAAATGTTTTTATATTCAAATTTATTGAGCTCAAAATTTGATTGTGTGTTTGTTCATGCTCTACAAGTGACCCGAGAAGGTAAATTGAGTTGTTCTTGATGGTTTTGTGCTATTTTAAGATGAACTAAGTGTTGGAACTATTTTAGAATCCATTAATAACATCTGTGTGTATTATGAAGGTTTGATCAATCATATTTAATATGAACAAAGGCTTATGAGATGACTGTGTGTTCACTCATGGTGGTTATGTGCACATAGTGTTGTTTGGGTGAATTAAGCTTTAGTAGATGGGTGTTGTGATGGTTTTTATCACTTAAGGAGGACCTATAGATTGTGTGGCATGAGTTTATGTATTTTAAAGTGTTTTTATGTTCTTAATTTTCTTGGATAAGTGCCAAAGAGGTGAATGGGTCTTCATAAGATCTAAAAGGTGATTTAGGACTATTTGAAAGAGGGTTATGATTAAAGGTGACCCATGTTAGATGACTTAAGGGTAAAGGCATGTGTTGTGGTTGACAAGGAATATTGTGCTCATAATAATCAAGAAGAATCTATAAAAGGTGGAACCAATGTGATGGTTTCTAAGGCTTGTGAAAGAGATTTGTGTAGACTTGAGGGATATGTGTTGAGAGATAGGTAGAGACTTGTATGAGTTGAGTGAAGAGAAAGTGGATGTTGTGTGGATGAGTTATGAGGTAGTTCAAAGAGAGGATTGTGTGGATGATCTTTTGGTCATGTCTTTTTTATGATTATAGAGTTGTTACAAGTTTGTTTTTGAGGATGAGTGAAGAAGCTTAAAAAGATCCAAAAGGGTGTTTGGATGAATTGCCTTTTTTAAGCAAGGTTGAGAGAGTATTAAGGATTAAAGAGAGGTCTTATACATTGTAACTCCATTAGATTGATTTTCAATCAGAATTTTGGAGTAGTTGATTTCATAGGTGTTGTGTGGGTGTTCCACATCTATAACAAGTGGGTGTTTGTTCAAACTTAGGGGTGGGTGCTCCTTTTGAAGTGGGTGATTCACTAAAAGGGTATCTTATTTGTAATCATCTTATAAGATAAGTAGTCTATATGTTTTTAGGCTTGAGAGTGGGTTTTATTATCCAAGAGGGTTTCCCATAGGAACTTTATGTTGTGTGTTTGATATTGTGTATGCATTGAATGAATGAACTCTCTTGTTAATATTGCTTAATCAAGTTGATATATGTTGATTGATTAATAGTTTGAAATATTTGGAATTAAAGTTAAGAATTTTCCATCACTGATTCACCCATCCCCCTCTCAGTGATTATCCCTCTAACAAGTTTCTCCATCCTTATTGGCTCTTAAGTTTTACGCTCTCATTATTTTATGAGTTTTCATATTGTGAATTATGTATTCAACTTTGATACATTAATGACTGCTAGGATTTATCTCATGCTCTCAACATTTTGTGAGTCTCTTCCTTTATTCCTCTACAACATAATCATCTTTTCTTGATAGTCATTTTATTCTATCCCATATCTTGGGAGAACTACATTTGGCTTGAATTTTATGTTAGAAAATTTATCAATGGAACTATGTAAGTAGCATCCACTTGCCTAGTGCATCTAGAGTCAGCATGGCTACAACTTCTTTTTCTTCTATTCCCCCCATTTCATTTATTTGTTTCATTTTCTCTTATGGACTAGGCACGATGTTTATCATCTTCCTTTTGTCATTTATTTTTGTCTTCTATTTACGCTCACATTGTGATTAACCATTATTTTTGTTTATTTCAAGTTATTTTATGTTATTTTCTTTACTTTTTATTTATTAGTGTTTGTGTTTTTCTTTTTTTTTTTGCTTGTTTCTTTCCTTTCATTGTGCTTTGATTCAGTCTATGTGCATTCATTGGGTGATTCCTTTCAAATTATTTTTAAATCTATCTATATTCATTCATCAAAATTGTTATCATGGTTTTTTATCATTGGTTCATTAATTTTGATTGATTATTAGATGGTGTGTCACTCTTTATGCATATTATGGCTATGTTATCATGGTGTTTTATATCATTATGTCTATCATCATGTGCTATAATAAAAATCAACTCAATAAATCTTACAAGAAATGTAGTGTCGTACTTATCCTTGGCACTTGAAAAATTCCTAATTTATCCAAATCATTCCCCACATATAAAGTAATTAATTCATGAAATAATTTTAATCCTTGTTAGTTAGGACGTACATCTCCATACTAGTAGGTTTCCCAAATTCATCTTTCTCCTATGTACCATATTATTCTTATTCCATGAGTATGGATTCAGTATGTAAGCCACCTTATATAATTTGCTATATTACCCACCAACAATACCAATGATTATAACTACCTTTGGGAAAATCATTATGTTTTGATCTAATATACCGTAACAATGATTATAACTACCTATGAGAAAATAATTGTGTTTCAATTTATCTAGGTAATAATGATTATAACCACCTTTGGAAAAATCATTATCTCAATTTGCCTAACATGGAAATGTTTTCATTGTGCTAATGATTATAATCTCCTTTGGGCAAATCATTATCTCTATCTTCCCAATCGGGACATGTTTTTGTCTTGCTAATGATCATAACCACCTATGGGCAAATCATTTTTTTTCTTTTAATAATTATAAATAATTTTTGGAAAATCATTCTTTCATTACCCTTTCCTTTGGCTAATGATTTTAACCACCTTTGGGAAAATCATTTTTTTTTCAATCACATTATGTCAATGATTATAACTGACTTTGAGAAAATAATACTTTTTATCTACCCAACTAGAGAAGCTCCTTGTGCCACTAATTATAATCACCTATAGTAAAATTAGTTTTTTCCACCCTCTTTTCATTACCCTTTTGGTCCCATCATTTTCCTTCTTTCGAAGAACCAATCGCTAACCTTCTTTTCCAATCGCTCCCTTGAGGGGGCATCTAAGGCTTAATTATCACCTATTGGGGCATTAGGCATACAAAAAATTTTAATTATTTGAGAAGACATTACTATGCATATAGCTTACAATGCCTTCCCAAATAAGGGCAAACTATAGACATCCAATTCTAGCCACAATTGGCTTCTGACTAGACTTTAGATTGATTCCTACCAACCATTGCAAATTAATCTTAGGAATCATTGAATGCAATAATTTTAGCCACACATCATTCATCAAAGCTCAAAATTGTGTTGAGACATCCAAGTTTGGGATACTAGCCTGTATGCATCAATAAAGTCTCACAGATTCTTCCCTAATCACCTTACAACATAAAAACTATCAGTTTGGCCTATGGACCCATTAAGTGAGGCACTTGATCAAATCTTAAAAGAGCAAAAATGCTAATCAAATTGAATCATCTAGCTAAATAAGATTAAATGCTTAGTTGAATTATCCATTTTCAATTAATGAATATCTAAAAATAGGAATTCAAAAATTCAAAATATCAAGCCTTTTTATCATTGCCTTTATGAGTTGTCAAGTTCCTCTAAAATATCTCAAAATATCTAATTTGAGAGCCATGCCTAGTAATTGAAAATCATATTTATTTGATAAATTTTAACTCAATTGGAGTTAGTCTCAACTCACTATTGTCACTTGTATTTTCACCCTTTGAGGATATGTCTTAGCTCTCCTCATCCAAGTGGAACAATGGAAACATCTCATAAGTTGTGGGTAACCAATAGGTGAGATGAATCTCTAGAAGGGTTAGTTCCCTTGATGCACTCTTTAAACACTTCCTTACTTATCAAATTTGCATGAAAAGTTTAAAAAAATAAAATAAAAAACTAAAAGGTGATGCACCAAGAAGGAGTTTCCTCCTATTGATTAAAATTATACTACTTAGAGCAAATCAAAGATTTTTTTACACATAACTCACAACTCAAGGCAAATTGTTACATCAATGTTTCATATGCTAGGTTCAAGAGGTATATTGATGCTTAAGAGGGATAATGATGATATTTTAAAAAATAAAATCATAAAACACTTATAAATATATTATACACTAATAAATAACACTAACAAAGACCTATAACAATTACTCTTATGCACACTTGGTGGACAATGAAGGATAACATGATATAAAAGACTATCTTCTACTAGACAAGATCAACAAGATTTCAAAAAGACTCAATTATGTAGAATTTAAGTAAGAAAATTCAATTTATTATTTATTTAAGAGACACTCAAGTAAAAAAATGGCCAGGGCTTCACCATAACCAATGGAGGCTACCCTAAAAAGCTCAAAAAATCACTACTTATAGAAACTGAGAGATAAAAGAGAAAAAGAAGTCCAAGGGTCACAAGGATAAGTGTCAAGATGAGAAAAAGAGTTACATGTGTATGATAAGATAAGTATGAGATAATACATGCAAGGTATTATAGGACAAATGGTTCTCCAAACTATTCAACTCATGAAATGTGGCATGAAACTTCTTATTTTGCATAAGAAAACTATTTTCATCATTCCTCCTTTTTGGAACATCCCAAAATTGAATAGGGATAGATATAATGATTGAAATTATAGGGAGGTGTTATTAAAATGATTATCCATGAATTAGATGCATTCCTAACCATCTAGATTCCTCTGAAAGTGAGCCATCATTACTTGTAATCAAAGGAACTCCCTTTTCAGACACCCTTCACACTTGGCCTCAAAATTATCTTCAATTTTCCATGAAAATACATGAAAGTGATTGTATGACACTTTGGAAGACCCTCCATGACCTTATATTACTTAGGTAAAACTTAAATAGGCTCCCACTTAAAGTTTTCATAGTTCTCACCATCTTTCTCACCTTGCCAATTTTGATTGGCTGAGATGAAACTACTAGTAGACAAACTTAGGAGTTTTTATGAATCATGAAATGACCATAGTGAGTTATAAAAAGTATCTATATTCCTCTCAATTTTTATTTCATCTATAGACCTTCTATAACTTGTATAATGCACAAAAAAATTAAGGATATAATTGATACCACATCTGTATAGGTAGGGTATCACAAAATTTGATGAGGAGGATACCTAAAGAGTCTTATAAAACCTCCATCCACTTTCATGGTAATTATATTACATTAGGATATCTCTCCATACTCATTTTCCCAATCATATCATTTCCAAGGGTTTGTAAGGGTTTCAAGTCCTTTAAGATTTTAAGCTTTATTTAAAGAGATAGGACGTTAGAACTACAAAATAATTTCACAAGAATTATTTTTAGGAACCTTATCAACATCACCAAAATTATTTTATCTCCATGCACAACCTCCAAGAAGATGTGAGCATTTCAATATAGCCTATCGATCTTGGTATACCATTCTACATAGGCCCAATGTAGCTCTGAGTCAAAAATAGATTTCCTTGTGACTTATCTACATACCAAAAGTTTAGAAACATATGTTAAGACACCATATACATGTAAAAATGGATTAGAATTATATCACATAGTTTTAAATGAAAGTGACTTCTCATTTGGGTTTTAGGCCAATCTGCCTAATAGTCCTAACTGTAACCCTTGTGGTCTAGACCACCTCATTGAGTTCCCTCATTTTGTGTAAGATATCCCATGTTTTTTAGGTGTGATTCAACCTCCCACACATATATTATATGTCTACTCATTATTTATCTCATCCCTTTATATCCTTTCCTCAAAGTTGTAGGGTTTGCACTCAAGGGAAGTGTCCTTTATTTGAGATAAAATAGAGGGCACTTCCCCTATTTTATTAGGTAGGATGAATGTTGGATGAGCCTATAAAAGTTGTGATGACATTATAAAAAAAATAAAAATCCTTTTTTAATCTTATTTTACCTTCCAACTCATGCAAAGTCCAAAATATACCCCTGGGAAGGTAGATTGTGTGTAGGATTAACACTCTAGACTATGCATTGTATCAATAGGGTATTTTATTTTCTTTGTTCCAATTGGTAAGAGAATTTTGGGGGAATAAACATCATGGTTAATATTTTATAAGTTTTTTCATCACTCCAACCTCCTACATACCCCTTCCACACCTTGATTGATCAAGTTTAAGTGCATTTTCTGAATGTGTTCTGCTCTAAGACATTGTACCTATAGGTGGTCCTATATAGTTGGAGCTTGAGAGAATGTTTAAAAACTCATTTAGAGTAATTTAGTGTCATAAAATATTTTTTTGACCTATTTTTCTCATTTTCATGTTATACTAACACTCAGACCTCACTCCTCAGCTCACTATCACCTACAATCAACTATAATTGACTATATTAGAACAAGCAGAAGCCTATTGGTGAGAATTCATCTTCGGACATGTGACACATTACCTTTGGATATTTTGGACCATTTTTAATCATATTACATAAAAAACATTGGTAATTACATGTTTAATCCTCTATCATGGACTATGTGTTCTGACAGTCAGCTATAGGTGAGTACCCATAAAGGTAGGGACACTTGTAGGTGTGGATTAAACTTAAAACACCACATATCAGCTTTTATTGATGGCATTTATGCCCATTGGTATTAATTTAACCTAATAATGTCGTTAAAATAATAGAATATTCTTTAGTTTCACTTTAGGATGTGAAGGTCAATTTGAATTCAAATCTTATAGATGATAATGGAGAAACTCAGTGTTCAAATGGGTAACTTTGAGGCCCCCAACTATTATCTTCCACTGATCATCTACCCTCCATATTTTATAGAGATATTATCCTATGTATATTATGAAAAAAATGAACATTTATATTTTGAAAATCTCTTGATAACCTTGTTATAATATACCCACAAAATGGTGAAGTGCTCAATTTTTATCTTTTAGGAAAAAGATCCCTAAACATAGTCATCTCATCTTTGAAGGTGGTTTACACTTTCATTTTCCAGTTTTACACTTAAAATATGTCTACCATGATAAAAAACACCTATTATGACTCTAAGGAAATTATATCCTTTCCAATTTCTTCCATAAAGCATTCTTATTTCTCTATGGAGCTACCTTTAGGTGGACTTTTACATGTTTATAGGCAGTGGGTACAAATTTGGACAATATGCAAGATATATTTGGTTGTGATAAATAATAGTCCCTCATAAAGTTTTAAAATGAAATATTATCACTCTAAAATATTTAAACACTTATTAAAGTTCCCATCCCATCATGACATCATTTTGAGATACTTATAGGTGCACCTTGAGTTGTATGCAGACAATGAGTAGAATTAAAGCAATGTGCATAGTGAATGGTCTCATGAAAAAACCTAAGATTATTACCAATTATTCAAATGGATATATATCAATATGGGGATATTAAAACAAATTTCAAAGCCTTTATTTTAATGTGACATCCTTCTTACACAGTTATAGATCAAGTAATGGTAGTAGTGACTCGTTTGTGTGGTGCATGAACTTGCAACCAATCTTACATCTTCTTCAAACATTAAAATTTAATATATTTAGATCTTGATGACTTAAAAAATTTGAGGTACCTTAATTAAAACTACATGAACATGCTTTACAAGATTCATACACATGACTACAAGTGAAAGTGGATAGAGAGCTGATTGTGAGTATGACAAGGTTGAATGTTTGATCAAGGGATGGTGTTATGAGACCAAACATGGAAAATAAGTGATAATAATGTAATTGAGACATGGTAAACATCATATACCATTCACATGAGACCCTTGTAGAGAACCAAGAATTTTGAAAACAAGGAAGCTTGATTAAGACCTCACATGATGGCACCTTCCTATAACATGAGATGATTTTCCTATAAAAACACATTGAAACATGAAAAAAAGCATGGAAAACATTATATGAGGGATTAAAAATCCAATTTAGTTAATTTAAGCAATTAGATTGTATAGAAATGTCCACACATGAGCAAAACCTATAGGGTATGGGAAATAGCTAGCACAAAAACATAGTCAACTTGTTAGAGATGATTCATAAATCATAATTGACCAATCCTTGAAATATAGTTATGAAAATTGATCTCTCTAAGTTTAATATCACCTCATAAAGGTGTTTGACCTAAAATTTCTTTAGTTGGCCGTACCAAGCATAAAATTGTTAACTAATTCTATGTGTCTAGAAGGGAAAAGGAGTAGAATAGTTTTGGAACTTTTTTGGCACTTAAAAATAATGTTAATAAATAAAATGAGTATAAAGAAGATTAATAGTCATCTCAAACCCTTCTCCCACATGCCACACTCTCTTATGGGTCATACAAATGCTAAACTCTTCTTTTTTCAATCGATTTCTTGATCTTTAGTTAGATAACCTGCAAGTTTCAGATGAGACTGACATTATTGATAGGGAATATAACCTTTTGGACATATTTAACACCATTCCACTTATATATATATAACCCCTAAATGGCTACTAAGTGACTCAAAATGACACATAAACTAATTAGACCATGATCAAGGATAAAGTGGCATTAAATTACATCAAACAGACTATAACACACCCTATGACAAAACATTAGACCCTTATAAATGTCAAAAGATCAATTTTTTACCTATAAGGGTCTCAATTTGACCTACAAGGTCAAAATTTTTCAACAAAATAGTGACTCATAGGGGTAGTATGCCTGCTAGACTAAAGATCAATAGATTTATATTATCCATGGGCCAAGGGAGTCAATGAATTATTGACTACAAATAGTAAGTAATTTCCTAAAACACACACAAAATAACCACACCACACCAAAAAATAGATAACAAAGTAAGACACCAATAAGACTCACACATGTGCATAAGCACTTATGGAAAACAAGAAAAATAGAAGCTATATACAAAGAGAGAGGAGGACTTAGTAGCAATTTTTAAAGATAGATACCATTTATTGGGATATTAAACTCCTCTCCATCCAACTTTGAGAGTTGGAAAGCATTGTGTTGCTTGAATTGAGTGATGACATAAGGATCACTCTGTAAAGCATCAAACTTTGTGTATTTTCCAAGCTTAGCCCTATCTTCATCCCAGTTAAGAAAAATGTCTCCTTCTTAAAATATAATTCACATGGATTTATTATCAAGATATATCTTTTTTTTATTTTGGTGAGCTCTCATAGTGTGCATTGCTTGATCCCTTATTCCTTCAAGCTCCTTCAACTCACATAATGTGATCTCCATATGTTCATTTTCTATCAACTCCAGCTGGTAATTGAGATCTAAAGCTAGTAGTTCAAGTGAAATAGGCAATATATATTCTCTTTCACAAACAAGTGTATATGGTGAGTTTCCAATGGCTCTCTCGGGGGTGATTCTATCAACCCAAAGAGCTGTCTTCAATTTGGAATGACAAGTTCTTTGGTTCTCCTCCATTGTTCTTTTGATAATCTTAATTAGATTCTTATTAGTGGACTTAGCTAGTACATTCCCTTTTGGATAATATTTGGAGGAAGTACTAAGATGAATACAATGTTTCAAATCCCACTCACTTGTCTTAGTTCCAAGGAATGCTAATGCAATATTTGAAATAATTGTTGAAGGAGCCCCAAATCTTATCACTATGCTTTCATAGAAGTCCAAAATTGAAATTTAATTTACTTCCTTGAGAGCTATAACCTCCACCCATCTTGTAAAGTAATCTATGGCAGATAACACCCACTTGTGACCAACACTAGAAGGTGGGTTAATTAAGCCTATGAAATCTAGACCCCATTGATTAAAAGGTTGGTCTACTTGTATTGGATAAAGAGGTAAATCTGAAATCTTTTTATTTACATCAAATATAACACATTTATGACATTTAATTACCCAATCATGAGTATATTTAAACAAACTTGGCCAAAAATAACTAGCTCTCATAATCTTAGTAGCTGTTGTCCTTGGAGCAAAGTGACCACCTGCTAGTCCATCATGAAACTCAAATAATATCTTCTCAACCTGATCTGATTCAAAACATCTCAATAGTAAACCTAAGAAATCTTTCCTAAATAGTAATCCATCAACAAGTACATAAGGAATAGATTGTAATTAGAAGTACCTTCTTTTGGCTCTATCTAGGCCTTGTGGGCATTCACCAGTTTTAAGAAAATTGATCAGTTCTTATGTCTAACTCCTCATTGGTGAGGATGTAACTATCATAGGATAATATTTAAGGGTTAAAATAGATTCCTTTTGTTCCTTTAAATCTAAAGTAAGGTGTCACATAATCCCTTCCCTTTTACTAGCTTGGTTGTCTTGATTTCTACATCATATTCCATTACTTTTATAAGCCAATCAGCTCTTTTTTCATTCAAATCTCTACTCAAAAGGAAGTCTTTGAAATTAGGATGAGGTACCAGTATATTAATGTTGTTTTTAGATAACATGTTCCTAAAATATTTATGCTTCTAATAATTGAAAGTACTTACTTCTCTACATAAGTGTACCTTACCTCATAGCCTTCCAATCCTTGACTTAAAAAACCAATAGGATGCTCCAAGTTTTCTTCATTTGATTGAGTGAGCATGGTAGATATTAATTATTCATTTCCAAAAGTATACAAATTGAAATCCTTTGAGAAATCAGGACTTGCAAAAGTTGGAGCTTGAGCAATAGATTGCTTGATATTTTCAAAACTCTCTTTCCTCCTCCTTATCCAAGTAAACACTTCATCTTTCCTTAGCATAAAGGTTAGAGGCTTGAATAAAATATCAAAATCAGGAATAAACCTCCTTATGAAAATTATTTTTCCAAATAAACTTTGCAAACCTTTCTTATGTTTGGGTAAAGTCAATGCCAAGATTTCACTCACCCTTTCAGGATCTATGGATAGACCTTTTTTTGAGACATTGTATCCCAAAATTTTGCCTTCATAAACATAAAACACACACACATATTTGGATTAAGAGAGATTATAAACTCTCCACATTTCTAAAAAATATTCCTAAGATGATTCTAATGATCCTTTGCATCCTTGGATAAGATCATGATATCATCAAGATACATAAGCACTATATCATTTATTAGGCCTTGAAAAGCCATATCCATTGCATGTTGGAAGGTTACCCCAGCATTATACAAACCAAAAGGAATTTTCCTATAAGCATATGTGACCCATTTAGTGGTAAAGGTTTTTTTGTATTGATATCCTTCCTTTACCAAAATCTGATTATACCCTGAATATCCATCAAGGAGTGAGAACCTTTCATTACCTGCCACAACTTGCAAAATTTATTGCATGAAAGGAAGAGGATAATGGTCCTTCAAGGAAACTCTGTTCAAATCTCTAAAGTCAACACATAACCTGATCTTCCCATTCTTCTTCCTTATAGGGACTAATTTTTTCAACCAAGATGAATTCTTAATAGGTAAAATGATTTTAGACTGAATCAACTTTGTAAGCTCCTTTCTCATAAGAGGCTCAATCTTAGGATTGATTGGACTTTGATTTTGCTTGACAGGTTTAGTATTCTCATCTAACTCTATGGTATGTTGAGATATATTTGGATCAAAACCTTTTAAATCACTATATTCCCATGCAAATATATCAGAACATTCTTTGCATAATTTAAAGAAAGCATATCTTTCTTCTCTAATACACACCTTCCCAAGAGCAAGCAACTTATCTTTGAAGATTTGTACTCTCATAGTTTTCTTGTTTAGTAGACATGCTTACATTTTCCTTTTTTAACTGATAATCATCATTAAAAATAATTTCAAGTGTGACTAAGCCCTTAGGGAGATTTTTTGCCTTCAATTTTATAATCTACCATCCATATTGTTGATGTAGTTTGGACTAGTTTTTTGAGGAAAAATCAAACTCCTCTTGTAGAAAAAAACTATTTTCTGGTCACTATCAAATAATTGCCAATTAGTGAAATTATGAGGTATAGAGGGCCTTAAAATCAATTTGATTTGAGGCTACTTCTTGTCATCTCTTATCCCCTTTGGAACATCAAACTGAGATCCAATGATTGCCAACCTATTAGCATATTTGTTATTTTCTCTTAGTATAGATTGAATGTTGAAAGTTTGGAAATCTTCTACAAGATCTCACACTCTATGCTTATAGGATTTAATAAAGAGTCCTTATTCATATTTTGACATCTTTATTCACAATTAACTCACTATCATCATAAACTTGTAAATCCTTCACACCTCTTATTCTAGCCCACTCAAGGCCATGAATGAGGCCCTCATATTCTGCTACATTACAAGCACAACTAAAGTGAAATTTGAAAGTATAGCAATACCTTTTGAGTAATACCTTTCCTTATATGGAGATACTAACATTGCTCCACCACCTAATCCAACCTTTCTTCTTGATCCATCAAAAAATAGTTGCCATAGACCATCCATAGTCTCATTTGGCTTCATCAAATTTGGCATGAAATAGTCTTCTTTATGAAGACAATAAACTCCAAGACAAGATTCTTCTATGAATATATAAGGATCATATTCATAGTGTTCAGCTCCCCATTCATCTAGATGTATATCAAAAACTCCTTCAAGAGAAGAAGTTGGAGAATGATCCACGTGAAGTTCTTCCTCATAAAGAATAGTATAATTGACATTTGAAACCTTGGGCATGTAGGGATCTATATTATTGTGATGAAGACATTATGATTCAATATTTACCTTGGTACCATAACTTGTTTTGAAAACCATGTATGACTAATTTTCTATCAAGTATCCACCTATCTTGGCTATAAACTCTTTTGACAAACAAAGAGCAAAATATGTTGGTAAATATTCAACAACCACATCATGAGAGATGGATAAAGTAGGACAAGAATTTGAAATCAAATTTATATTCTTGACTACTCCCAAGGTCTTTGTTGGTCCAATCTAATTTTAGAACTCCTTTAGCCATTGGTTCATATTTGAGGCCTAGTTTATCCACTATTGACTTAGGCATGACTAAGGTACTAACCCCACTATCTATGATACAATTGTGAAATAAAAAATCATTAATGATCAAGGATAGATAAAAATGAGGAATCTTATCAGTTTTCTTTACTTGTCCATCAATGGGTTGAGTTCCATTCACCAAAACAACATTTTCTATCCTTGCTGATCTAACTGATTTACTTAGTCTAAGCAATTCCTTTTAGAGAATTTCATTTTGTCCTAGTATTATCAATAAGTCCCATAATGAAATATTCATGCTTGAATTATTCATTTGATCTAAAATATTGATATAAGGATTGTTCATCTTGAATTGCTCTTTGGAAGTGCTAGTACCTTGTGGTGTAGCATGTGAAGATGGATGCATAGGAGCTAATCTTGAATTCTAAATTTTTTGATTGTCCTAAAAATTAAGAGCTAAGTTAGACCCACCTACCATTGGGGGTGATGGAGGAGTCAAAATATGTCCTTGATTTGTCCCTTGTGCCTCTTCAACAACCCTCTTCTTAGATCTAGTGTTAGAGGATACACTAACATTCACATTATTTAAACTTCCCAACTGATTCATGGCACAAAAAACTCTCTCTAAATGATTCATAAGAGTAGAATCAAGCTATGTTTGTCCATTATCCATTCCATTTTTTATTGGCACCTCAAAAGTGGGAACTTGAGGTATTTGACTACCTTGTATTGTTATGGCTTGACTAGGCATTTCATTGGCATATGAAACTTGGCCTTGATTTTGGTCATAGGAAGGGTACCATGGTTATTCTTAAATAAGATTATTTTTAATAATAAAAAGAGATATATAAGATGATGGTGCATTAGGATTGAAACTTTGGTAAGGTCTAACTTGAGTTATTTGACCTTGTCCTTGAGTATTATGTTAAAAAGGAGGCCTATTTGCTTATCCAAATTGATTGTAACACTGATAAGGCCTATAATTTTATGCTTGTTGTCTTTTGAAAGCAACAAAATAATTACTAATACTTTGAATCAAACTCTTTAATTCATGAATCTCATTGGTAGGGGCAAGGGTAGACTTCTCTTGGATATTAGGCAAAGGAGCCAAGTAGCTAATGCAGTTTGACTAAGAAGCTACAAATTAAGAAATAATGGCATTGGTGGTCTAGGATTAATATTTATTTCTTGAAAAATATAATTCTCAGCATTAATAGCTATCTCATAGGTACCAAGTAGTGTATTCCCACCCACAAATAAGATCATCATGGATACATCACTATTTAATGCCTTTAAGTAATACAAGAAGGCATAATTTGGAGTGGGTCTCACAAGGGCTAGGATCCTATCCCATGTATTTTGAAATATAGAATTAGAATATTGCATGAAATATTTATGATCCCTCTTAATAGTAGTCAATTACTTAGCTAGTAACAAATAATCACTCTTCTCTTTAAACCTCTTAGACAATTGATTTCCTAGTTTATCCCATGAAGTAATGGAAGCATGAGGTAGAGTTCCATACCAATATAAAGATTTACCTTTAAAAGACAAAGCCAATAGCCTAATGGATACATTCTCTTGAGTGATATTATGGATATTTCAAAAGTTTACATTTTTCTAATGTGTTCAATGGGAGTAATAGGACCTTCTCCACTAAAACATTGAACACTTTTAATGGATGCTCCAGGAATTTGGTCATATTGGGAAAGATTCAAAGGAGATGATTTGGTGAAGGCCACAAAAGGTATATTTATATCCATATTATAATATATATTTTGAATATTAGGGTTTGAACCAAACAAGAGACTTCTACTTGGTTTGTTAAAAACAAGCCTCTTTGTATAAGGATGAGTATTTAAAAATCTCAACCTCTTGATAGAATAACAAGGCAACTGCACAAAATCAAAAGGTATACCTTTATCAATAGACCTAGTGGTCACCTTTGGCATGGAAAATTAGGATTGATCAACAACCAAAGAGTTGAAAACTTAGTGGAGTCACTAGGTACTAAATATAGATGTTCTTGTAACTATAAATATGCCAAGATCAACACCAATCTTGGACAATATTATAAGACTTAGAATCTCACCGAGCATGAAAAAAACTATCGTCACTTATATTTTCACCCCTTGAGGATATGTCTCATCTCTCCTCATCCAAATGACACAATAGAAACATCTCACAAGTTGTGGGTAACAGATAGGTGAGATGAATCTCTAGAAAGGCTAGTTCTCTTGATACACTCTTTGAACCCTTCTTTACTTATTAACTTTGCATGAAAAGAAAATAAAAAACTAAAATTTGATGCAATAATAATGAGTTTCATCCTATTGACTGAAATTATACCTTAGAGCAAATCAAAACTTCTTTTACACATAACTCACAACTCAAAGCAGATTGTTACACCAATGCTTCATATGCTAGGTTCAAGATGTATATTGATGCTTAGGAGGGATAATGATGATATTTTGGAGAATAAAATCATAAAAAAATACAAATATATTATACACCAAGAAATAACACTAACAAATACTTATAACAATTATTCTTCTGCACACTTAGTGGACAATCAAGGACAACATGCTAGAAAAGATTATCTTCTACTAGACAAGATCAAAATGTTTGCAACAAGACTCAATTATGCAGCATGTAAGTATGAAAATTCAATTTATTATTTATTAAATAGACATTTAAATACAAAAATGGCTATGGTTTCACTGTAACCAATGGAGGCTACCCCAAAAAGATCAAAAAATCACTACTTATAGAAATTGAGAGATAAAAGAGAATAAGAAGTCCAAGGGTCACAAGGACAAGTTTAAGGTTGTGAAAATGAGTTACATGTGCATGATAAGAAAATTATGATACAATACATGAAATTTATAATAGGAAAAATGGCTCTTAAAACTATGCAACTCATGAAATGTGGTGTGAAACTCCTTATTCTGCATAAGAAAATTGTCTTCATCATTCCCCCTTTTTGGAACATCCCAAAACTGACTATGGATATATATAATGATTTAAATGAGAGGTATGGGTTATGTAAATGATTATCCATGAATTTTATGCACTCATAATCATTTGGATTCCTGTGAAAGTGAACCATCACTACCTACAGTCAAATAAACTCCCTTTTTAGACACCCTTCTCACTTGACCTCAAAATTAGCTTAAATTTTCCATTAAAATCCATTAAATGGAGTGGATGAGACTTGGAAAGACCATACATATACTTATATTTCTTAGGTACACTTTAAATAGGCTCCCACTTGAAGTTTTCACACTTCTCACCATCTTGCTCACTTTGCCAATTTTGACTGGCTGAGATGAAGATACTAGTAGACATACTTAGGAGTTTTTATGAGGAATTAAATGTAAATATTGAGTTATAATAAGTCTGTATATTTTTTCCAAAGTTGATTTCATCTCTTAAAACCTCCTAGAACCAGCAAAATGTATAAAATAGTCAAGGAAACCAATTCTATACCCTATCCATATAGGTAGGGTAGTAAAAAAGTTTATGAGGAGGAGTATTGAAGAGTATTTTATAACATAAATATAATTTCATGGTTATTGTGGTCATTTAGGATAGCTCTCCATACTCATTTTCCCAATTAGGTCATTTCTAAGGGTTTGCAAGGGTTTCAAGTCCTTTAAGATTTTAATATTTGTTCATGGAGATAAGAAATTAGAAATACAAATAAATTCCAAAATAATGATGTTAAATACCCATATAAACCTCCCAAAACTTATTTTATCTCCATGCATAACCTCCAAGAAGATGTGAAAATTTCAATTTAGCCTATCGAGATTGGTATACCATTTTGCATAGGCCTAATGTAGCTCTGAGCCAAAATTAGCTTTCCTTGTGACTTATATTCATACCAAGAGTTTGAAGACATATTTTATACCTCAATATACATGTCCAAATGGATTATAATTCTATCTTATAGTTGGAAATGAAAGTGACTTTTCATTTGGTCTTTAAGCCAAAACCTTGCCTAATAGGCCTAACTGTAACCCTTGTGGTCTAGACCACCTTGTTGACTTCCCTCCTTATGTGTAATATATCTAATGTTTTTTTATGTGTGATTAAACTTCCCTCACCTCTCTTATATTTCTGATCAACCCTCAACTCATCCCTTTATATCCCTTCCTAAAAGTTACAGGGTTTGCACTCAAGAGAAGTGCCCTTTATCTGAGACAAAATAGAGGGCACTTCCCATGTTTTATCAGCTAAGATAAATGTTGGAGGAGACTCTTGAATTTTTTATGAAACTATACATAAAAATTTATCCTTTGGTCATTTTATTTGACCTTCCAACTCTTGAAAAATCCAAAACAAACCCCTAGGAAGGTAGACTGTGTGTAGGATTACACTCTAGACTGTGTATTGTATCAATAGGGTATTTTATTTGCTTTGTTTCAATTGGTGAGAGAATTTTGGTGGAATAAAAATCATGTTGAATATTTTCTAATTTTTATCATCAATCCAACCTCCTACATACCCCTTCCACACCTTGATTGATCAGGTTTGAGTGCATTTTCTGACTGTGTTCTGCTCCAAGACACTAACCTGTAAGTGGTCCTATATAGTTAGAACTTGAGACAATGTTTACAGACTTATTTATAGTATTTTAGTGTCATTATATATATTTTTAGACCTATTTTTCTCATTTTCATGCTATACTAAGACTCAAACCTCACTCAACCCACTATTACCTATAGTCAACTATAGTTGACTATATTGGAACAAGTAGAAGCCTATTGGGGAGAATTCATATTGGGACATGTGACACATTACCTTTGGATCTTATAAAACATTTAGAATCATCTTCCATAAACCAACATTGTTAATTCCATGTTTAAGCCACTATCATGGACTACATGCTCCTATTGTAGGTGAGTACCCATAAAGGCAGGGACACCTGTAGGTGTGGATTGGACTTGAAACACCACATAAAAACTTATCTTGATGGTATTTATCCCCATTGGTAATCCCTTCACCCAATAAGGTCATTAAAACATGAGAATATTCATTATTTTCACTTTAGGATGTCAAGGTCAATTTGAATTCAAATCCTATAGATGATAATGGAGAAACTCAGTGGTCAAATGGGCAACTTTGAGGCCCCCAACTACTATCTTCCACTGATCATCTACCCTCCATATTTTGTGAAGATATTATCCTATGTGGAGGATTTAAGGTATTCACATTTATATGCTTCAAATATCTTGATAACCTTGCTATAATATATCCATAAAATGGTGAAGTGCTTAATTTTTGTCTTTTAGGAAAAATATCCCTAAACATAGTCATCTCATCTTCGAAGGTGGTTTACACTTCCATTTTCCAATTTTACACTTAAAATATGTATAAAATGGTCAAAAACACTTATTAGGACTCTAAGGAAATTCTATCCTTTCCAATTTCCTCCATCAAGCATTCTTAGTTCTCTGTGGTGCCCCCTATAGGTGGACTTTTGCATGTTTACATGCAGTGGGTACAAATTTAGATAATATGTAGATATATGTGCTTGTGATCAATTATTATCCCTAAAAAAGTTTTTAAATGCACTCTTATCACTCTAAAGTATTGAAACACCTATTATATCTCCCATCCCATCATTACATCATTCTAAGATCCCTGTAGGTGCACCTTGAGTTGTATGTAGGTAGTGAGTAAAATTAAAGCAATGTGCATAGTGAATGGTCTCATGAACAAAACTAAGATTATTACCAATAATTAAAATGTAAATATATCACTATTGGGATCTTAAAACAAGTTTCAAATCCTCTGATCTAATGTGACATCCTTCTTACACAGTTATAGATCAAGTAATGGTAGCTAGTGATTGGTTAGTGTGGTGCATGAAATTGCAACTAATATTAAATATTATTCAAACATAAAAATGGATTATATTCAGATATTTATGAATTGAAAATTTTGATTTACCTTATTTACAACTCCATGAACATGACAGACAATATTCATACATGTGACTATAAGTGAAAGTGGCTAAAGTGCTGATTGTGAGTATGACAAGGCTGAATGTTTGATCAAGGGATGATGTTATGAGACATAAAATGAAATGGAGGTGATAATTATGGAATTTTATCATATCCAATTCACACGATACCCTTTCATATAACCAAGTATTCTGAAAACAAGGAAGCTTGACTGAGACCTCACACGGTGGCACCTTCCTACAAAATGAGATGATTTGCCTATCAAAACATATTTAAACATTAAAAAAGCATGGAAAACATTATATGAGTAATTAAAAATCTTATGGAATCAATTTTAACAATTATATTGTACATAACTATCCATACATGAGCAAAACCTATAGGGTACGAGAAATAATGAGCATAAAAACATAGTCAACTTGTTAGAGATGATTCATAAATCACAGTTGATCAATCCTTGAAATATTATTATGAAAATGGATTTATTTAAGTTTAATATCACCTCCCAAAGGAATTTAACCTAGAATTTATTTAGTTGGTCGTAATAAACTTGCTAACTAATTCTATGTGTCTAAAAGGGTGAAGAAGGAGCAAAATGGTTTTGGACCCTTTTTATCACTTAAAAAGCATGTTAAGCACTGGTATGAGTATGAGGAAGATTAATAGTCATGTCAAAACCTTATCCCATGTGTCACAGTCTCTTATGGGCCATACAAGTGCCAAACTCTTCCTTTTTCGGTTGATTTCTTGATCTTCAGTTAGATAACCTACAAGTTTCAGATGTGACTGACATTCTTGATAGGAAATATAACCTCTTGGATGTTTGAATAATAAATAAGACACTTGGACACCTTGAAAACCATGGCACTTGCATATATTACCCCTAAATGGCTACCAAATGACTCAAAATGACACAAACTAATTAGATTATGATCAAGGCTAAAGTGGCATTAAATTACATAAAATAGACTATAACACACCTTATGACAAAATATTATACCCTTATAAACATCTAAATATCAAGTTTTTACCTATAGGGGTCCCAATTTAACCTATAGGGTCAAATTTGATCAACAATCACCTAGGGTAGTTGGAACCCGTTCCATGCTTAAACTCAACCTTAACTCACCTTGGGTGAGAGTCAATTCTTGAGGCTATAAATACAAGGCCACACCCATTGATATTTAACCTCTTTTGGTGTAAATTTATTATACCGAAATTTATTCAATGCTTTGATAATGTAGTTTTATAATTCTCAAATTCATAATCCAAGAAATCAAGCCAAGGTGTCAGGGAAAGGTGAAGCAAACAAAGCTCCATTGATGAATATTTATTGATGCACAATCTGAGTAAGCCATTTCAAAAATCCATTTAAATATCTAAATAAGGTAAAATAAGGTTTTATTTTATGTTTTAGTTGTGTTTCTATATGCATGCTTGTTATCTATGCTCTCCCTAGTGTCTAGGATAGAGGTATTAGGATTTTAATGGGTTAATTTGATTTGTTTTATTAAACTAACACTAGACTAACCTTCCCTATATGTATTCCTTGTTCACACATGTTACACTAGCTAATGACAAATTTCCAAAATAATTAAACACACCAAAAACCAATAGAGATTACCATTATTCTTTACCTATGCCATGGTCATTTTGATGTATTGGGTGTTCTAATCCTTCTCAACCCTCCTCCCCTGCCTTGAACCATAACCCATAGACATCAAAAATTATTATGTCAATTGATTGAATATAAAAACACATGATATGAGACAAAGGAACATAAAAGAGATAAGTCATGCATACACACATTATATTTCACTCCTTCCCACCATAATTACTTCTCAATAGACATAAAGACATGAAAACATGTGCACTTTATCACCAACATGTGAAACATTGAAAGTATAATATGTTGTATATGTGAACATGATACATCAATTATCGATAACATCACATACCATACACATAAAAATGATTTCATGAGTACATGGGAAAAATATTGCATCATTTAACCATGCACTATTGTGTCATACATTAATAAATGCCAAAGTAACCACCAAACCATTACTTAAGTCGTACATAAATAAAAAAATTCGTATCCATCATAAACCATAAATGAAACACTATTATTGAAATATTATGTCCAAATAATATCTTTGACCACACATCATACATGTCATACATAATATGAAAAAAGGTATGTATATAAATAATAATGTCCAAGGTAGTAGCTGCAAGGCAATATCAATGCTTATGCCCTAGCCATGAAGCCTCTTCAAAAGGACAAACAAGTGGAATTGGTCAACCACATGTATTCATGTATATGCATATGTCACCCTAGCATAAAGCCACTTTCATTTGAAAATTTTTAGGTTAAAAATCTAGTTGAAAAGCAAGAATAAGACACCAACATGAAGAATTTACTTACTGATTTGGTAAATAACAAGTGATTATCATACCTCTAATAAGTGGTTCATAATGCTTATGAGTGTACCACCTCATTTCCATAAAAAAACAAGTCACTATCATACCTCCAATAAGTTGTTCATAATGCTTATGAGTGTACCACCTCATCTCCATCAAAAGACTATATGCAATAGAAATATACAACACTATCAAAATATTTTATGGTAGGGTTAAATGAAAGGTAAGGGGAAGAAATAAGAGTGCATATAATATTTATTCATTATAAGAGGTACAATATCAATTTATGAGGAAACTTGTCATGCACACTTTATTTTTTTATGATTCCCCTAACAAACACTTCTACCATTCCACAAAAGGATTTCCATCAAAGGAGTGTGATCATCACCATTAAAATGGGAATGAGGGTCATCCCTCTAAATTATGAATGGTGATTGTAGCAAAAATATCAATGTTAATATTGAGCAAGCTGAATTAAACTTAACTTTAACTTCATGAAAACTAATCAATAGAATGCATCTAACCTAAGGTTCACTGTTGCATGTACCTTACTATTACTCCACCCATTCTCTTTCTCACTCCATTTGTCAATGATATTCTCTTTTCATAATTTAGGATAACCTTATCCATGCCATGTTTTCACATGAATCATATGCAATCATCTCATCATTGATAAAATTTTAAGGTTATCTCACTGAGATAACATAAGTCAAAGACATTCTCCTTAGCCAACCATGATCTTTCCATCCTGTCTCTCTTGTTGATGATTTGGTGTTTCAATAGTCACTCTATTGGCCTCCCTAATTTTTATTTTTTTGTGGTTTCTCTTCCCTTTGGCATCCATTTCCCACTTCTTGCACACCCTGGGGGCCTCATTAGAATGGGATGCTGATGATGAATGTTACAACAATGAGTGTTAAGTCTATATCATGACCAAAATGGATAGTCACCATCAACATTGAATTTTTCACATGGACTCAAAAATAAAAGGTGCACATTCCATATCATAATACCCAAATCCATGATATTGCACTCGCTTACATATTATCATTCAATAAGGAAGGCATGCGAGTTTAAAAACATAAATCAATAAACAAAAGATAACATCATCAAAGATAATAAATTTTTCTTACAACATTTAGTTCCTCCTCTATTTTAGATTAAAAAGCATTCAAAAGACAATCATCATCATCATCAACATCCTCATCGACATTATCATCAAGTTTATCTAATACCACCTCCTCCTACTATAAAGGTTGACATATATATGTCACTCCAAACATATATGGAATAAGTAAAAATGTATGAACATCGATAATGAAAGAGAAAGTACAAAAAATATGCACATTTTTAGGGATGAAGTCATTATGTAGGGGACCATCAAACACATTCACATGGATCTGCTCCACCTTATCAAACTAAAACACAAAAAAAAGTGGCAAAATACATGGTGTGTCAAAAGTATTCTAATGCTGATTATTATAAGAGGGAAGAAAGAAGCATTATTTAACATGAAGAGTGATTCAAACATTAAGGGCAGCCAAAGGTTCTCATACATCTCATAAGAAATAGTCATTAGATGTTTTATGAACACCCTCTTCATCTTCAGTCTAATCCACCCCTCCTCCTATAGTATTAAAAAAGATGTAAAAAATGAAATTATAGACGTAAAGTTTGCAACTATTGAGCATTTTTCACATGCATCAAGAATATTAAATCAAGCATTGAAAATACATAGACCATCAATAAAATTACCTGTGTTGTCCCCTTATCTACATCTTTATTTGGTAAATAATCAATCATGCATTAGGATTCCACCCATAGTTGTTTGCAGGAGTGGGAATACCATCCCCAATGGTTGATGGTCAATCTAAAACCTTCTTTAGATCTCAAAGGAAGGGAGGGGAGTGTCTAAATTGAGCCCTTGCACGTAATGAGGACTTCCCACTGACTTATTTCTCCTAACACAATGGATGTCACAATATATTAACACCAACCAAAAATGATATAACTAAAATTCAACTTCGAGTGTAGTATCTAAAATTGCATACAATTTTTTTAGTCTCAGCATAAATTTGTTTAAGGCAATCATCTAATTTTGAGTCATCCATCTTAAATCTATAGTAATCAACATTTATAGTATTAGTTTCCAACATACAACAATTTTCATCCAAACTAGTTAAGAATGTGTCGGCAGGAAGGAAAATCCAAGTAGTTGGTAAGGTAACATAGCATTCATGGAATAACAGGGCAACCATTATTCATGAAATTGACACCCTATATTTAAAGTATATATTATGAGCCTCTAAAAAGTAAATGTACATAATAGAAGACATGAAAGTAATTTAGTTAGTGTTATGTTTGAAAGAAGAGATTGTCTTTTCACATTATAGAAACATATTATACCAATTGATTTTGAAATAATGTATATAATATGGAAATAACTTATGTGGTGATTTAAGGGCAAGATAATATAAAATTTGTATGAAGTAGATGAGATAAATAAAATTTAGTAGATACATTAGATTTTGAAAACTTTAAAAGAATCAAAACATGCTTGTTTAAAATTTCAAAGGTTAACAATGTTAGTTTTGAAGCAAGGAATATCAGGTCTATGGAGATTGTATGCAAAAATAATAATTTAAGTTAGAGCTTATTTCTAATAGGTTGATGGAAATATTTAATAAACTCATTGAAGATTTTGAATTAAGAAGTCAACAATAATAATAATACACTATATATTACAATGGGAGTACAATAAACATGGATTGACACATTCTTACAAAGTGGAAGTCTGTACAAACACATCAAAATGTGATAAGAGTAACCCTTTCAATATACTTAAAATCACACATACATGATGACCCCATCACAACAATTTGAAGCTTCATCTACACACCTCCTAAACCAAAATGGAGTGCATTTAGGCACTTGCAAGGATAAATACACATGAATCAATTAAAACTTCAACAACATGTTTGGATTTATTAATTAATTGAAAACAATTGACTTTTTTTCTTTTACTGTTAACTGCAAGTGCTTGTAAACCATATATAGTTTCTATATTATTGTAGTGGCATAAAATTCAAAGCTTAAAACCACATGACCAAAATACAATGCACCTAGGGGCCTATAAAAATAAACACTAATGAATGAGTCCCATAATTAATACTATGCTCAAATATACATATAACATCAATAATCTATCAAAATACATAAGACAAACTAAAAGAGGTGCACATTTTCTTTGGTTGAGAATGCAAAGGATTTATTGTATGAATTTTGTACCAAAAACACGTATGGATTTTGGAATGGACTTTTTAAAATACATTTTGATAATGAAAATAAAAATATGTTTTGGTAGTTGAGATTCAAGTGTTAGATTGAAAATGATATGGATAAAGACAGTTGAAAACATTGGTACATTTGTTTGATGAATTCCAAGTATGAAAAGCGAAAATGCTAATTATCCATGTCAACAAATAAAGTATAGTTGTTCCTATTTATATTAATGAAATGAAAACATTAAATGTAGAATTAAAAAAGTTCATGTTTACCATGGCCATACAACTCAGTACATCCTGGATTTTCATATTAATGAATGTTGCACATGTAGTTGAGGGAGAGTCATAGATAACAGATGGTAGTGTTGCTTTATTAAGGGTCTCAATGAATGGGAGTTATGTTTATCATTTACATCTATGGACGTAATAGGCTCTAAATGAATGTGATTTATGTAAACACTTAATTGGTAGTGGGTATTTATCAGTCCAAAAGATTTATGTGCTAGGAATCCAATGAATCAGAAAGATTCATGCTTAAACCATGGATAAACATAGGGCATGTATAAAAATAAAATATATTTGTATATTGAATAATGGTTTACTCAAATAAAAAATAGAGATCAAGAAATTAAAAATAGAAAATTCTACAGAGGATCCTAAAAACCCTATTGTACCTTGTTCGAAAGCTTTGTTTATCAAATTCCTTGTCTTAAACTTCAGCCACAACATTTAACTCACTGTTTCTATTCAAATTTTGCTTTCAGATTCAAAGGAGAGAAAATGAGAAACTTAAGAAGGAATGGTCAAGGCTTGATGTGTACCTAGATATAGTCTGCGCACCGTAATCCAGACGCTGTGAGTACTCCTCTTTGGCTGTGGAGGAATGACACCTGCAAAGAAAAGAAGCTTGGACAAAAGAAGGCGTTAGATGGATAGATGGTGGGTTGCCAAGCGAAAGCTTGATCCCAAAAGTATGAAGACTTACTTAAGGGATATAAACCCACTAATCAATAAAAAAAAGTGTCTGATAAATAATAGAATGATAAAGAATTGAGATGATAAAAGATGGAATGAAAAAGGGAAGCAAAGGCTTACTTGAAAGAAGCTGTCGAACTAGTCACAGTTGCCGGCGTCGGTTAGTCAAGGTGCCGACGTTGGTTAATATGCCAACATCAGTTGGGGTAGTGACCGGTGTTGGTAGAGGCAAAGGTCTTTGGACGAGGTCTGGTTAGGTTTGTGGTCTGTGGACAGGGTCTGGTCAATGTCTGGGTTTATTTGAGTGGTCTTGAGACAAAGTTTTGGGCTTGGTTGAATAGTCTGGGGTCTGGGTCTGAGAATCTGGTTGAATGGACAGAGTGTATGGTCTGACAGAGGACAGAGGCAATAGGGAGATGGAGAAGTAAAGATTCAGGTCTGGCTTGGTTAACAGTTTGGTTTAGGGAGAGGGAGTGCTGAATCTAATTCATAATACTTAGAAGCAAATGACTAGAAAACACAAAGAAAACACAGACAATATACTTACCTGTGCCTTGTTGAAGATGTGCTACTGATGATTCCCATACCCATTGTTGATGTAGCCTATGTGGAGAACTTGTTGCTGATGGAGAACCCTGAAGCTGTTGCTGCACTTGAGGGAGAGAGTGAGAGGCTTGACTAAGAGATTTAGTAGATTGACGGATGGTCAAAGACTGAAGATTGAAGGATTCGTGATTTGCTTCCGAAATTAGCTGATTGTGATTTGAATCAGTCCAAAAGTCAAAAAAGTTGGTTAAGTATAACCGACATCGTCGATTCCGCCGGCGTCGGCCGACACTTGACCGACGTTGGCGGGTTTAGAATGGGAAAAAAGAGACACCAAGCCCGTTTTTCATCTGCCAAGTGCACTATCTGTTGGAGAATGTCAAGGTTGGGCTAAATACACATGAGAGTTTGTTAGGCGGTTAGAGAGAAGTAGGAATAGGTCTTGGGTGAGTCATAAGATGGGAATTAGTCCAAGGCAAGGTGTCCTAGGTGAGGTGTCATGGGTGATGTGTCCAAGGAGGGGGGGTTAATTCAAAATAAGTTTATTATTTTAAATTAGTAATTTTTAGGAATGGGTTAGGAATGGACCAAGGTGGGGAATGACCAAGGGTTAGACACTATTTAGGTGTCTACATTTGCCCCTTTTTATCTTGTTGGTTGCTCTAAACAAACTGCAAGACAAAAATAGGAGTCGGTTGCCCCAGGTATAGGATAAGGTTGATTTCATCTTGTTGGTTGTTTAAGTGAACTGCAAGACAAAAATAGGCGAGGGTTGGTTGCCCCGATTATGGATGAGGTATCACCCCTCAAAGCAGGAGTCGAGAGGAGGGAACTTGGAATCAGGTGCTGATTTGATAGAGAGTGGATGAAAAGGGTGAAGATAGAGGGAGAACGCTGCAAAAGTTGTGATTGTACGTACACCACTTCACAAGAATGGTCAGGTCAAATTGTCGCAGGTTAAGGGTCAAGGAGTGCCAAGATTGAAATAACTGGTCCCCAACATTTAGTCATCTGCTGATTGGGTTATTCAATCTAAGCTGAAGCTCCAATGGTAATCATGTTCCAGGTATCCCAGGCTTAGGAAGTGCTCCCAAAAACATGAAAAAGTCACAAGTAGTGCGGATCAACTGGCTTGCGATCTTATACTTGTGAAGGTTAAAAGTTTGTGCACAATTTTGCTAACCCATCTGAGGTAGCATATATGCAAAAACAACCAAGGCAGAATTGCTTTGGAAGTAGTCACGGTTAGAGGAGATTGTCATGATCTCCAAGGTCTAGTGGTCGATGGATGGAGGCAAAAGTGATCCAAGTGTGCCCCAGGGGGCCAAAATGACGTGGTCTGGAGGACTGACTGATTAGGGGCATGATTTTTGGGGCAATGGAGAAAAAAGGAGGTTGGAAGGACGTCGACATCGGTAAGATAAACTGACTTTGGTAGATAAAAGTGGCTGACGTCGATAGAGTTTGGCCGACGTCGGTAGAGTTCAGCCGACGTTGGCAGATTAGGGCACGCCAATGCCGACATCGGCGGCCTGCCAAATCTGACAAAACTGAATTGGCAGCCCACCAAAAGTCATTTGATACTTGTTGACTGAGACAAAAAAGAGCTCTGGAGTTGATTGAGTGAAAGTGATCCAGAGCTGACTGAGGAGCGGTGCGAGGTGGCAGAGGAGCATTGGTAAAGAGAAAGAGTCGATTGGACGCTGCAGGTACGTGTGTGGGCTAGCAGGAGTGTGCAGAGTCATTGGCATGAAAGAGATGGCAGAGGGGAGTAGAGGACCTATGGGAGGTCCACCACCAGCGGCACCCATCGTGCTACCATGCTGGTGACGCCGAGATGAGGTAGGAGGGTCCTAAACCCTATTTGGACTATTTTTGTTTTGAATTTAGTTTTGAAATTTTAGTTGTTTTAGGTAGAAATTAAGGGGGGAGGGTAGCTAGGAAGGTGGGTAAAGGGTCTAGGATAAGTTAGGAGTGATTTAGGAGGGTTAAGGAAGGTGTAGGGGGGTTCAGAGGGGAAGCCCTAATTTTTAGGGCTCGCCCTGTTTGGCCTTAGAGCCGAACCAGTCGCCAATGTCGTCGGGTTCACCGGCATCGACTGACCAGTGACCGGCGTCGGTCACTAAACTATCGACGTCAGTCACTAAGTGACCGATGTTGGTTAGGTGAGTGCCATTGCTGGCACGCTAACTAATGTTGGTGGCTATCTGGTTAGAAAGAGTGGTGAAAAATGGTTAAGTCAAAAGGTCGAAGCTACGCCAAGGGCTTCTCGGATGTCGAGTTAGGCATAGATGGTCAAAATGGTTTGTAAAATAGGAAGAATAAGAACAATTTTAACATGAGAGTGACTGTGGATGGATGCAGGTAAGGCAGACTCTAATGCTATGGGATTGCCTCCTGACCTTGCTGATGCGGATGCACAGAGGCGTGATGATCGAGGAGTGGGCGCAGATGAGCGCAGTGGGGCTAGGTAGGTTGAGACGCTATTGCAGAGTGGTGAGGGATGTGAGCCTCATGGTGGCATTGATCGAGTGATGGGACCATGCCACCAACACCTTCCACCTGCCCATGGGCAAGATGACGATCATGGTCGAGGACATGTACTAGATTTTACGACTGCCAGTACACGGAGCTGACATCTATGCGTGCTTGAGAGAGGCACATGATATACACATGGCCACACTGTTTGGGGAGCATGTCACAGAGATGAGCTACCATTTACCCAATTTTGCTTATGAGCCTTTATATGTAATGGATGAGGGTGCACATCGACTGGCAATTTTGATGATGATCGGCATCACAGTCTATGCGTTGCTGGATGCAGAGGGAGGCAGGTTCCCAGTGGCCATGACTAGGGTTTTGATGGACATGCTGGAGTAGCAGATAGTGTTCGCCTGGGCACCCATCTTTTTGGCCCAGGTATACAGAGAGCTATGGGGCATCAGTCGATGGTGACGGTACAGTCTGTGTGTAGGCCACCTTATGCACTGCTGGGCATACGAGCATATTGTGGTTACCCGACCTCTCGACCTCCCAATGGTGATCCAAGCCAGTTTTAGGGTCAGATTTAGGTGATGGCACGAGATGATGGCACAGATGTGGGTGGACAGAGTGGTCAGGGATATTGATCACTACCAAGGGGTACTGGAGGCCCTGATTCCAGTAGATATCATCTGGAGACCGTACTTGGTGTATCCAACGTTCAGAGACCAGGGTGAGCAGATGGTCAGGATGCAAAGCATGTGATGGGTCAGAGGTAGGCGAGCCGGTGAGCTCAAGAGGATTCCAGCAGAGAGAGTGCGGTGCCAGTACGGGATGCTACAAGACATACCTCTTGCATTCCCATTGTACAGATGAGATGATATAGAGGTGCCGCTCCCACTGCCAGAGGAGACAGAGGAGCCAGATTTTGAGGAGTTGTCGGCAGGACCTGGGATAGCCAACCCAAGGTGTACAGAGGCCTACATGGCATGGTGGGTAGGGAAGTATACAGGCATACAGGTGGGTCCCCAGCCAAATCTACAGGCTGTCATGAGGGAGCGAGATACAACCCGCAAGGAGAGGGACACTACACAGTAGGAGAGAGACACAGCTTAGGCCCAGGTCACAGTTTTGCAAGGATAGTTGGCAGGGGTTATAGGGCAGCTGACGGAGATGACAGGTCGGGTGGCAGCATTGATAGGGTAGGTCACTCTATTACAGGGATAGCTGGCTGCAGCCCAGGCACAGACAGTGGTAGGTCAGAGCTTTGGAGGGCAGGGCCCATTGCAGTAGCCATCTCAGCAGCTGACATTTTCACAGGGGGTAGGACCATCGACATCAGTGCACCTAGGTCAGCCACAGCCATAGGGGTCAGGACAGGGCACAACAGCAGGGTAGATGGGTCCACCGTAGACTATATCTCTAGTTAGATACAGTGATGCGCTGCATGAGATCACTTATTATGAGAGGGCCATCAGGGGGTTCCCTCAGATACAGTGATACTCAGAGATGTGGGTAGAGCAGAGCTGACAGAGGTCTATGTCTTGAGCAACGGCATCTGAGTCTCGTAGACGGCACATATCAGAGGGAGGAGAGGACACAGCGTCTTCCTGACCACCGCCACCACCACCACAGCCGTAGCCTTGAGGGCAGACCTTGAGATTCATTTTTGATGTATATACCAGCCTGCGAGCCGTTGATGCGAGATGTATGAGAGAGAGAGAGACAGAGGCACAGAGTTGTGCGATTGTATAAACTATTTTGATATATATATGATGATGGTTTTGGATCATTAACGTGTTATGGATGTTTAATGTTTAATGTATTCAACATTTTTGATTATGATGATGATGCATGTTTTGATATTATGTTTATGATTATAATGTTATGATGATAATGTTATGGTAAATGATTATAATGATGATGATGCGTTATGATAATGCTAATAATGAGAATGGTCATGACTTTTAGATTAGATGATGATGCGTAAGGGTTATGTGATAGTGATATTTTATGTTATGACCTTGCGGATTATATGATGTGAATGATTAATTGTGTGATGATGATAATGTGGTTTGTGATTGATGATTATGATATAAATGATTATGCTAAAGATTATGAAAATGTGTGTTTGGTTGTGATGTGATTGGCAAGTGATGAGAGAAAAAGATGGAAGAAAGTGATGAAGAGAATGGTCGAGCTAACCCCAGAAGACCCCATGTCAACTGAGTGCTGCCTACATAGCCCCTGTCATTAGGGCCTCAGGCCAATGTAGTTCTCCCAAGAAGGGAGGAAAAAGATTGAAGTGGTTGATTTTGGTCATGATAAGGATATAGCATTTCCCATATGTCCAAGGATACATGCTTGAAATGACAAGGAGGAGATGATGCTACAGCGTTTTCCAGATGGTGTAAGCTGTAACATTGGTCGGGGTTTTCCATCCCTAGAAACTATCCATATTCGTGATGGATGTTTGCTAAAAATGAATTGAGGTCTATTTATGCTTCAACAATTATTGGTTTATGCTTAACATAAATTGGGTAGTTGATAGTTTCCATGTGTATTGATGTCTATGGAAACCAAAATGATTAGGCTATGTGAGTGGTTTGAAAAGAGTCAAATTGAATCAATTTGACAAATTATGTGGTTGAATGTGACCAAAGTGTAGGTAGAAAGTAAAAGGCATAGGCATCCTTTTATTGACAAGGACCAAAAAGACAACATAGATAGGGGTTGTTAGAACCAAGAGCCCCATTCATGCGTTGCATCATTGACCATAGTTATGTTAGAGCGGTAATCGAATCACTTTTGACATTAAAGTGAGCTCGAAGTCCCTTGAGTAGGTGATATGATAGGAGGAAAGGGTAACCCGTTTTAGAGTATGGAGAACTTTGCCCCTTTTTATAGGAGGCCCTGAGATAATTATAAGTCAAGTCCATGACCCATTTTTTTTTTTTTTTAATTATTATTATTATTTTTTTAAGAGAGCGGACTGATCAATGCGAGAAGTCTACATAAAGATGTCACTTGTTTGGTGGTCATTTGTGAAGCTGATCGATATAGGAAGCTTCTAAGAAAGTGCTGTTTGTAGCAAGATTTAGTCATAGCCATCCTTTGAGGGAGTGGTCTATACTTTGCTTTATAGATTTTGAATAGCTGTCCTTCGAGGGAGCAGTCTATTAGTTACAGCAATGATAGTGCAGCTGTCCTTCGAGGGAGCAGTCTGCTTTTTGATTTGATTTTGTGACCTTAGATATTTTGACATCTTGATTTAGTTTTGATAGAATATTGAGTCATGGACAAGACTTATAGAAGGTTAAGGGCTCCCTTTTATTAGGACGAAGCATCCGTACATCATAAAAGGGTTGTAAAGGATTTTGTTAAGGGAAAGAGGGTGAAATGGATTAAGGATTAAAAGGACAAGGATTGCTCAAGGGATGAGCTCAAGTTAAATTTCAAGTGGGCGAGTACTCGACTAATAGGAGAATGGTCGCAGATGCAAAGCATTAAGAGGCTTAGGTTCTGGTTAGCCTTCAAGAGAAGATAGACGATAAGTCCCTGATCCATACTTGTGCATGATGATATAAGGTTCGAGCCAATTAGGAGAAAATTTACCTCATTTAATCCATTCCATATTGGTCACATGTTGATTCTCTTTGAGGATGAGGTCTCTGATATTGAAATCTCATTCTCTCAAAGTTTTATTATATGCACGTTTGATGCGATTTTGATAGACATGGAGATGATTGAGGGCAGTAAGATGACGTTCGTCAAGTAACTCAAGTTGAGCTAATCGATCTTGATGAAAGTCATCATTAGAAAGAATGTCATGGAGTGAAATGCGAAGAGACGGGATCTGTACTTTGAGAGGTAAGACAGCCTCTGATCTGTACGCTAGAGAAAAGGGGGTAGCACCCGTAGAGGTTTGGATGCTAGTGCGGTAGGCCCACAAAGCGAAGGGTATTTGAACGTGCCAATCCCTTCCAGTGTCGTTGACCACCTTCATGAGAATTTTAGTTAAGATTTTGTTAGAAGCCTCGGCCTGCCCATTTGCTTGTGGGTAGTAAGGCGAAGAAAAGCTGAGTTTGATGCCAAATGAATCGCAGAGTTTTTAGACAGTCTTGTTTTTAAAGGACTTGCCATTGTCGGTGATGATTTTGTGAGGCACACTGAAAAGACAGATGATGTGGGTGTTGATGAAGTTGACAATCTTGTTGGCTTTTGTGGAGACAAGAGGAATAACTTCCACCCATTTAGTGAAATACTCGGTGGCAGTGATGATGGATTGATGACGAAGAGACGAATGAGGGTTGATCTCGCCGATGAGATCTAAGCCCCATTATGAAAAAGGCCAAAAATCCTGAGCGACTTGTAAGGCGTGACTGGGGAGATGAAGCAAGTTAGCATGCTGCTGACACTTGATGCAACACCGAACATAATCGCTATAGTCTTGATGAAGAGTGGGCCAATAATAACCTAGGCGGAGGATGCGCTTGGCAACCGAGTTACCACTGAAGTGTCAGCCACAAATCCCATCATGGGCTTGTTTAATAGCATGAGAAGCTTTAGTGGAGTTTAAATAGTGAAGAAGAAGGCCGTCAAAACCTCTTTTATAGAGAAGGCCCCCTAGCATGGTATAGCGAGCGGTGCGCTTGATGAAAGCCCGTCGCGCATTGTTAGATAGGTTGGGAGGAATGAGAGAATGAGCTAACAGTGGAAATTTATGAAGGCAATGGCAGATGATGTACCATGACATAAATTCTTGATGAGGATGATGAAGAAGAAGGAATATGCGAGGCGAGGGAAGCCATGGTGTCAGCAAACTTATTCGTCGATCGAGGAACAGTCTGCAATAAGTGATGGTCAAAAGATGCTAGAAGAGTGTCAACACGGTGCTTGTACCTTTGTAAAATTTTGTTTTTACAAAGATATGAACCATTGATTTGATTAACGACAAGTTATGAGTCACTGAAGATGTTGATGGATTTGATGTTTAAAGAAAGGGCAGTTTGAAGTCCCAAAATTAAGGCTTCGTATTCGGCCATATTATTGGTACATTCAAAGTTGAGTTTAAAAGACAAGGGCATGGATTCACCTTCATGTGGAATGAGGATGACTCCTGCACCCCCACCGAGTTGACATTTAGAGCCGTCGAAAAACATTGTCATTTGGTAGAATGTGTCATCAGTCGAGAGAGTGGCGATAGATTCATCGAGAAACTCGCACTGAGAAGGTTGATTGTCAGGAAGAGGAACATCTGCTAGTTGGTCAGTGATTGTTTGCCCTTTTATAGATTTTTGCTGGACAAATTCTAAGTCAAATTAAGCAAGAAGCATGAGCCAATGAGCCATACACTGGTTTTGATATGGTTTGGAATGCATGTATTTAAGGGGATTAATGTGAATGATGACAAAGGTTTTGTGATTGAGAAAATAGTGACAGAGTTTGGTATTGGCAAAGACTAATGCCAAACAGAGTTTCTCGGTATGAGTATACCGAGTTTCATAGTCGACAAGTGTTCGGCTTATGTAGTAGACTGCTTGCTCACGGTGTTGCTTGTCTCGATGCACGATCATGGCACCTAACGAATGATTGGTTGCTGAGATGTAGAGGTAGAAGGGTTGGTCATCTTTTTGTGGAATAAGGACTGGTGGAGAAACCAAATAGCGTTTGAGGGCTTTAAAAGCCTCTTGGCAATCTTTATCCCATTTAAAGGAGACGTCCTTCTTGAGGAGGTGATGAAAGGGTTGGCAATGGTCAGAAAGCTGCAAAATGAAATGGTGGATGGATTGGAGCTTCCCTTGTAGACTGCAAAGTTGCTTGAGATTAGTTGGAGGTGGCATTTCCAAGATAGCATGAATTTTAGCAAGATCTATCTCGATGCCACGAAAAGAGACAATGAATCCCAGGAGCTTTCCGGAGAGGACCCCAAAGACACATTTCTTGGGATTAAGACGGACCTGGTACTGAAGAAGGTGAGAGAAGATGATTTTGAGGATAGTCAAATGGTCACGACGAAGTTTAGACTTGCCAAGCAGGTCATCGACATAGTATTCCATGATTTTATGGAGGAGATCGTGAAAGATGTAAGTCATGGCACGCTGATATGTGGCGCCTACATTTTTCAGACCAAAAGGCATGACTCAATAGTAGAAGGTTCCCCATGGTGTAATGAAGGTGGTTTTGTGCTGATCTTCTGGTGCAATCAGGATTTGGTTATATCCTAAAAATCTATCCATAAGTGATAACATCTCATGGCCAGCCATAAGATCAACAAGTTGGTCAATGTTTGGAAGAGAAAAGTCATCCTTGGGACAAGCTAGGTTAAGGTCATGATAGTTTGTGCAGATCTGGATCCCCCCAGTCGCCTTGGTGATAGGAACGATGTTAGAGACCCATTGCAGATAATCGATGGGTTGGATGAAGGAGACTGAAAGAAGGTGCTAAAGCTCTTCTTTAACAAGAAGTACAACACGAGGATGCATTTTGCGAAGCTTTTGCCTAACAGGCTTAGCCTCTAGGTTTGTGACAATGTTATGAGTGGAAATGTTAGGGTCGATGCCAGGCATGTCAGCGTAGGTCCAGGCAAAGGCTTTGCGATTGTCAGAGAGAAATGTGGTATAGTCGATCTGCTCCTGGGTGTCTAAAGACTGACCAATCTTTAAGACTTGAGGAACATCAGAAGATGAAAGGTTAATGTCAATGGTTGATTCATTTAACATAACTTGTGTTTCAGAGGGGAGGGAGCATTGAATGAAAGAATCGTCAGCTCCCATATAGGTAAGAATGGCATCGTCGTCTATGCAGTGGACTGTGTTGATGGTTGCCGATTCATTGTCTATCATGCTAGGATAAACGAGAGGGAGAGACTTGGGAACCCTGTTGAGCTGATAGGTTAGGGGTTCCAAGCAGATGGTGTTTATGCAAAAAAAATTATGAGGGATGGAAACCACCGACTCCGTAGATGAGGATGGAAGAATAGGCAAGTCTGGAAGAGATTGGTCGATGGTTGGTTCGGAGCAAAGGTTTATAGAAGCCTCAGTGGGTTCTTGGAAACCCAGTCCATACCGTTTCTTTGCATTATCGTCATTGGGTGGTTCGATAGGCCGATGAGAGCCTTGTTCGTAACACCCAAAGCCAAAACCCTTCCATGCACACCTATAAAGGTAGGTATGTGCAAAGGTGGGGTTGCTAAGAAAGGAGAAATCAGATGTGAATATTTGAGGCGAGGAGGAAGGATTTGATTCAGTAGGAGCTTGATCCAACCCCCCATAGATAAGATTGGTTCGAAGGCTAGGAGGACCATAAGGAATGACCATTCCGATTCGACAGTCATAGCTTGGGCTTTGATGAAGCTGTCCATACTCTTGAGGAGTCTGGAACATGTCTAGAGTAAGTAGGCGATATTCCCCCAGTGAAAGTCTTTGGAAGATATCATCCATGTGGTCTTTGGTTGTTAATTGAGAAGATGATGTGGTGGCAACCACTGTTTGTGTACTAGTTGACATTTCTGAGGATGGAGATGATGTTTGGGTTGATGCCTTAAGCAGGATAAGAACATCGTTGGGGTGATAGGTTGTGTTATAAGTCTTAAAAGGAGATGGGTCGGCATGAATGACATGGACTTGTTTGTCGTGTTCAAATTTGACACAATGGTGAAGTGTTGAAGGGACGCAAGCCATGGTGTGGATCCAGGGTCACCCTAATAGCATGTTATATTGGAATTCTCCCTCAATGATGTAGAAGAGCTCTGGGATTGTGCATGGACCAACGTGGATATGGAGGACAACAGTGCCAATAGTGTTAGCGGTGGTGTCATTAAAAGATCTAAGGATTGCGTCAGTTTTCGATACACAATTCTTTGGAAGAGCCAATTGATCAAAGGCGTGGGTGGAAATGATATTAATGCTGGTGCCCCCATTGATCATAACTCATTTAATACGGGTTCGATCAATGTAGGCTGTGATGAAAAGGGCAGCGCCCTGATCTTCCAAGGTAGAGGTAGGAATTTTAGAATCACTAAAAGTGATAGAAGCGACAGGGGATAAAGAATGGACTAGGGCAGCGAGTGGTTGAGGGTCTTCAGGTTGGACTTCCGCTGCCTGTAGGGCTTTGATTAAAGCCTGGCGATGCTGGGGGGAGCTTTGGATAAGGTCATATAGGGTCATCTTCACAGGTGTTTGGTGAAGTTATTTTATCATAGATTCTTTGATTGCCTCTGAAGAAGGGGGTTGAGACGCACCTAAGATGGAAATCTTGGGTTTCGGTGGTTGAGGTGCCTGGACAAAAAGATAGGTCCAAGGAATAGTAGCTTTTTCTTTTGCCTTGTCCTTTTGTGACCTAGTGGTTATATGAATAGCATTGATTTCAAAGATAGTAGGTGAAGAAGGGGTTATAGTCTGTTGGTGAGATGTTGATGTGGTTGAAGAGGTTGGATGGGAAGGTGTTGAGGGTCGGTCAAGAGTGTCCTCAAGGAGAAGAGTGCCTTTCTCCATATAGCGGTGAACGACTGCCTTGAGGGCATAACAAGTCTCGGTATCATGTCCTGGCGTACGATGGTATAAACAAATCTTCGTATCATCGAACCAAGATGGTTTTGACCCAAGAGGTTGGAATGGCTTGATGGAAGGAAGGGTAATGCTAGATGTCTACAAAAGTTGGCATAATATCAAAGCATATGAACCTACTAAGGGGTCCGTGCTTGTCGATGCATGATGCGCTGGTGACTTTTGCTTTGGGGATGTTGAAGAAGGTTTTCATACCACCTTTTGGATTGGTGGTGCGGTGACAGGTGAAGATGACACTTTCTTTGTGAGAGGTGCCAAATTTTTGAGAGGGGGTTGACTTGTGGTTGGCAAAGGAAGTAATGGAGGTAATTTGTTTTGGTTAATGGTCAGAGTAGGAAGCATGCCGATTAAGGTAGAAGGGTGAGGACCTAAGATGGAGGGCAAAGTTGACGGTGGAGGAGGGGTTCACTTCTGTGGTTTGGCAGTCTTCTTTGACTTGGTTGGAAGACTACTTTTGGTCAAGGTCTAGTCTAAGTCCACCTTCACTTACGGGTGAGTGACGGTAGAGACAGGGTGAATGCCGAGTGACTTGATCGGTTTAGATTGGGTAAATGTAGGTTTAGAAGTGGGGGTTTGGTCTTTGTTCAGAGTCTTGGGTGATTCTGCCTTGGGAGGATTGGCAGCATGAGACGAGAGGGCATGGGAATGTTGAAAAACTTTAAGATGCTCCCACAATCCTTGATGTTCCACTTTCCTTGAAGGGAGAAGTTCTAATTTCTCCACTAGTCGGGAAAATGGTTGGGAGGATGTTGGATGAGGTTTGGATTCTCGAGAAGACGTGTTAGGTGTGGCAGTAGTTTCGGACCCAAGGTGTGTGGGAGTTATAACTGGATTGTCATTGGTCAAAGAAGATGGAGAGTCAGGTTCTTCTCTTGGTGGAGAAGGAACTGAAGAATGTGACTCCTTAAGCAGGTAAAGGGCAGGGATTATGGTGCCCTCCACTTGCGATCGAGGAGTAGGTAAGGTCAGGTCCTCCATAGGTAGAAGAAAGGAGGATGGTGAGACGGGTGGTGCCGGTAAAGTTGAGGTGTCCTCCAAGATGAGAGAGGTTGACGGAGAACTAACTTGAGAAAGAGGTTCATCCACACGTGATGGACTGGTAGATGGACTAACCTCTTAAGGTTGGTTGGAGATGAAGGGCGAGACCGTATTGACCGTTCGAATGTCGTGTTCGTGCATGTTATCAATCAAGGTTTGGACATTATTTTGGGTCGGTGGATGGTTGGGGAATGGTTGTTTGAATATGTCGATGCCCTGGTTTGGAGGTGCATTGGGATTATCTAGAATGAGCTCACCCTTTTCAAGCATGTCTTAGATTATGTTTTTAAAGGTTTTATAGTTTCCCATGTCATGACCTTTGACACGGTGGAAATTATAGAAGTCATTTTCCCTATACCACGTAGGGATGGCATGTGAGGGATCAAATTGTGGCGGTGGTCAAATCTAGGGGAGGATGAGAATCCCCTGTTTAACAAGTTTTTCCAATATAGACGCGTAAGATTCTCCAAGAGGAGTATACTATCTTTGTACGTATCTCTACTAGAATTGACGGGTGGTGCTCTGAGACGTGGATGGCTCAGGTTGATTGGTTGAAGAGGGCGAAGGTCTAACGACCACAGCGTTAGCTGAAGCTTTAGACTTAGGATTGGATGATGAAGGTTTAAAATAAGAAGAGTCATTGGTCTTAGAGTTGGGGTTCTTGCTCCACAACTTGACTTTATTCTCCTCGATGGCACATAATTCAAGTTTACGGGCCATCGTGAAGGCTTCGTCGAAGGTGCGGAAGGTTTGAACCCGTAAAGTGGAAGAAATATGTTTGGCACAAGCTCGGGAGAATAGTTCAATAAGTTTAGGTTGCGGTAAGGAAAAGGAGAGTTGATTGATGAGGCCTCTCCAGCGAGCAACAAAGTCAGCTATTGATTCATCCTCGAATTGGTGGATAGTGTAGAGGTCTGTGATCGAGACCTTCTTGGTGATATTAATGGAGAAGTGATCAAGAAAGAGCTGGGCCAGTTGTGTAAATGTGAAGAGGGAATGGCTGGCAATAGAGCTGTACCAGTCAAGCGCAGCGCCAAAAAGGGACATAGGAAATGTGCGCAAGAGCAATGCATCGTCATGGGCAATAAGGTAACAGGCATGTCTGAATGCCCATAAGTGTTGCTGTGGGTCTTCCTTGCTTTGAAAGCGAGAAAATTTGGGAAGCTCCCACTGGTTGGGGTATGGTCTAATTGGAATGGAAGGATGAATAGGCTCATTGCAAATTTGCTCGTATGAGAGAGCATTGTGTGAGCCAAAAATGGAGGTCTCTAAGCTAGACATCTTATCCATCAGCATTTTGATGATATCTACTGATGGATTAGCGAATGGAGCACCTCCTAGATTATAAGGTGCTTGAAATATATTGGGAGGGGCGTACGACGTGGTTGGTTGCGTAGACGCAACATATGGGTAGCTGGTTATGGGAGCAAAAGTTGGAGCCAAGGGTACTTGTGTTATGGGGTTGGTAGGCACAAGTTGGATAGGGGCCGTCAAGGATGGTTGAGGAGTAGCCACGCTTGTTGACGGGTAAACGGTTACTCTTGTGTTGATAGGTGCAAGAGTAGGGGGGATAGAGACTAGTAGGTTTTGGAAAGGTGTGGGGTTTGGTTGAGTGACTTGAGGTTGAGGGAGTACCAGAACCCCCATGGAGGTAGGTTTAGATGGAGTGGCTACGTTTTGAAGGTAAGACACGGTTGGGTTATTGGTGGAGGTGTTGTCTAGTGGCTGAATTGTAGGTGCGGTTGATGTGATTCTTGTCTCGACTAAGGAAGTCGGCATCCCATAGATTGGGTTGCCTAGGGAGTCTCGCATTTGGCTATTCGTGAGATAGTGTTGTAAGGCTTTGACGTTAAGGTCCAAGAATCGTGTAAAATCTTGGTCCCCTTCTGGGATGATAGGAGTTTGAGGTGGGGTTGGGCGAGTAGGAGTTCTTTCAGTCTCTGAGTGGAACTCCATTATAGGACTAGTTATAGATGGTGAAGGTGGAAGCGGTTGTTGACTAGCGTGGTCAAGAAGGGCCTTGGTTTGACTGCATGTCAAAACCATTTAAGGCAAGAAAGGATCAGGTTTCAGAAAACTATGTTTTGTCAGTCTCAAAAAACCAGAATAGATGTTTAGATAGCCAGAAAGTTGGATTTTAAGCTTGCTATTTTTGAAAAAAATAAAATGGACAGAGATCGACGTCGATATAAAAATTGATGTCGGTGAAGAAGACTGCCGATGTCGGTCGGATGATCGATGCTGGTACAGAAAAGTTGCTGACATCGGTTACAGGACCGATGTCGGTTACTGTGTTTTCTAGAAACTCAAAAAAAAATTTTGGAAATGAAGAAGATGTCCTTACCAGCTCAAAAAAAACAAATAAAAATAGAAAATATGATGATGACAGACAGATCCTAGCGTTAAATCCCTAGAAACAATTTTATTAAGATTGTGTGGCTTATGCCTTAATGTGATGTTTGAGGAGGTTGGCTATAAGAAGGGTCCTAGAATAGGTAATCTAAAGATGGTTTCAGGTATGTTAAGGTGCTCAAAAGTCTATATTAGGTTCTGTACAGGCCTGGTGCTAAGGAGCAAGCTCCCCTCACTTCACGATTCCAGTGGTTAGCTGGTTTCGCTTAGCCAAAATATACTTTCCCTATAGTTTAGACTCTGCCAGAGAATAGAGTTGGCTTTCCCCTTGGTGGTGAAATCCAAGTAGGATTGCTGGGATGGGTAAGGTATCCGCTGGGTGATGAAATCCCAGTCGGGTCTTGTCTCAAGTGAGTTTAATGTTTTATTGAGTGCACGTGGTTTGGTTGTGTAACATCAAGTGATCTACGATTTATTCAATATGCGTTTTACTAATTACTAAGTGTGGACTAAGAAAATGCAAGAAAGCAAGAAATGGAATGCAGTATATTTTAAAGCCCCAAATCGAAATGTTAAATTGGAATGAAAACAAGTTTGAGAAAGGGTTGAAGAAAATGATTTTTTGACTAGTCTAGAAATGCAAGAAAAGAAAGAAAAAAATTCTTTTTATCCCTGCTTATGATGCTTTTTTTAGAAAAAAAATAAAGAGGTGAAGAGGAAGAAACCTAATGCACCTAAATGAACAAAGAAGGAAGGGAACCCAAGGAAGGCCCTAAAGGGGTCCCACCGGGCGTGCCAGAATGTTTCTATTCAAATTTTGCTTTCAGATTCAAAGGAGAGAAAATGAGAAACTTAAGAAGGAATGGTCAAGGCTTGATGTGTACCTGGATATAGTCTGCGCATCGTAATCCAGACACTATGAGTACTCCTCTTTGGCTGTGGAGGAATGACACCTGCAAAAAAAAGAAGCTTGGACAAAAGAAGGCGTTAGATGGATAGATGGTGGGTTGCCAAGCAAAAGCTTGATCCCAGAAGTATGAAGAATTCCTTAAGGGATATAAACCCACTAATCAATAAAAAGAAGTGTCTGATAAACAACAAAATGATAAAGAATTGAGATGATAAAAGATGGAATGAAAAAGGGAAGCAAAGGCTTACTTGAAAGAAGCTGTCGAACTGGTCACAGTCGCCGGCGTCGGTTAGTCAAGGTGCCGACGTCGGTTAATATGCCGACGTCGGTTGGGGTAGTGACTAGCGTCGGTAGAGGCAAAGGTCTTTGGACGAGGTTTGGTTAGGTTTGTGGTCCGTGGACAGGGTCTGCTCAAGGTCTGGGTTTATTTGAGTGGTCTTGAGACAAAGTTTTGGGCTTGGTTAAATAGTCTAGGGTCTGGGTCTGAGAATCTGGTTGAATGGACAGAGTGCATGGTCTGATAGAGGACAGAGGCAATAGGGAGATGGAGAAGTAAAGATTCAAGTCTGGCTTGGTTAACAGTCTGGTTTGGGGAGAGGGAGTGCTAAATCTAATTCATAATACTTAGAATCAAATGACTAGAAAACACAAAGAAAACATAGACAATATACTTACCTGTGCCTTGTTGAAGATGTGTTACTGATGATTTCCGTACCCGCTGTTGATGTAGCCTATGTGGAGAACCTGTTGCTGATGGAGAACCCTGAAGCTGTTGCTGCACCTGAGGGAGAGAGTGAGAGGCTTGACTGAGAGATTTGGTAGATTGACGGATGGTCAAAGACTGAAGATTGAAGGATTCGTGATTTGCTTTCGAAATTAGCCGATTGTGATTTGGATCAGTCCAAAAGTTAGAAAAGTTGGTTAAGTATAACCGACATCGGCGATTCCACCGGCGTCGGCCGACACTTGACCGACGTCGGTGGGTTTAGAATGGGAAAAAAGAGCCACCATGCCCGTTTTTCATCCGCCAAGTGCACTATCCGTTGGAGAATGTCAAGGTTGGGCTAAATACGCATGAGAGTTTGTTAGGCGGTTAGAGAGAAGTAGGAATAGGTCTTGGGTGAGTCATAGGATGGGAATTAGTCCAAGGCGAGGTGTCCTAGGTGAGGTGTCATGGGTGATGTGTCCAAGGAGGGGGGGTTAATTCAAAATAAGTTTATTATTTTAAATTAGTAATTTTTAGGAATGGGTTAGGAATGGACCAAGGTGGGGAATGACCAAGGGTTAGACACTATTTAGGTGTCTACACTCACATAATGGAATAGTAATGTGGCAGTCTCGTTTGAGACATTTTGTCAAACATAATATAGGGTTACTCTATTTTCAAATTTATATTTGACAATAGTCTTAAAAATAATTTTTTATTAGATGTTGGAGGTGTGAAAATAGTCTTAAAAATCTTTGAAAAGTAACAAACCCCTGAAACAAATACAAAAGTATCTTTATAATTTTCACTTTAATATTTATATTTTCCTTGATAAATTATGTTACCATGTTTCTTACATTGTTATTTAGTATGTTTCCATTTAAATGTTAATGAAACCTTTAAATCATTACCATCAATGCATATAATGTGTGACATTTAGAGCGATTAAAAAGACTAAAAATGTTTATATCTTGGGCGATATATGTTTTTTAGATCATCATTCTTTTTCCATATTTACCTATGTTTTAGTAAGCTCAACTAATATTTGGAATCTAGTTGTGTGTAGTCTTGTTTGAGATATTATTTAATGTTCAATATAAGCTTATACAATTACTAACCTAGGATCAATAGTTTCTAAGCTTATTTCATTCACATGCTCTCGAGCTATATCCCTCCACCTTCGATCCAAAAGGGAAAAAATAAAAAATGGCACAGATGTTACTATTTAGCCTTTACCCAACTCACAGGGTGAGATTCATGATATGGAGAAGGATGCCAGAATGTGACTATAAGTAATGATACCTTTGAAAGAAAAAATCATTAAAAATAGTGTGTGCTTATGAGTCATCTACATGCCACTATTTTACCATGCCATGTAGACGGTGAGGGTTGGCCCACCTTATCTAGTTACAGTTAGTGATACGAGCTCACTAACAATTTGATACATGTTTGACTACATGGTTTGACTGTTGGTATGAGTGCTGGAGATGATAGTTGGTGGTCTTGACTAGTTAGTATTTAGCAGTGGCATTGACATTTACAATCAGTGATAATCATGTAGTTAGTGGACTCATGATGCTAAACAATTAGTAGGCATTTGAAAAGTTCACAATTGACCTAGTTGATTGTAGTTGATGCCATCATGCACATTGTTTATTCATACTAGTTAAGCTCAGTTGTGGGCACCCATTTACCACCAATGCCTTCATGATGAAGTGCCACTTATACCAAAATTCATATTCATATTCATTCGATTTATGAATTGCAAAACAAAGGAAATATAAGTAATAATATATTATAAGAAATTATGAGCACTACTTCAGGTTAGGTCATCACATGTAGAGGTAAGTTTTAGCTTTTACTATTTGAATTGAATTTATCCATTTCCGTAGAGTGAATCCATCATCTGGGAGTTTCAATTTTTAGGTTGATAATGTTTAGAACTTTTGTCTATTTAAATTGAATCAATTTGTTTTTTGTAAGCATTTTTTTTTGAGAGCCCCTTATGATTGAAGAAATACAAGTAGCATGTTCACATGCTATGGAAGTCAAGATCAAAATATGTTCCCCACATTCCTTATTTTATGACAATCAAAGGTAAATTTTTTTTCAAATAATAATGATGAAGGTGAAAAATAATCTTAATCTAAATGTAACTAATCCACCTGTTCTATTGCAGGGACAAACTCTTATTTTTTCCTACATCTTTGGACATGAAGCAACTAGGTAGGGTGCCTTGTCTTTCTATCATGTTTCATAAATTGAATAGAGTAACACATTTGACACAATTTAGAAAATAATCCAATTACATTAAGCCTATTGATTAATTGAGTGAATATGTATCAGTTGAGATTACTGAAATTGGTACTACCTAGATGAAATTGGGTCAATTGGATCCAAAAAAAATGAGTACTTACTTTTTTTTCATTTGTGAAAGGTAGAATCATATAAATTGTAAGAGAGGGAGTAACCTATCTAAAGGAGGGTGACCGTGTACTGCATGTATTTACAGGGGAGTGTTGAGAATGCAGGCACTAGAAATTAGAAGAGAGAAATATGTGTGATTTACTAAGGATTAACATGGATAGAGGGGTTATGATTAGCAAGGAAGTTGAGGTTTTCCATTTGGGGAAAACCCATCTATCACTTTTTGGGGAAATCCTCTTTAGGCGAATATACAGCTGTGCAAGTTGGCTAGGTTGCCAAAATAAATCATGGAACTCCTTTGATTAAACTTATAAATTTGTATCTCTACAAGTTTTTTTTTATATATTTGAGAGAATCAAGATTTGATCTAGTATCCTGGAGCTTATTCAATTTTAATTTAAATCTCTATAAATAATATTACTTGAATATTACTGTGTATAAGTAATTTACTTATACTCCACCTTTTACGATCAATTTCATATGTTAGTTACTTATTTTATTGTGAAAGGTTTAAAAAAATTTAAAAAATCAGTAGCATCTAAATTAAAAATTGACTACACGAATCGAATGGCTCAGATTCAACATTTTGTAAGTTCATTAATTTTTACATCATACTATCTATATGTTAGTGACTATGATTAACATTAATTTGTATTTAAAAGGAAAAAAGGCTCATGATTCACCATAAGATGCCTACAAAATAAATTAGTGAAGATAATAGGTTGAAGGGCTTGTGCTAGCTTAGGGGATACACAAGTTTGGATGTTGAAGTAAAAGTGTACATGATGTTAGGCATTATAAACTTTAGGAAAAGACATGGATCTTCCTACCACACTAGTGTACATGTCTATGAGAGTGGTGTTGTTCAAATGGAATAATTAGTAAGACTCTTAACGCATATGTGTAGCTAGATATTCCTAATACACATGTTTATGATGGTATGGTTTAAGTGGAATAATTTTTAAGACTAGTTCTATATATCAAACATACAAGTTTTGAAATTGGCTACTTTTGTGCCAAATGTATATTTGAGAGTTTATGTTGTGGTATTTTTGTTTCCTATTTTTGTATGAAATGTATATTTGATAATGTATGTTGTACTATTTTTTATTTATTTTTATGTGCGGAGGAATTGATAGTGTTTTTGATGAAGTAGGGCTGATACTTTGTTTTGAAATTGATTGCCACTATTATAACTTCTACTTGATTATGTGAATAAAAGAGTAACCAGTATCTTAGGACCATGGTGGTTTTGAGCCTATGTGAGCATTGAAAAAGCACTTAGGTCCCACTATCAAGGCTTACCCTTTTACCATATGTTGTGGTGTATTAATTTATGTGTTTTAACTATTTAATGCAAAATGGCAATTACATTATGCACAACATATTAAAAATATGCTACAATAAAAATTTATGTAAATACATTAAATATATATTCACAATATATAAAAATATATATGTTGATATTTAAAACTTAATAGAGGATGTTAATAAAAAATACCATATTTATGTTTATTTGTACTATCAAAGGATTAAAATAATGGAAAAGAAGTCTGAACATTAAGAATGAGAAAACCTAAAAACCATTTTGTGAACATAAAAATTCCAATAAAGTGTTAAAATCAATGACTTCACATTTCTAACCTGGTCATAATTGGTAGACCTATGATTATTACCCTTTTTCAATGATTTTTACTCTACTAACTTTTAGGATTTGAGTTTTTAAGGGATGCTTCACTAGAGATAGATTATTAGAAATATTGATACACTTCAAAAAAATTATGAATTTTTTTGTCTAGTTAGCGTCTTCTTTAACTTTGACGTAACTCATCACAATTTCAAAAGAGTAGAATATGTGCAAGGTTAGTCAGTATGGGCAACCTATTGAATAGTTACAAATACATAACCTACACACTTGGAATCAGGGCTCAATGTAGTTCAAGTGTTTGTGAGTGAATCCCAATCCAAATGAGATAAAGAGATTTACCTCCTCTCCTTAGATAATCAAATAGAGTGATGTGCTTCTCTATGACCTTATGTTTGTATAATATGTATTGGCACAAGGTAGATTTAAGAGAGAATTAAATCAAAATGTCAATTACCTAATAAAATATGAATGCCTCTTGGTAAGACTTGACAAATATGCATGGGATACTTAGCTTGTATGAGATTCAGATGATAGGAATCGATAATCCAATGGCTAAGGGTACCTTTGTATGTATAGGATTCACAAGGAAAAAATATACATTGACTATAAAAGATAGTAAAAGGAAATAATCAAGGCACAAAGGACCCAAAATTCAAAGGGGCAACATCATGGGTTGACTACAACCTAGGCAAAGACTCTAAAATAAGTTTTTGGACATTTCAGGAGCATTTGATGTCGTACAAGTGCAAGTCAATAGTCTATATGTAGGTTTTCATAGATTTTAGATTGAATTGAGATCTTATCATTAACCAAAAAGTGAATTTTTTTTAACTTTTAAGGAAAACCTAAGTCAAATGATGACACTATAGAGCCAAACACAAGGGGAAAGTTTACCAAAAATATTTGAATGTATGCATGTGGACCAAGTGTGAGAAAACATGGAAAAGACATAGTATAATGGGCATTTTACCGGAATTAGGTGTCTAAATAGTTCCTCACTTTGATGTGTGTGTGCATGAATGCATACATACATCAAAATAAAACAAAATTAATCACATACTTGAGTATTACTTGATAGGGATTCAAAAATGAAATTCCTAAATTTCTAGATGGGTGCATGCACACTCTGTCATCAATAAATTGAATGAACCTAAAATAAAATTAGAAAGCCAACAAGTATTCAATGTCCTGTAAAATATATAATCAATGTAAAATGAAAGAGATAAATTTAAACATGTAAAGAAACAAATACACATGGTGGTATGTGAAACCTATTTTCACTCTTGGGAACTTTGGTAATGAAAATAAAAAAACTAGAAACTAGTCACTGATGAGCTTTAAATGGAACTCTAGACCTTTAATATTTTTATAGTTGATCCTAGAAACTAAAAATTGCTTCTTCATCATGGAAGTAGACATTTGATGTTTCTTGATGAATCATAGTCCATGTGAATCTAAATTTTTGAAGTACAATAACTGGATAGATATCCCTCTTTAGAAGTGAGGCATTGGTATCTAAGATTTGAAAAATATACATGAGAAACTTGGACTATAAAAGATTCAGATGATAGGAATCAATAATCAAATGGTTAAGGGTACCTTTGTATGCATAGGAATCACAAGGACAAATTTACACATATGATACTTATGCTAACTATAACAAATAGAAAAATGAAATAAGTAAAGCATAAAGGACCCACAAGTCCATGGGACAACATCATGGGCTTAATATGACCTAGGAAAGCCCTTAAAATAATGTGTTGAACATTCTAGGAGCATCAAATTTTGTACAAGGGAAAGTCTACAGGTTTTCAAATTTTTTGGAATAATTTAAGATATTATCATAAGAAAAAAGTGAACACAAATTAAAGTTGTAAGGAAAACCTAAATAAAAGGATGAAAATGCAAGGCCTAACACAAGTGGAAAGTGTACCAAAAATATTTACATGTGTGCATGTGGACTAAGTGCAATTAAACATGATAAAGACACAATGGAAAGGGTATATTAAAAAAATTAGGTGACTACATGATTCCTGACTTCAATGTATGTGTGTGTGAATGCATGTGTGCATAAAAACAAATAAAAGTAAGAGCATACTTGAGTATTAATTTATAGGGATAAAAAGATGAAGGTTTTAAATTTATGGTTTGGGTGCATGCACTCTCTATCATCAATAAATTGAATGTACCTACAATCAAAATAAAATTCCAACAATAATTCAATGTCTTGACAAATTGATATTAAATGTAAAATAAAGTAACTAAATTGAAAGATGCATAGTAACAAACACACATGTTGGTATGCAGTCCCATTTTTCACTCCTAGGAACTCTAGTAATGAAACTAAAAACTAGAAACTAGGAAATAATTTTTTTTAAAGGGAAATCTAGAACTTGAAGGTTTATAGAGCTAATCCTAGAAACTAAAGTTTATTTCTTGATCACAGAATTAGGCATCTAGTGATTATTAGTAAATCATAATCCATGCATATCTGAGTTTGGGAGTAGATTAATCGGATGGAATATCTAGATAGATGCCCTCTTTTGAGGTGGGGGATTGGTACCTATTTTTGAAAATATCACACATTTCAAAAGAAATAGTCATGTGCATCATGTGTTATCATATAAACTATATGAAGCTGTTAAAATATTCACAAAAAATTTATAGTTTACACATATTTTTAGCTATAAAAATATATCATGTAAATATTGATATGAAGATATGACTCATGAGAATGAGCTATAGGATATTGAGGTTAAATAATATGTTTCATTGTAATCAACATGAGAGATGAGTAATATAATTGTGTAACCATATAAAATAGATGTAATCATGTAAAGCTCATCAATACCCCTAAAGCTTATATGACAGTGCCATATAATTAAGGGAATATGTAAGGAAGGGAAAATGATATACCTTGATAGAAACACTTAAACTAGATAGGTTAGATACCCCAATATCAAAAAAATATGGTATATGTATCAAATGTGATATTCATAACGTGATTATGTGTAAGGAAGACAATGATATGTCTTGATATAAGCAAAATAAGATCAATAGACACATGGGTGTAGTATGTTCCATATGCACAAGATAAGATCAATTAGGCTCATGGATAATTGTGGGTATGATTCCCAAAATGGAAATAATTAATGCAGGTATAAATCATTTTAATAGAATGGTGTCCTCAATAACATAAGGTATAATTTATAAATCTCATGATAAATAAAAGGATATGATGCCTCAAATGGAAATATTTTGGTAGTAAAGTTTTGGAATGATAAATATTTAAAGTAGTTAATGTAGGATGGATAATGTGTTGTCCAAAATGGCCAAATATAAATCATAATATCAATAATAAGAGTGAAAAATGATATTACCCAATGTAATAATATGCCCCTAAAATGGATAGATATAATAGTGAATCATACAGACAATAGTAGAAGTATGCCCTAATATATGCATGGTAGAGACCATGGTATAATAGGCAATAAGCAAATTATAACACAAGTAGTAGTGTGCATGATGTATAATATATTTAAAGTAACCAATATTAAAAATAGCTTACACATTTTATGTTTCAAAGATAGACATCTATATGTTGTATAACCATTTCTTTGATGACAATCATAAAAGAAGTCTAAATTAAATTTTCATGGTGTCTGGGTCCTATCATAATGCCTACTAGAAGATAAGAACATCATGTCCTTATTAAGTAAAATTTTCAATTTTGTTCCTAAACTTTCTTTAATATTTTTTACAGTATCATGATATGCTGAGGGAAGGTGTATGACTGATTTTTGGTGGAACTTAGCGCTTAGCCAATGATTTATAAAATTTCTTAATAGACACATGCATAGTGTTGAGACTTGTAGTATGATTAATAAAACCACAATGTGAACCATTAGTTTTATATTTAATTACACATGTTCGTAAAAGTTCATCCTCAAAGGGCATGATCTCATTGGAAATATATGTGAAAATTTTGTAGGCTTGATAAGGTACTTTATCCTTGCAAATAGATAATAGAATTCTACTATTGATATATTTATTTTTAAATCTGTTGGTTGATATATTAAACAATACATGCTCCTCTTAAATCTTATAATATATAACCATGAATAGGTTCATATTAACTTTGGTGCATGTATATAAAATGCACTTAAATGTAGCATATGGTACCTTATTATTATTATCAAAATGTAAGAAATAAAAAACTTATTCCAATCTAAAGAAGGTATGTAAGGAACCACTAGGAAGAGTATGAAACCAATCTAACACATGTCCCATTAAACCATTAGGAAACATCGTAAGCAATATTAACACTAATTTTTTTGAGAGTAGAAAAAATATACTCAAAATGTAAGTAAGGATATCCATACCCATCAAATAATAAAAATATAGCACTTCAAAATGATGTGGGAGAGAAGAAAAAAAAATATTACAAATTATAGTTTGGCCATATATAACATTAACATCAATCCAATAATTGGATGTAACAAAATATAGAGATAAAACATGTATTTATATTTGTAAATTTACTATTTCACGCATCCTAGTAAGAACCCCATGGATTGGCACAACAAAGCTATGAAGATGTTCATTCAAGGGTCTAATTATATTTATTTTTTATAAAAACATAAGTGCTTTAGGAGGATTATAGATAAAAGGGGGAAACATAATCTTGACAAAGCATATAAGAATCATTATTTGTGCGAGAAGAATGTATAATAGATACTTCATTCAATACAACATTTAGACCATTTAAAATTACCTTCTAAAGACATTAAATCCACCTAGGTTTTATTTGAAAAATTTATAACCCTTAAGTCAGAGTTAAAATCTCATCTAGGAGACATCTTTAGATAATGACATTAGGGTGTCTCTAGAACATGTAACTTTAGTAGGAAACAATAAGGTGTCTTTACAAATAACATTATATTGTCTTTGGAGGTTATGTTGGAGGTCTCTAAGAAATGACATTGGGGTTGTTTAATTGTTAACTTTAGGGTGACTTTATTTCTGTCACTAGAGCTAAGTTTGAGGTGTCCCTAAAAGAGACTTTATTGTCATCTTACTTTGTCCATGTCACAACTGTATACAAGTCTGTGTAATTAGATTTATAATAATAAATTATGAAAGAATTGGTCTTCAATCTATAGCAACTCAGGAGGGAAACAAAGATTGAGAATTTTCTATAGATCTATGTTGTGTTGATATACCATGGATGCACTTTTAAACCTGCATTAAATTTGTTTTATCTATGAAGAATCACCCAGATATCTCACTTTTTGAGAATGTTTGATAATTTATCTATTGGGTTTTGAACAATGTGTCAAGTGTAACTTGACTTCATTCTTTCTTCGAGCTTCATGATGGATCTATTTTGGATACACCATTGATGGTCTTAGGTTTTAATATTATAGTCCAAGGTTGTTTTTGTATAAAATATTTATTTAGGTTTTATTTATTTTGTTTAGTATTAAAATTAAAATTTGAGTCATTTAAATTAGTATTTATGTTTATTAGTCATAGTGTTTATTATATTTTAGTTTCCATAGTTTTCTTAGAAGAGTTGTTTTAGAAATATTAGAAATCAAAAGATTATAGTTTTATGTGTTAATATAGTCATGTTATTTTAGAATTATTGTCAAATTCAAAAGTTAACAGTCTAAAAAATAAAATAAAAAATTGCTTCACGGATGCATTATCATTTATATGCAACATATAGATTGTGGGGGTAATACAAATAAGTTTCAAAGGCATATTCATTAAGTAAGTAGATGATGTTGGAGGAGGGAGGACACAAGAGGTTGGAGGAAAAATAGCATCCTATCTCAAGCTTTTAGTGATGAGGCTATATTTTGAGATAGTGGGATATTGTGGACCAAAATAACTATGTTGAGTATGATCCACAGTGGCAGTGGAAACTATTTATGCTATATGAGATTGAGTGGTAACAATCACATGTAGAGGCTACAAAATTGATAATGAGGATTGATACTCGATTTTAATTTCAATTTTTCAATTATGTGGTGTGTGAAATAAATAAAAGTTTGTAATCATTTCCCTATTGAATTAGAGAAAAGGAGAATGTAGATATCATGGAATATGTAAATAGTTGTATAGGATGGTAGCTAAATGCATACATCTTCTGACTATCATGCTTTATTATAAGATGATTGGTTATTAAATACGTTCACATGGAATAAATGTTGGATATGTTATTGTATAGTAGTGGTCATGTGCAATAAGATCTATACAACAAGATTCAAATAGTAGTATGTAGACCTAAAAGTATGCATTTGCATACGAATGTACTTTCTCCCCATGTAAACACTAAAGGAGGTGGGATGGGTGGGGACGACAGAAGGGGAATGTCAAGATTTAGTATTTACATTGAGGTAAAATACTATTTATTATTTATTTGTTACCATATGGTAAATATTTAAATGGTTATTATTGGTTTGTTAGTTGGTTAAATGTATATATTGTTATAACAAATATATTACATTTATAAGGTTTGAGTGTATTATGGGAGGTAAGTGAGATATTTAGGAGATTCCTATCTCCCTATCTACAGGGGAATCCTTCATTATACATGTATGGTGTCAGATGATTTGTGTATAATTATAATAATATATTGTTTTTTTAAAAATAATACTCTCTATGTCTATTTGTATTTGGCAGTTGCATGATTTAAATCTTGCTAAGGCTCCTCCAATTAATAATAAGTTTTCTCAAAATATCATATTTTTTGATGTGTCAATGGTAATTTTAATTTTTGTGTCTATTGTAACTTAATTTTAGTGAAGGGCATAATTTAAAATTATTATAAGTTTGAGTTTATTCTTAATGTGCAATGGATATACTAAATCTTAAAATATATCTTATTTTATGGTTTTTTTGTTGCATAAAATTAATAAATATTTAAGGTAACATGCGACGTAATATCAAGTTGGTAATATTCATTTAATTTTTATATTTTAAGTGGTCCCATGAAACTTTAGCTACGTCAGTGGCCATAATTTTCATGCCATTCAAAAAAAAAAATTCAAAAGTATAGCTCATATAATATTTTCTCATCTAATACAATATTAATTATACATAATTAAACAAGTTTGCACTACATGGAATAAAATATTTATTAATTGAGAAAGAATTTTTGTGCTTGATTGGTGCCAATTGAGTCCTTAATTGAACCAATTACTCAATTAACTCAATGAGAGATGAAATTTGGGCGAATCAAGCCCCACTAACCTAATTGGGGCCATATAATATGGTTTAAGGCTCAAATGAGACACAATTAGGGGTATACAAGCCTCCTCAACCTAATTACAACTAATTAATGTGATTTAGGGCTTAATTTGTCTTAAATGACTCCTCCATTCAACTAATCACTTACTTTGTTTAATGGGGGACATAATTAAGGCCCTGATCTCCCCTAATTGACTCCCCTATTTAAAAATCATTAGATTGGTTTAATGGGGGACACAATTAGGAGAAAATGAACCCACTTTACCTAATTAAAACTACCTAATATGATTTTAGACTTAATTTTTATAAGTTGTCTACCCCTTTCAGCCAATCACTTGATACATTCTATATGTGATGAAATTAGGGCAATCAATCCCCCTCTAAATAATTATAACTACCTACTTTGATTTAGAGATTAATTTTACATAATTAACCCCTCCATTCATCTAATCACTTGATTAGTTTAATGGGGCATGCAATTAGGGGATATATAATCACCTTAACCTATTTGTGACTACATAATGTGATAGATTTGATAGCAACCAAAGGATTCTTTGTGACCCTAGATGTCACTATACAGTTAAAGATAGGAAGAAGGTGATCAATGATAGATGGAGATACAAGTGGCCCCTATACTACTCTAAGCATCCCCACTCTATGTTGTGGCATGCCACACCTAACCCTTTGAAAAATACCTCACAATAAAATAAGTAACTAATTTATGGGCAACACAAACTCTCAATACTTGAGGTATAATGTGACATCAAGGTTGTTATTTTGGGGGTTATAAAAAACTATCCACCATATATCATAGAAAATCATCACATATTTGTTTGTGTGTACACCACTTAATGAAATATTTAGTTTTCTAAGGGATTTCAAGTTTTCTTGTCATGGGGTGAGAAAATATTTTAGATGACATCTCACTAATGATATTTAATTCCTATATTTGATAATATGATAATAAATTAGTCTTTTCCCTCTTTTTCATCCATCCATGTCTCATGAGAATATATTTAGTTTCGAAGGGTATCAACGTTTTTGATAATTTCATAAAAGGTTTGCATGAGGTTAATAAAAATCAAAGATATGTGACTTCATGCCCTAAACCTTGAAATCATTTTCTCTAATTTTCTCTTATTATTTGTAATTTATTATGTTTTGAAGAAGGGTTAGCACGAGGAGGGATTTATTAAGGATCTCAAGTTGCGGTGGGGGGGGGGGGAAGTTACACAAGGTTTGGGTTTGGGGTTTGATCCATTTTTTTGGTTTTCATTCAAAATTAAAATAACTTTAACAAAAAACCAAAATTAAAAAAAAGGATTTAAATTCTTATATGGGAATTTCATATGATAAATAAAGTGGAGGGTGATAATAAAATAGAACAAATTTTTAGTTGTGGTGGCATTTGGAATAGATATTAATAATGATTTTTAATTGGGGATGAATAATGGGAGTTTAGATCTTATTTTTATTTTATTTATATGCATAATAAACATATACCTGTTCTAAATGGATATCCATACCTAATTCAAAATAAAGAATATCTGATTAGGTCTTAAATGTATATCCATTTTGTTGGTATGCATGCAAATCAAGAAACATTTTTGATGTTACATTTTTGGCCCTTCAAATACTTGCACTTAAATAACTCTCATTATGTAGCAAGGCGATAATAACACCTATATCCACACATGCTTATTTTACTTTGATATATACATGCATGCACATATCAAAGTGAGACATTATGTAGACACTTAATTTTAGTATAAGACTAGTTATTTTATATGGTATTAGTGTATTTATAGATCATTTGTTAATGTAGACACTTAATTTTTATCGTTTCCATGTCAAAATTAACATTTAAATGACTTTCCTCAATAATGCATAGATCAAATAAGAATTCATCAATTGTCCCAAATTAATCCGCATAGTTGTTGTGGATATCTCAAAACATATTAGTGCATCCTTGATTAGGGAAATACACCACATAAGATCATCAAACACATCAATAACATCCTAGATAAGTTGGTTGCTTTGTTAATGTTACCCTAGTTCAATTAAATCAAACAATCAATAAAAAAAGGAACATTATAAAAAGCACCACACCATCCTGATAAATTTTTATTAGCTAATTAATCAATCAATAATAGGAAATTACATGGAATGCACATGTCCTATTTACCAAAATTTAAATAAATCATAATTTCCTACATTATCCCACCTAATTGGAAATATAAAAATCATTTTACAGAAGACAAAGTGTCCTTCATAAGGTAAGTTTATTACAAGGTGAAAAGTGTGAAAGAAAGGTATATGACATGCACTTACACACTCAAAAAAATCATGAATAGATATTCTTACAAGTTATTACACACTCCATGTCATAACATTTAATGCTTGTCTCTAATTGTAGGATTCATCCTCCACCATTTATCTTCATCTAAGATCAACAGTCCACATTGATCTAGTATAAATGGAGGAGAACTCTCCTCATTACAACAAGTTTCAATTGAAAAAGAAGTGTTGTTCAAATATCTATATTAAAATTTAACCACCCTCATCACACATCATCAAATCATCTAGTTAGCAAGTGGTTACATTATCAGATTTCCCATGCACATTATACAAGCATTTTTGTAACTACATCTGAGCACACAACTCTTCTTAGAAATAAGATCAAAAGGAAAGGTATAAACATTTATCTTTTCTTATTTTTTAATTTTATTTATTCTTTGTAATGCTCAATTAGATGATGTATTCCTAGGTTAGCAGTATGTTTAAATTATTTTTTATTTCATACTAACCCCAAAACTAACCTTTACAATCATGTGTTGCATATGGTAAGCTCAGTGGGATTAACACCCCAAAATTAGGTTTAAAGACATCTTAGCATTATTCTAGGCTAAAATTTAGTGTAATTTTTATGTTAGTTTCTCTTATTTTCCCTCAAATTTGCCAAAATTATTATTTCCAAATTAACAGTGGAATTGCCTACTAAGTGACAAAAAGGCTCCTAACAACGGTGATATCATGGCTATAAATATTGGAAATGCTTCTTATTTTTTATTTATTTTGAAAAATTGGTAGGCTAACCCTACCTAATGGTGAAAATATACAATGAATTATCAAAATTTCCTTTTTGACTGTCTCTTTAGAGACCAATGAGATCATTTTACACATTAGTGGAATAGTGGTGTACAATAGGGAATCATGATTATTCTAGTCAACTATTTTTTTACATAAATAATGAAAATATGGTTAAAATTGGTGGAAATGCTCTATATAAAAGTGATATCATGATTGGTAATAGCATAAACATTGGTTTATGCTTTATGTTTATTTATTTTTTACAGTGGTAGAATCATTATTCGTAATAGTGGAATCATAGTTTGAAGCTGTGGAAATGCTCTGCAATAGCATATTTGTTAATATTAATGGTGGAAACCTAATTTTATGTTTTATTTTTATTGTATAACAATGGAATTGACCTATAAAATGGTAGAATGCCTTTGTAAAACAATGAATCAACCTATAGAATGGTGAAAATGTAAACAAAGACAAAAAAAAAAATGAAACCTTATTTACTTATCAAAGATCACATTGGAGACTACTAACTTATTTTTTATAGATTTACACTTGTAACATATGTTATTATTTAACCAGAAACATAATTTAATGTGGTGCATTTAAGAAGAACAAACATTTGAATTTGGTGCTTAAAACAAACTTGTTTGAGTTTACCTTTTATGTTTGTATGTTTTTTATGATAGCTTGATGCGTGTATGCTCTCCCCTTTCCTGATTTAGGATTATGGGTGATCAAAACCACTTAAGTTATATTTTACCCAAAGAGATGGTACATATGCTCTCATATTTCCCCTCATGGAGCCCTTAGGATCAAAAATAAGTTATCTTCCTTTTTTATTTTTGGTTGTGTGAGTTGGACCTTGCTCCCCAACCATAAGTATTTAGGTAATTAAAAATAATATTTCATCCTCTAGCATACATACCAAACCCATATTTAGGTGGGGTATATATTGAAAATAGTTTTTGACATTAGTTAAGTGATTTTGTGTTTTAAATACAACCATAAAGGTATAGAATTATCTCTGACATTGGGCTATTAAATAACATTCTTAAGGAATGATTTCTAGTGACACTCTATTAAAATATTATAGTTGGAGTGGCCACAAAGGGACTAAAACCTCTCATTAAGCTCGTTATCTCCATATTTTATAGACTTGGGCCCCATCGTACCACAAGGTATATAAGGGATGCACCTAAATAAACATGTTAATGCCTAGATTAATAACTTTGGATATAAATGACACCCATTATAGGAAAAAACATTTCAAAATATCACCCATCAAACACAAACACTTAGTTAGGGTTGGGAAATAAACCTATTAACTTATTTACACAAGTAGATTGATGGGATGGTGGTCATATTGCACACCCATTTATTACTAATCAAAAGAATTTTACTTGTGTGTTCATTAATTTGTTGTTAATACCTATATCGTGTGTCATCCCATATACCTCAAACAAGTCTAAACTTCCTAAGTATAATTTTGTCACATATAATTATCACATTGGTGTGTTACTCTACCAAAATAAAGATTCATTTTGTCTAATAGTAATGTTATGATGTCTGTATTGTATCGTTACTCTGTCTGATTTGAATCACATCCAAAAGTTAATTAGGTTCATTTTGACCAATATCTAATTTAAAATCAATTATTCAAATATGGTCCACCTTTTAAAAATAATGTCAAATAAAATTAAATTAGGTCAAACCTTTTGAATTCAACTTTCTAATGTCAATTCAAGGTAAAAAAAATCAAAGTAAGCTCTTAAGGTCAAAATAGTCAAAGTCAAACTCTTTCAAGGTAAACTTTCAAAGTCAAAATTGGATCAAGCCAAATTAAAACTTTTAAAAGTTAAGTTTTTAAACCAAGTTAATATCAAAAGTCAAATTTGATTTTAAACCTAAATCCAAAGTCAAACAAAGGTAAAGCTCTACCTTTGACCCACTTTGAATTAAGAGTAATCCAAGACAAAGTCAAAGTCCTAAATCAAGTCAAGTCATAAAAAGCATAATTAAATATCATTTTTTTCCAAAAGGAATCCTAAAGTAAAAGAATCATGAAAACTTGTTCAAATTTTATGGAAAAATCAAGCTCAAATGCTAAAGCATTATGTTTTAAAAAATGCACCATAAAAAGGGATTCAAAGTTAACTCATATTTAATTCTTAAATTTAAAATTTAACTCAAATTGAATTGAAAAAAGTATAGCACAAGTCCTTATCCAAATTTGACATCAAATTGATATCAATTCAACAATTAATCCATATAAATTAAAAATGAATATCATCAACATGCCTAAATTCACTAAAAGTGGGGCTTCATACAACCCCTAACTTTGATGATGATTGGAGTTAAAAAACCACTTATCCAAAATTTGGAAGATCAAATAGATAGTGGGGTATGTCATAAGGAATATGAAACTGAACCACCCTAAGTTGGACCAATATTGGAATCCACTATCAAGCAAATTGATCTCTGAATAGCCCAAATCAAACAAAAACTCTTTAAGCATAAGGATGAGGTCTTTTTGTGATTGTTAGAGTTAGGGGCCAAATTTATTGAAGGGTATTCGCTATAAAATTTATAAACCCTTGTTTTCCCACATAAGTAAGTGGTCCATGACCACCAATAAGATAAAGATACTTTAATTAAAAAACCGTAGCAAGATCACATCAATACCAAAAAACCTGAGTCTTCTAGTAGAGGGAAGGAAGTTTATATAGAACCAATCAAGTAGTGATTGAGAAATTGAAAAATATGACCCAAGTAATTGAAAATTTGGTCTCTACCTTTGAGTCCACCCAATCTAATCAACAATAATAATAAGTTAATTTTAATCAATAACATTAACAAAAAATCCCCCTATATAAAATAAATTCCCCCTATAAAATAGAAAATTCCCCTATTAAATATAAAATTACTCTTGTCTAATAACAAGTTCCCATCAAACCTAATGTTATGGTATTTATCCTCTCCATATCATGTTTTAATCCACCTTTCCAATCCCAAAAACATGCATCATATTCATCTAAAAGCCTACTTTTATCTCAAGATTGCCATGAGATGAAGGATACTATTTAAGGATTAAAAATGGGAGACCAAAGTAATAAATTTATATTTGAAGAGATATGTACTTTTCCATTTGATAGTAATATTCAATAAATCTCATTTTTGCCTCATTTTGAAGCTCCAAATTTTGATAAATACAAAGGGAAAGGGGACCCAAGAGCAAATTAATGTTGAAAGTTGTCATTGATGTCATATGTTTGTGTATGGTCATTGATGTCAAAATAATAATGTGGTATTTTCATCCATTTGAATGTCTTGTGATGTATAGTGATTAATGATGAAATAAGTGATTATAGGTCCTTGATGAAGGATGATGTCATAAAGTGATGAGAAGGCATAGGCATGGGATATCTAGTCTTGTGCAAGAAAGAGGATGATGGATCTAGGAGATGAATGCATAGAGGCATAAAAGTATGTATAAGGAAATTTGAACATTCATTTTATGCATTGAAGCATCTAGGAAGGTCAGTTTTGAGGCTTAGTCCTTGCACAAGAAACCTAGTATGAAGGTACATGCTTGGTAACTTATTGAGATGAGTAATGTGAGACTTGTGTGAAGAAGTTTGGATGCATTTAATCTTGGTATTATGTAATTTTACATGTGTATGAGTTGATGAGATTAAAATAAGAGGTTTCCAAATGTATAACTAGTAGTTCAAAGCCCTAATGTGCATAGAGACCTAGTGTGGCCAAATGAAGGGTTAAGTTGAGTTTCTAAGGGGATAGAGAGCATGAAATAATATATAGAGGTGTAATAAGTTTATTAAATCATGTTTACCAAGTTTAAGGTCCTCAATTATAGGAGAAAGTAAGAAATCATGTTTGAAGGTTTTTTGTGTATACAAAATGAAGGTTTCCAAGCTCGAGAAGGTTTTTCTCATGCTCATTGGCATGTGTAAACTTTTAATGGTGTCATAATAATTTTTGGAGAGATTTAAAATGTTCCTAGTATGGTTTTAAAATAATTAGGAAGTGGTTTAAAGGATAAAGCTGTATGAATAATTGTTAAGGATGGAAACTAGTCTATACCTCTCTCAAAACCCTCTTAATGACTTGATTAGAGAGATATTGATAGAAAGGGACCAAAAAGGATTGGTAATGATAGTTTTATGATTTTATGTGGTATATTAATCCACTATTAATCTCTATATGGTAGTGGTTTGTTAGGGTAGTAAGTAAAAACTATAGAAAAAAGCTTGTTTATGAAGAATTTGATGCTAGAGGTAGGATTGACCAGGTCAATACATGCAAGTGTATGAAGTTAAATAAATTTTATATATGTAAATGGTGATTGTTTTAAATGATATATCATTTGTGTTACTAATTTTCTCACCCATTTTGACGTATTGCTAAACTGGCTAAGAGTGAAAACAATGAGAAAAACCAATCAAAGTGAGAAAGAGATTAGGGATGAATCCACTTATTTTGGGTATTTTTTAAGACCTATATCTCATGTTATAATGGTTTATAAGGTTTTAATATTATCACATACAAGAAAGAATGTGATCTCAAAGTGACCTGTCTATGTGAATGAAGATAGTGAAAGAGTGAGGTTTAAAGCTTGATTAGTTTATTATATATTTATCATTTTAACTCCATATATTTGTGTTTGAAGATGATCTAAAGATGTCTTAGGATCATAAAAATTCTTTTAAATTTCAAGGAAGTGTCCCCAAAAGTGTTAAAATTCATGTTCAACATGACTAATTATTAAGCCATAATGGTATTTCCAAGTTTTCCAAGTGAAGTGAAGAATGTGGGACCTTATGACAATATTAATTGTAAAAATAAAGTCGTGTTCACCATGATTTCTTATTAAGCCAGAATGATAGTTCCAAGTTTTCCAAGTGAAGTTAAGAATGCAAGACCTTATGAAAATATTAATTTTATTTAATTGAGACATAAATTACCTATTAATTATTTATTTAAGGTTTAGATATAGGTTAATAAGTTGTAATATGGAAGCCAAATTGGCTTATCAGATTGTGTAAGGACTTTGAGAGAGTGGATTAAGAGATTGGTCTATAAGACCAATGGTTATCACTATAATTTGAGATATAAATATTTAAGAATGATATAGAAACCATATATTAACTATTTATGTGCATTATATGTCTTGAAATCACTCTTACAAGTGTTAAATACAAACTTGTATATGACTATGTTTTGGAGCAAAATGAGTAGTTTGAGTAGTCATATTGCAGAGATGAGTTGGAGGTTGTTTGGATAGAGTTAAAGAATGAATTTATTTTGAAGATGTTATATAAGTATAAAGTTTTCATTATAATTATTTTAGAGTCATATTTTTTCCTTGTTCAAGTGTGAAAAGTCAAAATATTTTGACTATATTTTTGGAGCCTATATGCAGTTCTGAGTGAGCTTATGAAAGATGTTTTATTGAGGTCCTATGCTGTATTTGATGATGTAAAATGGAAATTTTGTTGTTAATGAGGTCATTTATAATATATTAATATGATTTTATCATATTTTTGTTTAAATTTTTTAATTTTATACCTTTGTTTTGTGAGATAGAGTTTTAGGCAGTGAGAAGGCCTAATGGCGAGTAGGCCTAATAACATGGTTCAAGTGGTGAATTATATGTAAAAGTGGTGTGGACCTAAATGGATGTCATAATGGGTATATTTAATTTTTTTTAAGTTTTTAAATTACTGGTGGAGGCCAAAGGTGTTCAAAAATGACTCAAGTGTAATGTGTGCTTAAGACAAACCTAATTGCATTAGGTCTCCTTTAGGCCTAATGGAAGTTTTGGCTCTTAAGGGGTATGAATGAAATATGGAGTGATTATTTATTATGTTAAAAGTTTATTAGGACATATTTAAATATTAATAATTTTTTTTTAAGGTTATTTTCTTACCAAGATAGGTGTAAGTGTTTGATACAAAAATCAAGGCCTAATTGGCATATATGAGCTAGTTAGAAGAGTGTAGATATAAGTGAAGGAAATAAATATTGGGGGAGTAGAAGTAGGTCATTAAGGAACATAATAATATTAAAAATATCATGATGAATATATAAAATATATTATATATGTGAATGATAACTAGGTCATTGGACCTAATGAGCCTAGAAGAGGCATGTTGAGCGAGGAATCCTAAGAGGTTGTTTGAGAGAGGTAGAATGTTAAAGAAAGATGAATGATTGAATTGCTAATTCAGAGACCATTATAGATATATAAAAGGAGATTTCTAGGTGTTTATGTACCTAAATTCATTCTCCTACATTATTGTCACTAATATACTTATTAGTCAACACTAATTTCATCTGATTTAATTTATCTCACTAATTTATTCCTATCCTAATCATTTATCTAATAATCCCCCTTAAAAATTTCATAATTTAGTAAAATAATTCATCCCCATCAATTAATTAATTTATATTAATCCAATTTATACTATCCTAATATTATTTATCTATTATTTTATAATATTAAATTCTCATGACCCCAACTAACCACCTACTAGTCCTACTCCTAGGCTCTCCTACACCCTTAGTATCTAGTTATCCACCTAATTCCCATATAATATCTCTCTAATAATCATTAGTTCTCAATAAGGTTTTATATATACCTCAAAATATATAACCTTTTCTAAACCTCCCCCTCTTCTCTATAAGCCTCTAAATCTAGAGGCTTCTAAAGAATTTTTAATTCCTTGGATAATCCCTATTGATTGATCTCCTTCCCCCAACTTCAAATTTCAACCCTTGATCTTCCCTCCACAATCTATATAAGCAAATCCAATCTTCCATTGGATCCATATTATGAATGCATAACCAGTCCATGTCCAAATAATCATTAAATCATTCTTCATCAACAATCTCTTTCATCATGCCATCACTATGTCAAATCTGAATCTAATATGTAATCACAAATCCATTTTACCATCCTAGAAGGAGGTTAGATGAAATAAGGAATTTGGTAAGTTTTATATCATTCTAAACTTTTTTTATAATACTTCCTAATAGGTAGTTTTAGTTTTGGGTTGAATTAGTTTTTTTAATTCATATAGAGCTCAAAATCCTACTATAGTTTAGCAATCACGGTGGGACCGACTACTACAAATTAATCAATTTTGCTTGTTAATTATGTTTTTGCTAACCTACAAGGTCAATTGGATGAAATAAATCTTGAAAACTTTGAAATTTTGTGTGTAAAAATTTTAGTCATGATATTGCACTTGTAATCATGATGTTATCTTACGTAGATGCTATATTACCATTGTAAGTCATGACTTTGCTTTAACTACCAAATTTAAATGCTAACTGTCTGTCTGACTATGCAAGTTTTTCCCTTCAACAATACTATGAATCTATAGTCATGATTATTTAGTCTATTCACAATCTTTTTAAACTTAATAGTGATTTTATTAGTGTTAATAGTCAATTTTGGTAGGTTTCCATCATTTGAAAAAATTATGACTTATCGAGCCACAACTTTGTCCTGCAATAAGCGATATTGAAAATGATAGTCATGATATCATAGATTCTAAATTTAGGCATAGGGTTAATGGTGTTGTTGGTTTATTATCATCCTATCTGATCCCCTATGTGCTTATTATGTAGGTTCTTAGTTATTTTGTCAAATACTTAACCCTCTGTGTGTACGAAATAAGGTAAAAAAGGATATTGAGAAGGACCTTTATCAGAAAAAACCTAAGACATGATATCATGACTCCCCCATTAGTGATATCACCATATAAATTGTGATATTATAGTTGAGAGTCATGGTATTATAATCTTTCATAAAATAATTGATTGTTGACATCTATCAATCAATTTGTGAGGTCCATTCTGACATTTTATGTCTTTGTAGGGATTTTATTATCAATATAAGTCTTCCAACTAATTTTTTGGGGTTTTATTAAATCCATCTATTGAATAACCCCCAATTTTTTCACCTTGGTTCTCTATTTACATGGTTTTTTATATGATTTGTGTTAGGCAGTGTCAACTAGAAAAAAACCAAGGCCAAAAGAATCAACTGAAGACACAGGAAAACATAAGCCTTTATCCCTTTTTATTATCTTTGAAAAAACCACAATTCTTAATAATTTTAGTGTTACGATATTGTTTTGATAAATAGCGGTATTGTGTTGATAGTCACAACTTTGTCATTTGACCTAGTTTTGTCAAATTTTTATCCTTTCAAGATAATTTAGTATGCTAAATTTGTCATCTTTAATATTGTAGAGTAGATTTAAATTGAAATCTTTCATTTTAAACTTCTGGATTCTGATAAATCTTGGTTAATATATCATCTTAATATCTTTTGGTTAAAATTTTGAAAATATCATAAATAATCATCTCATAGTTCATCTGTAAATAAAGCAATATGTTACCTGTGTAATTATTTTATTAATTAATATGAAAGTTTTTGTCATTTATTATAATATCACAACTCTTAACCTATTGACAATATCAATTTTTTCATCACAAGTCATGGTTTATGGTTCATGGTAAAACCACAACTATCGATCCATAGTTAATAGCAATATTGCCAACTTGAGTTGTGATTTTGTATAGCTAACCATGGTTTTTTAGGTAACCATCAAGGTCATCTCTCAGCTTCAAAATCACAACTCATGACTTGTGATTTTAACCCCCCAGTTATGGCTTCATAGTCTTTGGTTGTGGTTTTGCCTGTGTATCTACGATTTTGTAGAGAGTGGTGATTTTGCAAAAAAATCTTGAAAACTAATACTTTTTTTGTTTTAGGACACCTCTCTTATGTTCTAGATTAAACTACTAACCTATGGGCTTACAATTCATTGGTAAAATAATCCATTAGGCACTTTAAAAAACAATTTTGATTATCTATTTTATCTTGTATATATCATCTTTTTGTGAAAATCATTTTATATTTGTGTGTGTGTGTGTGTGATAACTTGTAAATAACCATCATATCATGCCCCTCACATAAGTAATTAGATCTGTTAATTAAACATATTATGTGTTTACTTATTTTTTATCCCCCCTCTAGGATAACATGTAAAATGGAATTGATCTCTACATATGTGATTAGTATATATGGGTTAGTGTCATGGATTTCATCACCACACACTGACCAAACTCTATGTTTTGATGGAGTAAAAATCAAGGACAACTATCATTAGGCTAAGAAATTAACCCCATATAGGTCAGCTGTGAAGGGGAAGAGTTAACTCTTTAAACCAGGCTTTAGATAACACTCTATACAGACTTGGGCCCAAATGTAACTTGATGTATATAGAGGACATACCTAGCGAGCCTTGTGAACACCTAGAATAGGAGCCTCCATCCATAATAGGTGTACCACTACAAGAGTCAATATTAGCTTCAAAGTAGCCATCATGTACAAGTGGGGTTAAAAGGGTTTGGTCAAAATTTTAATGGGTCACGGGCTTATAACCTCACCCATAATCCATTGGATTATGCAGACATTGGGTTACACACCCTTGAGTTTACTAATAATAGGTTGTTGATTGCTTTATTAGGTGTTTGTTGTGCTAAAGCCATGTTGTTTGTGAGTCAAGTCAACCTTTACCCCAAACCTACATGCCTATTTAGGTCTTTGCGCATCATTTTGTATAACCTTGCCACATCATCCCATCCTCATTTATACATATCATCTTTCCTCATTATTTTATTATACATCCTTATCTAATCATCCTTTATACCTATCACCTAGTACATCTTTGACATCATACCATTGTGTATATTGGCTTTGTATATCCTTTTATTGCCCTATCATATCCTCCATTATCACTTTGTTTTCATCTCATCCATCCATACTTAGTTATACCCTTATCACCTACATAACCTAATCACATCTTACCTCCTTACCCAATTCCCTATCATCAACTACTTGGCTTCACATAGTTACTTCATCCCTTCCTAATCCAACCATATCAACCCATCACTCACATAATATAGTTAGCATCTTGTATATCCTTATCTTAACCTATTGTACATATATTTTATTCTCTTTTACATCATTTTATCTTATCCTAACCCACCCATCATTGGTCATCCTCCCATCACCTACATATCCTAATCACATCATCTGTTATCCACCTCTTGTCTTAAGTCCATATCCCATCACTTATCTTGACCTTGTATTCATCACCCATCTAATTTAACCTCATCCTATCTTATCCTCATCATCACCTACTTGTCCTTATCCTATTAGCCTAATCACTTTAATAAAATCTCCATCTTGGGTAAATTTATTCTAAGGCTTGAACTATCCTTTTTATCATCCTAATCATCTTAATTCCACTATCATTCATCATTTAGTTAGATCTCATACCTAGTCAATATCTTGTTATCATATTTTCACTTTGAAAATATCAATATAACATACCCATCAAACATCATCAATAATCAATCATATCTAATCATCTTGTCATATTCATAAATATCACCCATCATATCATCCTCTTGCTAGTTTGAATTTAGGCACCCATCAAATATTTAAACCCTTTTACTAGCTTGACAACTAGGCATTGTTGATAGGTCATTAGAACCTATTGCAATATTAGTTTGACATCTGACCCTAGTCCTATATCATCGATCCATCATCATCATCATCATCTATCATACTAGCTTAATCCTTTTGACCTACTTTGTTCAAGAAACCATCCTTAATTCTTAACCTACCTCCATTATCATCCCTCCTTTATCAACCATCACCATGGAGCCAAAACCCACACTTATAAACCAATGCATAGCTACCAAAAGGATGAGATATTATTGTGGCTTACTATTATGCATGTACCACTTACAAAAGGTATCGATACCCTTTCACTCATTACACCTCCTGTCCAAGCCCCTTCATGTGAGTCCTATACCAATCTTCCATCTGCTATTCATAAACCATCAAATTTTCATTCCCATAATATAAAAGGGAATATAATATTGGCCACTAATAGTCCACCCACATAGCTATGTCAACAACCATCTGATCATAAGTCTAATGCTTCCACATTTAAGTCACAACATGAAGCAGGTCCTTATACTCCCCTTCCTATGTCATTGGAAGCCCTTTTTAAATAATTAGTCATTGTTAAAATGTTGGTATATCTAACTATTCAGCATCTTGACCCCATCAAGCCTAATCCCTCTTGGTATAAATATGATCAATTTTGTACATATCACTAAACTTAAGGGAATACTATTAATCAATGCCATGACTTTCAAGACTTTGCCCAAGACCTCATTAACTATGGTAACATAATATTGAGGATGAACTATATTAATCTAAATCCTTGGGTAAACAAAAATAGGAGTGCTAAGATTCCATTCCCAATGAATACCTTCCCTCTCCAAGCCAAGGTCAAGACACCACACCCATCTTCCATGATCTCTCCATTAAATATGAGCCTAATCACACCATCTCCCATGAATCCTTTCATGACCCTCTATTATTGAAATCCATCATCCCTCTCCTATCATATCCTAACCCATCACATGAAATACCCCATGTTGTGAGGTCAATTGTGGACAATCAATCTTCTACTTACAACCTTGTATCTTGTACATTGAAATTAGCTTCAAAATCAACATTAAAATTCTTATCTTCATTAGGATCATGTTCAACACTAGTATCTACATCTGATTCCTCATTAGAAATGTCACCCCTTATTGATACTGATCATACCTATCTTTTTAAGGGTACCTCTAATATACATGCCTCTACTACATCAATAAGCATATCTTTTGATCTCAATTAGGATGATGATGTCATTAATGAGTTTTTACAAGACTTATCTATCAAAGATTACTAGAGTGATTTTGATCCTTATTTGGATGTGTCTACTATAGATAGTCCTCATTATCCTCTTTGATGTTGAAACTAGGTCTCCTAGGAACCCCTATGAAGATTATGATGCCCCATCACCACTCCTTACACTCATTGTACCATTTCCACCATTTCTATCTATTATTGATCCTTTTCTTCTATTCAATGGCCATTTAATCGCCTCCCTCCATAGGAAAAAATAGGAATATACATCATTGGACCCTTCATTGATAAATATAATGTGTGCCATAAATCTAAAGGCTCACAACCATATTCCAAAAGTCATGAATCATAATCAAGTTATCACTGCTCTTAGCAATCAAAATCAAGAAAATTCAAATCATCACCCTAATACAAAAGCATCTCTCCCTAGTGAATCCCAAAATTAGGCACTAGGGGCATATGAAGGTCAAAATAATGCTTCAAGTCACAAATAAATCTCCTTTGGTAAAACCTAAAATTAGGCATTAAGGGGCAGTCAAAATCCAAATGATGACAAAAGCATGGCTGATCATCCATCAAGTGATTAGATAAAAGATGAACCAAAAAGTCAAAGTGTCTTAGATCTCTTAAAGTCTTTCATCAATTAGCACCAATCAAATGAAGAATGTCCAATGATTCATGAAACTAATAGTCCTAATCCTCCATCCTCCATCACCCCATCATATCATTCATTTTAGTTCTAATCCTCCATCACCCACCATACCATCCTAAATTAATCCTATCGTCCATCAAAACCAAGCCCTAATCACATTTATATATCTCATCACCCTTCCATGAAACATTATCTCTCTTAGGGGCAATGAAGACACCTAGTCTAGATATCTGGAGGGGTCTCTATCAAGCATCAACAAAGGTCACATAGACTAGTAGCATGATCATAACATTACACATCCCTAGAATAGATGTTGGTTAGAGATCACATATAATGTCATCATCTTTCATCTCATCCTTATATCCAATAAAGTGAGATGCCGTCAATAAATGTAAAAAAAATAATTCGTTCAATGATGAAAACTAACTTTCTAGTGCCTTGGGCAAGTACCATGATGAAAACTAGTTTCTAGCATCATGGTAAAATAATCAACTATTTACATTGTACCCCAACACTTGGGGACCAAATCCATCCATATCCTTTGTCAATCCATCCATAATAGTCTCATTTCTCATCAACCTTATCTATATAACCCATCCACATCATCCTTATCCATCTTATCCCATAGTCCATTATTCTTGCCCATCATCTTCCATCATATTTCATGCCTTCCCATCTTGGTCTTGGTAAAGAATATAAGGTGTCTTGAGAACTATTCTCGATCCATCTTAGTATATCCTCTAATGGACACTCAAACAACTAAATAGCTATTTCCTTCATGATGTGGTCCTTTGGCAATCCCTAGTCCATTTCTTCCTTGGTCCTTAAATCCTTTTTAACATCATCATCCTCCTTTTATCACTCATCCATCATTCCATCCATCCTCATCATGGTTTATAGGCTTGGCATTCCTTTTTATAGTACATACATATCCCAAAAAACCCTAAAAATTGAAATATGTTAAAAACTCTAAAAATCATAAAATCTAAAAAAGCCAAAAATTATCTTGTCTTATCTCAAATCCCCTAGTTTCATCCATCTCCATATATTTTATATCTTCCCATATTTGGATACAATGTCCAGTCCTAGCACCAAATCAAAATTGCCACCCATCTCTCCATCTCTTTATCATCTTTGGCCTAGGTATTATTGGTACACATCACTTTGTCAAGAATTTAATTTGGCACCCATCACTTCTTTATCATTGCCTCTTCATATCTAGCACCCATCTAATCCCTATTTTATAGTATGAAAAGTATATGATCTCATCACCTCTCTATCAATGCCTCTCCATACCTGACACCCATCCAATCCCTTTTGATCCCATCATCTCCTAATATTTTGATAGATTAGACTATTTCAAGGTTTTATTTTTTGGTAATCCTTGGTCATCTTCACATCTATATCCTCATCCACGTCTTTATCCTAATCCTAGTCTCTCAACCAAGTCCATACCTTAATCTAAATCACTAGACAATCCTAGTCATTGTCATTAGTCTATCCCCAACCCAAGTCTATTATAAGTACAAAATCACATCATTATCATCCAACCCATCACCTAGTCACTCATCCCATCATTAGGAAAGACATTGTGACATTGTATGTAGATATTTGTGTGTGTTACTTGTTTGTCTTATTTGTCTTGTTTACATGTCTTTTATCATGTATCTATCTTGTTTGTATTTTTTTTTTGAATAATGTCTTTTTGTCTATAGGGAAATAAATGAGGATGATATGAGGACACCAAAAGTTCCCTCAAGGATGTAAAATTTTCCACTTGCCCATGCACTTTGGCACAACATCCTTTTGGTCATGTCTATATCATGGGGAAAACTACCAAGTGCCATATTTAATGGATTACTTAGACTATGATGAGATTTATGGAAATTATGATCAATTAATCATACACACCCACCATAATCATTACTCTAATCATCTCATAATCCCTGTTCCCATTACTAATCTAATCCTCTTGACTCATCTGACTAACATCCAATCTTTTATCCTCATTTCATCATCTGAATCATATCCTTCAATTCACTAACAAGTCTAACCATCATCATATTCATCACTTTATAATAATTAATCATCATCATCATCATAATCATTATATTATACATCCATAAATTATCTTTATCTCCAAGTTAGAACTATATTGGCCTGAGGTCTTTCCAAACTATGTAGGCAAAACTTATCCATGTTTTAACACCCAAGGATTGCTTAGCCACTATCTCGCTCATCCATCATCATCATCATTTATCACATTATGGTTTATTGATTTGATGTAATGCAACCCTATCTTTTGGTCACTTGATCATATCACTATTCTCTCTTATCATCTTCATCATATTGATCAACTTTAGCTTTGAGATACACCCATCATCAATCTTATCAAATCATCATATTATCCTAGCCTATAACTCTTCCTAAAATATGTCCTTGCTTTGGATATGTCTAAATATTGTGGCTTTTTAATCCTATCATCATCATGTTATGGTTGATTCCCCCTTGGGATGTGTCAAAAACCATGAGACCCATCATCTTGACTCCATGTGTATGTGTCTTTGTCAGGGGCATCATCAATTTATATCTCACTACTCAAGTTGAAATCATATTCCTCATCTTCCATATCATATCTAAAATCCCAACCCCTTGTATATCCATTTCATCCCACCCCTCACTTCTTATTTTTAATGGCCATCTATCTCATTCTTCCCTACATTCCTCTTGAGGGGGCATCATATCCACTAACATAATATACTAACATCATCCATGACATGGTTTTTCTTTGAAAGACCATTACTCCTTCTACTTCACTCTACTCATAATTCCATTTTAAAGAGGGGAAAAATGTATGCACCTAAATTTGTTCACCTATATTATTTTCACTAATATACTTATCAGTTGACATTAATTATATTTAATCTAATTTATCTCACTAATTTATCGCTATCCTAATCATTTATCTAATAATACTCCCCTTAAAAATTTAATCATTCACTAACCTTATTCATCCCCACAAATTAATTGATCTATCCCATTATCATATCCTAATTCTATTTATCTATTATTTGTGAATTTTAAATTCCCTTGACCCTACCTAACCACCTACTAGGCCTACTCCTAGGCTCTCCTACACCCTTAGTCCCTAGTTATCCACCTAATCCCCATCTAACATCTCTCTAATAATCATTAGTACCTAAGAAGGTTTTCTAGATCCCTCCAAATCTAGAACCTTTTATAAGCCTTCCCCTCTTCTCTAGAAGCCTCTAAATCTAGAGGATTAAAAGGAATTTTTAATTCCTTGGATAATCCCTATCCATTGATCTCCTTCCCCCAAATTCAAATTTAAACCCTTGATATTTTCTCCACAATATAGATAAGGAAATCCACTCCTCCATTGGAGCCATTTTATGAATGCATAAACAATCCATGTCCAAATAATAATTGAATCATTCTTCATCAACAATCTACTTCATCATGCCATCACTGTGTCAAATTTTAGTCTAATATGTAATCACAAATCCATTTGAACATCTTTGAAGGACGTTAGATGAAACAAGGAATTTGGTAAGTTTTATATCATTCTAATTTTTTTCTAGGATCCTTCCTAAGTTTTAGTTTTGGGTTAAATTAGTTTGTTTAATTCATATAGAGCTCAAAATCCTACTAGAAGGTATATGATAGAGAATGTAATGTAGATAGAGAAGAGAGAGATCTAAGAAGAATTCACCATCGTTGTTTGAGAAACAAATTATTATGAAGTTGATAAAGCTTATCTTGGCTAAGTTGGTGCTTAGTCAAGAAGGGAGTTAGAGCTTCCTTATAGGTTAGAGATTGTATAAGTGTCCTTAAAGTGACTGTGTTGGTTTCAAGTCACTAGTGGGTTATATCCTCCTTACAAGTTAGATCTTTATAAAGGACTAATTGGGTTGGTTATTAATTAGTGAGGGGTTGGTGCTCCTTATGAATTTGGTGCCTCAATAAGATAATATTCCAAGTGGTGTGATAGTGGGTTTTATCCCCCATGAGGGTTTCCCACATATTTATGGTGATCATGTGTTATGTTCTTGCTTCATGCTCATGTGAATGGTTGATTATGCATTGCTATATATATAGAGTAGTTTGAATGTTTGATGTATGGTTTATGGAATTGAAAGAAAATTTTATACATTGATTCACACCCCACCCTACGCCCCCCCCCGCTGCTCTTAGTGGTTGTGCTTTCAATAATTGGTATCTGAGTAGGTCATTTGAAGGAGGCTTGATAGCTTAAAGGTGATCCTAGAAGCATAAGATGGCTAAGTAACTAAGGAAAGAAAATCAAGAGTTGATATCTATGGTGAAAGGTCTTAAAGAGTAGACTAGTCTTATTAAGACAAGTAAGAGTAACTCTATTTCTAAGGGTGATGAACATGAGATGATCATTAAGAATCTTAAAAAATAGGCCAAGTCCTTTATGAAACATGAAGAAGAGATGAGTCATTTTTCAAACTAAGATTAATGAAATGGTTGAATAAGTCAAAGAAGATAGAAAGATCATAAAGAATCTCAAGAGTCAACTAAATGATGTGAAAATAAATCTAATTTCAAAAGAGGAAGAATGATCTAAGTTGAAATCTAAGTTGAGCTTATTGAAGGTAGAGATTGAACAAACCAATGTCAAGCTGAAGTATTGTGAAGAAAGCAATATGGCTCTCAAGGACAAAGGAAATAGGAGAGTAGATCAAGTCATGTATCCCAATGCATTTATATATTGAATCTCACTTCATGGTCATTTTTTTGTGTGTCATAGGTTTGGTCATAAGGCTAAGGATTGCATAATGACCTCAAAGAACAAGTTGTCATGGGAACATGGAAGAAGGAAAAATAAGATCAAAGGTAAGTTTAGTAGTATTATTTGATATATTTATCTTCAAATTGGTCATATAGCTAGATTTTGTCCTAGAATACATGATAAAAGATAAACCTAGGTATGTATACCTAAGACAATTATGTCTGATCAAGATGAACCTAAGAGATAAGATGGTTTGTTTATCGAGGCATGTCAAGAAAATCCTTTATCAACATGTGTTATCAATTATTAGAAGGTTGTGCAATAAGTCTATGGTTTAGCTTAGATGAAGGAGAAGAAGGAAGATGTTGAGTCAAAAGGGGTTAACAAGTCTAGAAAATTTAAAATCAAGAATAACACCAAGAAGATTCCAAATAAATATTGTCAGCCTCATGATTGTAGATTGATTGAGAGGAGTGGATTAGAGAAGTAGGAGTCTCTTAAATTCACATTGCTCTAGAGCTCTGTGAGAATGGGTGTCTCTATCTAGGATTCATAGAGGCATTCTTCATGAAAAGAAGTGAGTGGTGTCTTATCAAGGTATATATAACATAGTGAATGAGGTCTCACAGACCTAACTAGAAATTTGACATGTGATCTAAAACAAAAGGAAAGTTTTTTATGAGTTGAGATAGGATAAATTGTTTATTTTGGAGTAATTCCTATTTAGATGGTGTCAAGAACAATAGACCTAATGAAACTATGTCTCTATGAAGTCTCATTAAAAATATTTAGTTTAAGTGAGTTTCTTAGAGTTAAGCATAATTGTATATATGTTCAAAATTTATATCTTCATGTGCTTGTTGAAGTTAGTTAAAGTGATCAAAAAGAGATTAATTGTATCCACATATTATGAGGTTAAAGGGGGAGACATTGACCTTGTTTGTAAGAATTCTAAGTTTGGTAACTTTGGGTGTTGTCATTTATTCAATTCAAACAAGGGTAGATTGTGAATTTTTTTAATCCTTATAATGGTATAAAGAATAAGAATAAAGGGGGAACCATTCAAATTGATCATAAGATTCACAAAGACATATCATTTTTAGATTGGTCTAAAAGACTAATGAGATTTTGAAGACTCTTGAAATGTTGTTAACAATAGAAGTTTATTCAATGGATGTCAAGGACAAGGAGAGAAATTGTGTATTTTGAGTTCATCTAAAAAGGATCTGAAGATGACAAGTTTTTTGAGATTTATCAAAGGATATTAATAGTTACTGTTAAAGTTATTTGCATACCTATCTAGTTGAGGTGATCTATTAAAGGTGCCATAAGCTGAGTCAAGCCCTAATGACTCAAGGAGTTTATTTGAGACCTATAGAGCATGATGAACGGTGTATGTGATCTTAAGAATCTTTTGATCAAGAAGAATCTAGTCATATGTAGAAGGTAGTTCTATTTCCTTGAAACCATATCTATGGTTGACTTTTTCTAATGAGGAATAGGCCTATATGAGACCTTATATGGAGTGTTAATGATTTGCATGGTTCTATAAGGTTATTTGAAGACTCGTGATGAATGCAACATGTGTGATTAGATGAGGGTCATTTTGGAGCTAAACTAAAGAGAAATAGGTCTCCATAAGGCTTATTACTTAGAAAATAAGGGAAAGAGGTTGATTCAAAATCTCATATCAGTCAAAATACAAGGACAAGTAGTTACAAGAAATCATGGTCTTAGGGGGAGCTTTGTTTCTCTATGATGAAGTAAAGGGGAGCACATATATTACTTCAAGAGGTCTTTGAATAGGTTTTCATCAAGTTCATGTCCAAGGATCATGTGGAAAGGTATGAAGAGATGAATGGATTGAAGTAAGATCAAGATTAAATGATGAGCTACAAGGTAAGCACTAACGGAGATTTGTGGAGTCATGACAAACATAGGCCAAGGTGTTGATTCATAAAGGCAAGTTGAGAGATAATAGTTCTATCATTCTAATGTAAGAATTTGGTCAAATTTATCTATTAATCACTATTGATTTGAAATTAAAAGACATTATGGTAGTTTTAAAGACCGTTTTTCATTAATGTCAAAGGAGGAGAGGGATTAGCTTGATGGAGAAGTTATCTGGATCAGTTTTTTTGTGTTTTGCCATCGATGACAAAGGGGGAGATTATCGTAAGTTGTCATTAATATCATATGTTTATGTATGGTCGTTGATGTAAAAATAATAATGAGGTATGGTGATCCATTTTAATTTTTGGTGATGTATAGTGAGGAATGATGAAATGAGTGATTACAGGTCCTTTGATGAAGGATGATGTCATAAAGTGATGAGAAGGCTTGAGCATGGGATATCTAGTCTAGTGCAATAAAGAGCATGATGTATATATGATTTAAATACACATACGCATAAGAGGATGTTTGAGGACATTTTAACATGCATTTTAAGCATTTAATCATCTAGGAAGCTTAGTTTTGAGGCTTAGTCCTTGCATGAAAAACCTAGTATGAAGGCACAGGCTTGGTAGCTTGTTAAGATGAGCAATGTGAGACTTATGTGAATAAGTTTGAATACATTTAAGATTGGCATGATTTAATTTTACATTTTTATGAGGTGATGAGATCCATACAAGATGTTTTTAAATGTTTTTAAGGACAAAACATAACTAGTAGTTTAAAGACCTAACATGCATAAATACCTAGTATGGCTAGATGAAGGGTCAAGTTGAGTTTCCAAGGGGATAGAGAACATGTAAAAATGGATATAGGTGTAATAGGTTTATTAAATACTTTTGACTAAGTTCAAGTCCTCAATTGAAGGATATAGAAAGAAATCATGTTTGAAAGTTTTTATGTATGTAAAATGAAGATTTCCAAGCCTGAAAAGGTTTTTCTCATGCTCATTGACATGTATAAAATTTGAATTGTGTCATGAGATTTTTTTTTAAAAGGGTCATAATATATTTTTACAAGTTTTAGTAAGTGGTTTAAGGGATATATCTATATTAACAATCGTTAAGGATGGAAACTAGTTTAAAACCCTCTCAAAACCCTCTTAATGACCTAATTAGAAATATATTGATAGAAATGGCTCACAATGGATTGTTAATTACATTTTTATGATTTAATGTGGTATAGGAGTCTATTATTAATCTCCAAGTGGTAGTGGTTTGTCAGGGTAGTAAGTAAAAGCTATAGAAAAATGCTTATTTTTGAAGAATTTGATGCTATAGACAGGGTTGATCAGGTCAATACATGCAAGTGGATGGAGGTTGAATGTCAAGAATTTTTATTTATTTACATCATGTTTTTGGATAGGGTATATATTATTTTTTAAAATAATTTTCTCACCCAAGTTGACCTATCACTAAACTAGTAAAGAGTGAAAATAGTGAGAACAAATAGTCAAAGTAAGAAAGAGATTAGGGATTGGTTTCAAATGATTAGGGATGAATCAAAATTTTTTATGTATTTTATTAAGACATATAACTCATTTTACCATGGTTTATAATGTTTTAATATTCTCACATACAAGAAATAATATGTTCTCAAAGTGACCTATCTGTGTGAATGAAGATAATGATAGAGTGAGGTTCAAAGTTTGCTTAGGTTGTTCTATGTTTGCCATTTTTCCTATGTATATTTGTGTTTTAATATGATATTATGATGTATTAAGATCATAAAAATTATTTTAAATTTAAATTAAGTGTCCCCATAGGTGTTAAGAGTCATGTTCACCATGACTAGTTCTTAAGCCAAAATGACAGTTCCAGGTTTGCCAAGTGAAGTGAAGAATGTGAGACCTTATGATAAGATTCATTGTATATAATGAATTTTTTTATTTTTTTATGCCTTAATTAAATATTAATTATTTATTTAAGGTTGAGAGATAGGTAAATAATTTATAATATGCAAACCAAAATGGCTTATCAGACTGTGTAAGGACTGTGAGAGAGTGGCTTGAGAGATTGGTCCATAAGACCAATGGTTATCAGTAGAGTTTAAGATATAAACATTGAAGGATGATATAGAAACCATATAGGAAATATGGATGTGAATTATATTTCTTTAAATCACTCTTACAAGTTTTAAAAACAAACTTCTATATGACTATGTTTTAGAGCAGAATGACCCATTTGAGTAGTCATCTTATAGAGATGAGTTGGAGGTTGTTTGGATAGAGTTGAAGAATACATTACTTGTGAATATGTTATGTAATTATCAAATTTTTATTATAATTATTTTATATTCATATTTTTCCCTTATTCAAGTGTGAAAATTCAAAGCTTTTGACTATATTTTTGGAGCTTGTATGCAGTTCTGAGTGAGCTTATGAAAGATGGTTGTTTGAGGCCCTATGCTCTATTTTATGATTTATAATGGACATGGTGGTTAAATTAGGTCATGGATACTATTTTAATATGATTTTATAATATTTTTGGAAATTTTGATTTTATATCTCTATTTTGTGAGATAGACTTTCAGGCAGTGAGAAGGCCTAATAGCATGGTTCAAGTGGTGAATTGGATGTATAGGTGGTGTGGACCTAAATAGATGTCATAATGTTTATATTTAATTTTAAAAAAAATATTTTAAAGTGTTTTTTTATGCTAAAAGTGTTTAAATACAACTCAAGTGTAATGTGTGCTTAAGACAAATCTAATTGCATTAGGTCTCCTTTAGGCCTAATGGAGGTTTTGGCTCTTAAGGGGTATGAACGACACATGGAGTGATTTTTTATTGTGTGAAACATGTATGAGGAATGATTTAAATATTAATAAATTTTTTTTAAGGTTCTTGGCCAACCAAGATAGGTGTAAGCAAGTGTTTGATATAAAATCATGGCCTAATTAGCCTATTTGAGCTAGTTAGAGGAGTGTGGATATAAGAAAATAAAATAACTCTTGGAGGATTAGAAGTAGGTAATTGAGGACCAAATAAGAGTAAATATATCATGATAAACATATAATATATCTTCTATAGGTGAATGATAACCAAGTCAGTGGACCTAACGAGCCTAGAAGAGGCATGTTGAGCGAGGAAGCCTAAAAGGATATTTGAGAGAGGTGAAAGGCTAAGGAGAGATAAAAGAGTGGATTATTAATTGAGAGAAAATTATATATATATATATATATATATATATATATATATATATATATGTATATATATATGTATATATATATGTATATATATATATGTATATATATATGTATATATATATATGTATATATATATGTATATATATATATATATATATGTATATATATATGTATATATATATATGTATATATATATGTATATATATATATGTATATATATATGTATATATATATGTATATGTATATATATATGTATATATATATATGTATATATATATGTATATATATATATGTATATATATATGTATATATATATATGTATATATATATGTATATATATATATGTATATATATATGTATATATATATATGTATATATATATATGTATATATGTATATATACATACACATATTAGGGAAGTTTTTTAAGTGTATGATAGATAATGGAATTCATATAGAGAAGAGAGAGAGAGTTGAAGAAGAAGTAACCATTAGGTATTTGAGCAAAAAGTTGTTGTGAAGGTGATCAAGCTTGTCTTGGCTGGGTTGGTGCTTAGTCAAGGAGGGATTTGAAGCTAATTTGCAGGTTAGATATTTTAGAAGTATCCTTTAAGTGGCTGGGTTGGTTACAAGTTAAGGACTAGTTTATTATAACACCCAACATAATTCTTATAATGTTATTGGTCACATTATTTGTAATCATGTGGCAACATAAAATTTAATCACCATCATCAGTCTTACATAAATCAATGTTCTAGACTCATTATTCTAAGACCTTCCCCATCATATCCTATTATTCCTCATCTAACTCAAGATTTTTCAATGCTCAAAAGTTAAAAATCAAGGTCCTTCTTCAACCAAGTCCAACAATCCAACCTAAGGCTCTTTGCCTTCAAAATCCAAGCCATCCACTTCATCCAATAAAAATTCATATGACCTTCTTGAACAATTAGATAAACTTCTAGTGTATATATCAATTTTAGATCTCTTATAAAAATTTTAAGTTCATAATGACATATTATATAATATTATTTAATAGTATAAGGTACCAATGATAATGATCCATCCTAATTCCAAGCGTATTTGTCCTTGGGAAAAAAGATTACTTTTGATCAAAGTGACATGTCACTGTTTAGTCCTTCACACAATAATCCCTTTTACATTGAGGTAAACATTTCTTCACATAAGGTCAAGAGGGTCCTTAAAGATAATGGATCAGGTTCAAACATTTTTATGCTCAAGTTGGCCAGATATTTGGGATAATCACCCACATATTTGTTGCCTTATACTATCATAATAAAAAGGTATGACAATGTAGAGCAAGAATCAACTAACACCATCATTTTACCCATCCTTGTTGGGTATATCACTCATAACATCCTTTGTCATGTTGTTGATTTATAACTACCACATAATCTACTCCTTTGACATCCATGGATCTATGATATGCATGAAGTCCTATCCACATTACATCAGTGTCTCAAGTTCCTACATTCAAGCATGGAGGTTACTATTCCAAGAGATTTACAACCTTACCAACATTGTAATAACATGAATGTTGAATATGATAAGAGTATGGTACCCCCATATCCTATGTTTTCCTATATTTATATTGATAGCCTTAAACCCTCATCAAACGATCCTCCTCATCCCAAAGCATTGACTCATTTCACCATTAATGACAAAATTTATGGAGAGTAACCAATAAATGATGATTTTAAAATTAAAAAAATCCCCAAGTCACTTAAGTCCCATGGAGGGCCCAATGATGTGGTGGTCAAAACACTATTCATGTAACACTATTCATGAGACACTATTCATAAGTACTATTCATGGTGATGTGGTAGGTGATGCAGGAGATGATGCAAGAAGGCCATGTCAAGTCAGGACACATTTTTAGAGTCACATGGAAGTACATGGTGGTCTAACTTGTTTAAATAAGATTCTCTTCTTTTTGAAATTGCATATGTGACTTGTATTTCACTATTCATCTATAGTGTTTTCACATAAGAGGGTGGCACTAATTTTTAAAGATGCTTGTCTTTGGAAATGATCACTCCAAGTGGAAAACATTGGGTTGCATTTTATTGGTCCTTACTCTTCTTTATCACCTATGTGGGATGTGGGACTTAGTTATTATTTGTCTCTCTTCTTTCCTCATACTTTTCTATAAATGTTGTTATCCTTTCCTTACTTAGGTAGGTGTGTTTATCATAAGGCTTGACCTGATGCCTTTAGTCCTTGGCATGTGCCAAATATGTATTGAGAGTTGAGGGATAGCTTGTTTAAGCTTTTGTAATTGTGAGGATTATTTGAAGAATGTAATGAGAATTATATGATTAAATTATGAGAGGGTTTATGAGGTTGTTATGAGAGATTTTGAGATATGGATTATTGAATCCATCTATGTGTTTAGAGGCCACATCAAGTGGTATCAAAGCAAGTTCTAATTCCTTAGGTAGAGGATGTGAGAGAGTTTAATGTAGGCATTCGAGAAGCCTTACAAGATTTGAGAGAGTGAATTATTTGTGTATTTTGTAGGCATGAATAATGTAAATAAGAATATTGGAGTACCATGAAATGAAGACTTGGATATTATTTTGAATAAAATATAAGAAAAGTTAAAGATTATGGATGATGTTCAAGATGCATATTTTGTATTAGAATATGAAGAAGAGATATGGTTATTATGTGGTAAAGAGAGCCCAAGTGAGCTCATGGAATAGATAATGGAATTAGATACTTCATTTGAATAAGATGTTGAAGACCCCATGAGGCTGAAGGTTGTGAATAAGAGGTTATGTGGAGTTTCAACCATGCATTAGAAATATCTCCAAGTGAAGAGACAAAGGAAGGGAAAGAAAAAGGTGAGGAGTTAGGAACACATGGTTTCTAAGATATTAGGTAGAGTTGTTTGCCCAAGAATGTAGTCAGAGTGGGAGAAAAAGCTTCATGTCTTGAGGATTAAGAGAGAAGAGAAGAAGATTGCCATGGGAGGCAATATGGGAGAGAGGTTTCCATGTGAGCAACTCAAATCTAATTCAAAAATCAAAAAAGAGGAAGATGCTTGTGAGAAATCCATTGTTGAATACATCCTTGTAAAGGATGATGGAGAGATGAACATTGAGGTAGAATAAAATTTCAGCCATGAGGGGTTGCATGAGAATGAACATGGAGGAAAAATAGGGATACAATTTTCCATGATGAAATTTTTAGATGAAGAGGTTGTGCAAGTAAATGCACAAGAAGATATTTTGGGGAGTTTCAACCTTATGGATGAGATTAAAATGAATGTGTGGATGAGGAGATTATATCCTTGAAAGTGGTTGATATGGAACTTTTAATAGCTCATTTTAAGAGTGAAAAACATGAGGAGCATGCAAGAATTGAAAAGGAAGATGATAACATGCCTCAAAGGCATGGTGAAGTGATTGAATAAGTGATTATGGGAGCTCTTACTTCCCTTATTATGTTGGATAATGTGCAAGTATGTGCACACATGAAAGAGATTATAGAGGATGTTACTACATTCATGGGTGACAAGTTGTAAGTGATGATATGTGATGGCATCAATAATCCAATAGGTGGTTGGATGATGGATGAAGAAAGTTAGGTGGGATTTTTGTGGAGCTGGATGGTTAGTGGTGGGTTAGAGATCATGTGGATAGATAAGATGCATAATAGAGCATCTTGGAGGAGGTCAATTTATGATGGTGGGTTGGAGCCCACATATAAATCCATTGATATATGGATATGCTTTTGGAGGAGGAGGATGGTTTGTGGTCCCATGAAGATAGTTTTGAGACATGTTTGTAGATACTAGAAGAGGAGGAAAAAAAGGATATTCTCTAGGTGCACTGGTGTGTTGGAAGGGGATGCCATGGTCATTAGTCCACATGACTAAAAGAGTGGTTCTACCACTCACCCCACCTATGTGATCATGAGATCACATTATTTACCTCAGATATCTAATGTAAGAGCATCCAAGGGATCAGACAATATTGCATCACCCAAAAATAGAGTGGTGTGTTTTCTTTTTTTAGAATAAATGTCATGGATAAAATCAAGACAAATCATAGGAGTTGAGTTGATTTCAATTGGAGGAGAATGATGTCATGTCCAAAACACTATTCATGCAACACTATTCTCAAGTACTATTCATGATGATATGGTAGGTGATGTAGGAGATGATGTAGGAAGGACATGTGGAGTGGGGTTACATTTTTAGATTCACATAGAGGCACATGGTGGTGGTCCAACTTGCCTAAAGAAGATGCTCTTCTTTTTGACCTTGCACATGTGGCTTGCCTTTCACTATTCATGTATAGTGTTTTCACATATGAGGGTGGCATCAATTTTCAAAGATGCTTGTCTTTGGAAATGATCACTCCAATTGGAGAACATGGGGTTGAATTTTATTGGTCCTTACTCTTATTTATCACCCATGTGGGATGTGGGAATTAGTTGTTGTTTTGTCTACCTTATTTCCTCATACTTTAAATAAATGTTTGTATCCTTTCCTTACTTAGGCAGGTGAGTTTATGATAAGGCATACTATGATTCATTTGGATCCTCTTTCTCATGTGGCCAAATATGTATTGAGAGTTGAGAGATATCTTGTTTAAGCTTTTGTAATTATGAGGATTATTTGTTGAATGTAATGAGAATTATGTGATGAATTTATGAGAGGGTTTATGAGATATTTTGAGATATAGATTGTTGAATCCATTTATGTGGTTGGAGGCCACATCACCCAAGATAGAGTGTGTTATAGCCAATTTTATTGCCCCTTCTTTTTTCTTTCCCTAAAAAATATTGAAATGATCATATTCTGGCATATGATGGCTTAAGGTCATAATGTTTAAAACTTTTAATGGGGGCCAACTTGTTTGCATTTGTTTAGTAATTTTTTAATCTATATATTTTATAAATATGAAATTATAATGTGTTTATTGGTTTAAATATTCATAACATTATTGAAATATTATATGTAGCATAAGTTAATCAATTGTTATCAAATCATTTTACCATATTCACAATTGTAGTATAATTTATATTTGTCTTAAACTTAAATCAATATAAAATTATAAATCCTCATAGGATTTGTATATCTTGATTTGATTTCAACTTAGAGGTTATATTGCATCTCCTTGTTTAACTTTACAATTTTATGACACATATCAATATATTTGTAACATGTTCATATTGTCGCAATGTGGTGCCTTTCACATAAGCATGTCTAATTTGTAAATTATGTGATATCTTTAATTTCTAGTGAGCTTAAATAATTTCATGCTCTTTATAGTGGTGTTTTTGATAAAGTAAGGTGGTAGACCAGGGGCTAAACCCTTACAGAGAGAGAAGACAAGAAGGCAGTCAAATAAAATATGCCTTCTGAGAAGAGACGACACTAGCAGAGTACCAACAGACATAACAAGCAAAATAAACAAGAAACAGAAAGATGAGAGTCAGTAGGTCTCTCCTTACATAACCATTGATTTGAGAAGATCATTTAGTTTCTCAGTATTCTCTGCATTGACATTAGGCCCAATATTACCCACTTCCTTTAGCATAGACATGTTTAAGAGAGTAGAATTCCAAAGCCCAGTGGTGAAGTTCTGCTCCAGCTTCTAAATATGATCTTTTAGGGCATCAATTTTGGATTTCAAACCAATATCATTCTAGATTTCCTTGTCAGCTTCCTCCACATACATTTTCCCCTCTTTGTCATTAGTTTTCATAATGTCAGCACCATCTTCCTCAGTAGCCTCAAATTCCCTAGTCCCCTACTTCCCTTCAGTATCCTCAAAAATTTCTTGGACTTCCAATTCCTTAGAATCTTCTCCCTGGGTGGCTTCCTCTGAGGCACTCTTCAAATATTCAATAAGCCTAGCCTTAGGAGTGGGTTTACCAACAATCTGCCCCAACCTTTGAACTCTAGAGGAGAAGCCCTCCTTATTAACCTTAGAAGACATATAAGATTTACCACCTTGACCCCCAGTGGTCCTACCAAGATTTTTATAGGTCCCCACAGTGGTCCCCCCAATATTCTCTTCCTCTACATCAACCTTCCTCTTCTTGCCCTTCTTGCTCACAAAGGAGCCAGGGGTGTCAATGGGGGTCTCCTCTGGAGTAGAGAATAAGACTTCTTTAGTTTTGGTAGGAATAGGGGAAAAACAAGACTCATCGATAGCATCACCAGACAAAGGATTAAAAGAAATATCCCCACTATCAATTCTCATAGTCTTGAATGGCTCAAGGGCACATGGAAAATCATAGAAATAGAAAATTAGGCCCTGGTGTAGGGGGATAGGATTCATATCTGGTTTTTTAGACATTTTTGCTCTCACCCTAAGGACATAACGTTTTAGAGAGGAGAGCAGGTAAAAAGGAAAACTAATCAAAGCATTACACCTGAAGTGATTTAAAAGGGGGAGATGGTAATTATAGAACTTGGTAAATCATCCTTCAAGCATGAATTACTTCATGAGGATGAAGCACACTCCATCCCATGGCTCAGGTAGTTTAGCACGCTCGAATCCTCCTCAATAAGGAACAAGTTCTTCACCTTCTCCCAGGAACAGTTTATGGCTTGAGAGATCCATAATTTTTGTTTTCCTTTGTAGCTTTATCCCTTGTATCAATCACTGGTAAGACAATAACATATGCATATTGGAGAGTAATTGGTCTTGATCATTATTTAACTTCAATTGTGACACCCTCTTGCATATTTTCCTAATGTCATAGTCTTCAAGGTAATAATATGGTTTTCTACTATAAGGTTATTTCACAAGGGAATATAATTTTATTTTATGTTATAGTTTCCCACAACCACCTTTAATGGGTAACCATTTTTGGGCATGATGATCACTTAACATATTTGTTGGTCATGGCATGGTGTTCAAACGTCATTTGATTTAGTTTAATGTATATACATATTTCTTCAAAAATTTAAACATTTCATATGTTTAAAATGTTATATAGTCTATATTTTGAAACCTTTAGTGATTTGTATCTTTGGTTTTTGATGAAAATATTTAACATCATTTGAATTTAATGTAAATGTGGCAATAAGGTTTTTCGGTGTGGTGGTAATCTAGGTTATATCGACTTGTCCTTGCCTTGTTAGGGGTTCATGATGATAAGAAAGTGTTTTTTTTGGTAGTTTGATAAGTGTTTAATGATGGAATTAGTGTTGGTATTCTTTGGCAGAGGATTTCATCCACTATTTTAGTGGACACATCATCATGTTTGCATTAATGAATAGTTTTGGTAACTTCCTCAACATTAAACACTTTGTTTTCTTGTTTCACTCACCATTTTACCATGATCAAAATAGAAGTGGAGCTCTATAAGTCTATAGTTGAATTAGAACAAAGATATTGTAATTATTTTTAGTCTCCATATTTATGCACATAGTGGTGAGAGGTATGCATCTAGTTTTTATTTTTATACCATGGGATGCATTGCAGTTATCAACATAATTATATAATTAATAGACATAAAGTATTATCTTATTTTTGAATCCATTTAATTAAAGTTATAAAAAAATTCATTACATGAAATAATTTGTGAGAAATAGTTTTTATTCTTGTCCATGTTTGTGCATTCTTTTTCTCATTCAAACAATAAATAGTCTTTAGTTTCATGGCCATTGAAGTTGTTCATATAGTTTGGAAGATAGTCTATTTATAGTCTTTCTTTTGAATATCAATGTTCGTTATATTTCATGCATGATTATAAATTCACATTTTTAATATAAATTGTGCATGCATGTATATTATTTCGTTAAAGTCTTGTAAATTTGTTTCATAGAGTTGAGATTTTGATATGGGTTGACATGTGTAGTATTAAAATTGTTTTCTTTCAAAGCATCATGATTATATTTTTATTTTAACTCTACATGCCATAAATCTATAGATGCATGTGATTGAAATAACCTTGGTAAATGTGCTTATTTTAGTATGGTCGATAATGATAAATTTGTTTATTTTTTAAATATGAGTGACTAAAACCCTATTGTATGAGGTAATACAATGGTAATAATATGAACATTTATGAGCTTGATTTGTCAAAATTTATTGCATGAAATTTACATAGTGGGGAAAATAATTATTTTTACTATGTAGATATGGTATAGGGTTGAAAGTGTTTTTATCATATTTATGTGCATAGTGACTTCTTTCTAATGTTCTAGTACATTGAATTTTTGTATGGTTATCTACAAAATCTAAGGGTTTGTGGTGTTTTATTTAGGCGACTCTTTTCCATGAAGTTTTGATAGAAAATAGATTATTTTTTGTGATTCAACAAGGCATGAAATAATGGTCATCAATTTGAGTTGATATTTTAGTACAATCAAAAGTATTAGTTGTATTCAATGTAGATGTGAATGGAAAATATAATTTATTTTTTACATAACCTTTTTTTGAGATTCTTTGAAGATATTTTTTTAAAGACATTGATATTAGATGTTGCTTGCCTTTGAATGATATTTTTTTGAAGTTTATAAAGATCTTATTTTAAATACTTACATATAATTTGTAGTTATAGTGCAAATTGATGCTTTTGAGTTACATATATATGGGCTTGCTGTGTTGTTCAAATCTTTCTCTACATAAACATTTTTATTAAATTGTGCACTCAGTCATAAAATTGATTTTATTACCTAGATTTAAATTTGAAATATTATAATCTTACAAATATGTTTTTTATGTTGAACTTTACACTTAGACATGGACAATTAAATTATGATAATATCCTTTTCAAAAAACCAAGGTTTTGTTTGAATATGTTGATATTGGGAAATATGTCTATTTTTTGGTAGCATTCAGATTTTTCTGATAGTGGATGAATGAATAGAATAAAAATTAGTAACAAGTATTTGACTAATTTAAAGACATTTCTAGTTACATTAAATTTGAGTTTAAGTTTATATTTGAATTTATTTAAAATTTATAATGTCAAAGTAGACCCTAGATTCTCAATATTTAGGAAAGAATATTTGGGGAGATAGTGCATGCCAAGATGATGTCACTCCTTCACGAATTAGTTCTCGTGGGAGACCTTTTCATGGTCTTGGTGTTGCTAAATTTTTTTAGGCCTTTTCACTATGAAACTCATGTGTATATACACTTTGACCTGAATGATCCTACATTATAGAATTTATTAGATTATATCCCATCTTCCTCTATTAGTTTTTGTGGTGTATCTTATAAACGTCTGAAGAGATCTGCTTGGTGACCTTGTCCTTTTAGATGAGGAATTTTAGAAAAATCCTCTCAATAGATACATACTAATATTGAGTTGGTGCTTAGTGATTCTCATATTTTTGATCGTGCTGAATTCTTTCCTAAGATCAATCTGAACCTTATTAATTTAGATTCCTCTTTGGCTATCATTACTAGACCCACTTCTTCCATTAAGAAACCTATTAGCAGTCCTATGAGTTAGCCCATGGTGGAACTTGCACTTAAAAGTAAAGATTTAGGTTAATGGTGATTATGGGGACACTAATTTAGTTAAATTACATGTTCCATCAATGGAGCATACAAAATATCATATAGATAAGGGAATTCCTCTTATTTATTTCATTTCTGGAAGTGATTTTGATTAAATTTGTATTTGATATGTTTTTTTAAACTCTATTATCCATATTTGTTGAGATGATGGTTTTATTTTGTTCATGGATTTTTTTAGTTTTGAACTTCTTGAGACAAATACAATTTTGATAAGTGTTTTGACTTTGATGATATAGTAGTTTTGAGCTATTTTGAGTAGTTTAGTAGATAATGAAATTAATATATTCATGTAATATATTCACAATTTAATATTAATCATTTGATATATTTGGATAAATATTGTTTTATGGATTATAGTGTTAATACATTTAGATCACTTGACATTAGCATTTATTGACTATTGATAATATGTATAATTAGATAGTTGTTTAAACAAGTCAAAGGCCCCTCACCTGATTAGAGATTGTAAATTGGTTTATATTATTTATTTAATATCATGAAATTATTTTAAATTTTAAAATATAAAGCTAAGTTATAAACTTTATAACTTATAAAGTGATTGATTATAAATTCAATGACTTTTAAAAGTCAATTAAATTTATAGCTATAATTAATTAAAGTTAGTTGTAACTTAAATTATAACCACCTTAAAGGAGAATTAATTTATAAAGAGATTGAAGATATACAATAAAAGAAGAAACACACAAATATTAATATCTCTTCAAGTTTTAAAATTATCCATCTCTCTCTTCTTTTATGTAATCAATCTTTGAGATCGAATATTCATTTGCAGATAGACCAAACACTGTTTTCTCTTAATTTTTTAAAATAATGTATGTATATCCATTTTTTTTGATTTATTTATAATTGGTTCTCTTAAAATTATGAAGTATTACTATCATTGATGATTGTAGATATGCATTCATTGTGCATAACTTCATGTCCTTTTCTTGAATAATTATGAATACCTCAAATTTTAAGATAAATTATTAATTTATCAACTGTATACTAATTTTTATATAAATATTCTATTGTAATCAGACTTATTCCATTGATTTCTTAGTAAAAATTCCTTTTTAATATCCATAATACAATTCTTTTTCAAAGATTTGGATTTCTTTATTTATTTATTCAGTCAAGATTTCTTTCTAGTATTAAATTATATTTAATTCAATTTTTTTTAGATTGTAGTTTAATTTATGTAGTTAGTTTAATTTTATTGTTATAGTTAGATTCATGTTTTTGTTTTGTTAGTTTTCTAGAATAATTGTTTATTACATTCAAATTTCTTTCAGGGTTTTTGATTTAATTACTATTTACTTAGTTTAGTTTTCTTTATTGATAAGCTTATTAATTATTTTTATTTTAAATATTTTTTCTTGTTAGTCTTGGTTAGTTTTAGATGTATTATTAACACATTTATTATTGTTATATTTTATATCACTTTTATTTATTTCATTTTTGTTTAGTAGGTAGTTTTGTTGATTGTCTTAGACCTAATTTGCATCTTTATTATGTTCCTAGACTAGTTTTAATTATATTTATATTCTTAGTCTTAGTTATTGTTTATATTAGTTGTTATTTATTTGGTTTCTAATTTTGGTTTTTTATTATCTTTAGGATTTTTTCACTTTTTTACTTTTAGTTTGTTTTAGTTGTTGTATCACTGCAATTGATATATATATATATATATATATATTCAAAGGATCATAGATATTTATTTCAAAATATTGTTTATTTTATAGGATTTATACTATTGGATAGTTTAGATTATATTTATTAGAGTATAAATCCTATAAAATAAACAATATTTTGAAAGAAATATCTATGATCCTTTGAATTATATATATATATATATATATATATATATATATATATATATAATTCAAAGGATCATAGATATTTCTTTCAAAATATTGTTTATTTTATAGGATTTATTAATTCTAGAACTATTAAAGAAAACCATCTACACATCTTACTATCAATATTTACTCCATAGATCCACTACAATTAATTTGGTTCAATTCTACCTTGACCTTCGTGATAGGTGAAGGGTTAATTAATTGTTGTGATATTTTTTACCATCAACAAATTAGGTGACTCCATTAGTGAAGTTTTTAGAAATAAATTATTTGTTCTTTCTTTCTTTTAATTTCCTTTGTGTAGGACCATTGGTTGTCCCCACCTAACATCTAACCTAAAATTGATATTATTGAGGATCATGTAGATATTGCTTCTAATCTTGTTCATTTTTCTTAGTATAATAGACCTTATGATTTACATCACATTATTGAGGTTATAGTCAAAGAAGAAGACAAATCAATATTTAAACTTGATTAACATGTTATTTTTAATTGTCAAACTCAATTTCATATTCAAAATTAAAATCATTACATTTGATGAGAAAGAGAACAATATTTAATTGCTAATCCTCAACCTAGAACTTGTTTTATTTTTGAGGGTTTTCATTTCAATGATTTTATTTCTCCTAGTGGCCCCAATATATATGTAGAATCCACTCAAGATGGTAAGGATGTAGAGTCTATTAAATCTTCTAATGGAAGAATGAGAATAAGATATAATTAGAGACCTTATTCATGGTCTACATAACAATAGGGATCAAGTTGAAATATTTGATAATGAAGCAAATTCTAATGTAAACAATGATCGACAAGATATGAATCCTTAGATTGATGGGAATCTAATTAATATTAGTATTCATCCTATTAATTTATCCTTTCTTAAATGACTTAATGACCCAAAATTTTCAAGAAATCTTGATGAGTATTGAGAAGATTATTTAGATGTTTTAAGTTAATTTTTATTACTCTTAGCATTATTGATGAAAAAGTTTCTCTTATATTATTTTCAAAAACCTTTTTAAGGTAAAGCTTATCAAAATTTTATTAGTCTACTTGCTAAGGTAATTAGTACCTAGAAAGATAAAAAAGATTGGATAGAGTTCTATTTTGATAAGCCTAAAGAAGATTTAGAGATGGTCAATGAACTTATAAATATTTATATCGATCCAAATGAGACAGTTACCTATTTTATCACTAGATTTACTAAGCTCAGTTAAAAAATTTATCGTCATGTAAGACCATTACAAATATTATCTAGATTATATTTTTTTTAGTGAATTGCATTTGAAATATAAAATAGTTTTAGAAGATAAGAACATAGTAGAATATGATGTCATTAGTCATTTTTATATATAATATGAAAATAAGTTAAAATGTGTTGAATTTAAAGATAAATCTTATATTGGTTCAACTTATGATAATTCATAATTTCTAAAGGCCATCCATAACCTTGATAATGAGTTGGTCAATGTCAAGAGATAATTAAATGACAAGTCTTCTACATCAAGTAAAATTTATAATCCTTAGAAAGGTCAAATTGAATAAAGACTTCATTATTGTCATGTTTATATTTTAGATCATGATCCTAATTCATGCATATTTGTTCAAAATTTTAAAAGATTTAGTCATGTAAATGATAATATTGACATTGACTTGGCTGATAATATAAACATGTGTGATTATGATGAGTCTTTAGACAATATAAAGACCGCTAATGCTTATATTTTCCAAACAAGACAAAAGGTTTACAATTTTATTCCAAAAATAATTCAAATTTAACTAATAATCAGATATATTCTTCCAAACATTTAGCACAAGACAAAGATAAAATTGTGCATAATATTATTGATATAAATAATTATACTGTAAATTATCAACAACCTAACCCTTTGTCTATTGGATTCAATAATAAATAATATCTTCTTTATAAGACCAAAAATTATACTCATATTCATCATCCTCTTATTGGTGCTTATAATATTATCAATGCTTTGGTTATAATTAATTCAAGTTTATTAGTTTACTTGGATAACTTGATAAAATTTGTTGTTGTTGAAGGAGCAGCGTTAGCTTCCCACTTCCAGCCCAACTTATTGTGTTATTTAAGACATAATTTATTTGGTGGAGTCCGACAGAGAAATTGAAGAGATGTGTCTCTTTCCTCTCACTTATATATATAGAGTGATTTCTCATTGTTCAAGAAGAATAAGAAATATAATTCATTGTAAAGAAAATTGTTGTTCTTATTATTCAATATATAAGAGATATATTGTTGCTGGGTTTTTCCCTTCAAGTTGGAGGGTTTTTCCCAAGATATATTGTTGTGTTCATTATTCATTGTGTTGCATTCTCTGATTGTTTCAAATCTGATCATAAAACTGACATGGTATCAGAGCAGGTTTAAAGAAGATCATGATCATATTTGTCATTGCAGCCATACTATATTACATATACCAAATATATGGCCAACCAATCTATTATCCTTCTACCATGAACGACATGAATCTAACCTTCTCTACAAATCGACGTTACATGAATCACAAATGTCAAATAAAGGGGACTACATTCTCATCAACACTTTTGAGGAATTGGAAGGAAAAGAGGCCGCAATGGCACTTTCCATTAATGGATGTCCATCTGTGGCAATAGGTCTTGTATTTCTTCCAAATGTTTTACAAGGAAAGGATGTCTCAAACTAGAGTAGTATGTGGGATGAAGACGAAAGCTGCCTGGAATGGCTATACAAACAACGACCAGGCTCTGTGTTATATGTTTCATTTGGCAGCTTGCCGATAAAATCCCAAGAGTAGTTAGAAGAGCTAGCATTTGGGTTAGAAGGGAGTGGGCATGCATTCTTATGGGTTCTCCACTCAGACATAGCTGAAGGAGAAACTGCTATTTTGCTCAAAGTTTTTTGAAAACCAAACCAGAGATCAAGCATTGATTGTGAGGTGGATGCCACAACTAAAGGTGCTTACACATCCTTCAGTGAGGGGATTCCTTATGCACAGTGGATGAAGTTATACATTGGAGAGTATTAGCATGGGAGTGCCCCTGTTAGGTTGGCCCTATTATGGCTATTATTTCCTTAATTGTAGATTCACCAAAGAGATATAGAAGGTTGGTTTGGATTTTAAGGACATGGATGTGCATGATAACAGGTTGGTGAGAAGGGAAGAGGTAGAGAGTGTAGTGAAGAGAATGATGTAGAGTGAGGAGCTATGAAATGGGGTAGTTGGAGTAATTTGTGCTAACATTAAATACTCTAGAGCGTAAGAGCCTACACTAATCCATACTTATCTACCCAAAATCAAAGTAAGTTTTGTGGCTAGACTAAAAATCAAGGCTTACATCAATAACACCAGCAAGCCTACCACCATTCTAAAGCATACATAATTGGCAATGATGGGAAAAGCAGTAACATCTCCTATTGTGGCTAATTCTCTATGAGGGGGCCAAGTAAAGTAATTCCACAAGTTCTTAAACCAGAGGTAATAGTTCCAGGCATCAACATATTAACATCATAGACAGGAGGAGGTTATAACATGGACTCAAGAACATCAATGTCATGTCCTCACATAAGCGGCATTGCAATGCTTATCCAAGGGGTGCATCCCTCATGGAGTCCTGCCACCATCAAATCTATGCTCATGGCATCTGCGTATGTGCACAATAATAAAAAGTGATTCATCAAAAAAAAATGCAATGACTCTGAAAGCGGCAGATGTGTTTACTTTAGGCATAGGTCATGTAAATCCAATAGCTATAATGGATCTGGGGCTCATCTATGACATTGCACCTCATGATTATATTGACTTCCTCTGCACTCTCAAATACACCGCCAAACAAATTGGTATTCTTATGGGCAATATATCAATCTCGTGCAAGAGATATCAACAAATATAAGGGCTCCTTTTGGATGTGGTAGAAGATTTCAACCATCCATCCTTCTCAGTGCTCTTCAATTTCACAAACTTAGTTCAGGTGAAAATGAGAACATTGACCAATGTAGGGAGTGCCACTACAATGTACACAGTGTGGGTAAGGAGCCCTGCCAGTATGAAAGTAAGTGTGGATTCGAGGAAGTTAAATTTCACAATGAAGAATGAGAAGTTAAAATTAGAGGAGGTGAAATTGAAGGGTCCAGAGAAATAGTGTGGAAATGTATCCAAGGTGGGACACAAGAAATCCATGGTCTGATTGTCATACGATGGGAAGGCAACTGAGGGAAGAATTGACTATGCTTATAAAGTAATCTCCTATACTGTGAGCATGATAGATACTAGCCCATCCCCTCTTCTTTATTTATGTAAAGAATCCAAAGGATTGGCCATCTACACTTTTAGGATCTACCTATCATGGAGAAGATGGTCACGGTTCTTCCAAAATTTTACCAGGAGCATGTAGGTACTTGTAAAGGTTGTGCCATGGAATCTAAAGAAGTACTTGAGAGGTTTAAAGAGTTTAAAGCTCAAGTAGAGAACTTATCTGGGAAGAGAATCAAAGTTCTGAGATCTGACAATGGAGGGGAGTACACCTCTAAAGAATTCCATAACTTTTGCATTGAAACAGGGATTAAGAGGGAGTTATGTGTCCCTTACAATCCTCAATAGAATGGTGTTGCAGAAAGGAAGAATAGATCTATTGTAGAAGCCACCAAAGCTATGATAAAGAGTTCTTCTTTGTGAGAGAAGTTTGAGGTGAAATCCCTTGATAACAAGTTCTTCTCTATGAGAGAAGTTTGAGGTGAAATCCCTTGATAACAAGCTCTTCTCTGTGAGAGAAGTTCGAGGTGAAATCCCTTGATAACAAGTTTTTCTTTGTGAGAGAAGTTTGAGGTGAAATCCATTGATAACAAGTTCTTCTCTATGAGAGAAGTTTGAGGTGAAATCCCTTGATAACGATTTCTTCTCTGTGAGAGAAATTTGAGGTGAAATCCCTTGATAATGAGTTCTTCTTTGTGAGAGAAGTTTGAGGTGAAATCCTTGACAACGAGTTCTTCTCTGTGAGAGAAGTTTGAGGTGAAATCCTTGATAATGAGTTATTCTTTGTGAGAGAAGTTTGAGGTGAAATCCCTTGATAACGAGTTCTTCTCTGTGAGAGAAGTTCGAGGTGAAATCCCTTGATAATGAGTTCTTCTCTATGAGAGAAGTTCGAGGTGAAATCCCTTGATAACAAGTTCTCTGTGAGAAATGTTCAAGGTGAAATCCCTTGATTCCACCCTCTAAAAGAACCATGGTGGATATCATGTAAAGTGATGAACACTTGTACATACTATGCATTGTTGTAGCCATTGTGGTTGACATCACGATGAGGTGATATGTATTATGCAAGTAGAAGTATCCTCCCTAGCTGAGAGGGAGTGTTGTTGTTGAAGGAGTAGCATCAGCCTCCCACTTCCAGCCCAACTTATTGTATTATTTAAGACATAATTTTTTTGGTGGAGGGCGACAGAGAAATTGAAGAGATGTGTCTCTTTCCTCTCACTTTATATATATATATATATATAGAAGAATTTCTCATTGTTCAAGAAGAATAAGAAAAATAATTCATTGTAAATCAGATTGTTGTTCTTATTATTCAATATATAAGAGATATTTTGTTTATGGGTTTTTCCCTTCAAGTTGGAGGGTTTTTCCTAGGATATATTGTTGTGTTCATTTTTCATTGTGTTGCATTCTCTGATTGTTTCAAATCTGATTATAAAACTAACAAAATTAATGATGATATTAAAAATATAAATCCAAAAATTTTAGTAGGATTTTAAAATAAATTTATTAATAATGGATCTAATTATATTTTTACTCAATACATTGATCCTCCAGTTGATTACATTCCCTCATTCTATGTTTCTATTAAAATTATTGACAAATTCATCCATAATTTTATCTTTGAAACAAGAAATTATAAGAATATTATACTTAACTTTATTGTTGATAAAATAGACATAGCTTATGAAACTGATAAAAATAAACTTATTATTTTTTATTCTCATTAAACCAAGAACTATAGTAATTTTTGTGATATTGTTATCAAAATAGCTAAAGAAAAGATAATTATGTGCATTTCAAATGTGGCAAATTTTAGACATCTTTGTTAATTATGATATGTTGTTAGGCAGGTATTGAAAAGGCCATTAAATAAAATATTAAGTATTTAGATGTCTTTAAAGATTTTGAATTGATTATTATACATGTTATAAAAATCTATAAAACAAATCAGATTCATCTTCATAGATATACTCAAAATGTTTAGTTAATTTTTGAGAGATTTGAAGCATTTAATATCACAAATATACTTAAAGAATTTTTTTCTCATGATGACAAGTTTGTTGATTTTGCTTCTAATCCTATTTAAGCAATAGTGATCCAACTGTAAATTATTCTTTTTTTGAGATTTTTAGACCTCAAGTGCTTAATCTTAACAATAATTGGTCTATTTTTTTTGTCATGATGAACATATTGATTTAATCATATAAGGTAATTATTTTGATTATGTGATGAATTATGGTGATTAATTATAGTTGATAACTAATAAATTATCTATAATATAGTTACTTTGGAATCTATGCTTATGCCACATGATCAACATAAAATTTGATTCATCGAAGAGCCATCTAGGAGAATAGTAGGTGAGACTATTACTATTAAGCTTGGCATTGAGGAAGATACTAAATTTGTCTATTTATAAATACAATATACTACTAAGAAAAAAGTTCAGTTTAATAAATTATTTAAGGAATTTATAAATATTGTTTCCTTGTAATACAAAGACTTAAGGGTTATAATACAAAAATAATAAAATGTGACATACCTATTAAAATTTGATATAAAACTTGTTAGACAAAAAGTTAGAAGGATAAGCCCATTGTTAGAAGACATCATCAATAAGGAGCTTGATAAAATGTTAGATGGTGGTGTCATTGTTCATGTACAATACTAAGATTCAGTTATAAACTTAGTAACTATTAGAAAGAATAATGGTGATATCCATTTTCATAGACTTTAGAGATATAAATAGAGTAAGAATTAAAGATAATTTTTCTTTATATTGTATATATCATATTTTACAACACATTGTAGGATCTTAAATGATGTCTCTTCTTGATGAATTATCTATTTATAACCAACTTTCTTAAATCTAGAAGATCGACACAAAAATATGTTTACTACATGAAGATGAACATTTGCCTTTAATGGAATGCCTTTTGGTTTAATGAATGCAGGTGAAACTTTTAGAGGGATATTTATGTATCTTTTGATTATTTAATTAGCATTATTATTCAATTTTTCCTTGAATATATTAATTTGTATGCTAAAATAATGAAAAAACATATTGATCATCTATTGGATATTTTCACTAGGTGCAAAAAATATGGAGTTTCCCTAAATTCTAAGAATTCAGTTTTTTATAATCATTGAAGGGAAATGTTTGGGTCATATCATCTCTAAAATTGACATATCAATAGACCTTGAATGCATAAAGGCTATCAAAGATTTATCACATCTTAAGGATCGATCTGGTCTTATCTCTTTTTTTTTTTAAATTAATTTTATGTATAAATTTATTTCATATTTTATTAATAAATATAATTCCTTACAATTTTTTTAACAAAAATAAGAATTATCCATGGGTTACAAGATCAAAATCAACATTTAATAGTCTTAAATATGTCATTGCAAGTGCTCTTATACTTGTTAAACCAAATTCAAACAAACCATTTATTATTATGAATGTTATTAAAAAATATATAGGTGTTTTTATTACTCAACATGATGTAAATCATGAAGAAAGAACTATTGGCTACATGAGTCAAATCTTGAAATATGCTAAGACTAGGTATCCTTTGATAGAAAGTTTTGTTCTTTTATTAATATCATATTTAGCTAAATTTAGATATATTTTAATGGGAAATAAATTTATTGTTCATTCAAATGTACATATTTTTTCTTATCTTTTAAAGCAACCAACTATTCAAGGAAGGTTAGTAAATTAGATTTTAAAAAACCAAGAATTCATTCTTGAACTTGAAACTTCTAAAATTATTAAAGGAAATGATTTAGCCAAATATTTAGCAAAAAATATGACATCTAGCACAATTTTTTTAGTTCTTTCAATCAATGATATTATTCATGCTAAACCTCATCTCAAAATAATGAAACCTATTGATTTTTTAAAATAGCTTAATATTGGCCTTAAAATTCATGATTGAGACTATTTATTTTCACAAGATGATTGATACCATGATTTAATTTATTACTTTAAAAATTAAAATTGTCCATATAGTTTAAATAAAAGTTAAATAAGAACATTTAATTTACAAGTTTTAAAATTCATTTGGTTAAAGAAATTTCTATTTAATAAGAATAAAGATGGTGTTTTATTACATTTTTTATTCATTATCAAACCTAAAAGGTTATTAGGGGATGACATGAAGATAGTTGCAGTAGAAATTATGTATAAAAAACTATTAAAAATAAAATTTTGTGTGTAGTTTATTATTAGATTACATTAGTTTAAGATTCATATAAGTTAGTTCGATCATGTATGTCATATCAAATTTTTAATCGGTAAGATAGATTATCGACAATGCCTTGAAATATTATCATTCCTAAAAAACCTTTCACTAAGTAGTGTGTTGATTTTATTTTAAGCATTCATCCCCCTTCTTTAGTTGGATACATGTACATTTTAACTTCTATAGATTATTTTAGTAAAGGGATTGAATTTATAGCTTTGAAAAGTTTTATTACAATTGAAGTTATTTCATTTTTTTAGAATCACATTTTTTCAATAATTGGTGTTCTTTATGAAATAATATCTAATAATGGTCCTTAGGTTATTTATAATGATTATTTATAGTTTTTAATATTTTATTTGATTATTTATAGTCATTATTCAACGTATTATCCTCAATGGAATGGACAATCTAAGTCCACCAGTAAAACATTGATCTCAATTATTAAAAAATTAGTTTATGTTAATAAACGTGATTGACACATTAAAATATTTGAAGCATTATAGGCTAAATGCATAATGATGAAAGCTATAATAGGTTATTATCCATTTATGTTAACTTATGATTTAAAATCTTCTTTACTTGTAAAATTTCATATTTATTTTATTGGAACTGCTCTATAATATTTAACCGAAGATACTAATATTGTTGAACAAAGGCTTGATGATCTCTTATCCCTTGATGAAATTAAAGATATTAATTTGTAAAAATTAGAGAAGGCCAAGGAAAAATTTAATAAATTATTTGAATAGAAAGTTTCTAAAAATATTTTTTAAATTGGTGATTTAGTGTTATACTAGGACAAAGCTCATGAAGAACTTAAAAAAATCATAAATTTGATTTAGTTTGGCTTGGCCCATACAAAATAGTTGTTGTTCTTAATAAGAAAGATTTTCATTTGCAAGATCTTGATGGTAATTGGTTGCATCATTTAATCAATGGTAATCATTTAAATATTTTATTTAATTAGTGTTAGGAATCTGTATCCTACCCTTCTATCTACATTGTTAGTGTATTAGTCTCTATGGACGCTTATGCTTTGTAAATCATCCTTTGAGCATATTTAAATTATCCCACATACATGGGAAGTAGTAGTTGTTATAATATATTTAGTATCTAAGTAAGTTTTGAGGTCCAATGATGACATCCATAAATATTATTATATTGAGGTTGATCAAAGGAGGTTGCCCCCTCAAAGTGGCCTACGATCTAAAGGTTATTTTGGGTTATTTTTTAAAGCTCATTTCATTATTTATTTATTTTTTGTAGTTCAAAAATTTGTGCAAAAGGATCCTCACATCGGGTATCTGAGCAATTTCTTAGCCTACGAGTAGATTTTATAGATTTTTTTCAATAGTGGCTTTCCAAGAGCTATGTCATTTACGTAAATATTTTCCTTGCCTCTATTTTATACATATCCATTACAAGTTTAGATAAGGGTAAATACCCCTCCACATAACTATGGTAAGTACTTGGGCATAAACCCAAAAACTCATTATGAGGAGTAGCATAGGAACCCATAAGTAGTTGGTCTATTGAGAAGACCTACTAGTGAAAAGGGAAATAACCCCATATCGATTGATTAGTTTCCATTCGTAAGGTAAAATAAGAGTTGCCATTTAGGGGTGAATCTATGGCCAAAACTTTTCTAGAGAGTGGTACTCATTTATACAACATTGGTGACCAAAGAGACTCCTTATAACCCTTAGGTAGCTAAACAAACTTAGGGCCCATATCCAACATAACAATTTCATAAGACTAACATTAGAGTGATCATAATTAAGAATAGTTGGTAACCACACACTTGCAGACAAGATTATGGTTGGAGAAACCAAATGGCACAATTTTTTAAGATTAAATAATTTTCATTTTTTCATCATATCTTTCCATCTATAGTTATATTAACTCTCAAAATTTATTGAAACACATAAAATGTTGTTCTGCACATTTTTTTCCTTAGGTTCCATATCCAAATTCCCCTTCTATTAGCCAAAAATCTCATTTTTTTAATTTTTTTTTTTAAGGTTTTGCCATAACTTATTTAATGTTTCCCTCTTGCTTCAAAAATTTTCCACAATGTTATTTTCCCTTTTTTGCTCCTCTATCCCTTTTGAAAAAAAATAATTTTTTGATTATAATTATAAAATTACCCTTACCTTTTTTAATTTTGACTAAGAGGTACCAAAAAACTAGTAAAAATAAATTTACCCTTTCGAATTGAGCCCAAATTATTTTTTTCCTTATAGACCATGTCTTAGAACATATTTTTATATCCCTTGCCAAAACAATATTGGTTATGGTAGCCACACATGCAGGCACAAAGATCATGGATGAATAAATTACAACATTGAAATCCTAGGTCATTGAGTTAACTGATATGATGTGTGGAATTAATAAATGAAATAGCCTTTTACTCAACAAGTTATAGGAGTCTTCTTTAGACAATAGTTTTTCTTCTCCCCACACATAACATGGGCTCAAGCTAGAATTTCTAAGGTTCAATGGTATAGATCCTACGTGATGGATATATTGATTTGATAAATTATTCAACATTCACAATACTTATTTTGTTAACAAAGTCCCAATGCTTCCTTCCACTTAAAACAAGAAGCACTCCAATGGTACCATTGGTATTTCAATTTTAATGATGAACCTAATATAAAACCTTTACATCCTTACTTCTAGGCAGGTTTGGTCCGTCAACATTCAAGGACTTTATAGGAGCTCTCACCAAATTCCATTAGAAAGACATTGTTCATGATTATCAGATTGAATTTGAGAAATTCATTAATCACACTTAAGGGTTATCAGATGAATTATTCAAGAGTTATTTTATTAGTGGACACAAAGATCCAATCCACTCATATATGAAAATATTTCTACCCAACAAAATGATAGACACCTTGGGTATGACTAAGTTAGTAGAAGATAAAATTTCAGCACAACATCAACCTCCCACTTTCCCACTTATAAAGAACATAATGACATAGTATCCAACCACAACCATATCGATCAAATTCCTTAATGAGGTATATATGTCAGCTCATAAGGAGAAATGATTATGTTATAATAGTGATGAAAAATGGGTTAAGGATAACATGTGCATCACATAAAATATCTACTTGCTAGATGTGGAATCACCACCATAGAAGAATAATGAGTTCAATATCCAAAAATTTCAAGATGCTCAAGTAGAAAAAAGCCCCTCATAGGAATAAATATCTCAAGAGACTCAAGTTGATATATATATACATGCACTATCAAATGTTACCACTTCATAAACCATGAAGTTCAAGGGTTTATTTAAAAATATCCCTCTCACAATCCTCATTGACTCTAGCAGCACTCATAATTTCATTAATCCTTGCATTTCTAAGTAGGAAGACTACTTTATACACCATTGTTTATATTTGAAGTCATGATTTATAATGGGGAACATTGACATGTAAAGTGAAGTGTCATAATGTGCATGTCATGATAGGATATCACACTCTTTGATCATATATTTTTTCCCTACCCTTAAGATGATGCGATGTGGTTTTAGGGACAAAGTGACTCCACACATTGGGACATATTATATGGGAATTCTATAAACTTTGGATGAAATTCATAGAGAGTGGCCAAAAAAACACCTTAAAAGGGTTATTGAATAGATCTTCTCACATCATTAATTCATATCACATGTAAATTTTTATAAATAAAGGCTCACATGAGGTCATTGCCTATATGCACTCCATCCAACTCTAGCTCCCTGCTACTACTAACTACCCTATTGATTTATAATCCATCCTCGATAAGAATGCAACCATTTTAATAGAGATAGTGGGTTTACCCCTTCATTCATTGAATATCATCTCATTCTTCTCCTTCTAAGAATCATCCCACCCAACATCAAGCCATACCACTATCCCCATCTATAAAAGATTACGAATGAGAAACTTATTTAGAAACTCCTCAAGTCTAGAGTTATTCCCCCTAGCACCAACCCATACTCCTACCTAATGCTTCTTATACACAAAAAGGATGGGTCATGACACCTCTATACTTATTTTTGTGCCCTTAACCACCTCACTATCAAAGATAAATTCCAAATTTTGGTCATCGATGAGCTTATTGATGAGCTCTATGGGGCAACAAATTTCTCCAAATTAGATCTTCATTTAAGCTATCATCAGATCCACATGCATGATGATGAAATTTAAAATATATAACTTCACACTCATTATGATAACTATGAATTCTTGGTCATGCCATTTGGACTTACAAATTTCCCTTAAACATTTTAGGCACTAATGAATAAAATATTTTGGCCTTTCCTCTATCAATTTGTTTTGATTTTCTTTGATGATATTTTGATTTATAGCTGCACATGCACCAAACATCTCCAAAATATTGATAGGTCATTAAAAATTATAACAGATAATAAATTATGTGCCAGTTAGTCCAAGTATTCCTTAGGTTAAGAATAATCTAAATATCTAGGGCACATTGTTTCTGCCAATGGAGTCCACATGGATCCATAAAAAATTAGTGTCATGTAGCATTAGCCTTAGCCAAAAACCCTTAAGAACCTTCATGGCTTCCTAGGCCTTACAAGTTACTATCACAAGTTCATCAAGGATTATGGAAAGATCATGGATCCTTTGATTTCCTTATTGAATAAGGATGCATTCACATGGGATGTTTTAACTAACCAAGCATTTCTAGCACTCAAACATGTTATGTGTAACACACCCATTTTGGCCATGTCAGACTCCACCAAAACTTTCAGCATCGAAAGTGAAGCCTATGGAAATAGCCTAGGTTATGTTCTTCTCTAAGAGGGTCATCCCATTGATTTTAATAGAAAATCCCTTTCTGGATGAAATTTGGCTTTGTCTACATACAAAAAGGAAATTATGGTGATTCTACATGTAGTACAAAAATGGTGGTCATACTTACTTAGAAATCATTTTTGCATCAAAAGTAATCACTAGAGTTGTAAATATTTTCTATAACAATATGTCTCATCACCAGCATAACATAAATAGGTCAATAAACTCATGGTCTATGATTATGAGATCATTTACAAGAAGGGTAAAGACAATATTATGGTGAATGCTCTCTCATGCACATTCGAGGACTAGACTTCACTTTTTTCCATCTCCATGCCCATTTTGAATTGGTTATAATATTTACACCAAGGGTATGAAAATGATACCTCCTTACACCACCTCATTCAATAATTAACCACTAAACCCTATGCATTACCATATTATTCATGAGATGGTACTTATCTGCTATATAAGGGTTGTCTAATGTTTCCCATAACATAGACCTTCATTAGGTCATATTCTATGAAATACATGTTTCTCCATCAGTAAGGAACTCATTATTTATTAAAACATATGAAATGGTATGTCAAAACTTATTTTGAAAGGGGATGAAATGAGAAATTAAATATATGGTGGATGAATGTGATATTTGCCAATGCAATAAAGGTGAAACAATAGTGATTCCTAGTTTTCTTGAGCCCTTTCCCATTCCTACTAGGATGTGGATAGGTATTTCTATAGATTTTATTAAGGGGCTCCCTAAATTTAGAGGAAAAATAGTGATCTTGGTCGTGGTAGACTATCTCTTTAAATATAATCATTTATATACCCTTAGCCATCCTTATACATCCTTCACGATTACACATGTTTTCTTGGATTAGATCTCCCATCTTTGTTTCATCCCTTCTTCAATCATCTCTAATCATGATTCAACTTTCACCAACCATTTTTGGATGAAACTATTCTAACACATAGGCACACAAATGAAGTTGAGCTTTGGGTATCACCTCCAAATAGATGACCATACATAAATTGTTAGTAAATGCTTAGAAACATTCCTTCGTTACTTTGATTAAAAAAAAATAAAAATAGTGGGAAAAGTGAATTCCCATCACAAAATGGTGGTACAATACCTCCTCCTATAATTTTACTAAAATTTATACATATTTTTAAGGTAGGATGAGGATGTGTAAGGTCACTAAAAATACTTCATATGAAGTGGTTTATGGTTAAGTGCCCCTAACATTTCTCCTGTATACGCTCAGTAGTTTAACAATTTAGGTGGTTAACATTACTCTATGATATCAGGATAAGATTCACAACACCCTATAGGGAAATATCCATTTGGCATAGAATAAAATAAATTGATAGGCTGATCAACACCACTCTAAGTGCAACTTTCAACTTGACAATATGATTTTTATTCATCTACATCCATACAAGTAATCATCCCTAAAACTAAAAGGGCATCATAAGCTTGCTCCAAAGTTTTATGGGCCCTATAAGGTTCTGTAAAAGATTGTGTTTGTTTCTTACAATTTGGAGCTTCCACATTCCTCCTAAGTTCACCTAGTCTTTCATGTCTCCTATTTGAATAAAGTTCTTGGAAACAACATCAGAGTGCAAATAGTTTTACCAAAAATTGATAATGAAGTCTCTATCTTATCAAACTAGAAGCAGTCCTTGATAGACACACCCACCAACTTTGATCCCATTAAATCATGGAAGTATTAATCTAGTGGCATGACATACGACTAGAATATGCAACATGAGAACCACTATTCCTGATCCAGGCAATATTTCAGGTGATAATTCAGGCAATGGTTTTACCCTAATTGGTGGCAAAACTTCTGAGAGCCATAACTTTTGCACCATAGCTCTGTTTAACTCCCCGTTTGAACCATTGGAAAGATAAGAATGAGGGGAATACCATGAAATGAAACATATATCTAATTTTTGGGTTTTTATCCACTAAAAATAAATGAAAGTGCCCCACATTTTAATTTTATTATTGTAGTCTAAAAATAGTAAGTTTCTAAAAATAGTAATTTCTCAAATTTTGTATTATTGTAAATCATGGAAATTGAACCAATTAATCTCCCTCAATATTGGTGACCTTACACATCCTCATCCTACCTTAAAAATATGTATAAATGATGATGTAACCCAAAATGGAAATGAGACATCTCTTCTTAGAAATAGACATATGTTTGGGTCTACAAATTTGATCAATAAGACATCTCTTCTCAGAGATATTATTATAATTGTGTTGTTATTGTTTCTTGAAATATATTTCAACCAAATATTTTGAGTTTTGGATCAGTGGTATCAGAGTAGTTTTTCTTGAGAGTGTATGATCTTGAGGATGAGGTCAGGTTAAAAGAATCTTGGGTGGAAAATAATAGAGCTTCCAAACTATCCACCTATTCACTCTAAATGACCTCAAATGGTGGACAACACTGAGACATCTGATCCTTTCAAGGAAATAGTGAATGAAGCTCTCCAATAGTAGCAAAAAAATATACTACAACAATTCACCCAAATTCTCCAACAAATTTTGATATAAAATTTTGGCTCATCATCTACACCCCCACATCTTTTTAATGCCCCAACACCCTTCTAGGTTCAAGTGAATTTTGATATCCCTATATTTGAAGGCAAAATCAATGTTGATGTAGTTTAAAATTGGTTGGATCAATTGTCTTCCTATTTTTTTGTAAATAAATTTAGCAATAAAGAGAAGATCACTTTTGCTCTTTTGAAAGCATCATTACCTATCAAAAATTAGTGGGAAATGTAAAAGAAGAGATTCAGTATAGATGATATTATCCTTGAAGTAGAACCTACCTAGGATGATTTCATAGAAGCTATAAAGGAAGAATACTACCCAATTGGAGCATATGATGATCTATATATAGAGTGGTAATAACTTTACCAAGGTAAGGAATAGTCTATTTAAGATTACACTAACATTTTTCATTCTATATTTGCAAGATTTGGAATCCAAGAAATCAAGAAACATAAGGTTCTCAAATATCATGGTGGACTGCCATGGTATATATGGGGGGAGATGTAACTCTTTAATCTAGAAACCCTCAGTGAGGCAGACAAGTTCATTGTGAAGATTGAGTAGAAGCATGAAAGAATGAATACAAAGAGTCAGCCCACAAAATGGAAAAATAATAAAGAAGGTCAAACATGAGGCCAAAATTGGAAGAAAAAGGAAAGAAAGACTAGAAAATGGTGTGATTACTAGAAATTTGAAATGCACTTCAAAGAAGAATGTCGAGCCATCAAGTCCCTACTTTTTGAGTCATAATCCTCAATATCTACTTATCTACCTCATACACACCCTACAATCAAAGAGGATGAAGAAGAGATTGTAGATACTGATCTTGATGCCATCATTGCTTCATCATTGTTCCATGAGGAGAGGCCAAATGACAAGGAAAGGTTATTTCAATCTAAGTTATGGGTGAAAGGTAAGCCTCAAGATTTAATTCTTCATAGTGGGAGTTAAAAGAATTTAATCTCTACTAATGTTGTGAAAAGCCTAAATTTGTCCATGAAGCCTCACCCAAAACCATATAGTATTGGATGGTTGAGTCTAGGGAGAAACCTCCATGTCACCCACCAATGTCTTCTCTCATATGCAATAAAACCTTTCCAAAATGAGGTCTTATATGATATGGTCAATTTGGATGTTTGTGATGTACTCTTTGGTCAGCTATTCATGTATGATCAACATGGCATCTATGAATCAAGAACTTGAAAGATCACCCTCACTCTTAGAACATGGCACTATAAGGTACTAGAAGTACCACCTTCTACATCTATCTCCCTAATTAGTGCCAATAAATTCATTCTCATGGTGGTGAAGCCAAAGGAATCCAAAAGGGCTGATGTTGAAGCCTTGACTACACAAACAACACAATAATAAAAGAAAATAGATACCAAGTTAAAGAAGTTAATAGCCTTCCATCCATAGACTGATGGTCAGATAGAAATGATGAACAATCAGGCCCTACATAGCTCCACAAAATATAGCTCTATAAAACATAGTCCATTCCAAGTATGCATCGAGAATAAAATTAAAATATAACTACCATAATTGATGAAAAATATTGATGCAATGGGGACCATTTAATCTCAAGGAGGGAAGAATGATCCAGGAAATATTTTAGGCAATAATTTAGATGATGGTTCTACCCTAATTGGTGGTAGAACTTTTAGGAGCCATAACTTTTGCACCATAGCTCTGTTTGACTCCCTGTTTGAACTGTTGGAAATCTAAGAATGAGGGGAAAATCGTGAAATGGCATAAGCTTTTATCAATGGGTTTTGACCCCAAAAAACCAAATGAAAGTGCCCTAAATTTTAATTTTAGTAGTGCAGTCTAAGAATAGTAAGTTTCTAAAAATAGTAATTCCTCAAATTCTGTATTGTTGTAAATCATGAAATTTGAACCACTTAATTTCCCTCAAGATTAGTGACCTTCCACATCTTCCTCCTACCTTAAAAATGTGTATAAATGAAGATGTAACCTAAAATAGAAAGGATACATCTTTTCTCAGAGATAAACATATGTTTGGGTCATCAAATTTGATCAATAAGACATCTCTTCTTAGAGATAACATTATTATAATTGTGTTGTTCTTATTTCTTGAATTATCTTTCAACCAAAGATTTTGAGTTTTTGATTAGTGGTATCAGAGTGGTTTTTTTTGTAGAGTATGTGATCTTGAGGATGAGGTCAAGTTACAAGAAGCTTGGGTGGAAAATAATAGAGCTTCCAAACTATCTACCTATTCACTCCAAATAACCTCAAATAGTGGATAACACCAAGACATATGATCCTTTAAAGGAAATGGTGAATGAAGCCCTCTAATAGCAGTAAGCATAGATGCTAAAACAATTCATCCAAATTCTCTAACAAGTTTTAATTAAAAATTTTGGCTCTTCATCTACACCCCCACATCCTTGCAGTGCCCTAACACCCTTGAAGGTTCAGGTGAATTTTCATATCCCTATATTTGAAGGAAAAATCAATGCTGATGTAGTAAAAAATTAGTTGGATCAATTATCTTTCTATTTTTCTATAAATAATTTCACCAATAAGGAAAAGATCACTTTTTCTCTTTTAAAAGCATCATTGCTTGTCAAAAATTGGTGGGAAGTGTATAAAAAGAGATTCAATATAGATGATATTGGCCTTGAGGTATAACTTACCTAGGATGATTTCATAGAAGCTATAAAAGAAGAATACTACCCCATTAGAGCATATGATGATCTGTATATAGAGTGGAAAAAACTTCACCAAGATAAGGAATAGTCTATTCAAGATTACACTAACATTTTTCATTCTCTATCTATAAGATTGGACATCCAAGAAAGTGAGAAACACAAGGTTCTCAAATATCATGGTGGAATACAATGGTATATATAGGGGGAGATTGAATTGTTCAATATGGAAACCATCATTGAGGAATATAAGTTCATGGTGAAGATTGAGCAGAAGCATGGAAGAATGAATATAAAGAGTCATCCTAAAAAATAGAAAAATTACAAAGATGGTCAAACATGAGGCTAAAATTGGAAGCAAAAAGAAGGGGAGACTAGGAAATGGTGTGATTACCATAAATCTAAAATGCACTCCAAAGAAGAATGTCGAGTCATCAAGTCCCTACTTTTTGAGTCACAATCCTTAACACTACTAATCTACCTCATACACACCTTGTAGTTGAAGAGGATGAAGAAGAGATTGTAGATGTTAAGCCTGATGCCATTTTTGCTTCATCATGGATCCACAAGGAGAGGCTAGATGACAAGGAAAGGTTGTTTCCCTCTAAGTTATGGGTGAAATGTAAGCCTTTGTATTTCATTATTGATAGTGGGAGTCAAAAGAATTTAATCTCTACTAATTTTATGAAAAGCCTAAATTTGTTCATGAAGCCTCACCCAAAGCCATATAGTATTGGATGGTTGAGTCCAGGGAGAAACCTCCTTGTCACCCACCAATGTCTTCTCTCATATGCAATAAAACCTTTCCAAAATGAGGTCTTATGTGATGTGGTCAATCTAGATGTTTGTGATGTACTCTTTGGTCAGCCATTTATGTATGATTGATATGGCATATATGAATCAAGAGCTCAAAGGATCACCCTCACTCTTGGAATATGGTGCTATAGGGTACCAAAGGTACCACCTTCTACATCTGTCTCCTTGATTAGTGCCAAGAAATTCATTCTCATGGTGGTTAAGCCAAAAGAATCCTAAAGGGCTAATGTTTCAGCCTTGAACACATAAACAACACAACAACAAAATCAAATAGACACCAAGCTGAAGAAGTTCATGGCCTTCCATTTATAGATTGATGGTCTGATAGAAATGGTAAATAATTGGGCCCTACATAGCTCAAAAAAACATAGCTCCATAAAGCACATTCCATTCTAAGTATGCATCAAGAATCAAATTTAAATAAAAATAAAACACTTGATGACAAATCTTGATGTAATGGGGACCATTTCTTCTCAAGGAGGGAGGAATGATTTGGGTTTTATTTCAGGTGACAATTCATGTGATAGTTGTACCCCAATTGGTGGCAGAACTATCAGGAGCCATAACTTTTGTACCATAGATTCATTTGAATTGTTGGAAATACAAGAATGAGGGGAAAACCATGAGATGGCATTAGATCTACTCATTAGGTTTTGACCCCTAAAAACTAAATGGAAATGCCCCAAATTGTAATTTTAGTAGTGCAGTCTAAAAATAGTAATTTCTTGAGTTCTATATTATTGTAAATCATGAAAGTTAAACCACGTAATCTCCCTCAGTATTGGTGACCTTCCATATCCTTATCTTACCTTCAAAATATGTATAAATTAAAATGTAACTTGAAATGGAAATGAGACATCTCTTCTCAGAGATAGGCATATGTTTGGGTTTGCATATTTGATCAATAAGACATATTTTATCAGAGATAACATTACTATAATTATGTTGTTCTTATTTCTTTAATTATTTTTCAATAAAATATTTTGAGATTTAGATCAGTGGTATTTGAGTGATTTGTCTTGAGAGCGTATGATCCTGAGGACGAGGTCAAGTTACAAGAAGCTTGGGTGAAAAATAACAGAGATTCTAAACTATCTACCTATTCACTCCAAATGACCTCAAATGGTAGACAACACTGAGACATTTGATCCTTTCAATGAAATGGTGAATGAAGCCCTCTAAAAACATCAAGAATAGATGCTACAACAATTTGCCCAAATTCTCTAACAAATCTCAATGGGAAATTCTAGCTCCTTATATGTACCCCCATATCCTTTCAGTTACCCAACACCCTTTAAGGTTCAAGTGAATTTTTATATCCCTACATTTGAAGTAAAAATTAATGCTAATGTAGTATAAAATTGGTTGGATCAATTGTCTTCCTATTTTTATATAAATAAATTCACCAATAAAGAGAAGATCACTTTTGTTGTTTTGAAAGCATCATTGCTTGTCAAAAATTGGTGAGAAGTGTATAAGAAGAGATTCAGTACAAATGATATTGGCCTTGAGGTAGAACCTACCCGGGATGATTTTATAGAAGCTGTAAAGGAAGAATACTATTCCATTAGAGCATATGATGATCTATATATAGAGTGGCAATAACTTCACCAATGTAAGGAATAGTCTGTTCAAGATTACACGGATATTTTTCATTCTCTATCTGCAAGATTGGGCATCCAAGAAAGTGAGAAACATAAGGTTCTTAAATATCATGGTGGAATATAATGGTATATATGGTGGGAAATGGATCTATTCAATCTAAAAACCCTCAGTAAGGTGTATAAATTCATGGTGAAGATTGAGCAGAAGCATAGAAGAATGAATATAAAGAGTCACCTATAAAATGGAAAAATGACAAAGAAGGTCAAATACGAGGCCAAAATTGGAAGCAAAAGGAAGGGAAGATTGGGAAATAGTGTGATTACTACAAATTTGGAATGCACTCCAAAGAAGAATGTTGAGCCATCAAGTCCCTACTTTTTGAGTCATAATCCTCAACATCTACTACTCTGCGTCATACACACCTTACAGTCAAAGAGGATGAAGAAGAGATTGTTGATGCTAAGCTCGATACCATCATTACTTCATCATAGACCCATGAGGAGAGGCCAGATGATAAGGAAAGGTTGTTTCACTCTAAGTTATAGGTGAAATGTAAACCTCTACATTTCATTCTTGATAGTGGGAGTCAAAAGAATTTAATCTCTGCTAATGTTGTGAAAATCCTAAATTTGTCTATGAAGCCTCACCCAAAGCCATATAGTATTAGATGGTTGAGTCCAAGGAGAAACCTCTATGTCATCCATCAATGTCTTCTCTCATATGCAATAAAACCTTTCCAAGATGAGGTCTTATGTGATATGGTTAATCTGGATGTTTGTGATGTATTCTTTGGTCAACAATTCATAAATGATTGATATGGCATCTATGAATCAAGAACTCAAAGGATAACTGTAACTCTTAGAACATGGCACAATAGGTACCAGAGGTACCACCTTCTACATCTATCTCCCTGATTAGTGCCAAGAAATTCATTCTCATGGTGGTCAAGCTAAAGGAATCCAAAAGGGCTGATGTTATAGCCCTGACTACACAAATAAGACAAAAATAAAAGCAAATAGATACCAAGCTAAAGAAGTTCATGGCCTTACATCCACAAACTAATGGCCAAATAGAAATGGTGAATAGTTGGGCCCTACACAGCTCCACAAAACATAGCTCCACAAAGCACAGTCCATTCTAAGTATGCATCAAGAATCAAATCAAAATATAACTACTGTACTTGATGATAAATTTTGATGCAATGTAAACCATTGATTCTCAAAGAGGGAGGAATGATTTGGTCAATATTTCAAATGATAATTCAGGTGATTGTTCTACCCCAGTTGGTGGTAAAACTTCTGGGAGCCATAACTTTTGCATCATAACTCTGTTTGACTCCCCATTTAAACTGTTGGTAAGCTAAGAATGAGGGGAACACCATGAGATGGCACCAGATCTACTCAGTGGGTTTTTACCCTCAAAAACTAAATATAAGTGCCCAAAATTTAAATTTTAGTAGTGTAATCTAAAAATAGCAAGTTTCTAAAAATAGTAATTCCTTCAATTTTATATTGTTGTAAATAATGGGAGTCGAACCACTTAATCTCCCTTGAGATTGGTGACCTTCCACATCCTCTTGCTACATTCAAAATATGTATAAATGAAGATGTAACTTGAAATGGTAATGAGACATCTCTTCTCAGAGATAGACATATGTTTGGGTAAGCAAATTTGTTCAATAAGACATCTCTTCTTAGAGATAACATTATTATAATTATGTTCTTGTTTCTTGAATTATCTTTCAACCAAATATTTTGAGTTTTGGATTAGTGGTATTAGAGTAGTTTGTCTTGAGAGTGTATGATCCTGAGGATGAGACCAGGCTACAAAAAGTTTAAGTGGAAAATAATAGAGCTTCCAAACTATCCACCTATTTTCTCTAAACAACCTCAAATGGCAGACAACACTGAGACATCTGATCCTTTAAAGGAAATGGTGAATGAAGCCCTACAATAGTAGGAGTCATAGATGCTACAACAATTCTCCTAAATTCTTTAACAAATATCAATGGAAAATTTTGGCTCCTCATCTACACCCCCACATCCTTTTAGTGCCCCAACACCCTTCAAGGTTTAGGTGAATTTTGATATCCCTACATTTGAAGGTAAAATAAATGTTGATGCAATAAAAAATTGGTTGGATCAATTATCTTCCTATTTTTTTGTAAATTAATTCACCAATAAAGAGAATATCACTTTTGCTCTTTTAAAAGCATCATTGCTTGTCAAAAATTGGTAGGAAGTGTACAAGAAGAGATTTAGTATAGATGATATTGACCTAGAGGCAGAACCTACCTATGATGATTTCATAGAAGCTATAAAGGAAGAATACTACCCCATTGGAGCATATGATGATATGTATATAAAGTGGTAACAACTTTGCTAAGGTAAAGAATAGTTTGTTCAATATTACATTGATATTTTTCATTCTCTATCTACAAGACTGGGCATCCAAGAAAGTGAGAAACACAAGGTTCTCAAATATCATGGTGGAATACAATAGTATATATGGGGGGAGATGGAACTCTTTAATCTTGAGACTCTTGGTGAGGCGTACAATTTCATGATGAATATTGAGAAGAAGCATAGAATAATGAATATAAAGAGTTAGCCTACAAAATGGAAAAATGACAAAGAAGGTAAAACACGAGGCCAAAATTGGAAGTAAAAGGAAGAGAAGACTAGGAAATAGTGTGATTACCACAAATATAAAATGCACTACAAAGAAGAATGTTAAGCCTTCAAATCCCTATTTTTTGAGTCAAAATCTTTAACATCTACTGCTCTACCTCATACACACCCTATAGTCAAAGAGGATGAAGAAGCAATTGTAGATGCTGAGTCTGATGCCATCATTGCTTCATCATGGACCCACAAGGAGAGGCTAGATGATAAGGAAAGGTTGTTTCACTCTAAGTTATGCGTGAAAGGTTTTGGGTTTTAGATTAGTAGTATTAGAGCAGTTTGTCTTGAAAGTGTATGATCCTGAGGATGAGGTCAGACTATAAGAAGCTTAGCTAGAAAATAACGGAGCTTCTAAATTATCCACCTATTCACTCCAAATGACCTAAAATGGTGGACAACACCAAGACATCTGGTCATTTCAAGGAAATGGTGAATGAAGCCTTCCAACAGTAGCAAGCATAGATGCTACAATAATTTACTCAAATTCTCTAATAAATCTTGATGGAAAATTTTGGCTCCTCATCTACACCCCCACATCCTTTTAGTTTCCTAACACCTTTCAAGGTTCAGGTGAATTTTGATATCCCTACATTTAAAGGTAAAATAAATGTTAATGTAATAAAAAATTGGTTGGATCAATTATCTTCCTATTTTTTTGTAAATAAATTCACCAACAAAGAGAAGATCACTTTTGCTCTTTTAAAAGCATCATTGCTTGTCAAAAATTGGTAGGAAGTGTATAAGAAGAGATTTAGTATGGATGATATTGGCCTAGAGGTAGAACCTACCTATGATGATTTCGTAGAAGCTATAAAGGAAGAATACTACCCCATTGGAGCATATGATGATATGTATATAAAGTGGTAACAACTTTGCTAAGGTAAAGAATAATTTGTTAAAGATTACATTAATATTTTTCATTTTCTATCTGCAAGTTTGGGCATCCAAGAAAGTGAGAAACACAAGTTTATCAAATATCATGGTGGACTATAATGGTATATTTGGGGGGAGATGGAATTATTCAATCTAGAAACCCTCGATGAGGTGTACAAGTTTACATTAAAGATTGAGCTGAAGCATGGAAGAATGAATACAAAGAGTCAGCCTAAAAAATAGAAAAATGATAAAGAATGTCAAACATGAGGCTAAAATTGGAAGAAAAAGGAAGGGAAGACTAGGAAATGGTGTGATTACCATAATTTGGATTACACTCCAAAGAAGAATGTCAAGCCATCAAGTCCCTACTTTCTGAGTCACAATCCTCAACATCTATTGCTCTACATCATACAAACCCTACAGTCAAAGAGGATGAAGAAGAGATTGAAGATGTTGAGCTCAATGCCATCATTGCTTCATCATAGACCCATGAAGAGAGGCTAAATGCCAAGGAAAGGTTGTTTCACTTGAAGTTATGGGTGAAAGGTAAGCCTCTATGTTCCATTCTTGATAGTGGGAGTCAAAAAAATTTAATCTCTACCAATGTTATGAAATTATTAAATTTGTCCATGAAGCCTCAATCAAAGCCATACAGTATTAGATGGTTGATTCTAAGGAGAAACCTTCATGTTACCCACCAATGTTTTCTCTCATATATAATAAAACCTTTCCAAGATGAGGTCTTATGTGATGTGGTCAATCTAGATGTTTGTGACGTACTCTTTAGTTAGCCATTCATATATGATCGACATGGTATCTATGAATCAAGAACTAAAAGGATCACCCTCACTCTTTGAACATGGTGATACAGGGTACCAGAGGTACCACCTTCTACATCTATCTCCCTAATTAGTGTCAAAAAATTCATTCTCATGGTGGTCAAGCCAAAGGAATCCAAAAGGGTTGATGTTGCAGCCATGAATACATAAAAAACACAAAATAGAAGAAAATAGATACCAATCTGAAGAAGTTCATGAACCTGCATCCACTGACTAATGGTCATACATAAATGGTGAATAATCAGGCTCTGCATAGCTCCACAAAACATAGCTTCATAAAGCACAGTCCATTCCAAGATACATCAGGGATCAAATCAAAATATAACTGCTATACTTGATGATAAAACTTCATTACTTCTAATTATAATTCAAAATATAAGATTTGGGCAGTATTTCTAATGATAATTCAGGTGATGGTTCTACCCCAATTGGTGGGAAAACTTTTGGGAGCCATAACTTTTGCACCATAGCTCCATTTGACTCCCCATTTGAACCATTTTAAAGCTAAGAATGAGGGGGAAATTTTGAGATGGTAAGAGATATACTTAATGGGTTTTAACTTTCAAAAACAAAATGAAGGTACCCCAAATTTTAATTTTAATTATGCAATTTAAAAATAGTAAGTTTCTAAAAATAGTAATTCTTCAAATTCTATATTATTGTAAATATTGGAAGTCAAACCACTTAATCTCCCTCGAGATTGGTGACCTTCCACATCCTCCTCCTACCTTTAAAATATGTATAAATGAAGATATAGCCCAAATTGGAAATGAGACATCTCTTCTTAGAGATAGGCATATGTTTGGGTCTACAAATTTGATCAATAAGACATCTTTTCTCAGAGATAACATTATTACAATTATGTTGTTCTTATTTCTTCAATTATCTTTTAGCCAAAGCTTTTGAGTTTTGGATTAGTGGTATCAGATCGGTTTATCTTGAGAGTGTATGATCTTGAAGATGAGGTTAGGCTACAAAAAGCCTAGGTGGAAAATAATAGAGCTTCTAAACTATCCACCTATTCACTCCAAATGACCTCAAATGGTGGACAACACTGAGACATCCAATCCTTTCAAAAAAATGGTGAATGAAGCCCTCCAACATAGTAAGCATAGATGCTACAAAAATTTGCCCAAATTTTCTAATAAATCTTGATAGAAAATTTTGGCTCCTCATCTGCACCCCCACATCCTTTCATTACCCCAACACCCTTCAAGGTCAATGCTGATGTAGTAGAATATTGGTTGGATCAATTATCTTCCTATTTTTCTATAAATAAATTCACCAATAAAGAGAAGATCACTTTTTCTCTTTTGAAAGCATCATTTCCTATCAAAAATTAGTGGGAAGTGTATAAGAAGAGATTCAGTATGGATGATTTTGGCCTTGAGGTAGAACCTACCTTGGATGATTTTATAGAAGATATAAAGGAAGAATACTACACCATTAGAGCATATGATGATTTGTATATAGAGTGATAACAACTTTTATAAGGTAAGAAATAGTTTGTTCAAGATTACACTGACATTTTTCATCCTCTATCTAAAATATTGGGTATCCAAGAAAGTGAGAAACGTAAGGTTCTCAAATATCATGGTGGACTACAATGGTATATATGGGAGGAGATGGAACTCTTCAATAAGGAAACCCTTAATGAGATGTACAAGTTCATGGTGAAGATTGAGAAGAAGCATGAAATAATGAATACAAAGAGTCAACCTAAAAAATAAAAAATGACAAAGAAGGTCAAAAATGAGACCAAAATTGGAAGCAAAAGGAAGGGAAGACTAGGAAATGGTGTGATTACCATAAATCTGGACCACACTCCAAAGAAGAATGTTAAGCCATCAAGTCCCTACTTTCTGAGTCACAATCCTCAATATCTACTACTATACCTCATACACACCTTACAGTTGAAGAGGATGAAGAAGAGATTGTAGATGATGAGCCTGATGCCATCATTGCTTCATCATGAACCCGTGAGGAGAGGCCAGATGACAAGAAAAGGTTGTTTCACTCTACATAATAGGTGAAAGGTAAGCCTCTGCATTTAATTGTTGATAGTGGGATTCAAAAGAATTTAATTATACTAATATTGTTAAAATCCTAAATTTGTTCATGAAACCTCACTTGAATCCATACAGTATTGGATGGTTGAGTCCAGAGAGAAATCTCCATGTCACCCACCAATGTCTTCTCTCAATGAAATAAAACCTTTCCAAGATGAGGTCTTATGTGATGTGTTAAATTTAGATATTTGTGATGTACTCTTTGGTAAGCCATTCATGTATGATTGACATGGCATATATGAATAAAAAAATTATAGGATCACCCCCACTCTTAAAACATGGTGCTATAGGGTACCAAAGGTACCACCTTCTACATCTGTCTCCCTGATTAGTGCCAAGAAATTTGTTCTCATGGTGGTTAAGCCAAAGGAATCCAAAAAAGATAATATTGTAGCCTTAAATACACAAATATCACAATAATAGAAACAAATAGATACCAAGCTAAATAAGTTCATGGCCTACCATCCATAGAATGATGGTCAAATAGAAATGGTGAATAATCAGGCCTTGCATAGCTCTACAAAACATAGCTCCACAAAGCACTGTCCATTCTAAGTATGCATCAAGAATCAAATCAAAATACAACTACCACACTTGATAATAAATCTTGATACAATGGGGACCATTGCTTATCAAGGAGGGATGAATGATCTGGGCAAGATTTTAGTTGATAATTTAGGTGACGGTTCTACCCCAATTGGTGGTAGAACTTTCAAGAGCCATAACTTTTGCACCATAACTCCATTTGACTCCCCATTTAAACCATTATAAAGTTAAGATGAGGGGAACATCATGAGATTTCATGGGCTCCACTTGATGGGTTTTGACCTTTTAAAACTAAATTAAAGTGCCCAAAATTTTAATTTTAGTAGTGCAGTCTAAAAATAGTATGTTTCTAAAAATAGTAATTCCTCGAATTCTGTATTGTTTTAAATCATAAAAGTCAAACCACTTAATCTCTCTAAACATTGGGGACCTTCCACATCCTTATCCTACCTTCAAAATATGTGTAAATGAAGATGCAAACTTAAATGGAAATGAGACATCTCTTCTCAGAGATAGGCATATGTTTGGGTCTACAAATTTGATCAATAAGACATCTCTTCTCAGAGATAACATTATTATAATTATGTTATTCTTGTTTATTAAATAGTATTTTAACCAAAGATTTTGAGTTTTGGATCAGTGGTATCAGAGTGGTTTTTCTTGAGAGTGTATGATCCTGAAGATGAGGTCAGGCTACAAGAAGCTTGGGTGGAAAATAATAGAGCTTCTAAACTATCCACCTATTTGCTCTAAATGACCTCAAATGGCAGATAACATTGAGACATCAGATTATTTCAAGGAAATGGGAAGTGAAGCCCTCCAATAATAGCAAGCATAGATGCTACAACAATTCATTCAAATTATCCAACAAATCTTGATGGAAAATTTTGGATCCTCATCAGTACTCCCTCATCTTTTCAGTGCCCTAACACCCTTCAAAGTTCAAGTGAGTTTTGATATCCCTACATTTAAAGGCAAACTTAATGCTAATGTAGTATACAATTGGTTAGATCAATTATCTTCCTATTTTTTGTAAATAAATTCACGAATAAAGATAAGATCACTTTTGCTCTTTTGAAAGCATCATTGCCTATCAAAAATTTGTGGGAAGTGTATAAAAAGAGATTCAATATGGATGATATTGGCCTTGAGGTAGAACCTACCAGGATGATTTTATAGAAGCTATAAAGGAAGAATACTACCCCATTGGATCATATAATGATTTGTATATAGAGTGGTAACAACTTTACCAAGGTAAGGAATAGTCTATTCAAGATTACACTGACATTTTTCATTCTCTATCTACAAGATTGGGCATCCAAAAAAGTGAGAAACATAAGGTTCTCAAATATCATGGTGGACTTTAATGGTATATATAGGGGGAGATGGAACTCTTCAATCTAGAAACTCTCGATGAGGTGTATAAGTTCACGATGAAGATTGAGCAGAAACATGGAAGAATGAATACAAAAAGTCAACTTAAAAAATGGAAAAATGACAAAGAAAGTCAAACATGAGGCCAAAATTGGGAGCAAAAGGAAGGGAAGATTGGGAAATGGTGTGATTACCACAAATATAGAATGCATTCCAAAGAATAATGTCAAGCCATCAAGTCCCTACATTCTGAGTCATAATCCTCAACATCTACTGCTATGCCTCATACACACCCTACAGTCAAAGAGGATGAATAAGAGATTATAGATGCCAAGCCCGATGCCATCATTACTTCATCATAGACCCATGAGGAGGGGCCATATGATAATGAAAGGTTGTTTCACTCCATTTCATTCTTAATAGTGGGAGTCAAAAGAATTTAATCTTTGCTAATGTTATGAAAAGCTTAAATTTGTCCATGAAGCCTCACTCAAAGCCTTACAGTATTGGATGGTTGAGTCTAGGGAGAAACCTCTGTGTCACCCACCAATGTCTTCTCTCATATGCAATAAAACCTTTCCTAGATGAGGTCTTATGTGATGTGGTCAATCTAGATGTTTGTGATGTACTCTTTGGTTGGTTATTCATGTATAATCAACATGGAATCTATGAATCGATAACTCAAAGGATCACCCTCACTCTTGGAACATGTAACTAAAAGATAATAGAGGTACCACCTTATACATCTATCTCCTTGATTAGTGCCAAAAAATTCATTCTCATGGTGGTCAAGCCAAAGGAATCCAAAAGTGTTGATGTTACGGTCCTGACTATACAAAAAACAAAATAACATAATCAAATAGATACCAAACTGAAGAAGTTCATGACATTCCATCCATAGACTGATGTTCATATAGAAATGGTGAATAATTGGGCTTTGCATAGCTTCACAAAACATAGCTCCATAAAGCACAGTCTATTCCAAGTATGCATCAGGAATCAAATCAAAATACAACTGCCACACTTGATGAAAAATATTGATGCAATGGGGACAATTGCTTATCAAGGAGGGATGAATGATCTCAACAATATTTTAGGTGATAATTTAGGTGATGGTTCTATCCCAATTGGTGGCAGAACTTTTGAGAGACATAACTTTTACACCATAGCTTCATTTGACTCCCCGTTTGAACCGTTAGAAAGCTAAGAATGAGGGGAACATTGTGAGATGGTATGAAATTTTATTAGTTTGTTTTGACCCCTTAAAACTAAATGGAAGTGTCATAAATTTTAATTTTAGTAGTGTAGTCTAAAAATAGTAATTTTCTAAAAATAGTAATTCCTCAAATTTCATATTATTGTAAATCATGAAAGTCAAACCACTTAATCTCCCTCGAAATTGGTGACCTTTCACATCCTCCTCCTAAATTAAAAATGTGTATAAATGAAGATGTAACCTAAAATATAAATGAGACATCTCTTCTTAGAGATAACATTATTACAATTGTGTTTTTCTTGTTTCTTGAATTATCATTCAACCAAAGCTTTTGAGTTTTGGATCAATTCCAAATTCAATAAAGATTCCCACAGTTGAAGCTTTGAGGATAAAGATTTTTCTAAGTGGAAGGGGATGTTAGGAATCCATGTCCTACCCTTATCTTTGTATTATTAGTGTATTAGTCACTATGTATGCATATGCTTTGTAAGTCATCCCTTGAGTATATTTGAATTATTCCACATACATGGAAAGTAGTAGTTGTTAGAATAGATTTAGTATTTAAGTAAGTTTTGAGGCCCAATGAAGACATCCATGATTATTATTGTATTGAGCTTGATTAAAGGAGGTTTTCCCTTTGAAGTGGCTTATGATCTAAAAGTTATTTTGAGTTATTTTATAAATTTCATTTCATTGTTCATTTATTTTCTATAGTTCATAAATTTCTGCAAAAGGATACTCATAATTAGCCTCACTTTATTTTCTTTTTTGTTATTTCTTTGTTTTCTTTTGTTTATTTGTTTGGTTTTGGTTTTATCTTATATTTTTGTTAAGATATGTGAGATTTCTCATTGTTGGAGGAAAAATAGAATGTTTGATTATATCATTGCAAGTATCCCATTTTCAAAAGTTTAAATACTTGGTTAAATTTTGATTAATTTCTTATAAATAATAAGTATTGAATATTTGTGTTATAACATCACTTTACTTTTAGAATTGGTATTTTAAGCAAAGTATTGATTTTTATCTAGTAACTTCCCTATTATTCATGCCACACTAGTCAAACAATTCATTCCTTGAAGCAAATTTTTTTAATGGGTTCGTACATAGATTTTTGAGAAATAATTTACCTGGATTGCACTCTTAAGTATTTTGAAATTAACTATTTTTATTGTTAACTCAATTTCACAAAGTGAAACTGGCTAATAAGGTCACCAATGTTATAACTATTTTTAGTACCCCTCAATTTTTTAAAAAAATCTTGAAATGATCATATTTTGGTATATAATGGCTTAAGTTCATAACATTTAAAACTACTAACGGGGCACAACTTGTTTTCATTCATTAATAAATTTTTACTTTGGGTATTTTTAAATATGAAATTATGATGTGTTGATTGTTTTGAATATTTATAACATTATTAAAAGATTATACTAGCATAAATTGATTAATTATCATCAAAGCATTTTATCACATTTAGAATTATAGTATATTTAATACTTATCTTAAAGTTCAATCAATATAAAATTGTAAATCATCACAGGATTTGTATATCTTGATTTGATTCCAACAATTAGGATATATTGCACCTCATTATTTAAATTTGTAATTTTACGACATAGATCAATATACTTATAACATGTTTATATTATCACAATGTGGTGTCTTTCACATAAACAAGTATGGTTTACAAATTTTATTATATATTTGATTGATAATGAATTTAATAATTACATAATATTTTAGTGGTGTTATCACAAGCATTGGTAAGATAGTAAAAAATGTAGATTGGTGAGTAATTGGTCTTGAATTATTTGTCTTCACCTACAACACCCTATTACATATTTTTATAAGGTCATAGTCATCATGGAAATATTATGGTTTGTTATAAGGTTATTTCAAAAGGGAAAAAAAATTGATTTTGTTATATAGTTTTCCATAATAATGTTTAAGGGGTAAGCATTTTCAAGCATGATGGTCACTTAAAGCATATTTATTGGTCATGGTATGGTGTTCAAACATCATTTGATTTATTTTGATTTGTATACATATTGATTCAAAACATTAAACATCACTTATGTTTAAAATTTTATAGCTCCTATATTTATAAACCTTTAATGTTTTGTATCTTTTGTTTTTGAGGCTAAGCTATAACTTTGTCTAACTTTAATGCAAAGGTGGAAATAATATTTGTCAATGTGGTGTCAATCTAGGTTTTTATTGAGTCATCCTTACCTTTTTAGGGGTTCATGATGATGGCAAAATTAGTAATTATTTTTTGGTAGTTTGATAAGTGCTTAGTGATAGATTTGGTGTTGGTTTAGCAAATATATTCTTTCATAGAGGTTTCCATCCACTTTTTTGGTTAACACATCATCATCTTTGCATTAATGGGTAGGTTTGATAACTGCCTTGACATAATTTTTTTTTGGTTCATTCATTATTTTATCAATTTTGAATTAGAAGTGGAAATTTTCAATTCCATGGTTGGACTTGAACAAAGAGATTCTGTTTATTTTTAGTTTCCTTACTTGTGCATGCAGTGGTGAGAGGTATGCGACTAGTTTTTATTTTTGTTTTATGGGATGTATTATATTTATCAACATCATGATATAATTTTTATGAATAAATTAATATCTTATTTTTAAAGCCATTTGAATGAAGTTTTAAGAAGATTCATTGCATGTAGTAATTTGTGAGAAATAGTTGTTATTCTTGTCCATGCCTGTGTAACATTTTTCACATTAAGACAATAAATAATCTTTAATTTCATGATCATTGAAGTTGCTTCATATATTTTGGAAGGAAATATATTATATATTATTTATTTTAATATCAATGTTTATTATATATCTTTCATGCATGATTGTAAAGTCACATTTTGAAGAGAAATTGTGCATGCATGCATATTATTTATTTACAGGCTTGTAGAGTTTTTTCACATAGTTGACATTTTCATATGGGTTGACATACATGATTTTAAAGTTTTTTTATTTCAAAACATCATGAATATATTTGTCTTTTGACACTGCATACCATAAATCTATAGATGCATGTATTTACAACCACTTGGGAAAATGTGTTTAGTTCAAATGGTAGAAAATGATAATTTTTTTTATTTTTTAAATGCAAGTGACTGGAACCCTATTATATGAGATGATATACTGGTAATAAGATGAATGTTTTTTATCTCGCTTTGTCAAAATATTCTTGAATTAACTTTACATAATGGAGGAAAATAATTATTTTTACTATGTTGATATGGCATAGGGTTTAAAGGTATTTCAACACATTCTCATGCATAGTAGATTTTTTCTGGTGTTTTGGTGCATACAATTTTTGCATGGTGATCTACAAATTTCCAGGATTCATGGTGTTTTCTTTTAGCCACACTTTTTCATGAAGATTTGATAGAAAATAAGTTTATTTTCAATGATTTAATAAGGCATGAAATAATGGTTTTCAATTTCAATTGATATTTTGGTACAATCAGATGTCCTAGTTGTATTCATTATAGATGTGAATGGAATATAGAATGTATTTTTTACACAAAGGTTTTGTGATATTTTTTGAAGAAATTTAAAAAAAAACTAATCTTAGATGTTGCTTGTGTTTGAATATTGGTTTGTTGAAGTGTTTAAAGAGAATATTTTTAATTCTTACATAAAATTTACAGTCATAATGCAAATTGGTGATTTTGAGTTACATACATATGGGCTTTTTGTGTTCACATTTTTCTCTACATAAAAAATCTTATGAAATTTTGCACTTAGTCATAAAAATCAATCTTATTGCCTAAATTTAAAGTTGAAAGATAATAGGCTTTCAAAGAGGTTGTTTATGTTAATCTTTGCACATAAACATGGATAATTGAATTGTGACAAGATGCTTTCTAAAAAAATTAAATTTTCATTTGACTATGTTGATATTGAAAAATATGTCTATTTTTGGTAGCATTAAGATTTGTTTGATAGTAAATGAATGATTTGAATCATATTGAATAATATGTATTTGACCACTTTGAAGATATTTCTTATTTGAATAATAAGTATTTGATTACTTTGAAGATATTTTTGATTGAATTAAATTTTATTTTATGTTTTTATTTGAATTTATTTCAAATTTAAAATGTCAAGGTGGATCTTAGATTCTCATAATTCAGGAAGGAATGTTTGGGGAGATAGTGCACATCAAGGTGATATCACTCCTTCATGAAGTATTTCTTGTGGGAGACATTTTCATGGCTGCAACACTGCTAGCACTTTCTCCAAACCTTTTTACTATAGAACTTGTGTGCCTATACACTTTGATGTGAATAATCCTACATTATAGAATTTATTAAATAATATCCCATCTTCCTCTTTTAGTTTATGTGGTGTGTCTCATAGAGGTCCAAGATATCCTATTAGAGATATATTCCTTTTAGATTAGGTACTCTAAGTGAATCCTCTAAATGGAGGCATACTATCATTGAGTCAATACCTAATGATCCTCCTATTTTCAATCATACTAAATTATTTCTTAAGATCAATCTGAACTTTGCTAATTCAAATCCCTCTTTATTTATAATTACTATACCCACTTCACATGTATTTGACAAACCTTCTTCTAGCATGAAAAGTGTTTTCAATCCTCTGAGTTAGCCCATGGTGACACATATACTTAAGAAAGTAAAGCTTGAGGATGATGATGAATATTGGGGCACTAATTTAGTTGAATTATCTATTGTATCAATGAAGAATACATAATATTAGATAGATAAGGGAGCTCTTCTCTTTGTTCTATTTTGTGGCAGTAATTCTGGTTATGTTTTTATTTGATATGTTTCTATTTAAATATATTGTACATATTTGTTGAGATGCTAATTTTAATTTATTTACAGATATTTTTTAGTTTTGTTTTTTTGAGATAGATGCAATTTTGATAGTTCATTGAATTTGATGACATGGTAGTTTTGAACTCTTTTGATCAATTTAGTGGATAGTAAAATCATTATATTCATGCAATGTTTGCATTCTTTATTTTTTATCATTTAATATATTTGAATAAAAATTATTTTATGGATTATGATGTTAATATGTTTAGATCATTTGAAATTAAATTTTATTGAATATTTATTATATACATAGATAGTTATCTAAATAATAATTAAACAAGTCAAAGGGGGCCCACCCCATTATAGATTGTAAATTGGTCTATAGTATTAATTTAATTTTGTGAATTTGTTTTAATTTTAAAATATAAAATTAAGTTATAAACTTTATAACTTACAGAGTGTTTGATTATAAAGTAATTGACTTTTAAAAATCAATTAACTTTATAACTACAACTAACTAAAGTTAGTTTTAACTTGAATCATAACCATCTCAAAGGAGAATTAATTTTTAAGGAAATTGAAGACACATAACAAAGAGAGAAACATGTATTAATATTAAGATCTCTTCTATACATAGATATTTATCTAAATAATAATTAAACAAGTCAAAGGGGCCCCACCCTATTATAGATTGTAAATTGGTCTATATTATTAATTTGATTTTGTGAATTTGTTTTAATTTTAAAATATAAAATTAAGTTATAAACTTTATAGCTTACAAAGTGTTTGATTATAATGTAATTGAATTTTAAAAATCAATTAACTTTATAACTACAACTAACTAAAGTTAGTTTTAACTTGAATCATAACCATCTCAGAGGAGAATTAATTTATAAGGAAATTGAAAACACATAACAAAGAGAGAAACACGTATTAATGTTAAGATCTCTTCAAGTTTTAAAGATTTTCATCTCTCTCTTCTTTTATACAATTAATTTTTGAGATCAAATAATCATTTAAAGATATACCAAACAATATTTTCTTTGATGATGAATTCATTTGCTTGATTTACGTATGTATATCCAAGTTTTTTGATTTATTCATAATTGATTATCTAAAGATTATCAAGTATCAATGTGATTGATGATTAAAGATAGTCATATGTGTAAAACTTCATGTACTTAAATAATGATAAATACCTCAAATTTTGTAACAAATTATTAATCTATCAATTGCATATTACTTTTTATTTGAATATTATGTTTGTAATCAGACTCATTCTATTAGTTTCTCAATAAAATTTCATCATTTATATTCATAAGATGATTCATTTTTCAAAGTGTTGAACTTATTTACTTTTTTGTTTAGTTTAGATTTGTTTTTTTGTTAGATTAGATTTATTTATGTTCTCGATTAGATTGTAGTTTTATTTTTATAGTTAGTTTAGTTATATTTATATAGTTAGATTCATTTTTTTGTCTGGTTAGTTTTATATAATAATTGCTTATTACTTTCATATTCCTTTACTATTTTCCAATTTAATTGTTGTTTACTTAATAAACTTTTTTCATTTTCTTTTTTGATAAGCCCATTAGTTGTTTTTATTTTAAATATTATTTCTTGTTAGTCTTATTTTTAGATTTATTATTGATGTATTTATTGTTGTTATATTTTACATAATTATTGTTAATTTCATTCATATTTAGTAGATAGATTTATTAATTATCTTAGACTTAACTTGCATATTTATTATGTTCCTAGATTAGATTTAATTAGATTTATGTTATTAGTCTTAGTTATTGCCTCTTTCTTAATTTTTAATTTTTTGGATAGGTTAGATGATATATGTTAGATCTGATTCCTTTTTTAGATTCAAATAAATATTTGATTTATGAAATATTATGATGCTTAATTCAATTTTAAATTTTACTAATTATTCCTAGAACTATTAAAAAAAACTTTTCACATTATAGTATTAATATTTACTCTATAGATCTCCTATGATTAAATTGGCCTGATTCCACCTTGACCTTCTTGGTAGATGAAACGGTTAATTCATTGATGTGACATTTTTATTAGTTAATAGACTGGCATAAAAAAGTTAATTCTTATAAAGTGGGTCCCTTAAATTTTGTAAATAATTGTCTTTTGGATCAAAATCATGTCAAAAATTCAAAGGATTCCATGTTATATAAAGATTAAATTTCTATTTGTTATTAAAATAACAAATACCATATCCCTTAGGAAATCATCAAGCATTTTTATTATAAAGGCAAATTCTTGTGAGAAAAATAATATGGAGTTATTGAACCTATTCCCACAAATAAATAAAAAGGAGTTAGAGGTGTTGGATACAAACCACCTAAGGGTCACCCCTTAGATCTAAATAATAACATAATTGTAACATCTAATGATGATTATCTTAGAATTAACACTGATTCTTATTATAGAATCTATGATGAGCTTGTTGATACAAACCTTTTTAACACCAATGTCATACTTACCATCAACATTTACCCCCATTATCCTGAGTTCATTGAATGGGACCAACATGATTTCATACCATTGGACAAATTCCAAAATGATGAGGCTATTTCATAATTATTGGGGATTAGATATGGTTTATCACTTTGGGACCATAAACGGGGATTTGAGAACAATTTGGACCCTTCTACCTACTTTGGAGAACAAGTGGATTTATTTATTCATGAAAATAAAGAAAATAAAAAAATAATGTCCTCTAGTTAAAACCTCTATGAGGCACTATTAGAAAATAGAAAAATTAAAAATAAATGCATGTTAATTTGTGGAAACATTTCTAAGGTGATAATGTATGGGGAGTATGCTCTTTCCATAAAAAACACATAGTCTTAAAAGTATTCGCATCATCTTTGACTCATATGTCAGTCCTAAGGAACAATGCACATTTGAAAATTGGTTCAAGAATTTATATAGACATTCAATGAGTGGTTGTTTCCCATAATGAATGATTCCAATTATTCTTACATGGTTGAGCTCAATGAACCAATTGGGACAGAATCAGATAAAGATTGTCAATTCCCTTTGGTACCTAATTTTTTTTGAGGATGGTTCCATGTTGTTTGTAGAAGACACCATTGATTTCAACATTGGTACTAAGGATGATCAACACATTATTAATATTAGTGCCTCTCTCAATAAATAAGAACATGAGCTCATCATTTTTACCCTCAAATAATTCATTGATATATTTTCATGGTATTATTCTAACATGCCTAGATTATATCTTTCCTTGGTTGTCCACAATATTATGGCACATCCTGATGCCAAGCCCATCAAGTATAAATAATGGAAGATGTACCTACATATTACTATTTTGGTCAAAATAGAACTTGGAAAAATCTTTAAAAATGGGATCATCAAGGCTATTAATTACATAGAGTGGATTTCAAACATTATCCCCGTTAGTAAGAAACCTAAAGGCATTCACCCTTATACATAGTTTTGGGATATAAATAAAGTTTTTCCAAAATATGACTTCTCCTTGCCTAACATTGATATGTTTTTTGATTTCACAATAGGATATAAAACTCTCTCACTTATGGATGGTTTTTCTTGGTATAATCAAATTAAGATAGCACCTAAGTATCAACACAAGATAATGTTCATCACTCCATGGGAAATGTTTTATTATCATGTCATGTGTTTTGGCCTAAAAATGTTAGTGAGACCTATTAGAGGGTGATGACTATCATTTTTCATGACATGATGTATGACATTGTGGAAGATTATGTAGATGATATTTTGTATAAATTTAAATTTTTTGCATGTCATATAATGGATTTATGGTGAATATTTGAATGGCTTCAAGAATACAAGGTATGCCTTTATCGTAATAAGTGTATTTGGCATCACATATGGAAAATTACTAGGTTTCATTATTTTAAGGTGAGGTATTGAAGTAGAACTGGATAAATTAAAAACCATATTAGACATGCCTCCCCCATCTAATTTAAAGAAGTTACACAAATTACAAGGGAGAATTCAGCTTATTCACTGATTCATTTTAGAGCTTATAAATCATTATCATCCATTCATGCACCTCCTAAAGAAGGGAACCTATTTTGAGTGGGATAGTGATTTCTAGGAGGCATTTGATCAATTAAAGACATATTTGGCTAACAAACCAATGTTAGCCCCTCAAAAATTAGGGAAGCCATTTTTATTTTACATTTTGACAACCCAACATGCCTTGGGGCACTTTTGGCTCAACAAGATGATCAAGGCAAAAAATTATTTATGTATTATTTAAATAAGACATTATATACATATGAACATAAATATTCACACATTGAAAAGTCATGTTTATTGGTAGTTTTCACTTCTTAAAATTTATGACATTACATGCTCAATAATAAGACCATCATCATTACAAAAGTTGATCCACTCAAGTATCTTCTCTCCAAAGTAGATTTTAAAGGTTCTATGAACAAATGAATTATGATTTTAAATGAATTTGAAATTGAGTATACCAATCATAAGGATATTTTTAGTGTAGGTTTTTTCTCATTTTTTATTTGACCTACATGGTTGTTAGTCAACTTGCTTAGGGTTGTTAAGCTCATTAGATGAAGTACACTTAATGTGTTTTCTAATTATGAGTTGAGTGGTTAACTTTATGGTGACCTAATATATCACTATATAATGTACATCATTTGTATTTTTTGGCTATTTAGATAATGAATATCTATAAAACTCATTTTTTCTTTGCATCTTGCTCTCACTTAATCTTAGGGTTTTGTGTAATCTAACCTTCATAGTCCTTAGAGTAACCTAACATGATATCAAATCTCTAATATCATAACCATTTTTCTATTTTTGAAATCCTTGGTGAGATCTTGTATGCATGCATTCTATTGGCTTTCTTATTTTTTTAGTTTTTCATAGATTTAGTGAGATTTCATGAAAATCCATGCAAAATATATAGCTAGTCTCATATTTAAAAATGAATAGTGCCATCAGATCTGAAAGGTGTCAAAACCTTAGAATCAATTGTAAACATGGCCTAGATTTTTGATAGCCATTCTTGACCTTTTTAGAGGGTTTTAGTGCTTTTTCTATGGTTTCATGTATTTTCGTACAATGATATTATGAAACTATGAAACATTTTCTGGGTTTTTTGAATTCTCAAATGGGTCTCTTTTAGTTTCTGGAGGAACCATACCAAATCTATAGATTTTTGGGATTTCTAATTTTAACAGAGTTTCCAACCTTTATAGAGAATTTTGGTGGTTTTACATGCTTCGTCAGAATTTTGGAACTCATCAAACATCCAACACTCAATAGACATTTTTTTTATGCTTAGACCCAAGATGGAACTTGATGTAGTTATATGTATAGTTTTTGAAACCTGACATCAATGTAGGTAGGAATACTATATTTCAACCTATGCATAAAAAAACAATGGAATCTAAAACATGATTGAGTAGTCATCAAATCCTAATAATGTGCCTGACACACCATTAAATCCCAATAATGTGTTTGACACACCATCAAATCTTGACAAGTGCACGAACACACCATCAGATCCTGACACAGTTGCTAGCACTACCATCGGACTCTAACACCTATGCAAATACCATTCTCAGGCTCCAACCCACCTATTATCACACCCCATAGCTTTCAAATACTTAAAAATACCTTATGGGTTATAACCACCTCTTTTGCATGTTGTGACATCTAAGAGCCCATTAAATTTAACTAGATGAAAAGTGTTACTATTCATTTGAAATTGAGAGGCATTTTGGGATGATGTCATTCCCATGTCAATCACATCAATGTAAAGGGGGGAGCACCCAAAATAATGCCTTAGATCATGGTCATATGTAAATAAACCCCTAGTCACTTCTAACCCAAAATTACTTAACTTTTAATCCCAAGGGCCTTAAGTTTTTTTGAAGAAATTGATTCACAATTTTTTTCAAAGTTTTACTCAAAGGGTTATCTACACATTGGTGGTCTTATTGGGCCCACTATATCTCATTTCAAACTAAATATTACATACTCTTAGATTCATCATCATATGAGCCTAACATCCCTCATGTTCTTTCATTCTTACACATGTATTGCTTAAGACACATTGTTGGGTGCGCCTGACATCCATAAGAGCATGCTTGTGTTTGAAACTTTAAGGGGGGATGACTCTAATAGTTATAAGAGGGTACTATGTGGTTATTTTAATTTATTTTTCTACATTTATTATTTACTTTATGCAACAAATTTTACTTCTAAGCTATGGATTCAAGTCCAATGAGTCTTGTCACACATTTAATTATCAAAAAATGGAAATTATTTTTTAATCCAAGGGTTACCATAAAATTATAATTGACACAAAGACCAAACCTTTAGAAACAAAACTAAAAATAAAATGGTTCAACCATTGTGCTAAAGTTCATGGATTGATGTATATTTCTATCTCTCCTAATCTACTCTTTCACATAGAATCTACCAAAACACCTACTCAAGTGTAGACCACTCTAGAAACACTCTTTGGGAAGCAGGTTGTGATGAGAGGCCATGACATAGAGAATGAGATCATCAATTTGAACCCATATGACTGTGACACCCTAAAATACTTATTCATAAAGTTTAGAATTGTTAGATTTCATTTGAAAGAATGTGGAATTGACAAGAAATATTAACTTGTTATGGTGATACTCTCCAAACTGGGTCTAGAGTATTTTATATTTGTGTCCACTTTTCATGCCACAAAAAGTGATCTTGGATCTGCATGAAAGATGCCTTCTTTAGATATCTTTGTTTCTAACTTGATTGGGAGTAATTTAAGTTGATATAAATGGTCACAGTATGTATAGACATAATAATTTTAAACTTTATCAATTACTGATGCTTTCTCTCTTACAGGAACCCATCAAGTCTCAATCTTTCTGAGTGCATGCCTTAAAGCTTACACTAAGAAAGGGGTGGGCAGACCATTGGTGCTTTGTAATATTATTTTTTGCTATACCACGACTTGAAACCAACACAAACCTCTCTTATATATTTACCTAAGCTTTGACACCTCCATTACACACTCCTCCAAGAAATTCATCACCTTAAATAATCCCTACCTAAGCCAAAACCTCCTTTTGACATTTACTGAATAAATTCAGCCTGGGCTGACATTGTTCCTAAAATATAAGTACATTACAAGATTAGGGTCACCTTGACCAACCTAGTCTAGGACCTAACTACTTTATTTAATAAGGAATAAATTTGATTGGGATGACTCTATTAGCTAAAACATTGGAAGAAATTATAGTTATATAAACACATCCTTTTCACCATTTCATAAAGATAGATAGAGTTCATCATTTATGTTTATCCACTATTATACTTAAGGAGCCATTGATTAGGGTTTCATACTACACTTGGAGATAAGAATATTGTATTGTGTGAGAAGTATTTTGGATGTATAAGAGAAGTTGTGCCTAGAGATGACCTATATTTATTATCCTTGCAAACCACAACAACCTCTTGTGAAGAACCCTAGCTAAGGGAGATATTGAGGCTCGATGGGTTCATATTCAAGGTAAGTATTCCAAACTCTTGTTCCTTTTTATTAAAGTAGATAAATTTGAATTTGTTATCTTATGAATATATTTCTTTCTCCATGCATTAATATTACCTCTACACTGACTTAAGTAGAGTTCTTCTTTTCATATTTATTTTAATGTTTATTACCCCCATTTTATGCCACATGCTTTACCTAGCTAGGGTTATTATATGGTATTACTTGATTAGAGGCTTTCAAACCCTCTTTAGTGATATTTTTCGATAAGGTACCCCTTAGTTAGGTCTAGAAGATCCATATTGGTCATGACCTTGATTATCTAAATATAACAACAAGAAGAAGGGCTAGTGTGATTTGTCTTATCCAAGATAGGAGTAATTTATTGATCAACTTCACTTTCCCTTATATATATTCTAGTGAAATTAGCGTGAACTAACCTTGGTAGGTTTTCTTTCATGACTTCATTTATTATATATTTTTGTTTTTACAGTATAGATTGAATCTATCAACCCAGTCTAACATTTTATGGTCAGGTTTAACACACAATCATTATGATCGAATCTATATTTCTCTGTGAAGGTCATATTCAATTATAGGTAGTTGGATCAATCAACTTGAATCAATTATCTACTTTACATATAGGTTTTCAAAATTAGTTGAACCAGTTGACTCTATTAGCACACTAAAAATCATCATTTGAATAACACAATATAAAAATAACAACTTCAACATCTTAAAAAATGATCAAGTTATTTCTTACCATCTTACTCATTTATGTTCTTTATTTACAATCCTATTTTTCATAGTTTTCAGTCTATAAAATTGTAACCCTACAATAAATTAGGTCAATAGATCGACATAGTGTTATATATTACTTTCTTATCTATAAGACTTAATTGATTCATTCTACTATTTTATTCTATATCTTTATTTAATAAATAACATCGATCAAGTTGATTTTATTTTGTACTATTTTCATACATGGTTTTTCTGAACCAACCTTGTACTCTTCAAGTAAAGGAATTAACTCACCTTATTAGTAATTAATTCACTTTTTATTTTATTGATTGTTTGCTTAGAGTAACACATATATACTAATTATGAAGGTTTTAATTTATTAATTTAGTCACACTATTTTTCTTTTTCACACACTTCCAAACTACATAACACCAAAAATCATTAATAAATTTTTACCCAAGGTCTACCTATTTTGACTTCCTTATCACTACAATATTGTGAAGTGAGGGGGTAAACCCCAATACCAATCTAGTACCATCACTAATACAGATCCCTTTCAACCTTAAATGCTTGAAACCATATTAGATTTCCTTTCTAGTTAATTCTTTATATCCAACTCTCTATCACATTTATTTCTAAAAAATATTATAATTTAAAACATTTAGGAATGACCACATAGATTAACATATTTATTTTTGTTACTTGATCTCTAATAATTATATGTTGTATTTCAAAATTTTATCAACCAACATTGGTGTAAGGTTTGTGTTGTGTACCACAACTAAATCGACTAGATCAATACAATTATTTGTGTCTTTATTTCAAATATTTTGTAAAGTAAAACTAAATCATCTACAGTCATAACTATCAAAACCTATCTCTACCTTCATAACACAATCAACCTACTTGACTGTGTCTCCTATAAATCCTATCTTTATATAGGACACAATCATCCTGTTTGAACCAATCTCTTACATACTAGTTAGTCTTCCTTTCTATAAAACATAGTTGTTTTATCTGACCTAATCTCACACATGCTAGTCTTCAGTGCTTCCCCATAGAACAAACTCAACTAATAGGACTATGTCCTTTCCTAAAAAATTTATGTTGACCTTACCTCTAAACTTTGTTGACCCTGTCGAATCTATACCTCTTGGCTAATATTGATTTTTTTATAGCAGACTTTGCTCCTATTTTTTTATATTTTATTTTTGATCTCATATTCTTATTTAAATCATCATGAAATAGATTATCATAATATTTTTTTTAAAACCTTAATAAATTTATATGATATATGGTAAGTTCTTTCCTTCCTACCTTTGATACCTAAGAGTATTCTCACTCTTAGTGCACTTTTTCTCACCCCTCATCTTTGGATTGCAATATGGTCAAAATTACTCGAACTGATGAATTAGATCCATTTCAAACTTCTCAAGATAATTTTTTTTTCAATCAACTTATTACACTAAAGGGAAATTGAAACAAGCTTATCTAATAAACCTACAAGAAATATTTTAAATACCAACAAACCATCCCCTAATAATCCTCCACCCAAAAACCCATCCCTAATACCAATTCAAGGAATGTTCCTCTTACTAATCCTAAAAATACACCAATTGATACCACTCAAATTCTTGCATAAATAGTGAAATAAATGAACATTATGCTAAAATCTAATACTTCTCAAATGATGCAAAAACAACATAATTTATTAAACATGGCTAATCAACCTCCTATTCTCCTACCTCAAAATAACCAAAATTTCATTCCTCCACCTCTTAGAGATGCCATGAGAAATATCATTCTCCAACCCATTATACACAAGAAGATGATCCAAAATATTCAAAATGAACCTTTAACCCCTTCATTGTTTCTGTTGATATTGGAAATATATCTTCAACTACTAAATATGATGGGACTACAGACCCTACATCTTTCCTTAAAGCATTCAACAATCTTTATAAAGAGTGGATTCAAACTAATACCTTCACAACTACCAAAATTTTAGTCAAAAAATTCATAGGAGACCCATTACAATGGTATAATCAATTCCCTAAACATTATATATGATAACTAAGGATATAATCAATCCTTTAGTTAAGGAATTTCAACACAATGATTGTCCTAAAAATTGTCTTAGCCATTTCATTAATACTAAACAATCCCATTCTGAATTATCTCATGATTTCATTAAATGATGGAAATATTTGTCTCACAAATTTGATCATAACATGACTAATGACATCTTATTCAAACTATTCATAACCACCTTAACACCTTCTATTCATTATAAGGTTCAAAAATTTTCTCCCCAAACTCTAAATAATGTGATTGATTAAGCTAAAAGATGACTTTATTATGCAAAAATTTGAGACCCATATTAAAACCATCAAGGAATCATTTCAAAAATACACTAATGTAATAACTAGTAATCCTCCTCAAACAAAACCAAGAGTAGCCAAAATGGATAGTCCCCTAGCTTCCCACGTACCCCTAATTATTCAACAAATGAAACAAATTTTAATGCCTTCTAAACCTTTCACTTATGACAATAATCTACCTACATGGTATGATCCCAAAAAAAATTGTTGGTTTCATTCCAATGTGGGTCATTCTCATGAATCATGTTGTAGGATTACCAAATTTGTTATTTATTTATGTTAAGAGATACATTCAATCATGATGTTATGATCAAAATATGTCATCATGATTATGTTAACTCGTCCCAAAATAAGCAAGTTACTAATACTTCTTCCTCTAAACATCTAAAAAAATTATCTACTTCTAACCCATAAAATTCAAAGGAGGATATATATGCAATTGATGTTGATTATGACCAATATTATACTAATTATCAATATGTGAATGCAACTAAAGTCAATTATTGACATAAATCTACCACAAAGATCCTATCACTAAAATAAAAAAATCATCACTTGAAGAACAACTTATGAAAGACACAAATACCACTACCACTACCACTAGCACTAGCACTAGCACTAGCACTACCACTACCACTACCACTACCACTACCACTACCACTACCACTACCATACCTTCTAACAAAAATGAGGAAACACTTCCATAAGCAAAACTTCAAACTACTTTTCCTCCTATCAAAACAATTTTACCCTCCAAACCTCATGATAGTTCTTTATCTTCTAAATCTCATTGGAATTTCTTAGAGGATCTCAACTCCATGCCTTATAAAATACCCTTTATGAAGTTAGTTATTACTTATCCATATCACTACAAATTCTTAATACAACAATTATAAGAAATTGAATAACCTTTTTACCTTGAATTGGAATAACCTCTATAAGACTTTTACACTGATAAAAGTACACATTATTAAAATTATTTGTTCTTCTTCCAAACCTTCCATAAAATTACTTGAAGAAGATATGGTCAATGATGATTTTTTTTCTAATCTCAAAACCCACATCTTTCCATTAAAATCATAATTAATATTGCCCTTATTAAAAAATTCTTTATAGATGAAGGGTCAGGAATTAATGTTACATCCCTTTAGTTAGTTCAAAAACTTAGGTATATAGAAGATTACCTTAATCAAACTCATCTTGCATTTCATGGATTTGGTAAGAAAAATTTAAAACCACTTGGTTGTGTTTGACTCCCCCTCACTATTGGATCCAAGACCATACATACCAAGCTCATGGTTCTTGATTTAACATTATCCTATAATATAATCATAGGTCTCCCATGGACACATTGCATGAGGTCTATTGCCTCCTCAAGTAGTCAATGCATCAAATTTATCCATATGTCAAATGTTATAAACATGAGGCTTATCCTAATCCATGGAGTATGCAACTACCCAACCCCAAATCCCAGTATTGCATTTCAACCATTACACTAATTAAAACTGCACCTCTACCTAAATTCATTAACATGAATCTAGATTTATAGGTCACTCTAGCTAATTATGATGATGATGAACCAAATGACTTTAAAAAATTGCAATACTACTATGTTACCTCCTTATATTTTAGAGTAGCTTCCTCCTTTGTTACCACATGATTGTAACATCCATCTAGTCGACAAGATCACTGAACTACCTCCTCCATATAATGCGCATGAAGTTTATTACATAGAAGATGAATTCACATGTAATAAATATTGAGTGGCTAGGTTATTTTAAGATCCTCTAATAATATCACCTCAAAACTTTAGTAATCTATGTGTATCTCCTTTTGGTGCTCCTCTAGAGATAAATGCATGTACTATTTCCCACACCTATGATGAAAATTATATCATGATTAAAGATCAATAATGAGATTTGGATGTACAAAATTACCAAAAAACAATAGCCAAAATACATGTTTTCAACTATGATGTCCATTTCATTCATATATCAATTAATAGTGAATAAGAACCTGAAGGTGATGTATCTCCCATTAATCCTCCACTTCTTGATACCCCTTAGGTAGTTGAATAAATATTAACTCTATAAAATTTAAAACTTTAAGAACCATCTATAACTTCTATATCTCCACCCAATTTACCAACTCTCATTCCTTCTAATGATCCTATAAATACCACTAAGTCTATTCACCTCACTTCTATAGACACTCAAACATGTCACCTTGACTAGTTTTGATGTTACAACACCCTTGAATAATTATTGAACTTATCTATTCACCTAGATATCCTAACCCCCTTTACACTTGTCAAATGCACCTAGTCATTATTTAAGCATTTTTGGCAAACATCACCCTTTGACCCATTTCTAGCCATTTTTCACTTGGGGATCAACCATCAACGGTTGGCCCCTACAATACAAAAAACACATCCAACTATAAGATGAACTTACATGAGAAAAATAAAAAATTTCCCATGCACACTTCATATCTTTCCTTCCTTTGAATTGGCATCTTTATCCTGACCCAACTTAGTAAATTTCTCTCTCCTTAGTAGTTTTGTGCTATAAATACAGGGCTCTTGGAGGAGATTTGGATCCAAAAATTTTCATCCAAGCTCTCTTATTTTCTTTGTGTAGGCATTTAACATCTCAAAACTCTATGTGAATTTTGAAGGTTGAATTACTATTATGTTGCCCAATTTCATTCAACTAGTCATTGATTTATACTTTGCATCATTTAAGTATTATTTCTCTTATTTTTAGCATTCTCTTTTCCTACTATCTCTTTCTAATTCAACCTAGTCACCTACATATCACCCTTGACCCCAATAGTCCACATTCTACCTTCTTCCCAGTAGCCACTCCAACCCTAGATCCATTTCAATTCCCCATAAACCTCCCATAGGCAAGCATCACTAGTTGTTGTAACTGTCTCTGGTCACCATAACCATTGTTTGTTACCTAACAGTCATCAATCATACCCAACCATCGTCGGTCACCGTGACTACTGAAGATCATTGTCAAGGAAAATAATAGATTATTGTTTTATCTTCTTTTCACCTAATCAAACCCCTATTTCTCTTTTTTACCTACCAACAGACCCTACCCAGACCTTCTTAGACCTAACCTTGATATATTTATGCATGGTATTGACCCATTGTGATACATCTTCTATTGAATAGGTATGTTATTTATTTTCTTGTATAAGTATTTATCTTCTTATCCATTTATCATCCTTTATTTCTATTTCCAAAACATTTTTATCATTAGGGGAGTGGATTGATATCCATCCAAGGGAGCTTTCACTTATTGAATCTAGAATTACTAAGTAGTTCACCTTTCGTACTCATCTAACAAACAAGCTAGTTTAGTGCAGTCTTATTATAGGTAGTCCTTCCTCACAAAAAATGAGTTCTCAATTCATTTGGTCATAAATAAGTGCAATATTTACTAGGTACACACCCCTCATCTTTTTTTCTCTCTCCTTTTTTCCTAAAAGTAGAAAAATAGAGTAAGAAATAGTAGGAAACATTTTGGCATGCCTGGTGGGACCCCTTCTAGGTTTGTGTTTCTTTTAGGCATATAGTTGCATCAGTGAAAATTCATGCTCTTGCATTTATTTTATTTCTAAAATTTAAAAAGATAGAAATTTTATCTCTTTTTCTTTCTAAAAAATCTATAAAAAAAAGAAGTTTACATCCTAGGGATAGGTTGTATGTTCATCTTGCATTAAGTGCATTTTTAGTTGCTCTTTGTTTGCGTGAAAAGACACTAAAAATTTCTTTTAGGTTAAAATTGAGTGTATCCATTATTTTGTCTACTTAATTATTAGCTCACCTAGGTTAGTTAAATGGATTATTAATTAATTATAACACACATATGTTATATTACTAAACCACTTGCACAAAATAAACATCAAAACTTACTTGAGACAAGGCCCATTGGGATTTCATCACCCTTTGGATCACCTTAACCTACCCAATGATCCCACTTAGATTTCATCACCAAGGGGAGGACCCACTCTGTTCTCTAGTGGAGTTTAAACTCTAGACAAATGGATATATTAGCTAAGCAGCTTGGCTTAGCTTCAGAGTCATGAAGTGCAGGGAGCATGCCCCCAGTACTAGGCCACATACCCAATCTAGTATAGATTATTTGAGCACCAAAATTTAAACTAAAACCATACTTAAATGTGTCTTCTAGTACCCTATTCATAAGAAAATTTCTCCTTTCATACTCTTTAAGGCATAAGCCAAAAGTGATATAGAATAAATCCTAGGATTAATTTCACTTTTAGTGTGTGCTTTGTTTGCTTTGGGATTTTCTTTGTTTTCTAATTGTTTGAGGTGAGAGGTTTGTTATCCATTTATAAATTTCTCATATGGTCTTAACTAGACAACAAGTGAGAAACCAAAAAACCTAACCACCATCTTATTCTTCATCCTCATCCATGGATTATACCTCAGACATTGATAAATCACCGCATCCTTCACTATACCATTCTCCCCCACCTATAATGCCTTCAATAGTCCCTGAAGGTGATCTAGATTTTGCTACCTTTTTGGGCAACATTACAGTTACTTTACAACACTATCTTAATACCTTATCCTACCACACTTTGACAACTTTGGTTCCTCCCATGGATCCACCCTATGGTATGCCACACCACCTTATGGTTGGTGTTACATCATCCCACCCTTATATTAACCAAGCTTCATCTTCTACCATTGGTCTATCTACTACCACCACTTAGACACCTATTACCCCAAAAATTACCTCTAACATTGGCTCAACTTTACCCCTTATCACTTCTACCCCTTTTGTTGGTGTGGTGTTTTCCACACCTATTTCTACTAATCCCTCCAGCTTAACCAATATACCAACCTCAACCCCCTTTAAAAACTTGGTACTCTTCATACCAAAAACACTTCCCCTTATTAGCACTAGTGTCACTATCACCACTCAAACACCTATTACCCCAATGAATACCTCTAACGTTGGCTCAAATTTACCCCTTGTCACTTCTACCCCTTTTGCCAATGTGGTGTCTTCCACACCCATTTCTACCAATCCCTCCATCTTAACCATTATACCAACCTTAACCCCATTTCATAACTTCATACTCTCCATACCAGAAATAGTTACCCCTATTAGCATTAGGGTCACTACACATCAAAAACCCATAAACACTTCAGCATTACCAACCTAAAACATGCCCCATTAACCAACCCAAATATACCCCTAAACTAATCATTATCATTTCCTCTATAAGCCCTCATGGCCTCTTATCAATATATCCCCAACCTATTGGGATATATTTCACCTTCCACCTAACCCTTAATGCATATTAATATTTTTGGGACACTATCCCAACCTTAAATTAACACATACCAATATGTGCCCACTTTTGTACCTCCTACCACATACCAATTCATAGATGCAACCCAACCTTAGTAGAACTTGCCACCAAATTATGCATCTACCCAACCCTAACCTGACCTGATCAAGATTATTTTAGATAAGATGACCCAACTTGAGTCATCTATCTTTGGGTCCTATAATCTTTTATCCTATGACCAAATCTATAATAAACCTATCAACCCTTCTATCGTGATTCATGCTTATCCTCCTCAATGGGAACTCCCCAAATTCTCTAAGTCTTAGGGGAAGGAGGATCCTCAACAACATTTGAGGGAATTTTACCATTTTTGTTACTTGATTGTATATGATGATGCCCTATTTCTCTAAACCTTCCCTATGTCTTTATCAAGGTCCACTTTGGATTGGTATAGTTCCCTTCCTAGACATATCACTTTTCATTCTCCCAACTCACCCAAATTTTCTTAAGACAATTTTTTTTCAATATATCCAAGAAGGTCTCCATAACCAACCTATATTCCATCAAGAAATTTGATGATGAATCAATTGCTGACTTCATTGCATAATGATGAGGCCTCATTAATCAATTATCCTTTTCACTACCCCAAATAGAACTCATTGAACTCTTCTCTAGGGGATGTAAAAAACACATTGCTCCCACCCTTCATGTGCAAACATTTATAACCTTTGACAAAGCATTCAAAATGGTGTGCAAACTTGAGAACTAAGCCATATATGATGGAAAATTAAAATTAAAAAATAAAAATTCCACTTTTAAACCTAATGACCCCTCTTACACCAAAATAATGAACCAACCCAATTGTAAAGCCAAAACATCTACAAATGTGGTTATATTGAAAACTAACTCACCCCCATTTGTTAACCAACCATATCAAAACACACCTTCCAATCCTTCTTACCCACCAAACTAAAATCAAAACTGGGTTCCCCCTAAACAATTCACCCCTATAGGAGAATCTTATGCCTCTATGTTGGATAAATTGCTAAAATCTAATGTAATTTAACTTCCACTGATCAAGCCATCTCAATAATTTGACCCCTCTCACCCTGTGCCTGGGTGGTATAATGAAAATGACCATTATGATTTCCATTAGGTCATCAAACATGACATAAATTAGTGTGACACTTTTAAAAGTATTGTCCCAAACCTGATTGACAATGGTGAATTGACATTTGATAACCCTAATGCACCCCCCAACCATTCTCTCAATATTTTTTGCAAAGCATTCCCTAACCATCCTCCACCCACCCAAGCCCATGATAATCAATTTGAACCATCTTCATTTCATGAGGCACACATAATTAACATCATCATAAATGAGCCCATGGAGGATGAGCCTCATATTCCCATTGCCTCTTCACCAACCTCACCTATGGAAGAATCAAATTCACCTCTTATCCCTTTGAAGACCTAAGTATAAGGATCTATATCCCCCACTTCTCTGCTTGATCAAATCATATCCATGCCTGCCTCTCCTTTCACAAGAACAACCATTGATTTAGCCACTTCTTCCTCTACCCCACCAAATGAAATAGTAGAAATCCCTTCTTCTCCTTTGGATACCCTACCAAAGCAAGGAACTGAGACCATACCTACACCCTCGATCAAACAAACATCTCATTTCTTAATCATCCCAAAATCAACCATTGTTTTGAAACCTCTAGCTCAAGTAAAGATGAAGGAACCATCCCCTCTTCTTCACCCAAAGGCTTGACATTTAAAACATCAGAGTGAGGAACAAAACCTATTTATAAGCCCTTTTCTTAGTTAGTGAAAAGTTTGGAATTTTCCTCACAACCTAATCTGGATAGAGCCACTTTTTGTCATTATTTGGGCCTCCCATACCAAAATAGAACCAAACCCTCGACTTTATTAGAATCCACTTTCCAACTTATTATCATCCCATCATCAAAAATTTATTTCTCCTAAGACATGAGGGAACCATATCACCCACCTCCACCTAGATCATCTCATATTTTTCTATCTAAACCAACCAAGAATATGGGTATCCTTGCCACACCTAACATCACTCATCCCCCCATCAAATTAGACCTAACCCCCTCTAGGCTGCCTAACAAACCACCAACCAAGATGGACTGAAAGGTGTAGTTACCCAAACCTTGTCCTCAAGCTTGACCTATGTTACCACCTTCTCATTTTCCATCTATTTTGGGACCCCACCCTTCTACCATCCCAATCACTTATTCTACTTCAATTAAACCAATGCCCTTTTCTATGCCTACCCCTCCACCACCTACATTGTCAACTTCTTCATTGTTCTTAGCTAATTTATCCTCCTCTACTTTTCCACCTATTATCAAACCCTCATCCTCTACTTCAAAACCATCTATCATTAACCTGATCATAGTTAAGCCAACCCAACATAAAATATCTACCAAAATTTCCAAACCGCCTACCTTTTCTAAGGTTAATACCATGCCTAAGAAGGTTCCTATTTCCTTGATAAGCATTACAACACCCCAAACACCTCTAAAGGAATCTTACTCTATTATTTTATAAAGGTTGTTACAAACATCCACCATTAAACTTCAACCTATTAAGCCACTCACCCCATCCAACACCAAACCCTCTTGGTTTTATTATACTTAGATTTTTGCATACCATAGGACACCAGGACATAACATAGAGAATTGCTAAGATCTCCAAGATCTTATTCATCATGTATATGAGGATGATGACCTATTATCAGATGAACCAATTTCACCTACCTTACCAACCCAAATTCCAACCTAATCAGTCCAACCACTATCCTAACCTACACCTACTTCCTTAATCTCATCCATAGATAAGGGCGAGGAACCAAAATAATCACCTAGTCCAGTTGAGCCTATTGTCCATACTATCCACATGATTACCTAATCTCAGGATCAATAAAGGGGTAATTGAAGAGATAATGCATCTATTTCATGGACTTATTCTTTAGATTCTCAGCCTTCTAACCAGGTTCAAACACCAACACCCATGCCATCACCAAGACCCAAAGTGTCTATCCTTAGTACCCCTCCCACCAACTCTTTCACATCTATTCAACAAGCGATCTTAAAGTAGCTTCACCAAATACTAGTGAAGATGATCCTTTTATGACTTGATCAAAACCTTTCCCCACTATCACTAGGCATTAATATATGCTCTACAATCTATTGAGGTTTAGCCAGATGACCCTTAACCTCTTGCATCCTTTATTGGAGCCCTCCAACATTCTATCATTGTCACCTTCTAAGATTTTGAGATACCTCTAGCCCATTCAGAGGATTATGATCCTCCTATCTTTATCACCACATAAATCAATCACATTCACATCAAAAAGGTGATGATTGATCGAGTTACCAATATTAACATAATCTCTTCCCATAATTTTGATCAGTTGCATTTACTAAAGAACATCATGGACAAAAGCACAACTATCCTTTACTCCTTTAATGACACCATGTCCACTACCTTGAGGACTTTTATTCTTTAAATACTCTTGGGACCTCACACCATCCCTAAGTTATTTTATGTTATGGAGGGTGAATTCCAATATGCATTCTAGTTGGATGGCCTTGGATCAGAGCTATGAGTTTCATCCCCTCCACTTTACACTATTGCATCAAATTCAAATATGAAGGGTAAGTTATAAAAATCAAGGTTGATCCCAGTCCTTTTACATCTTACAACATGAACTATATGCCTAATTATGTCATTCTCCCACCTTCATATCCATTACAATAAATCAACCCCATTAACACAATTACACTATCAACCTCAACCCATTGTGACTATTAACAATGATGAAGTCTCAACTAGTGCCTCTATCTCTTCTTCTCAAATCCCCATTGAGGACTCCTTGACACAAAATTTACAATATCTCTCTTAGGGAATACTAAATTTTAGCATTAGATGCCTTTCCCACTCCCTAGGAATATGGGAACCTTCAAAATGACCCTTCTTATGACCCCCACATAGGAACCCTCATCACCTTTAGACTTCCTAACAGTTGAAAGTGTTTTTTCTAGAACTCGATTAACCACTCCTTGATCATATCACCACCCCATATATTCAACCTTTCAATTCTAATTTTTTCTATCTAAGTAATCTAGTATTTTCCAAAATGTATCTTCACCACAGTGTTTGGAAAGGATTTGGTATGGGCCTTTATGAACAAAGACAACATGAATTACTTATTATCAAAACTCATAAATCTTGTGAGTTTTTTAGGCCTGGATTTGAACCACCAAAAGATCCCACCTCACCAAAACCTACTACTACCCCCATGAAGGAAACTCCATCCTCACCTAGTTTATCTTCCCAATCTAAAGACTGACATTATTCCATCCAATTTTTTTTTATCAATACCGTTAATTTAGGCCCATTAACCTATAAACAAGGTTACCAAACCAAAACTTTTCCTCTCATCCATCCCAAATTGATCGACCATGATTTACCCATGATTCATACCATTCAACATCAAGATGATGATTCCATCCTCACCTACCTTGGTGTAGGAGATTCTTCTATCCATAAATATCTCCCTCTTGAGAACCAAACCATGTTTAATAAATCAATTATTGATGTTAATGTAGGGACCCAAGAGGATCCTTGTGTCATTAAATTAGGGCAATCCTTGAACACAAATGAGTAAAAATATTATCCTACCTTTCTTCGAGACCATAGTATCACATTCACATGGTTTTATCAAGACATGCCCAGGATTAACCCCTCCATCACCCTCCATAATATCTTGACCCATCCCGAGGCTAAGATGGTATGGCAAAAGCTTTGTAAAATGCACCCTCGTATAGATCTTCTCATCAAGGAGGAACTTCAACATCTTCTATCCATCAACTTCATTCAACCCATTGATTATCCAGAATGGGTCTCTAATATCATTCCTATTACCAAACCCACTGGGGGACTCCACCTTTGTGTGGATTTTTGTGACCTTAACCTTGCCTATCCCAAAGATAACTTTTCTTTACCCAACATTGACCAAATAGTTGACCTTATCATGGGCCAAGAGATGTTATCCATTATGGATGATTTTTAAAGATATAATTAGATCATGATCACCTCCTTAGATCAACTTAAAACTATGTTCATTACTCCTTGGGGAACCTTATACTATTAGGTCATGCCTTTTGGTTTAAAAAATGTAGGAATGACTTATCAACAAGCCATGATCTATATCTTCCATGACCTTATCCCTAATATTATGGAGGATAATATGGATGATCTCCTTGAAAAATCCAAGTATTGAGAGGACAATTTTGTTGATCTTACAATCATTTTTTATTAACTAATCCAATTCCATGTCTAGCTCAATCCATAAAAATGCATTTTTGGGGTTCTCTCTAATAATCTCCTTGGATTTATCATTTCCCTTCATGGAATTAAAATTGATCCTACTAAATTCAAATCCATCCTAAAAATTCCTCCTCTAACAAACCTAAAACAACTTTATACTAATAGACATAAAAATATAATCTATCTATTGCTTCATCTCCTAATTATCAAGTAGATTCCAACCCTTTCACTACCCCCTAAATAAATATACCTCCTTTAGATGGACCAGAGATTGTCAACAAGCCTTTGATTCACTCAAAGAGTACCTACTTTCTCCACTAGTTCTTATCCCACCTAAGGATGACCAACCTTTCTACCTTTACATATCCACCACTAATCACTCTTTAGGTGCCATTTTGGCTCATGAGGATGAACAAAACAAGGAGCAAGCCATCTACTATATCAAACACATGATTATGGAGTAAGAGACATGATATACCCACCCTAAAAAGTTTTGTCTCACTCTTAGTTTTGTCACCTCCAAAATCCGTCATTACCTCCTCAATCACAAAACATATATTATCACCAATACTGACCCACTCAAGTATATGCACTCTAATCCATATCAAAATCAATGTATGGCTAAGTGGCTCATGCTTTTGGATAAGTTCCATCTTGAGTTTCTTCATAAAAAATCCATTAAATGACATGTCATTTATGATCAATTAGTTGAAGCCCCCCTCCCAGATAACCAACCCATTCCATTAACCTTTCCTTATGAGTCTATTTACACATTATCTCAAGGAGAACCCTTACCAAATGAACATGCTTTTAGATGGCTCTAAGTGCTAGCATGGTGGGGGTGCAGGCATAATTCTCATTCCCCTTCATGGTGAACCTCTTCCACTATCTTTCAAACTTCACTTTGAATGTACTAACAACATGGAAAAATATGAAGTTCTGGTTATTGGTCTCTAAATTGCTCTCACTTTAGGAATCGAAACCATCTCTATCTTCCATGATTCTCAACTCATGATTAACCAAGTTAATGGATCTTATCAATGTAAAAATGATATCTTGAAAAAGTATAAGGTCCTCGTTAATGAGCTCTTAACATCTTTTGACTGTTATCAGATCTAATTAGTACCCCAATATACTAACAAATTAATAGATATAATGGCCTCTCTTGCATCCCAAATACCCTATCAACCTACTAAATCTAAATTATTTGTTACAATCCATCACTTCATCCAACCTTCATATATTAGTCTAAACCTTCTAACCATTTGTAATGTGGAATCATCTCCTCCAGACATCTGGTATGATCAAAATTTTAACTACCTTAACTTCAAAATCATTCAACCTGACCTCTCAAAGAATACCTGAAAGGTGTTTGTGTAAAGTACCTCTCACTATACCATACTAAGGGGAATCCTATACAAACATGGCTTTGATTGTCTTCTCCTCTATTGTCTGTGTAGTCATGAGATTCCTCATGCCCTTAAGGAAACTCATGATGGAGTTTTTATGGGACATTTTAGTAGCCTCACTATTGCCAAAATAATCCTACACCTAGGTTACTCTTAGCCTACCCTCAATTAGGACTACTATGACTATGTAAATAAGTATGTTAAATGCCAACAACATGCTAATCTACATCATACACCCATTCATGAGCTTCAAGTATCCAAATATTATTGGCCCTTTTCACAGTGGGAGCTTGATCTCATATCATCATCGCTACCAAATATTTCACTAAATGGGTGGAGGCTATCCCCCTTATCTAAATTAAATTTGAAAAAAATATTGATTTTATCAATCACCACATCATCTATCATTTTGGTATCCCTCATAAAATAATAATAGATAATAGTAAATCCTTTAAAAATAAGAAAGTTAAATCCCTCTATGACATTTTTTGCATGAATCTCAGCCATTCCTCTCCTTATCATCCACAATAAAATGAATAGGAAGAAGCCTCTAACAAAACCCTCATTAAGATGCTAACCAAAGTTGTAAGTACTTTAGGTCGAGACTAGCACATATACATCCCATTTACTTTATGGGCCTATTGCACTAGTATCCATACTACAAGAGGTGCTACACCTTTTTCCCTGGTTTTTGTTGCAAAGGCTATTCAAACCCTTGAATTCCATATTCCCTATCTTTGTATATCCTTGCACAACATCATTTTTGAAGAGTACTATCATCAATAATGTCTTGCATGCCTTGAATTACTTGATGAACATTGCCTTTCTTCCCTTAATCATCTTCACATCTACCAAGAACATATTACTTATGCCTATAACAAGCATTTGAAAGAATGGGAATTTAACATTAGAGACCTCATCCTAAAAGAAAACCAATATGTAATAAATATGGAGAAAATAAAAAATGGCAAGTTTACTTTCAATTGGCTTAGACCCTATATCATCACACATAAGTATGGATCAGGAGCTTATCATTTATTCTCTCTTAAAGGCAAACCAAAACTTGAACCTCTCAATGCTTTGTATTTGCATCTTTTTATTATTAAAAGAGATCTAAATAAACCCTATGGTCTAACTTAAGCTCAACCCTTGGTTTTATGAGATTCACCCTTCCCTTATCCTATTACCCTATTCCTCTTGGGGAAATTTGATTACAATATACCCATGTGATCATCCATCATAATTTTATCCCAATCTTAAATATGGGTACCATGGCTCTACCCATGGCATGGTTCTCATGGATACTTTTTATCTTTCACTAGAAAAAATCCCATGGTCACTTGTTTCCTAAATCACTCTTCCTTACCTAGCAACCACCTTTTGTGGTAATAATCTTACCTCGATACAATCAGCCTCTAAAACTTAGATAGATGGGTCCATGTTTAAACATAACATCATTTAAATATTTTCTATGTGATACCAAATATTATTTGGGTCCATTTTATTAAAAGGATAGAGTGCTCCCTCGAAGGATGACTGTTAAATATATTCAAAACAAATATATTGATCCCTCAAAGGATAACTATCAAAAATTTATTCATACTTAGACCACTCCCTGAAAGGATAGCTAAGCCAAAATATTAAAATAACAATATTTCCATAAAAGCCACAATCAAATCACTTGAAGCTTCCCACATTGATTAGTTTGACCTCTCTTATCAAAAAAAAGAAAAGAAATACATGACCCTATTATCCCACAAAAGGGCCACAATCGGTTCTCTCATAACATAATATATCTTTGTAGACTTCCCGCATCGATCAGTCTACACCTTATAAATACCTAGACTTGTCTATTCTAGTTTTTAGGTCACCTATAAAAGAGTAATTAAATCCAAATTTGGTTCTTATCTTATCCCTTTTTCCCTCTCTTTACCTGTCACTTCCTTTTCCTATATACCCTCTATAATCAATGAACTATGAGCTCACTTGGCAATATGGTGTTAATATTGATAACTTTTTCACTAGGAAGGTCCTCATGTGAACCCCATCAGAGGTTAATTTTCATTAATCTCCTATATGGCCTTGGTTCATCAGGGTCATTCCCAATTAACCCAACATGTCTCTTTTTATTTATATTTGTTCACAGGGACATTGTCTCTTATCCTTCTCAAAACCTTGTAAGCTTACCACAAAATCATAATCCATAATAAACAAAAATATCATAAAATCCACATCACATATTTACATCACATAAAAAAATAAGATCATATCATAATAAAATTCAAATATTTATATATCATCACATGCCTATACTATGAAAGATAATCATAGACATCATAAGTCTCATATATCAGCATCCTCTATCACATCTAACATTAACATAGGTCATCCTCACCACATTATCAACATATAAGCATTCATTTCATAAAAACATGAACAAAATAAAAACATCTCAACTTTATATATATATATATATATATATATATATATATATATATATATATATATATATATATATATATATATATATATATATATATAAGTGTCTACAAATATACATATCTCTCATTCATATACATCTTATATCTTCATCACATAGGCCAAAATCAAAATCATATACAAGATCTTGACTATATTTGTGTCCAAATTTGGGTCATTATATTAATTGTACTTGTATCTACAATTGCACTTGTACCTATCCCAGGTGGCAGCCCTTTTGGATGACCTACTGCCATAGTCCACTGATTTAGGGCTACAATCACTACTCCACCAGCCAAACTAACTTGATACTCTTCCCACCTTGGCTCATTATGACAACATGCTAGCACAATTCCCTCATAGTATCATAAGTTCTATATGGCCCCTAGATATTTGGTATATGTAATAAAGTCTGGTGGTGCCATCACTACTCCATCAGCCTACCATAGAGAGTCTCTCTCTTATGTCACCAAATCAAGTGAGACTCTCACCTAGTCCTACTCTCCTATCACTATGGTAACCTACCCATATAAAATGGCCACTCGACCCTATAAAGTGGTGACCTATGCCTAGGCCTGATATCTCTACATTGTCACTCGTCCTAACTGACCCTGAAGAGTGGCAATTTACCACTATACCATGACAATTTGGGCTTGTGTTGCTGTCAGTGCTATCACTACCTATAGATCACCCTATGATGGTCCCTATGCTAGATCAACATCTATAGGCCCCTATCCTCCATCTCCTAAACTAAAATCAATAGATGTGTATCTCCCCTAAAACTAGGTAGGATAGTAGGCTATATAACCTGTTGGGTGAATATTTTGTCAATCAGCATACTAATGAGCAAAATAGGTCTGATCAACCATAATAGCAAGATTGGTCAGCCAAATGTGTAGGTTTACCACATCAAAAGGGGTCTAATCTCTCCTCTCATCAAGGTGAGGTTCCCTATAAGTATAAAATGCTATATATATATATATATATATATATATATATATATGATCCATCAAATGTTTCTCCTTTACTTCTAGGTTCATCTTGGTAGTTTAGGAAACTAATGTTGGAGTCACCAGCTAATTCTTCTTGGCCTTCTATAATGAGATCAGTGTCATTTTCTTGACTCAATTCAAGCTAGAAAGAGAAATCTGATTCTACTTCAAGATATTCCACTGCTGAATTAACTGGGGGTGCTTCAATGGCAAGTTTTTGTAGTGGGGGAGGAAGATGATTTAGCTACCCTTGATTCCTAATAAGATTGCCTTAGTACGACTGATTTGGAAATGTCCTCCTTAGTATATCTTTGTATGAAGGAGCAAAAGACATTCCTTGCATCATTTACTTTTTGAAAGCAAGTAACTCATTTGCTAACTTCTACACCATTGTATCAGTGGTGCTTATAGATGGATATTCAAAAGATGAAGAAGATTTACCTCTATTTAGATCTGTTCTTATCTTCCCTACCAAGATGAAATCATCTTCTACCTAAGTGGCCAAATTTTGAGCTGCAGCAAGGTCTATTTGACCAGCACGTCTCAACAAGAAACTTACTTTAGGTAGCTAAGAATTAATGAAGAAACATTTAAGATTCTCAGCTGTAGGTTGAGTAATTATAGGGATCCTATTCCTCAACTTATCAAATTTGGATATGAAATCCCTCATTGGCTCATGAGGTTCCTTTTTCATTTGTGTGAGCTGGGCCAGAAGGGCATGTGCATCTTTTGCAAGTTTAAATATGGCTTTAAACTTGGCTTTGAGGGTGTTCCAATCAATTACTAACTGAGCCTACAGGTGGTGGAACTAATCTGTAGTAGCACCTTATAATGTCTCTACAAATAGTCTGACTACCACGTCCTCAAATTCCATGCCTATTACATCATAGGTTATGCTAAAAGCTGCTATATGTTCATCAGGATGAACTTTCCCATCACCATAGAACTTGGGGAAATTCTTCCTTGAACTATGTGGGAGTTCATGTAGGGGTGGAGTTAGATTAAGTGGGCCAAAAGATTTACCCCAAGGACCTTGAATTGCCATTATATGACTATGTAAAGGTGGAATAAAAAATCTCAGAGAGGTAATTATTGGCAAAGCTTTATTAACAATAAAAATGGATGCTTCGCCTAGTAATGGAGAGCTGACTTTAGTAGGAGGAAAGCTTTTAGTTCGTTGGAGGTGAGATGGTGAAGGAAATAGATCAAAATTACTTCGCTATACCAACTCAAATATAGGGTCAATAATACCTTTAGCCCTTTGGCTTCGTGTATACTATGGATCTACCAGATTGTAAAACAAAAATGGGAAAGAATTGACCTTGCTTTTGCTTGAAGCTTGAGGCTTCAAACTGTGCATTCGATCTAGTTCGCGTGGAGGTGGAGGGAGATGGTAAGGCTATAATGATAATGGATAAGACATAGAATAGAGTCACCAAAGTCTAAAATGGATAAAAGTAGGGACTGCTTCAATCTAAAACTTGAGGCTTCAAAATGCACGTAAGTCCCCAGTGGAGTTGCCAAAAACTGTTGGGTGAATATTTTGTCAATCAGCATACTGATGAGCAAAATAGGTCTGATCAACCATAGTAGGAAGATTGGTTAGCCAAATGTGTAGGTTTACCACATCAAAAGGGGACTAATCTCTCCTCTCATCAAGGGGAGGTTCCCTATAAGTATAAGATGATATATATATATATGCTAATCTACTATAAATAAGGTAAAAATAATACTCAGGGGTAGGATAACACCATCCATCTCTATTTTTTAGAGATGATGTTTACAAATCAAAGGAGGAATCCTAATGAAATGACAAAAGGCACTCCTCTTTTTTTAGAAGTGTTGTTCGATAGATAAAAGGAAACTTTTTGGTAGTGACAAGTAACTATAACAGGGCATAGTAACACAGTAAGATGAAATGTAGCACAAAGTCTCCACCTCAACTACCAAAGAGTGAGTTACAAAGAATATTAAGGGCACAAAGTCATTCCAAGAACCTTTACACAAGAACAAAAAACAAACACATACTAAAGACAACTATGATAGCACAAAATCTAAAGGTAACTAGCTTCGAGACACCTTCCTTGTCACTTTCACTAGCTCTGCTTGTTAAATTGCATAAACAAGAATACATTTAGGAAATAGACATAAGAACAATCTCTTAGAATGATACAAGCTATAACAACACAAATTCTGAAAGTAACTTGCTTTCTGATTCATACAAAGAAATATGATGAACAATCTGAGCTCAAAGTCTCAGTAAATGCCTTTCAATTTGGACAAAGTTTTTGCTTCTGGTAACTAGAGAGATCTCATTAAAACAATAAGAGAGAGTCCAATATATAGCCCTCTAAGAAAGACTTGGGAGCAGTAACACATCATGTTGCATTAAATTCTATCAAGAAGATATGCAAGAATCAGGCGTATTTGCCTATTCGCTTTTCTCAATGTAGAGAAATGGGTCACGCTATTGAGTGTTTGTGTCCTCTAATGTCCACCTAGCGGTCTGCTTCTAGAAAGATATCTCATGTGTGGATATTTTTGGTCTTTTTTCATCATTCCTCCTTTTTTGGCTGTTGAATCAGGTCCTTAGTTCCATCAGATCCTTAGTTCAATCGCTTCTCTACTTATTGGTCACTTTCTATTGGTCTTAATAATTGACACATGGCATGTTCCAATACAAAATAGATCAGGGCACTTGGCAATATCCGTGAGACTCTGAGAGAAGATTTGAAACTTATAAGAAACTCAAGATGTGGATACAGAAACTTGTCACGCTTTGTGGAGTTATAACGGGACACATAGCATATTCTTGATGTCTTTTGAGAATCTTGCAGAGGATGACACTTGGTGGCTTTCGTCGAGCTACTAGAGACACTATGAAAACATTCAAGACTCTTTTAGATTTATGTGAATGATGACACATGGTGACTTTCATAGAATTTAGCCACTTACTTGGGACCCACTACAGTCCTTACTCAATAAAAAAAAGAAGCTGTGGATGTTGACACTTGGCAACTTCCACTGATTTTTGTAGATGACACATGGTGCATTTAACTACTAGAAATTGTGTCTCAGTAGACGACACATGGTGGTTTTCACTGCACTTTGTAAGGGACATGTGATAGCTTTTTAGGCTTTTTTTTGATCGATGGGTTTTTTGTTTCGGAAGACTTTTCCTTCAAATAAAAATTCTAAAGGAATTCTTTCAAACAATTTGTCTGAAGGAAATCTTCCTTCACTTTGCTTATGCTTTCTGTCAGGCTTTCTTCTCAGGTGAATTTATTTGGACAAAAAGTCCGAAGGATTTTTCCTTAACCATTTTTCTACGGGAACTTTTTCGAAGGAATTCCCTGTGTTCACCTTTGCTTGCCACCTTTTGTAAGGGCACTTGGCTTGGTTCAATGTCCTCTGCAAGGGTACTTTTTCCTTTGGTTTTGCCTTAGTCAATTTTTAGCTGATCTTTAACAGGTGACACATGGTAGCATTTGCTTGACTTATAGAGGCTTTGGATGCCTTTTGAGATTCCCATAGAAGATGACACTTGGCAGTATCCACTGAGCTTGAAAAACACTATAGAGATCAATGAGACTCATTTAGATTCTCTTGAATGATGACACTTGGCATGCTCTGCTTACTTTAGCAGCTCATCAGGGGCCCACCATAGTCTTTACTCAATAATCGAAACCAAAAGAAGAAACTATGGATGTCAACACTTGGCAGCTTCTACTAAGCTTCATTAAGGACATGTAACGACTTCTGCTAGTTTTAGAAACAAGGTATAATGGGGCTCGACAGATGACACTTAGCAGCATCCACTAAATCTTGAGAGAAGCTTTAGGAGAAATTTGAATTTGATGTCTGTGGGGATGTCACTGGTTGCTTGGCACTTCTTTCCTATAGATTCCATAGTTTTAAGCCTATGGAGTTTGTAGAAATGTATCTACCGAGTCCCTTAGCAAAAAAAATTGAAAAATAGAGAATTTGATTGCTCAAAACAAATTTTTTGAGAAGGGAAGAGATAATTTTAGCCCTACAAGACCAAAATAGCTCATATGTTGTTCTAAAAATGAGTGACATTTTTGCTGAACAACAACTAGCTCCAGTTGGGGAACTTTTTTCAGTTGAGAACTTGGAACAGCTGAGGGGAGTAGAAACTAGAATCTCTAGGTCCTTGAAGTGTGCCATTAGGCTACAGAGTCATGTTACTCAGAAATGAAAGGCACCAAAAATGAAATCAAAACAAAACTAAACTAAAAACTATACAAATATACATATGCACAGATGAAAATGATCTGGTACTTCAAGAATTAAATTGTTTCAGATGTTATCCATTGTAAGGTAGAGAAAAGAGCGTGTCATCTTGATACTTTAGCAGGAAGCTATTTTCACCATTGTGCTAATGGATAATAAATGGCCTCTCCAAAGGGATTCAAAATTTCCATGCATCCCCTTTGGTTCTCTTCTTTTATCCCACAACAAGACTTGATCTCCAACTTGAAAATCACAATTTTTTGCCTTCTGGTCGAAGAGTTTCTTCACCAAACTTTGATGGGCAGCAATTCGGTCCACCACCATAGTTCTCTGCTCATCCAGCTCAGTCAAGCACATGATCCTCTTATCAAGGGGGCTTTCATATGTCTAATCTTCAATTTCTTTATCTAATTTTAATGCTAGCAATTCCAAGGTGATTGGTATCTCAACATTGATACCATAAAGAAGTTGGAAAGGTGACATACCAATTGCCCTTTTTGGTGTGATTCTATCTGCCCATAGAGCATCAACCAATGCTTTATGCCATATCTTTTGGTTTTCATCTACCAACTTCTTGATGATAGTCACCAATTTCTTATTTCTTGATTTAGCTTGTCCATTCCCTTGTGGAAAGTAATCAGAAGAGTGGGAGAGTGTAATCCCATAGTAGAAACAAAATTGTGTAATCTCTTGGGAAGTGAAACAAGCTATATTGGCAGTAACAATCTTGGTTGGGACTCCAAACCTATGAATGATATTCTCCTTGAGAAAATTGCACACTACTTTTAAAGTAGCATATTTAGTTGGAATTGCTTCCACCCACTTGGTGAAGTAGTCAGTTGTTGTAAGGATATAATCATGTCCAGCACTTGAAGATGGATTTACAACTCCAATAAAATCAATTTTCCATTGATGAAATGGTTCCTCTATTACCACTAGCTTGAGAGGTAGGGGAACTAACTTGGGTCTTCCAACGAACTGTTGGCAGAATTCACATTTTCTTACCCACTTATATGCATCTTGGAAAAGAGTTGGCCAGTAATACCTAGCTCATAGAATTTTATGGGCAGTCATAAGAGCAAAAACATGTCCTCTATAGGCTAGATTGTGGAAGTATTTCAAAATTTGGCTTTGCTACTCCTTGTCTACACAGTGAAGGAATACTCCATCAAGGCTCCTCTTGTATAGGCCGTTGTCCCAAAGGACAAAAATTGGCATCTTTCAACTTGATAGTCCTCCTTTCTTTGTAAGATAAGTGAGCAAGACACTCACCATAAGTAAGGAATTGAGAAATACTTGAATACCACTCATTTTTAGTGGAGACAAAAAGAATTGTCAGTGTGTCTTTCACCTCTACTTCTTCATGTTCTATTTCTTTTGGCTTGTTATCAGCAATTAATTGGCATAGGCCTTTTCCCCATACCAGCTTTGTTGGCTTGATGTCTAGATCAAACTCCTAGATATTTGCAATCCAATTGCCTCTTTTTATCCCAAAATATTGTTGAGTTAATATGGATTTGACTGTGGTGTCAGGAACCAAGGCAGTAGTATGTGAATTCATGATGTAGAAGTGAAAATGCTTGACTACTTTCACTAATGCATAGGCATGCTTCTCCATATTCGAGTACTTTAGCTCATGAGTTTTGAGAGGGAAACTCATGAAAGAAATGGGAGATTCCATACCTTCTTTATCCTATTGAACCATAATTGCTGAAATCATGTGTTCAAAAGCATAACTGTATATGGTGAACTCTTTGTTATAGTCTGAACAAACCAGAGTTGGGGCATGGGCAATGGTAGTCTTGATATCCTCAAATGCTAACTTGCCTTCTTTATTCCAACTGAAGGTGGCCTTCCCTTTCATCATGTTTACAATGTGTTGAGTCTTCTCAGTGAACTTGAGGATGAACCTTCGTAATAAATTCACCTTTTCAAAGAAAGAATGAACAACATTTTTACTTGTAGGTAAGGTAAGCTATTGAATAGACTTGAATCTATCTGAGTCAATCTTTATGCCTTCTTTGGACACAATGTGTCTAAGAAGTTTCCCCTCTGTTACTCCAAAAATAGACTTTTTGGGGTTTAAAGAAATGTCATTCTGGTGGCAACGCTCCAACACTTGTTGCAAGTGGCATATATGATCTAGGTGATGCTTAGAAAAGATGGTCAAGTCATCAAGGTAAACTATAATGAACTTACCCATCTCATCCTTGAAAGCAAGGTCAATTTCTCTCTGAAAGGTGGCACTAATATTTATCAAGCCAAAAGGCATCCTTCTATATGCAAATGTGCCCCAAGGTGTGGTGAAGGTAGTCTTATGTTAGTCTGCTTCACCAGCTTCAACTTGATTATATCCTGAAAAACCATCTAGCATTGATAACATCTTTGAGCCTGTCACTATCTGAAGTACTTGATCCATGATTGGAAAAGGATAGTTATCCTTCAAAGATGACTGATTCAGATTTATAAAATCCACACAGATACAAATTTTGTCATTTTTTTTCTTACAGGCACTATGTTTGCAATCCATGTGGAATGATAGATTGGAAAAATGATTCTAGCATTTAACATTTTTTTATCTCAGATAGAATAGTACCTAATATCTTTGGATTATATTGTCTAGATTTTTGCTTATAAGGCACCGTGTCAGCTTTGAGAGGAATATCATGGTAGATTTCATCAATCTTGAGAGATTTTAGGTCATCACAGGAATATGCTAACACGTCCATGTATTGGTTGAGTAAAGTAGTAAACTTAAACTTCTCTTCTTGAGTGCAGCACTTCCCAATGTTCACCATCTTGTGATTTTATTTGGTAGTTATATTTATTTGATCAAATCCCTGAGAGGAGCTTGAATCTATTTGTTGCTATTTGATGAATCTATCATGTTTGTCAACTAGTTTCTCGAGAGAAACCAGGCCTTTGGGAATCTTATTTCCTTTCAGTTGCAGGAACTCCTCATTTGCATTTGAACTTGATTCAGGGGTTAGTTCACACTTCTAAAGTTTACTGCCTTCAAAATACAACTGTTCAAAGCTGTCTTTTTGTTTCAAGAAGGCAATGATTTGGTGATCATCATTGAATACTTGCCAATAATCATCATTGTCAGGGACACTTGGTCTAAATACCAATTCAATGGTGTACTTGTCTTCTTTGAAGTCTGAGTGAGGGACTAAGAGAGTTGCTAAAATAGCAAGTGCATCAGTTCTATCATTAGATTCCCTAGGTATGACAGAGATGTTGAAAGCATCAAAGATTTCAATTTGGTCCCAGACTAGATTGTGGTAGTGGTGCAATATTTCATTCTTAGTTTGGTATAAGTTCCTTACTTGATAAACCACTGGTTCAACATCCCCTTTGGCATGAAGGAGTTTGATGCCTTTGTCTCGAGCAGCCCTCAATCCAAGCAATAGAGATTCATATTTAGCCATGTTATTAGTGTTGCTAAGTTGTAACTTGTAAAATGAAGGAAAAATATCTCCTTGAGGAGATATCAACACAATCCTAGCTCTTGAACCAGTAGAGGAGTAGTTACCATCAAATTCTAGAATCCATACCTCATCAGACACTATTGTTTCTTTAAAATCTTCTTCATTTGGAGGGGAAGATTCTTCCACATTTCCATTGTGCTTCACCAATTTTTTTGCTATTCTAGCTAAACTAATTTTTGGGTTGACACTTTCAAGAGCTTCATCAGATGCTTCATGAACTTTATCTATAGATAGAAAGTAGTTACCCATGCCTGAAGACTCAAATAGAATTTGAGCTTTAGGGGCTGATGTCTGAGTGACAATATATTTTGATTTCTTTTCAAGAAGCAGCCTCTGCATGATGTCTTTGATAGGGATCCTTACTTCAGATAGGTCCATGCTCAATTCTCCACCAACATCCGTACAAAAATTTCACCCTAGCAGAATACCATAGGATGCTGGGACATCGGCCACTAGGACAGTCATTTTGATTCTCTTTTTTGGAAAGGCTGTAAATGCAAACTAGGCATCTTTGATTTGCCCCAATAGTGGTACTTGTTTGTTCTCCATGAAGAAACAACTCTTGAATGTCTTGGTTAGTGTGAGATCAAGAGATTCTACCACTTTGGTAGGCATGATGTTGTCAGATGTGCCTGAGTCAATGATGTAATTGCTTGGTTTGTGACCATTCATCAACAAGAAAACATAAAAAGGTTCTATTTTCCTAGGGGCAGCAGGAGGAGTAATGACAAGATTGTTTGGAATGGGAATGTTCTTTGGGGAATCATGAGTTACTTTCTTAGCCTCTTATCTTGTAGGGATGGCCTTATTCTTTACACACTCAACTAACCTATCCAGCTGCTCAGGATTAGATTGTAAATATTCAAACTCAGTCATTTGTATTTTGGTCTTCTTGACATGATCAATTATGTCAAATGACTGAATTGGACTAGGAACAGAGGAAGGTAATTCAACCTTCTTATTTATAGAGGGGAGAGGACTGATTTGCAAAATTGAAGTTAAAGGTGAAGGTGAACTTGATGTACTTACCTTTTTGGTGATCACTGGGTCTTTTGGTTGGAAAGGCAAGGTGGTTCCCCATTTAACAATTGAAATTATAGGTTGAGAATGCTCTTCCATTTTTCTTTTATCAGCTTGTTGAGCTGACTATTTTTGTGACCTGGTAAACACTACGTATGATCCATCAAATGTTTCTCCTTTACTTCTGGGTTCCTCTTGGTAGTTTAGAAAACTAATGTTGGAGTCACTAGCTGATTCTTCTTGGCCTTATATAAGGAGATCAGTGTCATTTTTTTGACTCAATTCAGGCTAAAAAGAGAAATCTAATTTTGCTTCAAGATATCCCACTGCTGAATTGACTAGGGGTGTTTCAATGGCAAGTTTCCCTAGTGGGGGAGGAAGATGATTTAGTTACCCTTGATTCCTAATAGCATTGCCTTAGTATGACTGATTTGGAAATATCCTCCTCAGCATATCTCTGTATGAAGGAGCATAAGACATTCCTTGTGCCATTTGCTTTTTGAGAGCAAGTAACTCATTTGACAACTTCTGCACCATTGGATCAATGGTGCTTGTAGATGGATATTCAGAAGATGAAGAAAATTTACCTCTATTTGGATCTCTTCTTATCTTCCCTACCAAGATGAGATCATCTTCTACCTTAGTGGCCAAATCTTGAGCTGTAGCAAGGTCTATTTGACCAGCACGTCTCAACAGGAAACTTACTTTAGGTAGCTGAGAATTAATGAAGAAATATTTGAGATTCTCAGCTGTAAGTTGAGTAATTATAGGGATCTTATTCCTCAGCTTATCAAATTTGGGTATGAAATCCCTCATTAGTTCATGAGGTTCCTTCTTCATTTGTGTGAGTTAGGCCAGAAGGGCATGTGCATCTTTTGCAAGTTTAAATTTGGCTCCAAACATGGCTTTGAGGGTGTTCCAGTCAATTACTGACTGAGCTTGCAAGTGGTAGAACTAATCTGTAGTAGCACCTTATAATGTCTCTACAAATAGTCTGACTGCCATGTCCTCAAATTCCATGCCTATTACACCACAGGTTATGCTAAAAGCTACAATATGTTCAACAGGATGAACTTTCTCATCACCATAGAACTTGGAGAAATTCTTCCTTGAACTGTGTGGGAGTTCATGTAGGGGTGGAGTTAGATTAAGTGGGCTGAAAGAGTTACCCCAAGGACCTTTAATTGCCATTATATGACTATGGAAAGGTGGAATAAAAAATCTCAAAGAGGTAATTATTGACAAAGCTTTATTAACAACAGAAATGGACGCTTCACTTGGTAATGGAGAGTTGACTTTAGTAGGATGAAAGCTTTTAGTTCATTGGAGGTGAGATGGTGAAGGAAATATATCAAAATTACTTTGCTATACCAACTCAAATATAGGGTCAATAATACCTTTAGCCCTTTGGCTTCACATATACTATGGATCTACCAAATTGTAAAACAAAAATGGGAAAGAATTGACCTTGCTTTAGCTTGAATCTTGAGGCTTCAAACAGTGCATTCGATTTAGTTAGTGTGGAGGTGGAGGGAGATGGTAAGGCTATAATGATAATGGGTAAGACACAGAATAGAGTCACCAAAGTCTAAAATGGATAAGGGTAGGGACTACTTCAATATAAAACTTGAGGCTTTAGAATGCATGTAAGTCCCCAGCGGAGTTGCCAAAAATTGTTGGGTGAATATTTTGTCAATCAGCATATTGATGAGAAAAATAGGTCTAATCAACCATAGCAGGAAGATTGGTCAGCTAAATGTGTAGGTTTACCACATCAAAAGGGGACTAATCTCTCCTCTCATCAAGGGGAGGTTCCCTATAAGTATACTATATATATATATATGCTAATCTACTATAAATAAGCTGAAAATAATACTCAAGGGTAGGATAACACCATCCATCTCTCTTTTTTCAGAGATGATGTTTACAAATAAAAGGAGTAATCCTAATGAAATGACAAAAGGCACTCCTCTTTTTTCAAAAGTGTTGTTTGGTAGACAAAAGGAACCTTTCTAGTAGTGACAAGTAACTGTAACAAGGCGTAATAGCACAACATGATGAAATGTAGTACAAAGTCTCCACCTCAACTGCCAAAGAGTGAAATATGAAGAATAATGAGGGCACAAAGTCATCCCAATATCCTTTACACAGGAACAGAAAACAAACACACACTGAAGACAACTATGACAGCACAAAGTCTGAAAGTAACTAGCTTCAAGACAACTTCCTTGTCACTTCCACTAGCTCTCCTTATTAAATTGCATAAACAAGAATACATTTAGAAAATAGACATAAGAATAATCTCCTAGAATGATACAAGCTATAACAACACAAATTCTAATAGTAACTCACTTTTTGATTCATACAAAGAAATATGATGAACAATCTGAGCTCAAAGTCTCAGTAAATGCCTTTCAATTTGGATAGAGTTTTTGCTTCTAGTAACTCAAAGAGATCTCATTAAAACAATAAGAGAGAGTCCAATATGTAGCCCTCTAAGAAAGACTTGGGAGTAGTAACACATCATGTTAAATTAAATTTTGTTAAGAAGATATGCTGGAATTGGGCGTATTTGCCTATTTGCTTTTCTCAATGTAGAGAAACGGGTCACATTATTGAATGTTTGTGTCCTCCAATGTCCACCTAGTGGTTTGCTTCTAGAAACATATATCATGCATGGATATTTATAGTCTTTTTTCATCATTCCTCCCTTTTTGGCTATTGAATCGGGTCCTTGGTTCCATCAAATCCTTGGTTCAATCACTTCTCTACTTATTGGTCACTTTCTGGTAGTCTTAACAATTGACACGTGGCACATTCCACTACAAAATAGATCAAGACACTTGGCAGTATCCACGGGACTCTGAGAGAAGCTTTGAAACTTATAAGAAAATCAAGATGTGGATACAGACACTTGTCATGCTCTGTGGAGTTATAACAAGACACGTATCATATTCTAGATGTCTTTTGAGAATCCTGCAGAGGATGACACTTGGCAGCTTCCGTCGAGCTACTAGAGACACTATGAAAACATTCGGGACTCTTTTAGATTTATGTGGATGATGACATGTGGTGACTTTTTCAAAATTTAGCCACTTACTTGAGACCCACTACAGTCCTTACTCAATAAAAGAAAGAAGCTATGGATGTTGACACTTGGTGGCTTTCGCTGAGTTTTGTAGATGACACGTGGTGCATTTTGTTGTCCCCCAAAAAAATGTCACTCTTTTTGGGACCTTGTATGAGCTATTTTGGTCTTGCAAGACCAAATTTGCCTCTTCCCTTTTCAAAATTTCTTCTAAGATTTCAAGTTCCTCACTTTTCAAGATTTTCCAAAAATCTACGAACTCAACATGCTTGAAATTAGCAGGTTCAACTGCTTCAATGGCTTCAATCGGTCGGTTCAAAGCAAAAGCAAAGGTTCAACATGGTTATTTCAAAGCAAAGGTTCAATGCAATTTAGAAACTATTTCAAATGGTCAAGACTTAGCTAAAACAAAGATATTGAACCGTTGAACCAAAGTTGGTTCAATCAGTCAGTTCAATCAAAATGGTTCAAAGGAGTGCCTTGAAAAGAATGAGTCAAGCAGAAGCCACCACACATCATCTGCCGAGCCCCATTTCAATTTGTTTCTAATCATAATAGAAGATGTCACCTATTCCTATCAAAGCTTGTTAGAAGCCTCCAAGTGTCTACATTCAAAGCTTCAAAGTTTCAACAGTTTCAAAATTTAATGTGCAGGTATTTCTTTTTTATGAAAGTTTTTGTCTAAGTCTCAAGAAGCCACATAATGTGCCACGTGTCCCTTGCAAAAGTTTGGCAAAAGCTAACAAGTGTCAATCTCCACAATTTCTCCCTCCTGCTTCTTGTTTTCATAAAGACTGTGGTGGACCCCTAGTGAGCTGCCATAGAAAAGCAGAACGCACCATGTGTCATCATCCGCCTGACTCTCTAAAGATAAGCAAAAGCCACCACCTATTCATTTATAACTCTATGGAGAGTAGCACATGTTTGTGTCCAAGTTTTGAATGAGTTTATAAGCTTCTCCTAAGCATTTTTCCAAAGATAAGTGGAGACCGCCATGTGTTATCATCCACATGAATCTAAAATAAGTCCTGAGTGTTTTTAGAGGTCACTAAAGCATAGCAGAGACTGCCATGTGTCATCTTCTGCCAGACTCATAAAAAATGTTTCTAAAGCCTCTAATAGTAGCGAAAGCTACCGTGTGTCCTCGTTTGTTTCTAAGTAGAAGCTATTGCATGTCCTCACCTGTTTCTAAGTGAATGCTGCCACGTGTCAATATTTCAATGGAAAGTGACCAAAGAATAGAGAGGCAATTTAAGTACCCGATTCAACAGCCAAAAAAGGAGGAACAATGAAGAAAATAACTAGAAATATCCATGCATGAGATATGTTTCAAATGACGATAGACCTAAGGATGCCAAATTGGTGGCAATGAAGTGTCTGTTGATTTTTGCAGACTTAAGTGCGAGAGCCCTAATCACTGTGAAGCAGAAGAAATAATATGAAAGATCTGGAGTGTCAACATAGTGTTAGATCCAATAGACCTCTTAAACCTAGAAATATGGATGCAAATTTCTCAAGCCTTTAAAAGACATGACTTGTTCGAGAATAAAGGAAAAGTGAACAACGGTGCAACCAAGAGAGCAAACTAAGAGGATCGTCTAGTTCTAGGGGATGACAGTGGAGTTAAAATATAGAACTAAAAGTGCATTCAAAGCATGGCATACACAGCATGAGATGTTCCATGGGATAAACATGCCAAACCTCTCTTGACCTCTATATATTGTAGTCTCTTTGATTGTTATAGGGGTTCTTTCCTGCCATAGAAGCAAAAACTCTGCCCAAATTGAAAGGCATTTACTGAGACTTTGAGCTCAAATTTTTAATCATTTTTCTTCATTTGAATAAGAAAGCAAGTGACCTTTTCAGACTTTGTGCTAGAAATAACCTATGTTATTTAGAGAATTATTCATCTGTTTGTTTCCTAGAAGTGTTCTTGTTTATTTGATCTAACAAGCGAAACTAGTAGAAGTGGTTATGAAGGTGTCCTGAAGACCAATTATGGGATGACTTTGTGCCCCCACAAGTACCTTCCATGTGTTTGTATTTTCTTTTTCCTATGTAAAGGACCTTGGGATGAATTTGTGCCCCCATTGTTCTTCATATCTCTCTCTCGAGAAGTTAAGGTGGAGACTTTGTGTTGCATCTTATATTGTTGGTTGCTTTGTACTTTGGTTACTGGTTACTTGTTCCTTGAAAGGACTCCTATTGTTTCCTACAAGAATACTTCTGAAAAAAGAGAAGTGCCTTCAATGTTTCCCAGGATTTCTCTTTTGTTTGTTAGCATCATCTCTGAAAAAAGAGAGATGGATGGTTTGTCTTACCCTTGTGTCTTATTTTCTGCTTATATATATTATATAGCTCCGTATACTTGATAGGGAACCTCCCCTTGATGAGAGGAGAGATTTATCCCCTTTTGATGTAGTAAACCTACACATCTAGCTGATCAATCTCCCTATTGCTATGGTGATAAGACCTATTTTGCTCACCAGTTAGCTGGTCAACAAAATATTTACCCAACAGTTTTTAGCGACTCTGCTAGGGAAAGAGCGCATAGTTTGAAGCCTCAATTTTCAAGCTGAAGCAGGACCAGTTCTTTCCTATTTTTGTTCTACAATCTGGCAACTTCATGCTATAACAAAAACCAAAAATCCCAAGGTGTTGTTGACCCTATTTTTGAGTTGGTGTAGCAAAGCAATTTTGAGTTGTTTCCTCCACAACCTCACCTCCAACGAATTAGGAGTCTTCCTCCTGCCAACACCAGGTCACCAACACAAGGCAGAGCTATTTTTTCTACTATTAGCATAACTTTGCCTATACATACACCACCCAAATTTGTTATTCTTGCTTTCAATAATCCACTTATGATAGTTCAAGGCCCTTGGGGTAACTCTTTTGGCCCACTCAATCTTACTCCACCCCTACATGAGCTTCCACACAGTTCTAGGAAGAATTTCCCCAAATTCTTTGGTGATGGAAAGGTCTACCCTGATGAACACATTGCAGCCTTTAGCATAGCCTATGGTGTGATAAGCATGGAATTTGAGGATGTGGTAGTTAGACTGTTCATGGAGACATTACAAGGTACTGCTGCAGATTGGTTCTACCATCTGCAGGCTAGATCAGTGACTGACTGGGACACACTCAAAGCCAAGTTTAAAGCCAGATTCAAATTTACAAAAGATGCACATGCCCTTTTAGCCCAGTTCACACAAATTAAGAAGGAACCTTATGAACCAATGAGGGATTTCATAGCCAAATTTGATAAGTTGAGGAATAAGATCCCTGCAATCACTCAGCTGACCCTCAAAAACCTAAAGTTCTTCTTCATCAACTCACAATTGCCTGAAGTGAGTTTTCTACTGAGATGTGCTAGCCAGATAGACCTTGTTGAAGCTTAGGAGTTGGCTACTAAGGTAGAAGATGACCTTATCTTGGCTAGGAAGATAAGGAGAGATCTAAATAGAGGTAAATATTCTTCATCTTCTGATTACTCATCTATAGCCACTACTAATCCCATGGTGCAAAAGGTGGCAAATGAATCACTGGCTCTCAGAAGACAAATGGCCTAAGGGACGTCATCCACTCCTACATATAGAGATATCCTAAGGAGGAGGTTCTAGAATCAAACATACCAAGGCAATGCTACTAGGGGTCAAGGGCAGTTGAATTATCTTCCTCCCCGACAGAGGAACCTTTCCATTGAAGCACCTCCAACCAACTCAGTGGTTGGATATCTTGAAGCTAACTTAGGTTTCTCATTCTAGCTTGAGTTGAACCTTGAAGATGATGCTAATCTCTTCACTAAGGAAGAATAAGAATTAGCTGGTGACTCCAACATTGGTTTCTTGAACTATCAGGATGAACCTAGAAGTGAAGGTAATGCAACGGAGGGATCATATGATGTGTTCACCTAGTTTAAGAATCAATCAGCTCAGGAAGATGATAAAGAAAAGATGGAGGAGTGACCTCAACCAACAATCTCAATTGCTAAGTGTGGAAGTACTCTACCCTTCTAGCCAAAAGATCTGGTGACTGTAAGAAAGGTAAGTACACCAAATACCCCTACACCTTCTACTTCAAATCCACCATCTAGTTCTCCCCTACCAAGAATCAAAAGGATGAGCTCCCATCCTCTATTCCTAGCTCGTTTTAGATGTTTGACATTATTGATCATATAAAGAAAGCCAAAGTTCAAATGTCTAAATTTGAATTCCTGCAATCTAACCCTAATCAGTTGGATAGATTGGTTCAATGTGTGAAGAACCAAAACATCCTAGCAAGATAAGAAGCTAAAAAAGCAACTCATGATCCCCCAAGGAACATGTCTATCCTAAACAATCTTGTCATTGCTCCTCCTACTGTTCCCAAGAAAATAGAGCCTTTCTATGTATCCCTGTTAATAAATAGATATCAGCTGAATAATTGTATCATTGATTCTAGAGCTTCGAACAATGTCATGCCTGCCAAAGTGGCTGAATCCCTTGACCTTACACTGACCAGGAAATTTGGTAGATGTTTTTCCATGGAAAATAAGCAAGTACCATTGCTGGGGCAAATTAAGGATGCCCAATTTACATTTGCAGTGTTCCCAGACAAAAGAACCAAGATGACTATCTTGGTGGCTGATGTCCCAGCATCTTATGGTATCCTTCTTGGCTAGAATTTCTGCAAAGATGTTGGTGGTGAATTAAACATGGACTTGTCTGAGGCAAAAATCCCAATCAAAGGCATCATGAAAAGATTGCTTCCTGAAAAGGAAACAAAATATGTGGTCACCCAATCATCAGCACATGAAGCTCAAATTTTGTATGAATCTTCAAGCATGGGTAACTACTTTCTATCCACTGAAGAAGTTCATGAAATGCATGTTGAAGCTCTCAAAGGTGACAACCTAAAGGTTAGTTCAGCTAGAACTATGGAAGAATCTCCACCTCCAAACAAGGAAGAATCCAAAGGAAAATTAGTGTCTAATGAGGTATGGATCCTTGAATTTGATGGCAGCTATTCCTCTACCAGTTCAGGAGCTGGGGTTATGTTGATATCTCATCAAGGAGATATTTTTCCTTCATCCTACAAGTTGTAATTTAGTAACACTAATAACACAGCTGAGTATGAGTCCCTATTGCTTGGATTAAAGGCTACTTAAGACAAAGGTATCAATCTTCTTCATGATAAAGGAGATGTTGAACTAGTGGTTTGTCAGATAAGAAACCTGTATCAGACCAAAAATGAGATATTGTGCCATTATCACAATCTAGTCTAGGACCAAATTGAAAAATTTTATGCTTTTAGGATCTCTGTAGTCCCTAAGGAATTCAATGATAGAGTTGACGCTTTGGCTATCTCAGGCACTCTTCTGGTTCCCCACTCAGACTTCAAAGGAGACAGGTACACTATCAAACTAGTCTCTCAACCAAGTGTACATGATAATGCCAGTCATTAGTAGGTGTTTAACAATGACAACCAAATCATTGCTTTCCTAGAGCAAAAGGACAGTTTTGAATGGTTGCATTTTGAAGGTAGTGAACCTTAAGAGCCCGAACTGACCCCTAAATCAAGTTCAAGCACACATGGAGAGTTCATGTAACTTAAAGGGAATAAGATTCCCAAAGGCCTAGTCTCCCTTGAGAAATTGTTTGATAAGCATGATAGATTCATCAAACAATAGCAAACAAAGGCAAGCTCCGCTCAGGGGTTTGATCAAGTAAATCTAGGTACCAAAGAAGATCCCAAGATGGTGAACATTGGGAAGTGTTGCACCCCTAAGGAAAGATTCAAGTTCACTTCTTTACTTAGATAGTACATGGATGTTTTAACATACTCTTATGATGACTTGAAGTCACTTAGGCCTGATGAAATATGACATGTCATCCCTCTAAAGGCTAACTCAGTGCCTTACAAGCAAAAACCTAAGTAGTACAATCCAAAGATGTCAAGTACTATTTTATATGAGATACAAAAGATGTTAAATGTTATGATCATTTTCCCAATCCATCATTCCACATGAATTGCAAACATAGTGCCTGTGAGGAAGAAGAATGGTGAAATTCCTCTTTGTGTGGATTTTAGGAATTTGAATCAGTCATCCTTGAAGGATAACTATCCTTTTCCAATCATGGATCAAGTGCTTCAAATAGTGACTGGTTCAAAGATGTTATCAATGCTAGACGATTTCTCAAGATACAATCAGGTTGAAGTTGGTGAAGCAGACTAGCATAAAACTATGTTCACCACACCTTGGGGCGCCTTCACCCATAAGAGAATGCCTTTTAGCTTGATAAATGCTAGCACCACCTTTCAGAGAGCAATGGAACTCACTTTCAAGGATGAGATGGGCAAGCTCATTGTAGTTTATTTTGATGACTTGACTATTTTCTCTAAGCATCACCCAGATCATGTGTGCCATTTACAACAAGTGCTAGAACATTGCCATCAAAATGGCATTTCTTTGAACCCCAAGAAGTCAATTTTTGGAGTAATAGAGAAAACTTCTCAGACACATTGTGTCCAAAGGAGGCATAAAAATTGACCCAGACAGAGTCAAGTCTATCCAAGAGCTTACCTTACCTACAAGTAAGACTGTTGTTCACTCTTTCTTTGGAAAGGTGAATTTTTTACGAAGGTTCATCCCCGAGTTTGTTGAGAAGACTAGACATATTGTAAACATGATGAAGGGAAAGCCCACCTTCGGCTAGACTAATGAAGGCAAATTAGCGTTTAAAGATATCAAGACTGCCATTGCTCATGCCCCAATTTTAGTTTGTCTAGAAATGTACAATTATGCTTTAGAACACACGCTTTTAGCAATTTTGGTTCAACAAAATAAAGAAGGTATGGATTCCCCCATTTCCTTCATGAGCTATCCTCTCAAATCTCATGAAATGAAGTACTTGAATATGGAAAAGCATGCTTATGCAGTGGTGAAGGTGGTAAAGCATTTTTGCTTCTACATCTTGAATTCACATACTACTGCCTTGGTTCCTGACACAACAGTCAAATCCATACTAACTCAATAGGAGTTTGGGATGAAAAGAGGCAATTGGGTTGCAAAGATTAAGGAGTTTGATTTGATCATCAAACCAACAAAGCTAGTTTAGGGAAAAGACTTATGCTAATTAATTTCTAACAACAAGCCAAAAGGAACAGAGCATCAAAAATTAGAAGAGGCAAAAGTGCCAACAGTCCTCTTTGTCTCTACCATTGATGAGTGGTATTCAGGTATTGCTCATTTCCTTACTTATGGTGAATGTCCTGCTCACCTATCTTATAAAGAGAAAAGGACTATCAAGTTGAAAACAATAAATTTCATCCTTTGGGACAATGGCCTATATAAGAGGGGCCTTAATGGAGTGTTCCTTCGCTACATGGACAAGAAGCAACAAAGCCAACTTTTGAGATCCTTCCACAATCGAGCCTATGGAGGACATTTTTATGCTCCTGTGACTGCCCATAAGATCCTTCAGGCTAGATATTATTGGCCTACTCTTTTTCAAGATGCGTACAAGTGGGTAAGGAAATGTGAACTATGTGAGCAATTTATTGGAAGACCCAAGTTAGTTAACCTACCTCTCAAGCCAATAGTCATAGAAGAACCATTTCAGCAATGGGGCCTCAATTTTATTGGTGTGGTAAACCCATCTTCAAGTGCTAGACATGATTATGTCCTCACAGCCATAGACTACTTCACCAAGTGGGTGGAAGCAATTCCAACCAAACATGCTACTTCAGAAGTAGTGTGCAATTTTCTGAAAGAGAACATCATTTCCATGTTTGGGGTCCCAACTAAGATTGTCATTGACAATGCAGCTTGTTTCACTTCGTAAGAGATCACTCAATTCTATTTCTACTATGGAATTACACTCTCCCACTCATTGGATTACTTTTCACAAGGGAATGAACAAGCTGAATCAAGTAATAAAAACCTGGTGACTATCATCAAGAAGTTGGTTGATGACAACCAAAGAACATGGCACAAAGCATTGATTGATGATTTGTGGGCTGAGAAAATTACACTCAAAAGGGAAATTGGTATGTCTCCTTTCTAACTTCTTTATGGTATTAATGCTGAGATACCAATCACCTTGGAATTACCAGGATTAAAATTGGTCAAGGCAATTGAAGATCAAACGTATGAAAGCACCCTTGATAAGAGAATTATGTGCCTGACTGAGATAGAAGAGCAAAGAACCATAGTGGTAGATGAAATTGCAGTCCATCAAAGCCTGGTGAAGAAACTCTCTGACCAGAAAGCAAAGAACTGAGATGTCCAGATTAGAGATCAAGTCCTACTGTGGGACAAGAGAAGAGAACCAAAGGGAATGCATGGAAAATTTGATTTCCTATGGAGATGCCCTTTTACTATCCATGAGCTCAAAGGTGAAAATAGCTTCCTATGAAATATCAAGATGGCACACCCTTTTCTCTGCCTCATAATGGGCAGCATCTAAAGCACTTCAACTCTTGAAGTATCAGATGAAATTGTCTGTACATATGTATATTTGTATAGTCTTTCCTACTTTGTATTGTTTGTTTTTGTGTTTTTGTCACTTTTTTTCTAGGTAGCATGACTCCATAGCCCAATGGCACACTTCAAGGCACTAGAGATTCTAGTTTCTACTCCCCTCAGTTGTTTCAAGTTTTCATTTGAAGGAAGTTCCCCAACAGGAGCCAGCTGTTGTCCCCCCAAAAAATGTCACTATTTTTGAGACAATGTATGAGCCATTTTGGTCTTGCAAGACCAAATTTACCTCTCTCCTTTTCAAAATTTCTTCTGATCTTTCAAGTTCCTCACTTTTCAAGATTTTCCAAAAATATATGGACTCAACATGCTTGAAATTAGCAGGTTCAACTGCTTCAATGGCTTCAATTGGTCGGTTCAAAGCAAAAGCAAAGGTTTAATACGGTTATTTCAAAGCAAAGGTTCAACATGGTTTATAAATTATTTCAAACGGTCAAGACTTAGTCGAAACAAAGACATTGAACCATTGAACTATTGAACCAAAGTTGGTTCAATCAATCGGTTCAATCAAAATGGTTCAAAGGAGTGCCCCAAAAAGAATGAGTCAAGCAAAAGCTGCCACATGTCATCTGTCGAGCCCCATTGCACTTTATTTCTAATCACAATGGAAGACACCACCTGTCCCTACCGAAGCTTGTCAGAAGCCTCCAAGTGTCTACATCTAAAGCTTCAAAGTTTCAACAATTTTGAAGTTCAACGCGTAGGTATTTATTTTTTATGTAGGTTTTTATCTAAGTCTCAAGAAGCCACAGAACGTGCTACATGTCCCTTGCAAAAGTTTAGTGGAAGCCTACAAGTGTCAATTTCTACAATTTCTCCCTCCTGCTTCTTATTTTCATAAATACTATGGTGGAACCCCAGTGAGCTACCATAGAAAAGTGGAATGTGCCATGTGCCGTCATCCGCCTGACTCTCCAAAGATAAGTGGAAGCTGCCACCTATTCATTAATAACTCTGTGGAGAGCAGCACATGTCTATGTCTAAATTTCAAATGAATTTATACACTTCTCCTAAGCATTTTTCTAAAGATAAGAAGAGACGTCCACATGTTATCATCTACGTGAATCTAAAATAAGTCTCGAGTGTTTTTAGAGGCTGCTAAAGTGCAACGGAGACCACCACGTGTCATCTTCCACTAGACTCATAAAAATGTTTATAAAGCCTCTAATAGTAGCGAAAGCTACTACGTGTCCTCACCTATTTCTAAGCAGAAGCTACCGTGTGTCCTTACCTATTTCTAAGAAGATTCTACCACATGTCAATCTTTTAGTGAAAAGTGACCAAGGAATAGAGAGGCAATTTAAGGACCCAATTCAACAGCTAGAAAAGGAGGAACAATGAAGAAAAGAACTAGAAATATCCATGCATGAGATATGTTTTAAATGATGGCAGACCCAAGGATGCCAAATTGGTGGCAATGAAGTGTCTATTGATTTTTGTAGACCTAAGTGCGAGAACCCTAATCACTGCAAAGTGGAGGAAATAATACAAAAGATTTGGAGTGTCAACACAGTGTTTAGATCTGATAGATCTCTTGAACCTAAAAATGTGGATGCAAATTTCTTGAGCCTTTAAAAGATATGACTTATTTGGGAATAAAGACAAAGTGAACAATGGTGCAATCGAGAGAAGAAACTAAGAGGATCATCTAGTTTCAGGGGATGACAGTCGAGTTAAAATATAGAACTGAAAGTGCATTCAAAGCATGGCATGCATAGAATGAGTTGTTCCATGGGATAAATGCGTCGAACCTCTCTTGACCTCTATATATTGTAATCTCTCTGATTGTTATAGGGGATATTTCTTGCCATAGAAGAAAAAACTCTGCCCAAATTGAAAGGCATTTGATAAGACTTTGAGCTCAGATTGTTAATCATTTTTCTTCATTTGAATAAGAAAGCAAGTGACCTTTTTAGACTTTGTGCTAGAAATAGCCTGTGTTATTTAGGGAATTGTTCGTATGTCTATTTCTTAGAAGTGTTCTTGTTTATTTGATCTAACGAGTAGAACTAGTAGAAGTGGTTAAGAAGGTGTCCTGAAGACCAACTGTGAGATGACTTTGTGCCCCCACAAGTACCTTCAGTGTGTTTGTATTTTATTTTTCCTATGTAAAGGACCTTGGGATGACTTTGTGCCCCCATTGTTATTTGTATCTCTCTCTCAAGTAGTTAAGGTGGAGACTTTGTGTTGCATCTTATATTGTTGATTACTTTGTACTTTGGTTACTGGTAACTTGTTCCTTGAAGGGACTCATGTTGTTTCTTGCAAGAATACATCTGAAAGAAGAGAAGTGCCTTTAGTGTTTCCCAAGATTTCTCCTCTATTTGTTAGCATCATCTCTAAAAAAAAGAGATGGATGGTTTTTCCTACCCTTTTGTCTTATTTTCTAATTATATATATTATATAGCTCTGTATACTTGATAGGGAACCTCCCCTTGATGAGAGGAGAGATTTATCCCCTTTTGATGTAGTAAACTTGCACATCTAGATGATCAATCTCCCTATTGTTTTGGTGATAGGACCTATTTTTCTCACCAGTTAGTTGGTCAACAAAATATTCACCCAACACGTTCTACTGCTAGAAACTGTGTCTCAACAGATGACATGTGGTAGCTTTCATTGCACTTTGTAAGGGACACATGGTAGTTTTTCATGCTTTTATTTCCTCGATAGGTTTTCTATTTTGGTGGACTTTTCCTTCAAAAAAAAAGTTTGAAGGAATTATTTCAGATAATTTGTCTAAAGGAAATCTTCCTTCACTTTGCTTGTGCTTTCTGTCAAGATTTCTTCCCAGGTGAATTTCTTCAGACAAAAAGTTTGAAGGATTTTGCCTTAACCATTTTGCCACGAGAACTTTTTTGAAGGAATTCCCTGTGTCTGCCTTTGCTTGCTGCCTTCCACAAGGGCACTTGGCTTGGTTCATTGTCCTCCACAAGGGTACTTTTTCCTTTGGTTTTGCCTTAGTCAATTTTTGGCCGATCTTCAACAGGTGACGTGTGGCAGCATCTGCTTAACTTATAGAGGCTTTGGATGCCTTTTGAGATTCCCACAGAAGATGACACTTGGCAGCATCTGCTAAGCTTGAAAAAAACTATAGAGATCAATGGGACTCATTCATATTCTCTCGGATGATGACACTTGGCACACTTTGCCTACTTTAGTAGCTCACTAGGGGCCCACCATAGTCTTTACTCAATAATCAAAAACAAAGGAAGAAACTATGGATATTGACACTTAGTGGCTTCTGTTGAGCTTCATCAGGGACACATAGTGATTTTTGCTATTTTTAGAAACAAGGTATAATGGGGCTCAGTAGACGACACTTGGTAGTGTTCACTGAATCTTGAGAGAAGCTTTAGGAGAAATTTGAATTTGACGTCTGCAGGGACGTCACTAGTTGCTTGGCACTTCTTTACTATAGAGTCCATATTTTTGAGCCTATGGAGTCCATAGAAACATATCTGTCAAGTCCCTTATCAAAAAAAATTGAAAAATAGAGAATTTTAATGCTCAAAAAAACTTTTTTGAGAAGGGAAGAGATAATTTTAGCCCTGTAGGACCAAAATAGCTCATATGTTGTTCTAAAAATGAGTGACATTTTTGGGGAACAACACAACCTATATCATCTCCATCCCTTAGGGGTAACTCCTCATGATCCAACTCTTCCTTGTGTGACTATGGTTATGGTAAATAGAACTCTACATCCTCCCTCTTGTATTGCACATAAGCCTAAGGGATACCCTACATAATTCCAAACTGACACTTCACTTGCTCAAAGGGGATGCATTCTATCTCACCATCTCATCTCTCATAGGCCCATCTCTAACTCTATAAAGTTAAGGTGTGGTACCTATACCCAACCCATACAATCCAAGTTTGATATGGCATCTAGACTATGTCACTAAGAACTAAGCCCTCCATGGCTCCTCTAAACTAATCAATATCCCTAAAACCACCACCAACACATGTCATATCCCCATCTATTCTCCCTTAGTAAAATCTGACTATATAATCCATCAACTAGTAACCCTCTATCAAAAGGCCCAAGGGTCTCAATACTTGTATATGCTCATAGGCCTAGTAGTGAAGTAAAAATCCCACACTATTTCCATAGTGCTTGTGCACTCTAAACCCCCATAACTCTCTATATATCTAAACCAGTAAAACCTATGCCCATCTAAAAATTGTACTACCCAAAACTAGCTCCACCAGCACCCTCAACATCACACCAAGAAATATCCCTCCCATAAAATATGGTAATAGATAAAAAGTAACCTCTAGTTGAAACATGGTTAGTAAATGTCTATCCCCAGGAGCCCTTTAGTATAGAGGCCTAATGCTGAAACCTTTAGAGTGAAATTGTGCTTCATCTTGATCATCTCCATATAGCATCTTCATGCACTCATCAATCTCCTCCCTTTTATGTGGTAGATTGGATCTCCACTAATGGGTAGACATGTAATCTAATGGACATCCTATAACAAGATGCTCATCTCCCCTGTAGGTAACCAGAAGGTATTAGTTTTCAGATCTCATCTCTTGATGAGGGTGATTATCATCATGGGATCCCTGAGAAGGCATTGGTAATGCTGCATCCCTCTAAAACCCACTACCTCTATAAGATGCTAGTCTTTTGTAGACATAGCATCACTCACCTCTATGAAAATCTCAAGAACTATATACTATATTTAGATCTGATCTCATGCTTGAGGTATATCATGAATCAGGTAAGTAACCTATCTCAACTATTACCCACATATGTAATAACTATTACCCACTTGCTTCCATACCAAATTGATTTCATCTATCATCCTGATCTTTAAACACTTATTATGTCTATAAACCCCTATTAACTATTCTTGTAGAACCTCCACCCTTTCTATCCTACATATACTTACATTTACCTTAAATTATTACACTCCCCAACCCATTCCAAATCCTCTTCACAACTTATTTCAACCCAACTCTCCCTAACCCATCTTAATTCTACCCACCCCAACCTATCTCCCTCTTAACTAATCCCACTTCATAACTCTTCCATCCCACCTCAAAACTCTTCCAACCCAACTCACAACTCCTATCCCACACCTATCAACTATCGACAAATCTCCCAAATCATCGATAATCCCTTTGGGGCCATTTACCTCCAAGGTCAATCATCATCAGTTAGGTCAACTACTAATGCTCATTATTAGGTGACCATCAGTGGTAAGCCTCTACCCCTTAACCTCCTCCTAAAAACCTAACTCCTTCTCTACCACCCAAAACCTACTCTCTACACCCTTACACATTCCTACCTACCTCTATACAAATCAAATACCCCCCCCCCCCCCCCCCAAACATATAATCTTCAACACTATAACAAAAATAACAAAACCCTAGTGATATATCTAAAAACCCATAATTACCTAATTTCATAATACCTAGTTATATTTTTACCATTTAATTCATACATTATAATTTATTTCCAATTTAAGACAACCTACCTCATTTTGTGATCGGTGGCACCACCTCAATCTGCACCTAGCCACTTATTTATGAGCATCTCTAGCATCCGTCTCGACCCCACTATCACTCTCACATACCACACTCCCCTCAAAAACTCACCACATTTCCACCCACTCATAAGAAACATTCATACAAATACTCATAATAGACAAAGTACAAAGTTATTAACATCACAAATGAGGACAAAATAGGCCCAGTTGACCTTTTTACCATCGATTTAAGGTTTCTACCTAATTTTTGATGATTTAACCTAACTATATATGATTATATAACCCTTGATGGTTCACCTTAACCATTGATGGTTACCTAACTATCACTAGTTATGTCTAACCATCAATGGTTAGGGTGTTGTTCTTTTGCCCCTCAAAACATACACATTTTCTACTTCACATGAAACTATTAATGCATCCAAATGAGCTCATCCAATTATTTTCACCCTTGCACCTATCTAGAGATTCCCTTTTCCCCACCAACCAAGAAATACATTAGGACTAAGGTCCATATTTGATTCATTATCCATGGGACTATGTATGCAACATCCTCTTTCCTAGTGCATTAGGAGTCAGGTCGGTCACTCCCTACCTAACCAACCAACCCACCCCTTTGCCTATGATCACCTAAATGTTGGTACCTTTTTTTGACCCAACCTATTCACACACTATGTGATGACCTTGCTTTGATCTTGATTATTGCCTTGATTAGTTTTTTCCATGTTAAACTTTTGCATTACGTACCACCTTATGTGTGACCCAACCCATTCATGTTTTTCTCGAGAGCACTTCCTACCCTGGATACCTAAGTAAATAATAACCTTTTTTAGGTAATGAGATATGTGTAACTTGATTAGCTATAATTAAATTTAGGGATTGGTTACATTACCCCTTACCCTAGAAACTTAAACCCATCAACACTAGTAACTTTTATCTTTGCAAGAATTAGACTATCGTATTATGTCACATAATGTGTGCATATTTGCATTTCAAATGCCCACATGTTTTTTCCACTTAACTCATGACCCTTATTTTAACACTTGTCAAACCATGACCCAATTTTGGTTTTACCTCATCAACTCCTAGTTTGAGGGGGAATATCCACCTTTCATACTCAAGGCAACCAAACCTTGGCCATCAACACTCTATTTTTGTTTTATGACTTATGGACCTAAAGTTGTAAAATAAAAAGGGGCAAAATGTAGACACTCAAAAATGTCCCCTTGAATAGTTTCAATGTCACAACACCCTCAAATAATTCTTGACCTTAGCTATTCACCTAGCTATCCCAACCCCCTTTACACTTGTCAAATACACCTAGTCATTCTTTAATACTTTTTGGAAAACATCACCCTTTAAACCATTTCTAGCCATTTTAAACTTGGGGATCAACCATCAATGGTTGGCCTAATCATTGATGGTTGGCCTAACCATCAATGGTTAGCCCCCCAATCTTTCAAAAGAAAAACACATCTAGCTATAGGATGATCTTATATAGGTAAAATAGAAAATTTCCCATGCATACCTCATAGCTTTCCTTCCTCCAAATTGGCATATTTATCTTGACCCAACTTAGTAACTTTCTCTCTCCATAGTAATTTTTTGCTTTAAATATAGGGATCTTGGAGGAGATTAGGATCCAAAAATTTTCATCTAGGCTCTCTTATTTTCTTTGTGCAAGCATTTAACATTCTAAAACTCTGATTGCATGAATTTTAAAGGTTAAAGTACTGTTATGCTGCCCAATTTCATTTAGTTGGTCATTAGTTTCTACTTTGCATCATTTAGGTATTATTTCTCATTTTTAGAATTCTATTTTCCCACTATCTCTTTTTGACTCAACCTAGTCACTTGCACATCACCCGTCACCCCAATAGTCCACATTCTACCTTCTGCCCATCAACCACTTCATCCCTAGCTCCATTTCAATTCCTCATAGACCTCCTATAGGTAATTATTTCCACTTGGTGTAACTGTCACTAGTCACCACAACCATCATCGATTACCTAACCATCACCATTCATACCCAACCATCACTAATCACCTTGACTATTGATGGTCATTATCAAGTAAAATAATAGATTATTTTTTTCTCCTCTTTTCACCTAGTCAGACCCTATTGGACATAGTCATTGAGGTCTGAAGAATTATCATTGATGTCAAAGGTTAAATTGCATAGACCTATGGTATAAATCAAGGTTGTGAAGTGATTCTACTTATAAAATAAGTAAATCAATCATGAGAACCCAAATGGGTCTGGGTGAGTAAATTGGGTTTCTAGAACAACTTTACTTCATTCAATTTCATAAGTTAAGTAGTCTCAAGAACCCAAATGGGTCTAGAGGAGTTGATTGGGTTTCCATAATGACTTAACTTCTCTCATCTTTATAATTCAAGTAATGTGAATAACTTGAATGGGTCAAGGAAGAGCTAATCAAGGTTATGGAATGACTTTACTTCATTCATTTTTATAAGTTGAGAAAATTTGAGAACCCGAATAGGTCTAGGTGAGTTAATCAGGTTTATGGAATGACTTTACTTTTTTCATATTTATGAGTTGAGCTAAGTCAAGAACCCAAATGGGTCTAATGAAGTTAATCAAGGTTATGGAATGACTTAACTTATTTCAAACTTATAATTCAATCAATATGGAGTACCTGAAATGGTCTTGAAACAATTCTTTCATAAAAATGGTTATCTTTTTCAAAAAAATTATCTCAAACAAAATTTTTGAAGGGGTCATTACTAAAAGTCTGAAGGTAAAGTGGACCTAAATAAATTTTTTGAAGGGTAAGTAGACCATTCCAAAAATGCTAAAGGGATATTTTCCAAAAATTTGAAGGGTAAGTAGACCATTCCAAAAAGCCGAAGGGATCATTTCAAGAAATTCAAATGGAAAGTTGACCATTCAAAATGCTAAAGGGATCATTTCAATAAATCTGAAGGGCAAGTAGACTATTCAAGAATTTTGAAAGGATCATTTCAAAAAGTTTGAAGGGTATGAGGACCATTCAATACTTCTAAAAGGACTGTTGTAAAAAACCTGAAGGGTATGTGGACACTATAAAAGTTTCTAAAATATCATTGTGAAAAAATGTAATGGGTACATGCAAAAAAATTTAAAGGACATTTCATTGGGGAGTTTTTCCTAAAGCATTTTGTCAAGAAAATTGCCCTGAATAGTTTTGTCAAGAATTTTTTTCAAGACAAAAATCTTGAAATAATTATTCTAAAGGATATGATATAAAGGGTATGTGACATAAACAAAAGTCTTGAAGGACCATTACAATTCTCTGATGGGTAACTCAGAATAAGCTTTAAGGCAAGTTAAAAGTTGAGCAAGTCTGAAGAGATCAAAGGAGTGAAAGTATCTTAAAGAAGCTGAAGAACAAGAGCTCTCACCAAAGTTTAATGACCAAAGCCAAGATAAATATCATCCCTCTGTAGAGATCAAATGGCACATGGAAAGCATGATTAGAAAGATCCAATGAAGTGAGGTAGAGTCAGTAAAGTAAAGGTGATCGATGGTTAACAACATAATGGAAAGCTAAACATCAAGCATGATCAAGATAATCAAAAGGAGTGAAAGTGACCTAATGATATAGGAGATAACAAGATGTAGAAAGAAGCTCAATGGTTAATGAAAGAACTCATAATTGGTATGAAGAAAGAAATAAAAAGCCTACATTTAATATCTTTTAATGATCAGTAAAGGAATAGGTCAAAATGGTGATGAACTCGGGTCTACACAAAGATTAAGATCAATTCTCATTAAAAAAAGTGGTGTAGTTATGACCAAAATCTAGCAGTTACCAAAAATAGAAAAGAGATCTTAGCATTAAAGTGTGATGCATGAATTGAGACATAAGAATTTACATATGTCAAAGTCACATTGAATGAGAACAGATAGATGGAATCATTTAAGAGGAGCTTAAGTGTGAACATGATTCATAGATGAAACCCTAAGACTCATTTATCTTTATAAGAGACATCTAGAACCTTGTAAACGATTTTTTGTACTATCATCATAATTCGAAGAGTGAGTTAAAGACTATCAATTAGAGACATATGTAGATGGATTAAAATTCTATCGATTAGAGACACATGTAGACAGAGTAAAAGATAGAAGAAAAAAGGGGGAATGAAGTGTGTTTGAATAGAACATATCCAAACATTCATAGATAAATAAAATGGGCTGCCACTACTATTTTTGAAACTAAAAAGTGCCATCAGATAAAATTTGAAGGGTGTCAACTCAGGATGTATGCAAACATAGAGTGAAAGACAGTGGGATATAGAGTGAGGTAGAGAGGAAGAAAGAGCACACAGGGAATGAACAAAAAGTAAGGCAAAGAGAAAGAAAGGGCACATAGAGAATACGTAGAGATTGAGAAAAGAAGAAGAATAGGCATAATAAGGCAATAGTGAGTAGTTACAGACTAGACTTGTAATAAATAAATTAAACTAGATTCATTTGTGAATCTATCTTGTATAATGAAGTTATAGATCCATAGTTTTGATTGGTTGGTGCATCAGAAAAATTAAGTTGATGCTTAGTTAGGATATTGGAGTCTCCTTAGGGCTGGTGCCCTTAAATATTGTAACCAGTAAGGTTAAATTGAGTTGATGCTCAATTAGGGGATTTATGTCTCCTAAGGATAGGTGTCCTTGAATGTAACCAGTGTGGTTTTTCTAGTGAGGTGATTTAACTATGAGGCTAGATTAGAATAATAGATTCTATAAGCTATTATCATCATGGTTTTTCCCTTTTGGTTTTCCATGTATAAATTTGGTATACTATGATTTTGTGTGTGTGTGTGATCTCTACATTTATTCTTTGATATACATATGTTTTGTTATCTTCATTAAAAAGTTAAAGAACTAGTTTTTAGCTGATCTATTGATTCATGCCCCCTCTCAATAGATAGTTGTGTTCAAAAATTAGTATCAAAGCCTAGGGTTCCTTAAGAAGAAGCTTAATTAGCTTAGGTAGATATTGGTTAGTGAACACAATGGCTAATCATGAAGGATCCTCCTCAAACAAAACACCTCTCTTTGATGGATCTAACTATGCTTTCTAGAGCATATGAATGGAAACATATCTATCCTCATTAGGATTTGATGTATGGATGTCTTTAGTAAATGGATATATAACTCCTGCTATAGCTCCCACTGATTAGGGTTCCAAGAAGGCATATGAAAACAATGCTAAGGAAAATAATGCTATTCTTTGTGGACTATCAAACTTAGAGTTTGTCAAAGTTATGCATTGTTAAAGTGCAAAAGACATCTAGAAAAAGTTAAAGAGCATCTATGAAGGAGATGACAAGGTGAAGCAAGCCAAGATATAGACATACAAAGGATAGTTTGAGAGCCTCAAGATGAGTGAGGAAGAGAAGATTGTAGACTACCTCCTTAGGGTAGATGAGATTGTGAATGCTATCAAAGGACTTAGAACAAAAATAGATGAGTCAAATATTATCAAGAAGGTTTTGAGATCTCTACCATCAATATATAACTCCAAAATATTTACAATAGAAGAAGCAAAATATTTGGATAAGCTCATAGTAGATGAGCTACATGGAACATTCACTACCTATGAGATGAGAATGGGTGATGCAGACTTTTCCAAAAGAGAAGCTACATTTAGAGTTTCCAAATAGACAAAGGAAGAAGAAACATCTACATCAAGATCTGAGAGTATAGATGAGGAAGTTACAAACTTTGTTAGAAGATTGAAAAGAGGATCCAAAAAATACAAAGGTAAGTTACCTTTAAAATGTTTTAACTGTGGTAGAGTAGGACATTTTTCTACCAAATGTCACTATAAGAAAAAGAGTGATTCTATGCAAGAAGAGGATGGTACAAGATTGAAACCTCACCATTCCAAAAGAAATCACTTCTCCAAGAACAAGAAAGGTGTGTACACAGAGGAAGATAGTGACTCAATGGAATACAATGAGAGTTCAGATGATAACTATGACTATGCCTTTGTAGCAAAGGCAAATGAATATCTATTCATGGAAATAAAATTAACCTCAAAATATTTGAATTAAGATGATGAAGACTAGGATGAAGAAGAGGAAGGAGAAGTAGATCTGGAAGGAGAACTCATCTGTGCCCTAAATGAGTTTGATAGTCTAAGAAAGGAAAAATCAAATCAAAATAAGATTAGACAAAAGGAAATTGAAAATCTATCCAAGAGTCTTCAAGAGTCTGACCAGATGGTGGTGATCTTAAAGACTCAAATTGAAGAGCTCAAAATAATAGAAGATGTAGTTAAGATTGAAATACACCTCAAGAGTATTGAATGTATGAAGCTAGAGGTAGAAAGAGTTTCCCTAAGAAAGGATCTTGAGAAGGATAAAGAGGAAATTGATAGAGGTATGAAACCAAAAGGAAGTTAAGACATTATTGATGCATTGATCAACTCACAAAAGCCCTTAAAAGAAAGATCTAGTTTTGGCTATGAGAAAGGAAAGAATCTCATGACAAATGCATCTACAAAGTTGTATGACAACTTCAAAGTAAGAGGATCAAGATCCAAGAAGGAGACAACTTATAATGGATCAGATTTGAATACAAGTAATGCTAATAAGAAGGATAGAGGAGATAAGATGCTTGAGGTAAAGAAGAAACAAGAATCTGCTTATGTAATTTTGAAGAAGATGTAGAAGACAAATATAACTGATGCAACCAATTACACAAAGAGAAGAAGATCAATAAGGTAGCCTAATGCTATGACCAGTTATTCTTCATCTTTTTATGGTTATTGTTATATTTATAATTAGTTTGGTTATAAGGCTAGTAAATGTAGAGTTTTACCTATAAGGAGAAATAACTTTATAAGCAAAATTTTAGTTGCATCCTTATTAGATAAAAATGTAGTGTATTATTGGTGCAATTATTTTGGTCATATAGCTAAACATTATAGAGAAAGTTTTGGGAGATAAAAAGTGTAGAAAGGTATGCCTCTGAATGTGAAAAAAGGCTCATAAGCCTCTAAGAAGGAGAAAATGAGACCCAATAGGGCACACAAGGAGACCAAAAATGTGATCAAGGGTGAGTGCTTCAATTGCCATGATGAGGGACACATGGACATGTTATAAAAATAAAGGTCTACAAGTTAGAAAAAGCTTATCCAGGCTCTTAGAGCTCAAAAAGGAAGGTAGATTACTTCATGGAGACCAAAGGTAGTGAGCATGAAGCTTGATGAGTCTACGGATCACATCAATCTAGTTGATGTGGTGGAGAGTGTAATAGAGGCTGGAAAGGGTCAAGGGATATCAACATCTACCATTGTTGAGAAGGAGAAGAAAAATATCAAAGAGAAGCCCAAGAAATTTATTAAAGATAGGTCAAGGGTATGCACAAATTCAAGTGAACACCCAGTTGTAGTAGAGTAAGTAACGCGTGTAAAGTGTCAATATTCTAGGCCTAGTGATGAGATTTCTAGTTACAAGGAAGATTCATCATATGAATAGATGTATCATGGATCCATATTGTCTCCATAAGTTTAACTCCTAGAAGGAAAGGAGAAAAATTTGATGGATGAGCATGTCACTTCTCTCAAGCCTAAGAACAAGAAGAATAAGGAGGAGAAGGATTATGAGGAGTTATGTGTAACTCCTAGTCTCACACTATTCTAAAACATTGTGATATAATGCATCTCTATCTATGATTTTTAAGAGACCCCTTTTGGTAAAGAAGCAAGTGGTGCTCTTCAAAAGGTGCTAAAGGTAGGAATGAGTGCTCCCAATCGATGTTGGTGAGCCAAGATGAGTCAAGTGCTATGAATATGGTGTCTAATGGGATAGAATGTGTATGCTAACAATGTGTTCATGGACTCTAGATCCAAAGTTAGGATATGGAGACTTCTAAGTGGGAAGCAATTATGGCTACTCTAAGATCATAATATCAATTGATATAGAGATATAAAGATTGTTGATTGGTATTTTTAGACCAATGCTATATTGATGTGTAAATGATCCTATGCTAAGTAGTCTTGTATTGATTATTAGTAGGTGAGTAGAGAAAAGGGGAGATAAATTATTCTATCTGTTAGGATGAAGAAGGCTCAAGATAAAGGAGCCTTTTGTATTACCTCTAGTGGCATATTTGAAAATGTTCAAGTGGATACTGGTTGAGATTGGTTTATGCTACATAACAAAGAAAATCTTGAGTTCTAAAGATGACAAGCTTCATATACCATGGAGTTAGGGGGAGATAACTTAGATAATCTGAATGGTTTGGGGATCCATGCATGATATGAAAAGGAGCATAGGTGAAAAGCTTCAGTCATTATTGAAAGAAAAGATGATATTTGCTATAGATGTCGACTCAAGAAGGTTGAGATGATGACTTGATTAGACCAAGTTAGGTGCCTAGATAATATACTAAATACTCATGAATAAACAAATTGAAATCTTTGTAATTGGTCAGGTCTTAGGATTAAAAGACTATGTATGGAGACCTATAAATGCTCAAGTGATATAATGAGACAAAATCTGGTAGTAATAGCTCTTACATCATCTCACTAGATACTAGTGATAGGGCATGAGTCCAAAGGGAGAATTGAAGGAACATTATGAACTCTTGGATTAAGAGTAAAGTCAATTGGGAGAGACATTTGTAGTCTTTTTTATATTTGATGACAAAGGAGGTACCAAAGGTGTGTTGGCTCTAGATCATTATGCCTATCTATATAATGATATGTCAATTATTAATTGGTCTTTTAGACCAATGCTATATAAATGATCTACTATAGAATATTGAAGCCAAAGAAGCTAGATGTAAATGTGTCTACATAGAGTTTAGGCAAATATGCCATTGCCCAAGGGGAGTTTTATCTCAAATGTGTTCTAATCTGCTAGGTCTAAGGATTAGAATAGCCACAATGCTAGAAAAGGAGTAGATTATTAACACATTATGACATGATCTTTATAATTAATGTCAAGGGGGAGAAAGTAAAATGGTCATAAAAGAGTTAAGGCATTTTGATGATGAGTGATGAGTTTCCATCAATGACAAAAGGTCTAAAGAATTGTCATTGATGTCAAAGACAACATGTGCTATCATGCATTAATGTTAAAGGTTGAATTGCATAGACCTATGGTATAAATTAGGGTTGTGAAGTGCTTATACTTATAAAATAAGTAAATCAATCTCAAGAAATTGAATGGGTTTGGGTGAGTAAATCATGTTTCCAGAATAACTTTACTTTGTTCAATTTCATAAGCTAAGCAATCTCAAGAACCTGAATGGGTATAGTAAATTTGATCAGGTTTATAGAATGACTTAACTGGTCTCATCTTTATAAGTCAAGCAATGTGAAGAACCTAAATGGGTCAAGGAAGAGTTAATCGAGGTTATAGAATGACTTTACTTCATTCATTTTTATAAGTTGAGAACCTAACTAGATCTAGGTGAGTTAATTAGGTTTATGGAATGACTTTACTTCTTTCATGTTTATGAGTTGAGCAATGTCAAGAACCCAAATGGGTTTAATGAAGTTAATCAAGGTTATGGAATGACTTAACTTATTTCAAACTTATAAGTCAAGCAATATGGAGAACCCAAAATGGTTTTGAAATAATTCTTTTGAAAAAATGGTTAAGTCTTTTTCAAAAAAATTATCCCAAACAAATTTTTTGAAGGGGGTCATTGCAAAAAGTCTGAAGGGCAAGTGGACCTGAACAAAGTTTTTGAAGGGTAAGTGGACCATTCCAAAAATGCCAAAGGGATATTTTCAAGAAGTTTGAAGGCTAAGTGGACTATTTCAAAAAGTTGAAAGGATCATTTCAAGAAATTTGAAGGGCAAGTAGACCATTCAAAAAGCCAAAGGGATCATTTCAAGAAATCTGAAGGGCAATTAAACTGTTTAATAATTTTAAAAGGATTATTTCAAAAAGTTTGAAGGGTATGAGGACCATTCAAGATTTTTGAAGGGATTGTTACAAAAAACCCAAAGGGTATGTGGACACTAGCAAAGTTTATAAAAGATCCTTGTGAAAAAATTTGAAGGGTACATGCCAAAAGTTTTCAAGGAGATTTCTTTGGGGAAGTTTCCCCGAAGCATTTTGTCAGGAAAATTTTCTTGAAGCATTTGGTCAAGAAATTTTTTTGAGATAAAAAGCTCAAAATAATTGTTCTAAAGGATATGCTATGAAGGGTATGTGCCACAAACAAAATTTCTAAAGGACCATTACAAGTCTTCAAAGGGTAACTTGGAAGAAGCTTTAAATCAAGTTAAAATTTGAGAAAATCTGAAGAGATCAAATGAGTGAAAGCATCTCAAATAAGCTGAAGAACATGAGATGAGATCAACATGCTAAAGTTTAATGAACAAAGCCAAGATAAAGATCATGCCTCTTCAAAGATCAAATGGCATTCAACAAGCATGATTAGAAAGATCCAATGAAGTGAGGTATAGTTATTAAAGCAAAGGTGATCAATTTTTAATGGCATAATGGAAAGCTAAAGATTGAGCATGTTTGAGATAATCAAAAGGAGTGAAAGAAACCCAATGATATAGGAGATAAAGAGATGCAAAAAGACTCTTGATGGTTAATGAAAGATATCATAATTAGCATGAAGAAATAAATAAAAGGCCCACATTTAATATGTTCTAATAGTTAGTAAAGGAACATGTAAAACTAGTGATGAACTTGAGTCTACACAAAGATCAAGATCAATCCTCGATTAAAGAAGTGGCATAGTTATGACCAGAATCTAGTAATTGCCAAAAATAGAAAATAGATCTAAGCATTAAAGTGTGATGTATGAATAAAGACATGGGAATTCTCATATATCAAAGTCACATTGAATGAGAATAGATAGCTAGAATCAATTAAGAGGAGCTAAAGTGTGAACATGTTGTATAGATGAAACCTCAATACTCATTTGTCTTTATAGGAGACATCTAGAGCCTCATAAAATGTTGTTGCTGCTACCATCACAATCTAAAGAGTGAGTCAAAGGATGTCAATTAGAGACATATGCAGATGGAGTAAAAGGTTATCGATTAGAGACATACATAGACAGAGTAAAAGTAGAAGAAAAAATGGGGAATGAAGCATGTCTAAATAGAACATATCCAGACATTTTTAGATAAATAAAATGGGTTGCCATTGTTATTTTTAAAACTAAAAAATTCAATTAGATAAAATTTGAAGGGTGTCAACTCAAGATGTATGTAGACATAAAGTGATAGATAGTGGGATACAGAGTGAGGCAAAGAGGAAGAATGAGCAGAAAGTAAGGTAGAAAGAAAGAAAGGGCACATAGAGAATGTGTAGAGATTGAGTAGAGAAGAAGGATAAGCATAATATGCCAAGAATGAGTAGTTACAAACTAGACTTCTAACAAATAAATTGAACTAAATTCATTTATGAATCTATCTTGTAAACTGGACTTGTAGCTCCATAGTTCTGATTGGTTGTTGTTATTAGACAAGCTAAGTTGATGCTTAGTTAGGAGATTAGAGTCTCCTTAGGGTTGGTGCCCTTAAATATTGTAACTAGTAAGGTTAAACTAAGTTGGTGCTCAATTAGGGGATTAGTTTCTCCTAAGGATAGGTGTCTTTTAATGTAACCAATGTGGTGTTTCCAGTGAGATGATTTAACTGTGAAGCTAGATTACAACAATAGATTCTAGTAGCTATTCTCACTATGGTTTTTCCCTTTGGGTTTTCCACATAAATTTGGTGTATTATGCTTTTTTTTGTGTGTGTTCTCTCTAAATTTATTATTTGATATGAATATGTTTCTATATCTTCATTAAAAATTTAAAGAACTATTTTTTAGTTGTTCTATTGATTCATCCCCCCTCTCAATAGATAGTGGTGTTCAATAATTTTTTGTTTCTATTTCTGACCTACCTATAGACCCTACCAAGACCTTCCTGGACTTGACCTTGATATATTTATGCATGTTATTGACATGTAGTGCTACATATTCTATTGAGCATGTACATTATTTATTTTCTTGTATAAGAATTTATCTTCTTGTCCATTTATCATCCTTTATTTCTATTTTTAGAACATTTTTATCATTAGGGGAGTGGATTAACAACCATCCAAGGGATCTTTCACTTCTTGGATCTAGCATTGATAGGTAGTCCACCCTTCATACTCATATAGAAAACAAGTTGGTTTAGTGTGGTCTTATTGCATGTAGTCCTACCTTGCCAAAAAGGAGTTCTCACTTCATCTGGTCATCAACAAGTGCAATGTTTACTAGGTACACACCCCTCATCTTTTATTTCTCTCCTTTTTTTCCTAAAGGCAAAAAAATAGAGTAAGAAATAGTAGGAAACAACTTTAATTATATATCCATCTAAAACACAGCTTAATACACCTCTTACTAATCCAATTGACTCTAAAAAACCTCAACCAACAATTCCACCTACACCTGAAATCACCTTTGATGCTAAAACCATAGATGTATGATAGATACATTCTAAATATGATCACCATGGTAATAAAATCATTGATATTGAATTATACATGGTTATATATATATAACCTTACCCAATCTCCATAATGATAAAGCCATACTTGTGTTACTCCATGTTAGAGACCCTCAACTTCCATGATAACATCATAAACTTGGAAAATTCAAATGAAAAGCTCCTCATTTTAATAACTTCATTGCTACCATAGAACCTAAAAAAAATACTATTTATTCTCTTCATAATGATACATATCATTTCAAATATGGAAATTCTATGCTCATTGAATAAGCAACAAGAATAGAATATGGTACACCATCATATCCTCAACCCATCATTGTCTCTAAATAAATCACACCAACATAGCATGAAAAATTTATCCTATTATTCAATAAGTATTATGAAACCTTTTCTTGTTCATATGAATATATGCTAGGTATTGACCCTTACATAACATCATCACTGACCTAGATGCAAAACCCATTTGACAAAAATAACATAAATTTCCACCTTATGTCATAAAGAAATGATCAAACTTTTGGATGCCAAATTTAGTAAACCTGTTGACTATTATGAATGGGTATCAAACATTGTTCTCATTCATAAAAAAGTCACCATGATCATTCATATATGCATCAATTTATGTAATCTTAACCTCATGTGTCCAAAATATAATTTCCCATTACCTTCAATAGATGCCATCACAGATTCCACTACTAGATATGAAATGTTGTCACTTATGGATACTTTTTCAGGTTATAATAAAATTCACATATCCCCAAAGACCAACATAAAACAACATTTACTATGGATTTGGGCACCTATTTCTACATCAAAATGAATTTCAGCCTTAAAAATGCCAAAGTCACTTATCAATGTTAGATGACTCACATTTTCCATGATCTTATACACAAAATTATGAAAACCTATGTTGACAACCTCATTGAAAAAAAAGAGTCTTACAACAAACCTCACTGATTTATCTATCATTTTTTTATTGATTAATCAAATACAAAGTTAGACTTAACCCATAAAAGGTGTCTTTAGCATCACATCTGGTAAACTTTTAGGGTTCCTAGTCTCTCTTCATGACTTGATATCAATCCTACCAAAATAAATGTTATAGTCAATATGCCCATTCCTATTGCCATTCTAAACATTCACACTTATCTTATAAATCTTGGGTAAATCTAATGGTTCATGTTAGAAATGGATTACCATATCTACTTTGTTAATTACCTTCTCAAAAAGGGTAATGCTATATAATAGACAGATTCATGATAAATTTAATATGATAACATGAAATAATCTTTGTTCCATCTTCCCACCCTTCAACCACCTTCTAATGACTATCTTTTAATTTTATACACCTATTCTACTCCCATATCAGTTGGGGCAATGATTTCCCAATAAGATGATACTAGAAGAGAATACACTATTTACTATATTGATCAAGGCCTCATTGACTATGAAAAATGTTATACTAAAGTAGAATGTGATTGCCCTGCTATTTACTTCACAAATGAAAATATCTATCACTATATGCTTTATAAAACCACTAATTCATTATATACTCTGATCCAATTCATTATTTATTCTCCAAAGTATTTATACCTAGAGATAAAATCGACAAATAGTTTCTCTTCTTGATGGAATTTGACCTTAGAATCATCACACAAAAATATATCAAAGGGCAAGTCATCACTGACCAACTTCTAGTGGCCACTATACCCACTACAAATCACCTTAAATATAATATCTTAGATGACAACATTATTTATATTGAAGGTCTTAACTAGGACATCTCCTTCAAATATTATTTCCATATTTTCACTACTGATTTAGAGGTAAATAATCAATAAGATACCAATATCATTCTTGATACCACTAAATCCAAAGTAATGATTGAATAGCTTCTTGAAGTTATCATTGATTTACACAAAGACACATAGACCCTCTACTTTGATGGCGCTAAATGCCTCTAAGGAGATATGTCAGGTTGTATTCTAACAAACCCACATAGTAAGATCATCCTTCTAGTATTTAGGTTAACCTTTGATGTTACTAATAACATGTTCAAATATGAAGCTCTCATCTTAGGTATGAAAGCTTCACTTGACTAAAATATCCCATATCTACATGTTTTGGGTGACTCACACCTTATTTACCACTAGGTTAGTGGTGATTATTAGTGTAAAAGTGAAAATTAATTACTTATCATCAAATGGTAGCTATAATTGCCAAACATTTTGCTCCTTTTACCATAGATCCAATTCTAAGAGATCAAAATTCCATAGTTAATTCTCTTACTTCTTCTGCATCTCTATTTCAACCTCACCAAGTACTTAATGATTCATAATTTCTTATCAAAATAAGAAAATCACCATCTTCCATTTAACCAAATGATTCGCTCATTTATCATATTGAGGCTATCACTATTCGACAAAGCACATGGTATAAAAACATCATACAATTCCTTGAACATCAAACCTATCCTCCAAATATGGATTCTTGTGAAAGGACCATAATATGTAAACAATCCTTTAAATTTCTTCCAATACAACACCCTTTATTTTTATAATGCACAAGTTACCCTACTCTATTATGTGATGCAAGAAGAGGTTCTTCCTCTCCTTAAATAAACACATGGGGGAATTTGTGGTGTTCACTATAGCATACAAGCTATAGCATGTAAATGCTTATGTATGAGATAATTTTGGCCTAATTTAGAGAAATACGCTATCAATTTTGTGACAAAGTGTAATCTTTTCTAACTTCATGATGACTTAATCCATTAACTACCAGCTGAGCTCCAAACTATGGAGTCTCCTTGGTCATTTTCCATGTGGGGATTAGATCTCATTGGTAAATTACCTTATTCACAAGATGGTCATGTTTTTATCATTACTTATACTGAATATTTTATTAAATGGGTAGAATATATGCCTCTTATTAATTTCATGGGAACCATTATTTATAAATTTATCCTTAACCAAATCATTTGTCACTTTAGAGTTCCCCATAATATCAATTTTGATAATAGTAAAAATTTCAAAAAGAAGGATGTGAAATAATTATGTGCTAAATTTAAAATTTCCTAAAAATTTTCCATGCCTTACCATCCATAATGCAATGGCCAAGTAGAGGCCATTAACAAAATTCTCAACAAAATCCTACAAAATACCATCCAAGAAACTCACACTGATTGGAATTTTCAATTATATCCTACACTTTGGGCCTACTATACTAGTATACATACTTCCACTAGGGAAACACCATTTTCACTAGTATATGGTTTTGAATATGTTTTACAATTAGAATTTGAACTCCCATATTTATATATATGTCTTCATGGTATCATTCTCAATGAAGAGTTATGTAAAGCTTTCCTTCATACACTAGATTTTTGGAAACACAATGAATGAGAGGGGGGTGAATCGATCTCTTAAAATTTTCTTTCACATGGACTTTATCATTCCTTGAACCATCAAAGCAATACAAAGGTATAGTAATTTATAAAGAGTCATTCACATAATCATAAAAAATACACATATGAGTGAGAAACATTCAAGGGGAGAAAACCAATTCATCCCTAAAACTTGACTATAGTCTTATGAGTCAATATGTCATAATTTTATGAAGCACCAACCCCAACTAGCCAAGCACTAACCCAGGTAGGCTTTAACAAACACCAAATTACAAGGAGGCACCAACCCCCTAGATGAATCAATGCTAACTCATATAGCTTATTTATTTTATCACCTTTAGAATACCCTATTTCTCAACCAATTAATGATGACCACCTCTTCATCTCTTCACACTCTTATCCCCCTCAAATTGCTTTCTAGGCTTCTTTGCTCATCTAGGTCTCTTTAAGATAGATTAGGTCATATGAACTTTATCTTCATATATATTACCCATGTTAGGTATTCATGATAGTATTTATACACCCTTATAATGGTTTAAAATACCTCCTTCAGCTCTTCAAATTGATATATTCTTCAATTTCACTCACTCATAATCTTACTAGATAATTAGGCCTATTAGTGCTTGTTCTTATACTAGGCTCTTGCTCATACACCTCTTGGTCAACCATAAAAAATTTTCAACTTAAATTTTTAAAAAATAGGCCTTTGGACATGCCAAAAACAATAATAAATTTTTACATTAGGTTTTCCATAGCTCAAATGGACCAAATCCTTCTTTAGGCCTTAAGGAGACCTAATTCAATTAGACCTTTATTAGTACATGTTACCCTTTGATATTCATTAGAAATTTAAAAATTAATACATAGAAGGAACACTTAATATTAAACTCAAATATACCCATAATAATTTCATCTTATGTCCGTGACACTTTTTACCTCCATTCACCACTTGAAGCATGCCATTAGTATTGTTGACATTAGGCCTGCACACACACATAAAGGTCTGTCTTGAATAATTGAAGATAACATAATATTTGGTCACAAAAATATGAAAATAAAAAATGTAAACATAACATATAATAATTCAAAAAATTAATAAAGATAATTATACTTTATTACGTAGGGTAAAAGAACTCAAAAACACTCCTGCAACTTGCTCACTTAAAATTGCCAATTTTCCTCAAAGACCAGTCATGGTGATAATGACCTTAAAATTTTTTATGACCAATTTTAGAGAGTTGAGATGCATGTAAATTAACTTATTATATATTAGATAATTTTTAGATATAAATATAATATAGTTAAATGACAATATTGGTCTTACAGACCAATCTTATAACCTTGTACTTCACTATCTCATCTAAACCAAATAGGTTAACTTATGAGCAATTTTTTCACTAAAATCACTAACATCTAAATTTTTTACAAAACATTATCATGTATTAAAATTCCTAAAAAATATATCCATGAATTTGGTTTCATCCTTATTTCATGATAGCATAACCCTAGTCATCTTCTCATTATTGCCTCGTTTCTCACTATTGCCATCATTAGGCCTGTTAGTGGCTGGTCAAATTGAGTGATTAGTTTAGAACACTTGAGAGATATATCCTATTAAAAAACCACCATGGACATAAAATACAATTATCAACCTTCTCCATCCAATGATTTTCATACTTTGACTTGGTCAACTCTGATTTCTACAATAAATCTCTAAGAAATGTGTGATTTCTTATAGGTTTTGCTCAAATGCCTGACAACTCAATCATAATTAGAGGTGTTTTAGAGAGTTTAAAAAAATATAAAATATTTTTTCAATTCATTTGAGATCACTCTAGGCTATTTTGATCAACATATTCAACATTGGGTCCTTATTAGGGTTTTAGGAGGGTTTAAGCCTGTTTCCATTCTTAACGATCATTAATAAAGAATAGCCCCTTAATCTAAAAAATAATACCTATATTCACATATACCATGAATATATTATGTTCTCATGTAGAGGTTACACATGCCAATGAACACCTAAAAGTCCTTCTCGAATTTGCATGCCTTCATTCTGTGTACTTGAGAGACCTCCAAACCACTTTTTATGCATTTTTTGAAAACCATGGCCATAAAATTTGTGAAAATTATTTAAAAACATATAATAAATATTTACATGATCATATAGACACACTTTCCTTATAAATTGATCCTAATACCTCATTAGGCCACACTCTCTCTTTACTCTCTAGTTTTTGACCTATAAATCACATTAGGCTTTGAAACTAACCTTCATGCCTCTTTTCATGTGCCTTCCACCTTAATAACATACTCAGTAAACATATATTATGATTAAATATTTCCATAAATACTTCATATGCCTTGAAAATAAATCATGATGCCTCATTAGGCTAAGTAGGGTCTAGAAGTGGTCTAGTTGCATACTTGATCTATAGGTCCTATCCCTATAGGATCACCTTGAGACTCTTATTAGTTTTCTAATTATTCAAATACATGATAAATAAACCTAATAAAACATCTCATGCTTCTTTTCATTAATATCACCAAGCCATCATACTCATACCTTCTCACAAGGTCTCTTGATGTTATGACTAGTACCATGACTAGACTACTTAAGTACTTGAAACATGAAAACTGACCTTCAAACACTTATAAAATGTATTTAAAATTTAATTTAATGATCATGCAATTCCAAATAACCACTCATACTCTTGTTCTTACTTACTTTTCCAAAATTTACTATGCACACCTTCTAAAGAACCTTTGACATCAATGATAACATTAATGCCAAGTCTCAACAATAGGAATAATGCTAAAAAATTTCCCCCTTTGTCATTGATGGAAAAATACACTAAAAACTGATCATTTTTATCTCCACTTTCTGTTCTTTCTCCCCCTTTTACATAAATGAAAAAGGGATGTTTGTAATTCCTTAGATCACACTCCTTACAACCAAAATACTTAACACACAGGACTATGAGACATAATACAAACATGCTCCCCCTATCTCCATACATACCTTCTTGGAACAACTCACTTGATCTTATATCTAATGAGCATGATTAGATCCATTTAAGTACTTGGATTTTTAAATGATTGATATGGGTAGGAATAACACCCAATTTCTATCTTAGGTGTTCAAATGTTACCTTTGGAAGTGGTTTGGTCAAAATGTCTACAATCTAATCTTGTGTAGAAACATATTCAAGTCTGTCACTTTGTTCACTTACCTACTCTCTTAAAAAATGATACCTAATTGGAATGTTCTTGGTCCTTAAGTGAATTATAGGTTTCTTTGAGACACTTATAGTACTTGTATTATCATAATAGATAGGGTTAGGACCATCATACTCTACCTTGTAGTCTTTTAGGGTCTGTCTCATCCATAGGACCTAAGTGAAACATGAATTTTATATAATTTACTTATTCTCATAATTATATAAATATATTAATGGTTTCTTCTTGATTATCCATGAAACTAGGCACACACCTAAGAATAAAGCTCCTCCACTAGTACTCTTCCTATCATCTAGACTTCCTACCCAATCTACATTTATATAGGCTATCAAATTGAACTCCTTGATTCTTGGATACCATAACCACTACTCCATAATCCCCTTGAGATACATAAGTATAATTTTTAATGATTGTAGATGATTCTCCTTTAGATATTCTTGAAACCTTCCCATAAGATCTACTAATTTCATGATATCAGGTCTAGAGGTAGTGGTATATAACAAAATTATAATCATTGACCTATATGATGTCTGATTGACCTTTAAATACTCATATTATTTTCTCAAATTACAACATATGATCATGGATGTACTGAATGCCTTTTAATATTCCATCTTAAACTTATTCAACATCTCTCTTATGTAATTGGCTTGTGAGATGAATATACCTTTTTCAGATTGAGTGATTTTTAACCCAAGAAAGAATGATAGTTCTCCTATCATGGACATCTCAAAATCTTTCTTCATCATATATATAAAGGCCTTGGTCATGTTCTCATTATTTCCACCAAATATTTTGTCATCCACATAGACAACTACAATTCATTGATGGTCATCTTCTATCTTTATGTATAGATTACTACTTGTAACTCTTCTTTTGAATCCTTGATCCAATAGATACCTATCCAACCTAGCATACCAAACTTTAAGAGCTTTCTTTTGATTATAGAGAGACTTTTTCAATCTACAAACATAATACTTATCATTTTATAGTGATAAGCCCTCAGGTTGCTCAATGTACACTTCTTCTTCTAAATTATCATTTAAAAAGGTAGATTTGACATCCATCTGGTATACCTTAAACCCTTTGAAGCCTGCATATGTTAGAAATGATCTAATGGCCTCTAATATTTATAATGGTGCAAAGGCATATTCAAATTCTATCTATTCAAATTTTGCATAATCCTTACATACCAATCTATCCTTATTCCTAGTGACTTCTCAATCTTTATTCAACTTGTTTTTAAACACCCATTTTGTCCCAATGATATTTTTGTCTTTCGGCCTAGGGACTAGTTCCCAAGTCCCATTATTATCTATTTGGTCTAACTCCTCATTTAAATAACCTAACCAAAATTTTTCTTTGATTGATTCTATAATATTCTTAGGTTAAATATTGGATAATAGAGCAACATTATATTGATTTAAATTACTTACCAGTCTCCTCCTTATTTGCATACATGCATTTTTGTTTCCAATCATTTTGAGATTCAGGATGATCTCTTTAAATTTATCATGAGGGGCATTTTTAGTCATATCTTTCCTCAAATTATTTATATTCCTCATAAACCTCTATATTTTTCTCTTCATTCTTTAAGTCCAAATACTTTAAAGTATCCTTTGACTATGAGTGTGATTTCTTTATCTCATCAATCTTCACATTAGTGTTTTACACTATTTTTTATAACCTCTTGTTCTAACATCTATAGGTTGAGCTCATTGATGAGTATCATAAGAATATACCTTCATAAAATCTATAATCAAACTTTTCTAAGTCTTCATCATCTCTTTTTATGAAACATTTTCTCCCAAACACTCTAAAGTGTTCCACATTTACAGGTCTTCCCTTCCACAATTCATAAAGAGTCTTGTTTCCATTAATAATTATATATCCTCTATTCAAAATGTATACTTTAGTTCTTACTTCCTCTCTCCAATATCCATAAGATAATATAGACTCATTTAGCATGGTTATATACATCTCTTGAATTATCCTATTCTTTCTTTCCACTACCCTATTCTATTAAGGTGTCCTAACTGCTTAGAATTGTCTCCTTATTCCTTGAACCTCATATAAGTTATCAAACTCATTGAACCAAAACTCTACTCTTCTATGAAATCTTAGACACTTTATCTTCCCATTCTTCTCATTCTCAATAAGAGCCTTGAATGCCTTGAACTCATCAAGAGCGTCTAACTTTTCTCTAAAGAATTCTACCCAAGTTATTCTTATGTAGTCATCTATGAGTAACATGAAGTAGCTATCTCCTTAAATTATTTGAATTCTTGTAGGTCCACATATACAAGTGTGTATTAACTCCAAGGGTATAATAGTAGAGTAATCCTTGGAATTGAACCTTATTCTAGTCTATTTTCCATGTTGACATGCTTTGTAAATTGTGTTTTAAAGTTTGGTGATCTTAGGCATGTTCTTCACAGACTTTTTAGTGCTTATCTTGATTATATTGTCAATGTTTAGGTGACCTAACCTTCTGTGCCATAGACAACTTTCATCCATATTACTAATAAATCATATCTCCTTATTGATCTCATTCAAGACATATAGATTATTCTTAGTCCTCTTAAAATTGGAAATTATCCTTCTTGATTTAGCTCTCCTTATCTCACATCCTCTGTCATGAAAGATTAGTGTGTGTCCTTGATTGTATATTTGACTTACACTAAGTAGGTTATGTTCCAAGCCTTCTATAGACAACACATTTTTCATCTTGGTATTCCCATTATCTAAACTCAAGATACCTTTACCAAATATATTGATAGTTGTGTTATATCCAAACCTCATTATTCCTATAGCATTCTTCTTTAATGATATGAATTTATTTTTGCCTCATGTCATGTGGCTTGATAAGTGAATATCTATATACCATTTCATTCCTTCATCTTGAATGTGAAAGGTAGTCTGAGCTAGCATATAATCCACTTTAGTCTTATGTTATTCCTTAGTAAATATTCTATCTTGACTCTTGGTCTCAATGTGATAAGTCCTAACTTACTTTAGCTTCCATACCAATGTTTAACCCTTCTCATGCACTCTAGGAGATTCATATGTATTTTTTAATCTTGAGGGCCTTATAACTCCATTAGATTACAATATTTTAATGTGTTATATATTATGACAACTATAGCAAACAACATTTCTATACTTACTCCTTTTCCCATGGTTCCATGATAAATTATACTTCATTGTAATGAGCTTCCTGATTGGTATTTTCATGTTGGTGATCTTGGCTTGTTATGAATTCTCATGGTCTTTCTCAAACTTTCTCATCTTTTCTATGAGATGCTTATGATACACCTTTAAGGAATCTATCTTTGTCTTCAATTGGTCATACTAAACTTCCTTTGACCTAGACCATGTATTGACACCTTCTAATTGACTCCTAAGATACTTTATATCTTATTTTGATGATTTAAATCATAAAAGGCACTTATGAGGTCCGCTTAAAGGTATAATTCATCTTCTCCTTATTCGATGTCATATTATACTTCTTCATCAATTATGTTATCTTATTCTTTTTGATCACTAGGCATCATGTGCTTCTAAGGATCACCTTTAAGATGTTAGACTTGCTTCAAAGGACCAGTATCTGATACCAATTATTGGAAACATAATGACTAATAGGGGTGAATCAATGTTTTAAAACTTTATTTCACATGTAATTTATCATTCTTTGAACCATCAAAGAAATATAAAGATATAATAATACATACATAGTCATTCACATGAGCATAACACAAAAACACATATGACTGGGAAACCTTCAAAGGGAAGAAAACCCACTAATCCATGTAAATGGTATATAGTACTATAAGTCAAAAGACCATAATTTTTTGAAGCACCAAATCGACATGGAACACCAACCCTAACTAGCCAAGTACCAACCAAGCTAGGCTTTAGCAAGCACCAAATTGTAAGGAGGTACCAACCCCCTAGTTGATTCATAACCAACTCAATCTCTTGATTGCTTTGATCATGTTAAAAATAACCTATTTATAAACTAACTGATGATGAACACTTCTTTATCTCTTCACACTCTTATCCCCATCAAACTACTTTCTAGGCTTCTTCGCTCATCTAAGTCTCTTAAAGACAGATTGGGTCATATGATATTTATCTTCATCTATAGTACCCATATTAGGTCTTCCTGATAGTTTATCTAAAACCTTATTATGGTATAAAATACCTTATTTATCTCTTCAAAGTTTTATATCCTTCACTTTCACTCACTCATACTCTTATTAGACAATTAGGCCTATTAGTCCTTGTTCTTATACTAGGTTCTTGATCATACACATCTTGGTAGACCATACATACTTATCCACTTATATTTTAAACATAATAGCCTTTGTATATGCCAAAAAAATTAATCAATTAATACATTAGGTTGTCCATAGCTCAAATGGACCAAATCCTTCTTTAGGCCTTAAGGATACCTATTTCAATGAGGCCTTCATTAGTAAACATTACCCTTTGATCTTCTTAGAGCACTTTAAAAATTTAGACATGAAATAAAAATGAAAATTCATATTACACTAAAATACACCCATAATAAGTTCATATTAGTTACATGACACCTTTTAACTCCAATCACCACTTGAAGTGTGTCATTAGTAATGTTTACATTAGGCCTTCATAGACATAGATAGGTCTGTCTTGAACAACTAAAGATAAAAAATATTCGGACACACAAAAATGAAAATAAAACATATAAAAAAAACTTAAAATAATTCAAAAACTTCATAAAGGTCATTATACTTCATTACATAGGGAAAAATAACTCAAAAACACTTCTGCAACTTGCTCACTCAGAACATTAAGTTTTTCTCAAAAATCAGTCATGGTGACAATGACCTTCAACACTTGTATGACCACTTTCAAAGACTTATAATTCATGTATATGATATTATGAGATAATTATATAATTATTAGATATAAATATAATATATGCAAATGGCAATATTGGTCTTGTGGACCAATTTCATAACCTTATACTTCACTGTCTCATTTGAACCAGGCAGGCTAACTTGTGAGAAACTTTATCACTAAAATCAATGACCTCAAAAAATTATACCAAAAATGATCATGTATTAAAAGTACTGAAAAATATTTTCATTCACTTGGTTTCATCCCTATTTCATGATAACACATCCCTAATCATCTTCTCACTACTACCTGGGTTTCTCATTTTTTCCATCATTAGGCCTGTTAACAATTGGTCAACTTGTATGAATGATTTAGAACACATAAGGGATAGATAATATCAATAAACCACCATGGACATAGAATAAAATATCAAACTTATCCATATAATTATTTTCATACTTTGACTTGGTCAACTCTGACTGCTACAATAAATCTTCAAGAAATGTGTACTTTTTTTATAGGGTACGCTCATGCCCTTGATAACTCAATCACACCTATAGGTGATTAGGAGAGTTTAATATAATATAAAATAGTTTTTATAGTCATTCTATACAATTATATTCTATTTTTATTAACATCAGGTCCTTATTAGGGTTTTAGGAGGGTTTAAGTCTATTTCCATTTTTAACGATCATACATAAAGTAGAGACCCTTAATCCAAAAAATATTACCTAGAATTTTTAAATATGAAAATTACCCATCTAACATGAATATATTAGGTTCTCATGTATATGTTACACATTCTAATGAACACCTAAAAGTCCTTCTTAGGTTTGCATGCCTTGATTTTATGTACTTGAGAGACATGAAAACCACTTTTCATGCCTTTTATTGCAAACTATGACCTCAAAATTTGTGAAAATGATTGAAATAAAATATAATAATTATTTACATGATTTAATACACACAATTTCCTTGGAAATCTATCATTATACCTCATTGAGCCACACTCTCTTTCTTTGCTCTCTAGTCTTTGACCTGCAAAACACATTAGGCCTTGAAACTAACCTTCATGCCTATTTCCATGTGACATCCTCCTTAATCACATACTAAATAAACCTATATTATGATTAAATAGTTCCATAAATCCTTCATAGGACTTGAGAACAGATCATGGTGCCTCATTAGGCCAAATAGGGTCTTGAAGTGGTCTAGTTACATACTTGATATGTAGGTCCTACCCATGTAGGCTCACTTTGAGACTCCTATGAATGATCCAATGATTGAAATACATGATAAATAAACCTAATACAAACTCTCATTAACTTGTGCATTCATATCACCAAGAGATCATACTCATACCTTCTCACAAGGTCTCTTCATGTTATGATTAGTGCCATGACTAGACTACTTAAGTATTTGAAACATGACAACTGACCTTTAAACACTTATAAAAAGTATCTACACTTTACTTAAATGATCATGAAATTAAAAAAAACCTATCATAAACTTTTGTTTAATTAAATCACCAAAATTTACTATACACACATTTTAAAGAACCTTTGACATCAATGACAACATTAATGTCAAGCCTCAATAATAGGAACAATGCTCAACATCGATGTTATTGATGAACACCATATAGAAAATCTTGAACATAAATGTCAATAAAAGGCTTGCATCACCAAAAAGAATAATAAAAATTTCAAGTCACCACTTTTAATGTTGGTGGTCTAATCCTTAAATAAGATTATACCCATGATAAAGAAGGAAAATGTGCCCAAAAATAGTGGGGCACCTATTTAGTGAAAGAAATTTTTGGTCTTGGCACTTACTGTCTACAAACTAATGAAGGCCATGTTTTTAAAAACCTAGTAATGCACAATTTTTGAATAAATATTTTGATTAAATATTTATATTATTTTCATATTTATATATATTGTCCTACTAACACTTCTTGCAGGACTTCTCTAATGATCTCACCCTCTATAACAATCTAACTTATTTTTAACCCTTAGTTCCTTCCTTTGGTCTTTTTGTTTATTTAATTCATGACTTCTATTGTAATACCATATATATACCTAGGTTTACTCATGAATACTCTTTTCTTTCATACATCGATTTATCATATTTTTTCTCTTTTAGTCTCAAGTTTGTTATTTTCCAATGCATTTTACATCCACTTGTGTTTTTCTTTTGTGAGTTGCAGTGTAAGACCATGGATAGGACTAGGATATACTCACAAGTACCTTTTTTACATTTTTTCACCCACTTGTGTTTCTATTTTATGAGTTACTGTGTAAAACTATGGACAAGACTAGGCTCTCCTCATAAAATCTACATATTATTTTAAACATTGTTACTAAACCAAGTGTTCTTTTTTTAGATTGTTCAGAAATGATTATAAGTTTGTCATATCATTTTCTCAACCTCAATTTTTTTTTCTTTTGTGTTTAAAAATTTCATAACAAACTATGTTAACATGTTTCCCTACACCTACATACATTCTTATGATAAGGACTCATACTTACCTAGTCATTGTATCCCATTTACATTATCGCATTTTTTAATGATTTGAAGTAATTCAAATTGTTTTATGTTCATTTTCCCTTGATTTCCATTAATTTAATTCCACTTTGTTTAAAATAATTTCAAATTCAAGATATCACTTTTATTTCACATGAATAAACAACACTGTTAGACACCATACTCTTTAAGTCCTCTTTATTAGCTACCAAGTCCCATGTTTGGTTTTTTAGATCCGTATAGAGGAGGAATAGAAAAAGTGATCGAAAGTAAACAACCAAATAATTTAAAACAAAAGGAAATGATCAAAAAATAATATAAAAATAAAAAATTCAACATCACACCAAAATACATGATTTATAAGACATCTCCGATCTCATATCAAAGCTCAAACTCCACAGTTGGCCTCATCATAGACTCAAGATCCATTAGGGTACAATAGGCCAGGAGATTGAGATAGGATAATTAAAAATCATCTATAGTGATACTTTTTCACACAAATACCCAATCTTTATAGTAGACTGATGGCTCTGTAAGGTTCCTGAGGAATGGGGAACATGTTGTGCAAAGGTAGGTCTATTTCACTTTTCATGCATATAGCCTTCATAGGATGATATTCACCATCATTTAATAACCCAAGATTTTTGTGATTAGGAGAAGTTCTTCAGATTCCTTAACATTGAAATTCCTCTTGTTTTGAAAAACCTAACTTTAGTGTCTTGACTTCAATAAAGAGTCTCTCTACCTTGAATTTTCCTTCATCTCCCCCAACATCTATTTCATTTCCCCATTGATAGGAAAGTTGATTCTAAATATGTTTATCCACTTATATATTCCCTCTTCTTCATATCTTACAACATGCTAAGACTATTTTATTTTGGTTTTATCTATCTTTAGAATAAAATAATATGCTTGAGTGATTATGGATTATTTTATTTACACCATTAATTTACAATTTTATAATTTCCTTTGTCTTATTTGAAAAAAATTAATTATCATTTATTTTTTTGCACAACTACATTTGTTTCTATATTTTTGTACTTTTTCTATTGTTGAGTGAGTTCAAATTGTTACTTCTCACTCATCAATGTTGTTATCCCTTTCATGTACTTGTTTCCATTGGTGATTGAGCAAGGATTATGATTTATCACTTATCAATGTTGTTTTACCATTTCATACCCATGTTTTTTCAAGTAAAGATTGTTACTACATTCATATTGATGTTAGATTTTCATTTTTCTTGTATCCTTAGTTTGATTTGGTTTGTTATGTTTATTACTTAAGGTATACTTTGAGTTTTTCAATCATTTAGTAGCCTTGGATTTTTAATTACCCAATTTACTCTAAATTTTGGCCTGGTAATTTGGTTCTAACTTAACATTTATGACACTAACTTACCAAACTTTAAAGTACATCATGCTTACACATTTTATTTATATTGAATTTATTGTGTTTATTTGTTTATTTTCTTTAAGTTTTGTTTCTTTAGGGTTTGTCCAAAGCAATATTTACAACCTTCACTATCAAAACTACTAACACAACAAACAACCATCTAGTGATATAGGTAAGTGAAGGTATACATACATTAATTATATATTTCAATTATTTATTTTTAGTTATTTAATCTTCTAAAATACTATAATTTACTTATCTCAATTTTATGTTGTGTTTTATTTTCCTGAAGCACCATCATGTGTTGTAAATGTGTGACACATGATGAGCTTTGAGTGGGGCATATGTATACACATAATATTTTTAAAATTTATCACTTACTGATGCTTTTTCTCTTAGAGGAACCCATCGAGTCTCAATCTCTCTAAGTTCATGCCTTATAGGGTGCACTAAAAAAGTGGTGGGTAGACATTCAATCTTTCATAAGATTGTTGTTCTATATACCATCGCTTAAAACCAACACAAACCTCTCACATACATTTACCTAAGATTTGACACCTCCCTTACATACTAATCCAAGCAATTCACTAAATTAAACAACCCTTACCTAAGCTAAAACCTCTTTTTGAGATTTACTAAACAAAGCTGGCCTATATTGACCCTATTCCTAAAATATAAGCACGTTATGTGACTAGGTCAGCCTCAGTCAACCTAGTTGAGGCCTACTATGTTATTTATTAAGTAACACATATAATTATATAAACAAATCCTTTTTACCATTTCATTAAGAGAGAGATAAAGTTAATCATTTATTTATGCATTTTCTTATCCACCATTCTAATTAAGGATCAATTATTTAGGGTTTCATACTACACTTAGAGAGAAGAATCTTGTATTGTGGGAGAATTATTTTTGATGCATAGGATAAGTCATGTAACCAAAGGAGAGATTGAGGCTTGATGGGTTCATATATAAGGTAAGTATTCCTAACTCTTGTTCTTCTCTATTAAAGTATATTGGTTTTCATTTGTTATTTTATGAATATGTTTCTATCTCCATGCATTAGGATTACATCTACATTGAATTGAGGATATTTATTCTTTACATGTTTATTACCCCCATTTTGTGCCACATGCTTTGGTGAGCACTATATTAGATTTACTTTATCATTTAATTTGATAAGAAAACATAGGACCTAGATAGGGTTATTGTGTGGTATTGCTTAACTAGAGGATTTGAAACCCTCTCAAGTGATATTGTGTGGTAAGGGACGCCTTAGTTAGGTCTAGTAAATCCATATTGTTCATGACCTTGATTATCTAAATGTACCAACAAGTAAAAGGGCTAGTGTGGTTTATCTTATTTGAGATAGGATTGATTTATAGATCAACTTCACTTTCCATTGTATACATAATAAAGTCATCAAAATCTCATGTACTTTTTGATAAAAAAGAGAAGGCTTCAAATAACAATGAGAAGAAACATAACAAAAAGGATCAAGAGAAGGATGCAAATCCTCCCACCTATAAATTAAATAATGAGACCTCTTCTTCAAGTGTTAATAATAATAAAAATAGGATCAAATGTGGGTTTTTATTGAAAAATCATGATGAAAACAAATGTTTGAAGAAGTAGAGGATGAATTGGCTAAGATGCTCGAGAAACATAATATCAGTGTCCCTGATTCTACCAATCAAAGTTCATCAACCCATGAATCCTCTAAGGTAATTTACCATGGTAAATAAAAGTTAAATAAAATTAAAAAAATAATGTTAAGGGGAAATCAAAGGGAAAATCCATAGTTAATATTATACCTATGAATCTTACATGGGTCATTAACTCTGGTGATTCACATAATGTGGCCTCTTCACAGATAGAGTTCAATTCCTTAGAACTATGTGACATGTCCTCTATACAAATGGGTGATGAAACTTTTAAAAAGGCTATAAATATATGGTTTGTTGAAGTGAGTGGTGGAACATTCAATAATTTTTTAATTTTTTAGTCACTTTCAACTAATCTCTTTTCAGTTTACTAGATCACTCAACTTGGTCTGGGAATATGAATTGAGTTCACTCAAGATTCAGTTTATGTTAGAGAGTTTCATAGTGATACCATATTGGAAATGGGAATGGTAGATCATTAGACTTGAATATATAAATTTTCACACTTTTCTCCTGACTCTCCTTCAGATTATTCTTCTTTGGACTCACCTGAACTTGATGACATTTCTAAGCCTGAGCACTCATCTGATATTGATGAATCTTTTTTCAACATATATGAACACAATAGTGATGGGTACATACCTCCACCATATCCTTGTCACCTTAAAAATATTGAGGAGTTATTTATTAATCAACCTATATTTGATCTCCTTCAAACATTAAGGGTGCATGTATACTGGTCTAGGACACATCAAATATGGGGTAATCTATTCCATAAATTTAGGGCATTTTATAGTCCTTCTTAGCTTCTATTCAAATTGCACCTTTATTACATAGAACAATTAGACCTCCTACCTTTCATGAGGATAATAGTTCCTTTTATAGGAATCACACCTTAGTTTATTATCCATCAAGCACTTAGTGGACACATTCACACTTCCAAGGTGATCCATTCTTCATTACTTTTAATTTTAATCCACAATCACTTTCAAGATCTTCATTTTAGGATACAATAATGTTAAATTTAATTATAGAATCTAGTGTGGATTTTTATCCCTCTTATATTATTTATTCTCTTTTTAGAGAGAAGTTTTTTCTTATGAGTTTTCTCCTTTTCTCTATTTTATGGGATTTGCATTATGATTGGGTACCTCAACATGCCTTATTTTCAGGATCCAATTCTCTTACCCAATTAAGCTAAACTTCAGGTGGGTTTTAGTGTATCATTTTTCCTAATTTTGGTTTTACCTACATGGCTTTTAGTTAGCTTGATTATGGTTTTTAAGGTCATTAGATGAAATATACTTAATGTTTTTTTTAATTATGAGTTGAGTGGTTACTGTTGTCACTCTAAGTTGTACCCTTTGAGGAGGTGTTTTAGGTCTCCTCACTCAATTGACACAATGGCAACTCTTTAATTGTTTGTGTTGCCTATGAATAAAGAGAACCTATAGGGAGGGATGGATCCCTTGATGATACACCTATACTATCACTACACCTACTCAAATTTTAAGGAAAAGGGAAAGAGAAAGTTGAAAGCAAATATGAAAAGGGGTGATGCACCAGATTATAGGTCTCCTCCTCTTGTTTATGAGTTAATAAAAAAGCTAATATAAGGCTGAATATAATCACACAATTAAAAATGATATTTCTAAAATAAGTATTTCAATATGGAGATTATATTTGATACAATAGTTAAGAGGGACAATAAAGAGGTCTAGAAAGAGACACTAGTGAAGCTTTTGCGTAATTAACTTTGGAAAAAATATTTGACACACACCATATGATCTATAAGAGAATGAATTACTCAAAAATAGGTAATAATGAAGAGGAAAAATTTAAAGATATTGAACATAAATACTATCATTCATCAACATTTCACCATAAAACACTAAATTTGAGATGAAGAAGGTAAAAATAACTTCTATTCACTTCAAAAGCAATAAAAAGTATAAAATTTAGAAGGGATTCACCATTATAACATGGAGTATCTTATAAAATTTTATTTTTAGGAGCATATACATAATAATGGAGAAGAGAGAGGGAATAGATGTGTAAGAAGTTCATTGTGATTATCATTTATCATGAAACCAATTATAACTTAAATAGAAGTTGGAAATTGCCCTATGATTCTTCCTATACATGTATTGGATTTCATTGATGATAGTATCATGATAAGTGGTGTAGAAGTGTCTCTTATCCTCCTATGAATCACCCTTATTATTTTGAAACTACCCTTTCACGATTGAGGACTTATAAGCTTGGGTCTTGACATATGGCTCACTTATTATCCTTAGCATCTTTTTATGCCATTCATGGATATTTAAATGTATATTTCATCTTGGTGATAATGATACTCAAGGATTAAACCTCATTTTTTCATAATATATGTCCTTATAACCTTAAATTTTAATGTCTAAGCCTGTTTGATCTAAAGAAATGCAATGAAGACAAGTCTATGCCTTCATCCAAGGTCTAGCCTTTGTTTGAAGACTACTACAACGTGTCAACCTCATGGATGTATTTTATAAGACCATGCAATTTTTGTCCAAGTTTATATACCATATTCAAGTGATTATTTGTCTATTATTTCTTCATAGCTTACTAACAAGAGGTTTGGAGAGGGTTGTAGGTATTTATGCTATAGAAGCTCTATATAGAGTTGAGAATTATATAGGGACATTGTCCATGTTCCATGAATTCAACACTAATTTTTCATGTATATTATGTAATTTTAGTGTCTTTAATAATATGTTCAACTTGAGACAAGAATGAAAAGTTGATAGAGGCATCTATTTGTCTTTGAAGGTTCTTTACCTCAAGAAGTTAATGGACTGCTTATATATAAGCCTTTCAATTTCACTTGTAGACATTGAAAAAGAATTGTATATGAATTTAAAATTATTATAAGGATTATATTAGGTATATAAATTAGTTTCATGAAGTTTATTATTGTAATTAATGACCTTAAGAAGGTCTAAAACTTCATCCTTTCAATGCAAGAAAGGAAAAGTCTTCATCTTGGCTTGGTTTAGTGACCTTAAATCTATCAAATCATAACGAAAGTATATTTAATGGGTGGATTAAGTAAATTATACCTTTTACAAGGTATATAATTTCTCTTCAACTAGTTATGAATCTTTCACATAGTTAAAACTTGAAATTAAACCTAAAAAGTGTAGTTTTAGACCACTTCCTTGTGATTTTACTCCACACATGCCAATATAATTGATACAATAGGCATTCATGAGACTTAAATATTTTATTTATTTATTTTAAATATTTTTCAATTGAATTTTAAGTTAAATTTGATACATACATAGTCATCAATCTCTTTGAGGGCAATAAAGGCAGTTTTGAGGTCTCCAACTTCTTAATGATTTTTCATAAAGTTATACCCCTTAATTGATTGACAAATACCAAGAAATTGGAAAATAAAAACATTATTAACATCCATTAATGTAATTTTTAACCATTTAATTTATCATCTAACTTCTCACATGAGAAAGATGACCTTCTCAGGCTTGTAGGCCTATAAGTCCCTATTCGAGATGTGTGTCTTGAGGAAAAAGGCATTCAAACTATTTATTTTTGGTTTTAATTATCTTATTGAGATATTATTCATCCCATAAAATTTATTCATATAATTTTCTAGGAAATTTTACTCCTCAATAGTCTTAGATCTTATTTTAGTCATGGTTGGGATTTCTTGGTAGTATGCTTGTTTTAAACCTAATGGCTCTTTCTTGATGATTTATTCTCTATCCACCTATAAAATCATTCTTAAAACATTAAATATGGTCAATTAAACACATAATTAACATGTATACTTCAATTTAAACACAAAAATGTACTCTCTCTCTCTCTCTCTCTCTCTCTCTCTCTCTCTCTCTCTCTCTCTCTCTCTCTCTCTCTCTCTCTCTCTCTCTCTCTCTCTCTCTCTCTCTCTCTCTCTCTCTCTCTCTCTCTCTCTCTCTCTCTCTCTCTCTCTCTCTCTCTCTCTCTCTCTCTCTCTCTCCATATTTTGTTATGTAGACCAGTAGGTGTTTATTTCAAGCTTAAACCCCATTGCCACCCTACTCTTGGATTGGATCTTCTACCTATTATGACCTTGAATTATTTTGGGGATAATTTAGAGATTATTTAAATTAATTTTTAAATTGATAATCCATAAAATATTTTCCAATAACTTTTCATCCTAAACTTGTAGACTTGACATAGTCTACTTGGTATGCATGACTACATTGTTCTTTTGCCATTTTGACCATGTTGGTGTCTTGAAGGAGTTTGATGGGATTTGTTTAAATATAATTATCAGGATGAGCATACCAAAAATTCATTATGGATCTCACTTTTTTTTTTAGGTCTGTTACTTTTTCCCTCATACTTGAAAACTTGTTCAAGAACACTAGAGCAATGGCCTTCAGGGCCTGCCACTTGCTACTTCCTATCAAAAATGATCATGGAGTGTTTAAATTTTTTTTGGATTCTATATTATTGTCCCATACACTTCCCCATAATATTTTAACTCCATATATTATATGGATTAATTCCTAAAATATCAAATATACTTTTTCATAGGACTATCCTTCTCTCATTTGAGGCATGTATGCTTGAACTAGTCCTAGATAACCACTTTGGAGATGAATGCATTATTGGGAAAACATGGAATGGGATGTGAAGAGTTTTTTAATATGAATACCAACTTTTTAAACCTTATTCACAAACCCAAAACATCTCAACAATATCAATTTGATTGAAACTTGCATCTTCTCATTGTTTGTAGACATGTACCTTCACATTTCACTCATTCATGCATTGGATGATTGATTAGAAATGTTGTGGGATAAATCCTTGGATTATTTTAGGTTAAATTTTTTTTAACGCTTTATTTCAATCAAAATCAAGCTAGAAAAAACTTCACAACCCCAAACAACCTTGTCTACATGTCAAAACTAGCAGAACAATGAAATTTCTTGTTAGTACAAACATGATCACTGGGATTTTGTGTTAAGTTTGATATTTCAAAGAATGTTAGACCTAAATGATATGATTTTAAACCATTTCCATGTGTTCATAAATCTTGACATGCCATTATAATAAGAAAACTAATATATTGGGGTTTAGTAGGGTTTAAGAGGTTCATAGAGATCTGTTTCCTAATCCTAAAGCTATTACCTTAGATTTGAGGGTAATATGGGTGTTTTCCTTCCCTGATGATCATTTATCCTATTAAATATCCTCTTTCATCAAATAAATTCATCAAAATGACTCTTTTTCTCTTGCAAGTGACCCAATGGAGACCTCAAAGGGGTTTTTACCCTTTTTAGATTTGCAATTTCTATCTCTCATGGTTTTGAGCTTGAGTAGGATGGAGGAGATTGTAATAGGATTCTATCACCCTGTGCCATATTCTCTTAGATATTACATGCTCGGATTCTCTATGAAAACCTACATAGTCTCTTTTCCATTAAGAAACTTGTCCATTTGGGAGAAATGATTTATTTTATCTACATTCAATATCACAAATGGAGTTTTCATGACTTGTAAAATGATGTTGTAATGCACCAATAACCTTATTTATATCTTATTCTACCATTCACCATGTTATTCTATGATTATAGGCTAAAACAATGAACAAATAAGTTTCAAAAGTGAATGTACGTTAGAAAATGAGGCTTTGACATTTTTTGGCTAGGTGTACAAATAAAGGATATATAATATGATCTTCAACAAGTGTAAAATGACCAAAAAAGACCTCTTTGACCTTTATGCATGGTATTTTACTCTTCATACTTGATATCCTTTAATGAAATAACCTTTTCAACATTGCAACAATAATACAACAACACAAGTGAAACCTTAATCTCTCTAAAAATACCTTAATCTCCAAAGTGATTAAAATAACAATGTTGATAACTCATTATCTTTTCTTATATATCCATTTATTAAATGTGGAACACCTTATTATCCTGAGAGATCATCCATCAATGATTTTAACTTAAATCAAACATATATTAATTTTTACAAACTAACCTTAAACTTTGCTAAATTGCTTGCAAAAGACTTCATAAGAGATCATAACATAAGACTAATTAGACAAGACACATTTCATAGACCTTAACATCCTTATAAGACCTTATTTAGACCTTGAGACAACCTAACAAGACTAAATCATGATACTAAGACCTAACTCTCAAAAAGATCATTTACAAGGTTAAATGACTTAACTACATGTTTTGAATAGACCTTGGTCAGGGGTGTCTGATTACCTAACATTTTTGTTGACCTCATGGGATAATTTGACTACTAACATTTAGACTAGTATCCTTAAATATACCATTGGGCATGGATTCATTAAACAATGCTACTCTATTAGACCAAATTTTAACTTTAAAATGACACTAGATTTTTAAATAAACTAAAAAAATAAAAAACCCTCAAGACACACACATGTGCCAAGAGGCACTTGGGGAAAACAAACACCTACTCTACTAAACTAACATGTGCTAGAAGCACTTGGAGAAAACAAAGATTAATCTACTATGTACAAGGGGATACAATAACCTTAATATCAATGCTTAAGGTGTATCTCATTAACTGGGATATGTAACTCTTCTCCATTCAAATTTTATAGATGAAAATCATTGTGTTTCTTATAATGAGTGATGACATAGGGCCCACTCCATAGGATGTCAATTTTTTTATGTATTCCAAAATTGGCCCTATCTTCAACACATTTGAGTACAAGTTCACATTCTTGGAATGATCTTGGAATAACTCTCTTATAAAATTACCTCTTAGTTTGATCTTGGTGAGACTCCATAATATTCATTGTATGATCTCTTGTTTCTTCTAAATCCATCAACTTAGTTTGTTTGATCTCCATGGTAGCATTCTCAATCATCTCAAGTAAATGTGTAAGCTATAAAGTTGGTAATTCAAGGTATATTGGTAGCTTTGATTCCTTTCCATAAAAAATAATATAGGGGGATTTATCAATGGATCTCTTAGGATTGATCTTATCAGCCCATAAGGCTATCTATTCAATGTTGTGTGTCATGTTCTTTGATTTTCCTCCATAGTCCTCTTGATAAATTTGATTAGATTCTTAATTTTGGACTCTACTAGTCCATTTCATTGAGGATAGTAGTTGGAGGATACTTAGGTGGATTCCATGCTTCACATCCCACTTACATATCCTATTACCAAGGAAACCCATTACATTATCTATGATAAGTGTGGAAGGTACTCCAAATCTAGTTACTGTGTCTTCATAGAAGTCTAGTACATTGGTTTCATTAGCTTCTTTGAGAGGTACAACTCATGTTCATATAGTAAAATATTAATTTATAGTCAACACCCACTTATGACCAACACTTTAAGGAGTATTGATCATACCTATGAAATCCTAATCCCACTGCATGAATGGTTGGTCTGCCTAAATGGGATGGATAGGGAGTGCTACAAGGTTTTATTTTCCTATGAATAAGGAACAATTTTGACACTTTCTCAATCATGCATATGAGCCTTTAAACAATTTAGGCTGATAATAACTAGATCTCATCACTTTTTTTATTGCATTTCTTGGTGCAAATTGACCACTTGATGGTCTATCATGGAATTCTACCAATACTCTCTCAATCTGATTAACATCTACACACCTTAGGAGAACTACATTAAGGTCATTCATAAAGATTATTCCATTTAAAATAACATATGGGATGGATTACAATCTGAAATGTATAATTTTAGCTTTGTCTAGGAATAATGGACACTCACCTATTTGGATAAATTTGACCATGTCTTATGTCTAACTCATGGTTTATGAAGGTACAAAAATTTGAGTGTCATATGAGTCATAGGATAGCTTATTTTTATTATTTCAAGTCTGATTCTAAGTACTCCATATTCCATTACCTCTCACCAAATTGGAAACCTTGATATTCACATCATATTCCATTACCTTGGTGATCTAACCAGCTCTTTTCTCATTCAAATCCCTACTAAAAAATAGGTCTTTGATGCTTGGATGAGACACCATGACATGAAATTTTTTGTTAGAGGACATATGTCTAAATTTTTTAGGGTTTATTATGACATTAATAACTTTATTCTCTATAAAATTATATCTTACATCATTTGATTGTGTCAATATGGTTGAGATGACTTCATCATTTCCCAAAGCATACAAGGTGAAGTCCTTTGTAAAATTAGGATTTAAAAGTGTTAGAGCATGAGATATGGCTTGTTTGATGGCACCAAAACCATCCATTCCTTCTCTAGTCCAACTAAAAGCCTAATTATTATTCAATATAGATGTTAAAGGCTTGACAAGATTTTCAAATTTAGGTATGAAAATCTTATTGAAATTGATTTTTCCAAAGAAACATTACAATTCTTTCTTTTTCTTAGGCAATGACAAGGATAATATAACACTTACCTTTTTGGGATCTATAGACATACCTTTCTTGGAAATAATGTAGACCAAGATTTTGCCTTCATGGACTATAATACACACTTTTTAGGATTGATATAGACCCCAAACTACTTACACCCCTCAAATATCTACCTAACATGTGTCAAATCATCACTTGCATCCTTGGAGAAAACAATGATATCATCAATATAAATCAACACTATCTCATTTATCAAACCTTGAAATTCCATTTTCATGGATCTTTATAAATTAGCTCCAAAATTGGAAAATATATAAAGCATCTTCCTATATGCACATGTGCCCCATTTTATGGTAAAGGTTATCTTATATTGTTCTTCCTCTTGCACCAACATCAGATTATATCTTGAGTAGCCATCAAGGAGAGAGAAACATTTAGAACATGCTACCATATACAAGTTTTGTTTCATGGAAGGAAAAGGATAATGATCCTTAAATGAAACTTTGTTTAAGTCACTAAAATCCACACAATCTTATCTCTCCATTCTTATTCCTTATAGGGACTATATTGGCAACCCAAGATGAGTGTTTTATGGGGAAAATAATGCTCGACTCTATCAACTTAGTCAATTATTTCCTCATTAGGATATCTATTCTTGGGTTGAAAGGTATTTTCCTTTTCTTGATTGGTTTGGAATCTGTATCTATTTCTATAGTGTGTTGATTTAGGATAGGATCAAAACCCTTGAGATCACTCTACTCCTAAGTAAATATATCTACAAAATATTTGCATAACTCAATGAATGCATGTCTCTCTTCCTTGTCACATACCTTTATAATTGATATAATTTTGTATTTGAATATGGTGACCCTCTCATAATTATGTTGACTGGTATATATTCTTATCTTTTCTTACTTTATTTAATCATCATCAATAAAATTGCTTTTAAGTGTCACTAGGCCTCTAGGAAGTTTGTTTGACCTTAGTTGCATAATCTAATCATCATATTGTTATTGTAACTTGGATTGAATTATTGAATAAAAATTAGATTATTCTTATTTAAAGCATGCTATTTTTTTGTCACTATAAAGGATTTTATAATTAATGTCATTATCAGGGATTTAAAGCCTTACCATTGCCTTGATATGTAGTTGACATCTTGAACTCTTGACATCATTAGGGATATGAAACTAAGCTCCAACTATAGCCAACCTATCAACATGATTATTTTCCTCTCTTGGAATGGATTATATATTTAAATCATCAAAATATTCTATAAGGTCCCACACCCTATGTTTGTAGGACTTTAATAAGGAGTTTTATTACAATTTGACCTTTCACTTGATAAAAAACTATCTCACTATCACCAAAAACTTGTAAGCACTTCATTCCTCTCTTCCTAGCCAATTTAAGGCCATGTAAAATTTATTTATAATCAATTTAATTATAAGTAAAATTAAATTAAAATATGAAAGTGGTATAGTAGTTTTCTTTAGAGAGAGACACCAACATTACACCACCTACTGCACCAATCTTGCTTCTAGATCCATCAAAGAACATTTTCCATAAACCATCCATGGACTCATTAGGCTTGACCAAATTTGGAATGAAATAACATTCCTAATTTAATAAATACACTCCTAGTCCTTCTTATTCCATGAACTTATATGGATCATGCTCATGATGTTCAGCTCCCCACTCATCAAGAAATAGATCAGGTATGCCTTCAATGGAAATATTTGGTTCTTGATCAATATGGAGATCTCCCTCATCAAGAATAGTGCAATTAATTTTGGATGCATTAAGAACATAAGTTTATATATGACTCTTATAATTTGGTTTTTATTCTATGTTGACTTTGGTGCCTTACCTAGTCCTAAAAATCATATAAGACCAATATGATGACAAATATTCCCCAATATTAGTTATGAACTCCCTATATAGACATAGGGAAAAGTGGGGTGGTAGGTATATTAAATAAACATCTTGAGGAATTGAAAAAGTGGGGAAAGAATGTAAAGTTAAGTTCAAACCTTTGATGATACCTATAGTCTTGGTGGCTATCCCATCTAATGGTAAAACTCCGTTGGTGAATGGCTCATATTTTAAACCTAGCTTATCAGTGACTTGCTTAGGAATTATAGAGGTATTATCACCACTATAAACCATATAATTATAAACCAAAGACTCACACATAATGAAATAAATATATAAAGGAGGAGGATTATCACTTTTGACTTTTATTCCTCTTTTAGGTTGAGTTTCATTCATAAGGATTACTCTCTCTTTCATTATTGATCCAACTATAAGGTTAAAGTTAGATATCTCTTATTGAAGTATATCATTTTATCCAAGATTAGATAATGTCTCCCAAATGGACATATTCACATATACCTTCTTCATTTGATCAACAATATTGATAGAATAACTACCAACCTTTGGCTATCCTTTAGGAGCAATAACACTATCTTGAATTTATGAAGATTGAGGTAGAGAAGCACCTCTCACATTATAATTTTTATACATTTCTTAAAATTTATGGCATACATTAGGCATATTTTTCCATTGAGACACTTGATAAGGTAGGCTATGTCCTTGACTTATCTGTTGACTACCCTCTATTTCTCTTTTTTTAGATCTTATATTAGCTTATATACGACTATCAATGTTACTTATGCCTCCAAATTGATTCATTGCATAATAATATCCTTCTTGTCATTTTTTAAGTGTAGAATAAGGTTTAACTTTCCATTGATTATCTTTTCCTTTTGGTTTAATTTTAAATTATGAATCTTGAGAAGCTTGAACACCCTACACCATGGGAGTTTGATTGGATACACCATTTGAGTACATAATCTAACTTTATAGTCAATCATAAAGAAGGCACCATGACTGATCTTAGACTATATTATTTTTAGCTATAATAATAACACTTAAATAGATAACAAAATTTGGGTTATATTTATTTTAAGGCCTAGCATTGGTTATTTATCTTTGACCTTGGTAGTTACCTTGAAAAAAAGTTTTATTGGCCTGATTGAATTGGTTATGGGGTTTTCAAGGCCTATAGTTCTCATCTTGTTTCCTATTAATGTTTATGATTTCATTTCCAAAAATTTGTAAAAGAGTCTTGAATTCAATTAATTCATTAATATGGGTAGATATATCCTTTTCTTAATTGTTTAGTGAAGGAATAGTAGCCAATGTAGGAAATGTAAGAGGTGTAGAAGGAGTAGGGGGTGAAATTATGGAAACAAAGGTATAGGTTGCCTTGGATAAAATCATTATTAGACCTTATTTACACCTCATATGCATCAAATAATGTGTTCTCCACATTGATTGAATCCTTACTTCTATGCCACTATTTAACTACCTCAAGTAGTATAAGAATGCATAGTTTACAATGGGTTTGACTATGGTTGAGTTCCTACCCTAGTTGAAATCAACTATGAATTCTTGAGGAACTCTATTTATAATAGTTAATTTCTTCACCAAGGACAAGTTATCACTCTTGTCCTCAAAATTATTGCATAATTATTCTCCCAATTCATCCCACGTATCAATAGAATTAGGCCTCAAGCCTCTATACCAATGAAGAGACTTGACTTTGAATGAAGTGGCTAGAAATATGATTGATACATTATTTTGTATCACATGATGTACATAATAAATATTATAAATGTCTCTTATATGCTCAATAGGATTAGTGGAATCCTCTCTAGTGAAATGTGGGATGATTTTAAGGGAAACAACAAAGATATCATCATATTGATCTAGGTTGAGTGGGTTTACACCATTGAAAGGAGAAAAAACTTGACTTATAGGCACCACCATATTGAAATTTGGAAGCAAACAAAAACTTTTTATGGATATGTTAGAAACAAAATATATTTTTGGATAAGTATGTGTACTTGAAAATATTTTCTTCTTAGCTAAATAATAATGTAATTCTACAAACTCAAAAGGAGTACCCTTAGTAAAGGACCTTGTAGTTACCTTTAACATTAAAATTAGACACTAATATTATAACTATAATGATTTAAAACTCATTGGAGGATAAAAATGATGAATGTAGGTGATATAATATGTCAATATCAACACCAATTTTGAGTAGTCTTCTTAAATTTGGGTCTCACTAGGCATGCTAAAAATTGTTGTCACTTTGAGTTAGACCATTTGAGGAGGTATTTCAGGTTCCTCACTCAATTAACACAATGGGAAATATTTAAGGTTGTGGGTGTCCTATGACTAAAGAGAAACTATAGATAGGGTTGGATCCTTTGATGTTACACCTATATTATCACTACACCTACTCAAATTGAAAGGAAAAGGGAAAGAGAAAACTAAAAGCAAATGGAAAAAAGGGGTGATGCACCAAATTATAGGTATCTTCCTCTTGTATATTACTTGATAACAAATCTAAGAAAAAGATAAATCTAATCACACAACTCCAAACAATATTTATAGCATAATTATTTCAATATGGAGATTATAACTGTTACATCAGTTTAGAGGGACAAGCAAGATGTCTATAAAGAGACACTAGTGAAGTTTTTCCACACTTAACATTTTAAAAACTAATTGAAATACACCATATGATATTTAATACAATGAATTACTCATAAAGAGTCAATAATGAAGAGGAAAAATTCAAGGATATTGAATATCAACATTATCATTCATCAACAATTCCCCATAAAACACTAAATGTGAGATGAAGAAGGTATAAACATCTTATATTTACTTCAAAAGAAATAAAAAAGTATAAAATTTAGTAAGGATTTAACATATTAACATGGAATATCCTCTAAAATTTACTTTTTAGGAGTATATATAGAAAAATGGATAAGATAGAGGGAGTAGATGTGTAGGAAGTTCATTATGACTATCATCTATCATGAAACCAATTACAACTTCAATAGAAGGTGAAAATAGTCCTATGATTCTTCCTCTACATGTGTTGAATTTTATTTATTATGGTATCATGATAGGTGGTGTGGAAGTGTCTCTTGGCTTCTTATGACTCATCCTTATTCTCTTTAAACTACCCTTTCTTGATTGAGGAGTTACAAGCTTGAGTTTTGACACATGGCTCACATACACTCATCATCTTTATACACCATTTATGACTTTTCAATGCATTTTTCATCTTGGTGAGAATTAAAATCATGTCTTAAACCTTTCCATATTGTAATATCTTTCGTTAAATCCCATACTTTGAATGTCTAAGCTTGTTTGATCTAAAAGAATGCAATAAAGACAAGTTTATCCCTTTCATCCAAGGTCTAGTCTTTATTTGAAGACTGCCATGAAAACTTATCAACCTCATACATGTCAATTAAAAGATAATATAATATATATCCAAGATTATATACCATATTAAAGTGATTATCTATTTATTAGGTCTTCATGGCTTACTAACAAGAAGTTTCGAGATGACTATAGGTATTCATGTTATAGAAGCTCTATATACACTTGAGAGTTATATAAGGACCTTTTCCATGTTCCATGACTTCAAAAATAATGTTAAAAGTATATTAGGTCCTTTTAGTATCTTCAAGATCATGTTCAACTTGAGACAAGCTTGGAATTTTGATACGGTCATGTATTTGTCTTTGAAGGTTTTTAACATCAAGAAGCTAGTAGATTGCTTGTGTATAATCCTTTTAATTCTACCTAAACCATTATAAAAGGATTGTATATGACTTTAAGAGTCATAAAAGGATGAAATTAGGTGTATAAAATGGTTTCATGAAGTTTATTTTTGAAATTGATGACCTTAAGAAGGTCTATAACTTCATCCTTTCAATGCAAACAAGGAAAAGTCTTCATCTTGTCTTGGTTTAATGACTTGAAATCTATAAAATTATCATTAAAATATATCTAATGGGTGGTTAAAGTTAATTATACCTTTGAAAATGTGTATAAGGTTTATTCAACTAGTAGAGATGCTTCCACACATCTAAAACATGATATTAGGCCCAAAAAGTATAGTTTTAGACCAATTATTTATGCTTTTACTCCACACATGCCAATATTGTTACTCCAAAAGGTACTCATGAGAAATATATATGTTATTCAATTATTTTAAATATTTTTTAAGTTCATTTTAAATCAATTTGGAGACATCTATAGTCATAGAGCTCTTTGAGGGCAATAAAAGTAGTTTTGAGGTCTCCAACTTCTTAACGATTATTCATAAAGCTCTATCCCTTAATTGATTGAAAAATACCAATAAATTGGAGTATAAAAAAATTATTAACATCACCTAATGTAATTTTTCCGCATTAAATTTCTCATCTAACTTCTCACATGAGAAAGATGACCTTGGGATTGTAGGCTTGTAGGTCCTTATTCGAGATGAGTGTCCTGAGCAAAATGGTCTTAAAACTACTTATTTTTGGTTGTAAATGTCTTATTGAGATATTATTAATCCCATAAACATTATTAATTTAAGTATCTAGGATGATTGAACCCCTCAATAGTATTGGATCTTGTTTTAGCTATGACTGAGGTTTCTTGGTAATATGTATGTTTTATCCCTAATGGTTCTTTCTTGATGATTTATTCTCTTAGGCACATATAAAATCATTCTTGAAACCTTAAATAAGGTCCTTCACACCTAGAATGAAACTCCAAACTTAAATTTCAACATTAAAAAACACTCTCTCCATATTCTATTGTGTAAACCTTTAAGTGTGCATTATAAACTTAAACCCCAATGCCACCATGCTTTTACATTGGATCTCATACCTCTTATGACATTGAATGATATTGGGGACAATGTGGAGTTTATTTGAAAAAAATTAATCTATTTTTTAAGTGAGAAACCACATATTATTTTCCAATATACTTTCATCCTAAACCTATAAAGTTAACATAGTCCACTTGGTATGCATGTCTACATTAATCTTTTGCCATTTTGACCATGCTGATGTTTTGAAGGAGTTTAAGGGGATTGGTTTAAGTCTTGTTATTAGGATGAAAATCCCAATAGTGAATTAGGTAACTTAATTTTGGTTTAATTTTTGTTACTTGTTTCCTCATACTTGAAAACTTGTTTAGGAATGTTAGATCAATGGCCTTCATGGCCTACCACCTGCAACTTCCTAACAAAGATGATCATGGCGTGTTTACAAATTTTTTGTATGTTATTTTATTGTCCCATAAACTTCCACATGAGTGTTTAAATCCATATATTATATGGATTACTACCCAAAACATCAAATATGCTTGCTCATAGGACTATCCTCTCTTTTGAGGCATGTGTGCTTGAACCAGTGCTAGAAAGCCACTTTTGAGATGAGTGTAAGCTTGGTGAAACATGGAATGGGATGTGAGGGATTTGTGAAGATTCATACAAAGTTTTTTATCCTTTTTCACAATTTCAAAACCTCTTAACAATATCAACTCAACTCAAACTCATATCTTCTCAATGTTTGTAGACCTGTACCTTCATATTTCACTCATTCATGCATTGGATGCTTTATTAGAAATGGTGTGGGAGGAATAATTGGATTTTTTGAGGTTAGATACACTTTTTAAACTTTATTCCAATCAACCTTTGGATGGAAAATACTTCACAACCCTAAATAACCTTGTCTGTCATGTCAAAACCAATAGAATAATGAAATTTCTTGTTAGTATAAACTTGATCATTGGGAGTTTGTGTTAAGTTTGATATTATAGAGACTATTGGACCAAAAATAGATGATTTTAAACCATTTCATGCATTCATAAATCTCAAACATGCCATTATAAGAGTAAAACTAAGATACTAGGGTTTAGTAGGGTTTAAAAGGTAGTTAACTTGCTAACAATGGTTCATATACCTTTGCCCCCTAATACCAAAACTATTTCCATGGATTTGAAGGTAATATGTGTGGTATCATTCAATGATGATCATTTGTCCTATTACATATCAAATTTAAAGAAACAAATTCATCAAAATGACTCTTTTTCTCTTGCCAGTGACCCAATAGAGACCTCAAATGGTTTTTTCCCTTTTTGGATTCACAAATTTTATCTCTAAATGGTTTTGAGATTGATGAGGCTATAGGATATTATGATAGGATTGTATCACCCTATGACATGTTCTCTTACATGTTACATGCTTTGATTCACTATGAAAACCTGCATAATCTCTTTTCCATCAAGAAACTCATCCATTTGGGACAAATGACATTTTGTACCTATGTTCAAGATCACAAATGTAATTTTCCTAAATTTTAAAATGATGCTTTAATGTACCAATAGCCTTATTTACATCTTATTATACCATTCACCATGTTATGTTATGCTTGGAGGCTAAAACAATGAACAAAGATGTTTCAAAAGTGAATGTACATTAGAAAAGGAGGCTTTGACACTTCTTGGTTGGGTGTTCAGACAAAGGATATATAATATGATGTTTAAAAAGTGTCAAATGACCCAAAAAGACCTATTTGACCTCTATACATGGTATTTTACTCTTCACAATTGATATCCTTTAAGGAAATCACTTTACAACATTGCAACAACAATATAACAAAATAAGTGAAACCTTAATCTCTCTAAAAATACCTTAAACTCTCCAAAGTGATTAAAAGGACAATGTTTCAAAATCAATATATTTTATTATAGATCCACTTATTAAATGTGGAGCACCTTATAATCTTGAGATATCATCCATCAATTATTTCAACTTGAATCGAACATATCTTAACTTTTACAAACTAACCTTAAGCTTTCCAAAGTTACCTTAAACTTTGATAAGTTACTTGAAAAATACTTGATAAAAGATCATGGCACAAGAGTGTTTGGACAAGACACATGTCATGGACCTTAACATCCTTATAAGACCTTATTTAGACCTTGAGACAACCTAACAAGACTGAACCATGAAACCAAGACCTGACTCTCAACAATATCATTTACAAGGTTAGATGAATCAAGTACCTATTTTGACTAGACCTTGGTCAAGGGTGGATGATTATCTAATAGTTACCTTTATGGTGACATAATATCTCACCATATAATTTACCTCATTTGTACTTTTTGGCTATTTAGCTAATGAACATTTATGAAGCTCTGTTTTCTTTTGCATCTTGCTCTCAGAAGATCCAAGGTTTTCATATAATTTTTGATGTTCAAATGTCTTATAGTAATTTGGAATATATAAAAGGGTAGGTACTTATCAATAGATTATCAGATGATTCATTCAAAGATACATGACTATTACAAATTGGTTTTCTAAATGAGTCCATTTTCACCGTTGATCAATCTCAATAGTTGAAACTCTTTGATGATGCCTTTACATCCCATGGATATGAGGTAGGTATCCTTTTTATCACATTACTAATATATATTATCCATTAGGAATTTTACATTGGGTTTTCATACATGAACAATATTGTATAATATGAGGATCCCATTATAGGACTCCACTTAACAATCCAATGGAATATTCAATAGCTGGTAGTATATTATGGTGATTCCCAAATTATCATTGACAAAGTCAATGATCAATACCAAATTAAAAAAATGATAATATTGTGCCTTAGAATCACATGGTAGATAACTTCAATCAATATTTTCAGCATATATAGTTTGAAAAAGTGACATGAGCTAATAAAAAATCAGTTGATGCCATGGCCACTTTTAGAAATTTCATTCAACATAAAATAATATTATTTACTCATTAGACCAACATATGATCATTTTAAATTAGAAATGTTAGGTGAAATAATTGGTCCCATCTCTACCTTGACATCTACACTTACCTTCAAGTCCATACCATTCCCATAGATTTATCTATTATCAAACATAAATCATTTATCCATAATGTTTCTCATTAGTCCTTATTTGGTGGCACACTCTATCATAGAGGTTATGATGAGATGATCATTCATTGTTTAAATTCAAGAAAAGCATAATTAGATATCAATGATGTACACAATAGGATTTATGGGCTCCATACTAACAGAATGGTATTTTCTATGAAAATCCTTTATATGGGGTATTACTCATCGATAATGGAATCTAACGTATGTGTATATGTTAAGAAGTGTTTTGCTTGTCATAAACATGGTGACTTGATCAATTTACATCACAAAAAATTTAGTTGATCTCATCTCTTTGGCTATTTTCTAAATGGGGTATCAATCTTATGGGGAACATAAACCCCACATCCAGTTGATCCCAATATCTTTCCCATTGTACATCAATTCTTGTGTCGACTACTAGAATTAGCTTTCCCTTTGCTAGTATCTCCTTTTAAATATGTCCTATTTTCCCCTTGTATTTAATTCATGTTCTATTTGTGAAGGTGTTTGTATTTATATTTGTATTTGTATATCATTCTAGAAAATAATCTCATAAATACTTCTTCTAAAAATTCAAAAACATCAGATAATCCAAAAATACCTAAAAATTAACAAATCCCCAGAATCTTAAAAATTAGAAAATTCAAAAAAATACCAAAAATAAATATAAATCCATAATTTGTCCACTTTATCATCATACCCAAATTTGGATTCTACTCTTTATTTTTTAGAGGAAATATCATTGAGAATGTCAGCCTTCATCCTATTCCTGTGTGTTTGCACACATTTCTTGGGAGGGTGCCTTTAATCTAATCATGATAATCCTAATTAACATCATCAATTCTCATTCCTCCCATCTTGGGAGAATTACATCAACCTAATGTCCACATGGACTATGTAGGCAATGCTTATCTACATGGGGTATCTAGGGTTAACTCAACCACCATCATACCATACATCATCTTCCCATTTCTAAGTCTAGTTTCCAACATTGCCTAATCTTACACTTTTTTAGACTTAGGGGCATAACTACCATGAAGTTTATTGAAAACTCATGTCCAATGATAAATTTTTATTATTTATTATATTCAATGTTATATGCATGCTTCTTTGATTGTTTACTTATGTAATGTTATTGATTGAGTCTTTTCTTAGCATAAGACATCCATAGTGTTGGCATGATTTTTTATATCATGATGTATGTTGTCACACACTTACATTTGAGCTAGTCCTTATGCATGTCACACATATGTTATCATGATTTACTTAATAATTATGGTGCATCATGTAAGATACAAAATTAAATATCAAGTTAAAAAGGATATTTATAATTATACTCAAAACATCCCCTTGCTACATATATCATCATCATGGCTAAGTGTGTTATCATGCTAAATCACAATGACAACATGAAATATCATAAATGACTATATATGCTAACATTATTACATTATACAAATGATCATATACAATGATTCTAAATCATAAAACACATCAGTATTATACATCATGATCCATATAAAATAATGAACATCACATCATATAAAGTATCATATCAATCCAAGGAACATCATATTTACATTAGATCAATATCATGTACCAACACATAGTACAATAAAATAAGCATTATATATATATATATATATATATATATATATATATGTAGACACACACACACATATATACATAGGTACATATGTACGTACACATGTATATATGTATGTATATGTAGATATGTGTGTGTGTGTGTCTATATATATATGTATATATAAATATATATATATATATATACATACATATATATATATGTATATATATATATATATGTGTATATATATATATATATATATGTATATATATATATATATATGTATATGTGTATATATATATATATATATATATATATATATATATCAAACGTCCATAAGTATAAATGAAATTCCATAGATCCATCAAAAAATTTGCACATCATGTATATATCACATACATAAAAAATGAGGAGATACAATTAAAAATGTCTCAACTCTCCTCAGGAGGTGGACTCACCCAAAGATTTGGGTCTCAAGTTGTCCTCATAGAAGCTCTTTCATGTGATATGTTGGGGCATCATATATAGATTCACTATCAACCATGTTTTTGGAAATGGTTTTCCCACTAACCTCTATGAAGTGGATGTTTTATGAGTCCTTGAAGACTAGATAGATCTATGGGTACTATAGTCTTAGAAGGATGGTACACTCTAGATGTAAGGCATTAAACTATCATATTACCATCTATAATATCCAGCCTCATCCTTGGCCTACATAGTATTTGATAGAGCCCTAGCCAAACCCTATTGCATCATAATATGTAAAGTAGAATCTCACTCCCCATAAACCCTGTGAATATTTGCATTGGCCTTATCCTACTATATAGTCACAGTCATAAGCTTGGTATCTATAGTTTCCAAATAACCCTAGGTAGTCATCATCTAGGCCACCTATCCAACAAAATTCCAATATCTATCACTTGGGTCTAATCAATCCCTACAATTTGGTATTCTCACCCTAATATCTTGCTAACTAAGACTATAAGGTAGCCACATCCTAATCTAAACCTGATATATCAAAGACCTTGACTATGGTATCTATTTATAGTCTATTAATGGTGGACTAGTCCTTAACTAACATGGTATAGGTGGATGGTCCTACTATATCCTTTGTACCCACTTCCCTCTTTGATGTAGTCACTATATGAAATAATTCATATACTATGGTGGCCTAATATATATATATATATATATATATATATATATATATATATATAGAGAGAGAGAGAGAGAGAGAGAGAGAGTCAATTGTCAAGTCACCAATACTACAACATTTATTGTATTCAAGATCTCACATATATGTTCTCTCCCATACCCATCATCAACCTATACCACAACCCATCTGGTTTAGCCTTCATCATGGCCTCCACCCTAACCTTCAATATGTTGTTCAACCCCTTGTCTAGATCTCTGGCCTTCATCCCCTCCACTATTAATGATCATGAAAATAGGCTTCTACACCTATAATAAAAATTATACTTATGCTTTCCCTCTCCATCTATCCCCATCTTCATCTACACCAATCTCCTATATGTATCTCTCTATGTCCATCACTAAGGGTAGTCCTAGGCCACTACTTGTATATGTTATACATGGTGCACAAGAGTTTGTGCTCCTCTTGGATATGGTATCATCAATATAATAAAATTATGTTGTGCCCACTAGATTTCATATGCCCCTATTATACCTACATATTATTCTTCATTTCTATAGGCCCAAGGCACCACTAATACCATAACCTATCTTATCACTACCATTACTTCAGGTAAAAGAGGTCTCTACTCACTTGTATCTCATGTAACATAGAAAAAATAGTGAGGCCCACCTAGTACATCCTTATGTATCCTAAACTATTATTTAATTATATCATGATGATATTTATCAACTATAAATTCATTCCAACCAGTAATCTAGCATAACATGGTCATATATTTGGTATAATCATCATCATTTGGCCATCCAAATTGTATATATAGGTAAGGTCTCCAAATCAAATCTATATTTATCAAATCATCTATCACCTTACAATAGAAGGTGATATTTCCTTAATTCCCTCATCACCCTCTATAAATGATATACCATGTTTATGCTAAAGGCTCATTTGGTGCCTAATCTCTCCTTTGGCCTAAGGGACACTAAATATCTATATGATGCCATGACCATACCTAAAACAAGATAGATGGTCCAATTCTCTGGCCCCCTTTGTATACCACCATATGTAAGTATAGGTACATCTATTTTAGAACCACAAGTCCCTAGGAAAAAATAAAAGTATCACCTTACATATCCCTTTGAATGAGGAGAATAGTTACTTGTATAGGAATCACACCTTGGTTGAAGATCCATCAAGCACTTAGTGAACACATTCATTATTCCAAGGTGAACCACTCTTCATTACTTTTACTTATAATCAATAGTCACTTCTAAGAACCTTATTTTAGGATACAAGATGGTTATATATAATTTTAGAATCTAGTGGGGATTTTTATCCCTCTTCTCTTCTTTACTCTCTTTTAAAGAGAAGTTTTTTCCTATGAGTTTTATAATTTTATCCATTTTATGGGATTTGCATTATGCTTGGGTACCTAAATAGTCCTTATTATCTATTTCACCCCTTTTTCAACTAAGCATGGATCTATGACAAATCAATAGACGCCTCATCATGAGGCAATCATTTGGAATGATTACAATTTTGATATCTATTATGCCAATTAGAGGAATTTTTGCACACCTTGCACCAGTTTGTAGGTGGATAACTAATTCAATGATTTCCTAGGCATATTCAAGGAGTGGCAGCATGTGGTTATCATTATGTAAAGGTCATAAGGTAATAGAGCCAAAAAAATGATTGGTAAAAGCTCTAGTTTGAAAATCAACATGTGAAGCTCCACTTTGACAGAAGGTGCTCTTATAGCCTATAAAAGGAAGCTTGAACTAGTGAGTAGACAAATGAAAATGGATATAGTGAAGCTATATAAAATTATCCCTAGATATAATGGTTCCCATTACAAATATCTTGGATGCCACAATAACTCCATTTATGTAAACCCAAGCTCACATGTGAGCCTCTAGGTAGATAATTATTTTAGCAAAGCTTGTACTCTACCTTATATACTCTATTTACGCAATTAAACTGTGATATATATTTGAAGATTTAAGTAATTAAGAAGAATGGTTATAATAATACATGGTATCCTTTAATTTAATGTCTTTCACTTTGATTATAGGAATTATGCAATAACTACAATAGTTATAATGGGTTAGTTTTAAAATATGAATGTTAAGTTTAAGCAATCTTTTGGTTTAGATCATTAATGGCATCCCTATGGAAAAGATGATTCCAACATAATTTATAGAATGGCTTAAGTATAAATAAAAACCCATGCCCACTAATGTTATCCTTGCATAAAATATGACCCTAATATGAACTTGATCTAAATTATCCCATTGACCCCTTGAAGTGCTGAATGATTCTAATCTTAGAGAAACAAAGGCTTTCTCTCTTGAATCTACCAAAGCCATTGTTGAGATGACCAAGTACTATAAGTAATGAGTTGCACCTTGGCACAACTATCCTAATTTGGGCCTTGGTTATTTCTCTGCTACACTTTAGGTGAGAGTATAAGGCTTGTGCCTTATGTGAATTGATGCCAACACAGTTGAGTGTTAAATGTTGAGTGCTACAAGAACGTCTCATGTTTGTGCCTAGTTGTAATGAGTCTAGAACTGACTTGAAAAATTGAATGTGTACCTAACTCCATGTTTGATGAATGAAAATCCCCAATTAAACTAAAACATTTTGATTTCATTGTTGAGACCCATGTTAAATTTTGTTATTATAATGTTGTGACAGAACAATGCTTCAACTCTTCCTCGAGAACATTGAGTGCTAGCTAAAATAAGTAGAAGATAAATTTGCACTAAAAAATCCATCTTGTAAAGGATAAAATTAGAAGAAGTGGGTCTAAAATAACTTGTATGATGCTCTATATGAGGTCTTATTTTTAAAACTACCTAAGCATGTATACTGATGGTTAGCTGCCCATACAATCCACAAAAGATGAAGCTATCGATAGTGCCTTGAGTGGATGAAAGAGTTCCTAGATAGGCTTGAGAAACTAGATTCCACTTGGATTAGAGCTATAGAGAAATGGTGGTAAGGGGTGTTAAATAGTTATGTGATTTATTTTGTAGTGTCGACATACTCCTACCCTAAGGAAGTAGAGTACCTAGAGGCACATTTGTGAAAGATCTCAAAAAGAGTTAAGAAGTTGATGGTGAATTAAGGATTTGAAACCATGAGAATATAAGTCTAAATTATTTTTGTATATGAACATCATAGAGGGGGAGAAGGGGATGTGTAGTTGAAGTACAATGGAAGGGGATGAGTAAATTGAATACAAGAGATCAAGTGATATACTTATAACAGGAAAAGGTACAGGTTGATAGAAGATATAGAACCATGAAGTTCTAAAAGAACCCATAGCAAGTAGGAAGGGCATGGGGAAGGATCTCTTCAATTGTAGTAGCACCAGAGGGAGAGAAACATTGAATATATAGATCAAGCTCAACATTTGATAAGTGTAGAATATTTTGGGTTACTATAGAATTTGACCACTAAAGATGCACTGGATGTGCCTACCTTATTTAAACCTATGGTATAATTTCATGCACTAGATCCCCCCTAAGAATAAATAAGAGTGATGATCGAACATGTTATCAATATTAACTTTGACCATTTTGTAGACTTGGAGTATAATTTTATGATTGAATAAATTATTCCTTATGAGGAATTGACTAAGGATATCTTGAAACCTTTAGGCACTAGCTCGATAATATAGAACATCAACATAAGCATTCTAGTTTAGCTAATTTTAGTTGTGAAGATTGGGTAACAACACACTAAAAGTCACCCAATACCACAAGTAGTATCATGCCTTCAACATCAATGATGATAGCAATACTAATAAGACTATTGCCTAACCGACTAGCTAGAGGCATTGGAGATCCACCACTAAGATATGTATTGGGGGGATAAACACCTTAGATTCTAGCTACTCCCTAGCCACATATCTATTATGAGATGGCCATACACTTACCAGAGTATCATGACATAGATAATGTTGTAGAGCATGTGTTAAAGTGTGAACTATAATGGCATGTTTGGGTATAACCTAGTCAAAGTACAAAACAACATAGTTCATGATAACTATGATTGATCACACTCATACCTAGTATAGGAAATTTAATCCTAACTGGGCTATGGCTGACTACGATACCTTTAAGGAAGCATTCCTAAAGGAATTCCACACACCATAATTTAAATAGAAAAGCATCACCACACTCAAGGAGATTAACCAAGGGCTCCTAGAAAGTGTGCACTTGTATGATGGGTAATGTGCATACATTTATCCTCAACTATGAGGTTTGTTGTGAGGCACATGATGTTTTAATTTCCCTTTATTATAATTCACTAATCAGGTTAACATAACCATTTATTGTCAGTTGCGTGGCACCTATACTGATACTAAAACTGACTACTAAGTGATCAATGGATGTGTGAGAATATGAAGAAAAGCACATAATAGGCAACTACATCAATCAGAGGAAAAAATAACCAAGTAAATGAAGGCTATATCCAACAAAATGTAGGTTATGAGATGTAAATAGGTGCTAGAGGATGAGGTAGAGAATGTGGTGGAGGAATATTGCCACCACACTCATGTTCTAAGTGTAATTCGATAAAGCATTATCAACGTGACTACACTACACATCCAACATGTGGATATTATCGAGGGACACATAAGGTCAAGGAATGCCCTAACTTGTACAAAATATTTACCCAAGGAAGGCATGGCATAGACAAGGGTGCAGGAATGATTAGGCACAAGGCTAAAATGGAGAAGTACACTTTGAAGGTGCAACCAACTTATATGAAGCCAATCAAAGTGCAGGAAACTAATCACAGTTGATTCACCACTCAATGGCTAGTTTTTCTAGTGCTAGAGTTATACCTCAAATATGGGGAATAGAGCCACACTGAGTGCATAACATAGCTTGAAGCCAAAGTTGTGCCTTACCCATAACCTATATGCTAGAAAGATGTATTGTATTTGGCTATGCATGTGATTCAAAACCTACAAGGGGAAATCCAACTGGCATGAGACCTAGAAGAACAAGTTTCCACCTCTTTCAATAAATAATATGGTCAAAAATATAAGGTATAAGAGCTAATAGAGATCTCACTCCTCCTATAGATAGAATGGATATTACCCTTATTAAAGAATTTGCTTTTAGATCATGTAGGATAAAATCCAATTGAATTCATTGTGCCATGTATGGAGAGGACATAAGAATTTAGGCATACAAAAATTATAGAGTGCAATCAAGAACTCCTTGTGAATGACACCATTGATGGATGCTCTATATATGAGGTCCTCATGCACACATGCACCAAGGTCAATATCTTGACAAATAATTCATGGGATAAGATGGGTAGCCCAGCCTTGAGGATTTCCCCTTATTTAGTTTTTGTGAACTAGTAATTTGAATAAGAAGAGGAGATTAGTATTGTGTTAGTGACAAAATGAGCAAAAAAAATGATAAACAACACACTAAACTAGCACCTTCATGCCTAGTTACTAGGGTGAGCTTAATAAAAAAATAAATGATAAACACAACTAAAAAGTAAGGAAAAACAAAAATTATTCACCTTCCTTGGATGCTTCAAATGATTTGTTATGGCTTGCTTGACTTGTGCTCATGAAGTCTTCATCAAAGGAGGCTTGGCTATCTCCTCTTCTCCTTGGCACCTTGTGGCTTTGGCTTGACTTGGCTCAATATTTTAGCATCATAAATTTAGCATGTGAGAGCTCTTAGAATTAAATTGACATATAAAATTTTCACAAATTAATAATTTGAAGATATTTGATCATAATAACTTTGCACTAAAATAGCTTAGAAATGATGTTCATGGCCTCTCTATTTATAGATTTTTGAGATTGATCAAAAATAACCTTAACTATCCATCTCAAGATTGAGATGTGTAGAGAAGGATTAATCCAATATTGAAATTAAAATTGATAAATAGGCTCATCAATATTTGGGATATAGGAGCAATTAATAGGCATGGAGGGCTTTGATGAGGCATGGGAGGCATGAATCCTGATATTTATAGCATTTATGGCCTAGGGATGTCTTCCCAAGAAATGAGGTCACTTGATGATGTAGATATTTAATATTCATTTCTAAAACAAATTATTCAACAAGTTTCCATGGAATTATTAATGAGGCTTTAATTTGGTTTAACTAGCTCTTAAGCATGATTAAGCACTTTGTGCACAAATTACTCAAATTGATTAGAATGTCTTGTTATTGGTCCAAAATTTGATTGGATTGGAATTAGAATATGATGTCACATACATTGGATCTATTATCGCATTTAAGATATTGTCAACACAAAATAATAAATGCATGTGTCTCGTGCAAGAGATTTGATAGAAAATAACAATCCAGAGCACTTAGGTGTAAAATTAGCATTTTGACTCAAAATGCTCTGATCAAAGTTAGCTTGCCCATAAATTGCATTACCCCTTTTAATGATACACTAGCCAAAATTAACACTTAAATATATCAATTTCAACTCATTTAATGTGTTTTAGTGTTTTTAAGCTAAATTGTACATTTTAGGTGGAAATTGGTCAAAATCCTGGTTGGAGGTTATCGGTGGCCAGATTTAGGTGTCTATAGTTTGCCCCTATTTGAGAAGGCATTACATAATCACAGTAACATCTTCTCAAAGAATGAAAATGTTATATATGCCTACAACTATAATGATGATAAACTATTTGTATGATGCCCCCTTAATGGAACGGTTGGCACAAGTAGGTCGTTAAACAGTACCTTAAAAAGAAAGAAGCAAGATGAGGGGACCAAAGAAAGGAAAGATGATGGGGTGAAAACATAATGATTTTGAAAAAGTAGTTAAAATCACTAAGAATGTAAGTGGGATGGTTTACAATAGTTTTCCCAAAGGTGGTTATAAGCATTGTACCTTGATAGTGGCAAGATGGTATGATAATACAATGAATTTCCAAAGGTGGTTATAATCATTGAGAAGATGAAGCTACCCCAGTTAGGATAGACAAACAAGATAACAATGTGCCCCTGTATGTCTAGAAAACATAAAGTGGTGAGAATATAATGATTTTTCCAAAGGTGGTTATAATCATTGAGAAATGTAGGTGGGATGGTGTGTAATGATTTTCCTATAGGCAGTTATAATCATTGGACCCTAATTATAGCAAACATGATTGATTCGTAGATTAATGATGGTAAATTAACACAGAGGGTAATTATGAACTAGAGCAACCTACTAGTAGGGAGATGCTCATCTAAACTAATAAAGGTTAAAATTCCTTTATGGTTAATTACTCTATTTGGGATATGATTGGGATTGAATCAAGATATCGATGCTGAAGAGATGTTGATGCTGCCATTACTAAATAGACTTCTTGAAGCTAAAGTTTGTTGTATCATGTGATGGTAGGATTCATAATAGAACACCATGAAGACTTGGCCAAAATATGTGTAAGGACTAACTCCTGATCTAATAAACATTTGAAAACAATGCACTAATAATAAAAACCATGATGACAATGTTGACGTATGAATATGGATGGACTCAAGAATAATGGCTTGAGAAATTAACCACAAATGCATATAGTCTGAGTTAAGGCAACAATGCTAAAATAAAATAGACAAGTGAATAAACAAACAAATAAATAAAAAGCCTAAAAACAAAAGCAAAAGAAAGTATCCTAAAAATGACCATGCCCTAGTAAGGTAGATTGAGGATAACTAACTAGGCTTAGACAAGACACATGTTTTTGGATTTTGAAATATTATGAATGTTTTTGGAATTTTGAGGTATCTTAACTCATTAGAGAATGACAAGATACATACTCATAAAATGATGAGAGCATTTGGATTAGGTTTCTCATAAAATGGTGAGAGCATGGCTTAGGTTACTCACAAAATAGAGAGAGCATGGCTTAGGTTGCTCATAAAATGACAAGATCATGGCTTAGCTTGATCACAAAATGGTGAGAGCATGGTAGAAAGGGTGACTGATATGACCTTAAAATGAATTGAGCATGACCTACTTAGTCTTAAAATGACCTCAAGTCATAGTAATTTTGTCCACATAAAAAGTGAGAAAAAACCAACTAGGTCTCAACAAGTTCTTAAATATGGAAAATGGCCAGTCAAATGAAAAAATGGCAAGGTGATGTGGTAATGCATGGTAAAAAAGTTTTGCCCCTAGTTTGACCATAGGCAGTGATAACTAGGATACAACATAATAGGTCAATAATACTAATTTGTCCATAGGCAGTTATAATTAGTAGCAAAATTGGTGAGAAACTAATTTTCCCATAGGCAATTATAATCAAGCTCACATAAACAAACTTGATAGGATGAAAGATATCTTGCCATATCAACTATCACACTACTTTCATAGACTATTATTGAAACATGTATTGGATTTATTATTGAAACTTGATCAGAATCCTCTCATAAAAGGTGCGAGAAGAATCAAATGAACCAAGATCAAAATAAGATTGGGTAGGATGACTAAAAATAGGCTTTGGTCTAGATAGGAATGGAATGATAGGATGGTATGGTGTTACTTAGGATAATGATAGTTTGATAATTGGGTTAAAATGGTAGGAGGGTTGCCCCCAAGTGATGGGGTTAATGGCAGGAATATGCAACAATGGAAAAAGGATATGTAACAATGGCAATGGCATATGAAATTGTATGGTACATGTTTTTGGCATAGGTGTGGTTTTTGATTTTATTGTTCCAACTGATGGGGAGATGCACATCCTAATCAACAAATGATATAAACAAAATACTTGATCATGTTAATTGCTAGCCCACACCTCATCTAAATAGTTGCTCTATCAATAACTACTTGTAGATTTGGATGCTGAGAATGCTTTTTTGATCTTCATTAGTAACTAATTTTGAATCCTTTAAACATCAATACAAGGTATATTTGTAGCCTCTACAAATGAAAATGTGGCCATGGATGGTAAATACGTATAAATAATGGATGGTAGGTTTGATTGTGAAATGGAATGGAAAATGATAATGGAATGTATAATGGTGGGGAAATAAATGAAGATCAGAAATTTTAATCACATTTAATGTTGTTGATGCTAAATTTGACATTATTTTGGCTATGGTAGGGCCGAAGATTTATTCTCTCACTAGGACCACTAGATTTTTCTATTGTTTAATCTTGAGAGTAGCTACCATTTGATTAGGCTATAGATTGGAAGCTATTTTGATTTGATTTTTGATTTTGTCTTCATCAAGTAGTAAAGAAATTTTGTGCTCATCTATTGGTGCCTCAAAGATTTTTTCACCAATGTATTTATCTTGATTATCCCATAGTGTCTTTTAAAATGTTTCATTAAGGAATGTTGACTTTAGACTTTGATTATATTCTAGTGCTTCAAAAAAAAATTCACTAGAAGATGTTGAGTTTTGACTTTGATTGTCTGCTAGCACCTTTGAAAAGGTTTCACTAAGAGAGTGTTCTTATGCTATATGAATGTGGTCTTGGCCTCCTTAATCTTATTTAACTTCTATGTCACCATGGATGTAGTTCAACAAAGTGTGACTCTATCGATCCCAATTGACACTTATGGGAGATTGAATGTCAATGATATGGCTATTTTTGTTGATGGTAATGACTTGTGGAATGGTAATGGAATGGGGAGAGGCTGCATAATCCTCATATAAGATACTAGGATAACTTGTGTCAAAGATGAAATAATCATGCTTAAAAACTGTAGAAGGATCACAAATGTATTTAAATTGATTTGTAAGGCATGTGTAACCAATGTTGTAACAACCACAAACATATTATTCTTTTGAATCTAAATCTAACTCAAGGGACTCTAAATTCAATGTTGAGACTGATGTTGATTTATATTATGATGGTAAATACAATGTCGGTTCAAGAATAAAACCTAACTCTAACTCTGATTCTTCATCTAATGGTACTCTATTACAATGATGTCTTGTTGAATATTTGGTTTTGGATAAGTAATGGCCTTTGATGACATAATGGGCTCCAAAAAAACTAGTTTGTCAGAGTGGGTCTCCTCTAGGATGGGAAGAAGGTCAAGAGATAACACCTTAGAGACTGACTTGTTGTTAAGACTTGTTCCAAAGTCTTAACGTTAGGTTAGATTTTTGGTAGGTAATTAATAATTATTGTAAATGGGGCATGCATCTTTTAGTAAAGACACCCCCATAAAATAAACTTAGTTTAGTTATTAGGTAGTTTTAATGTTTTTATATTTATTAATTAGAATTGCTTTATGGGTTATTTTCTTGTATTTAGTTGGTTACAAGATTAGTTGTTTTTACCGGTCATTGGTAAAAACTATATAAATCCATGTTTGCATTGTAAAAGGGTTAACAGAGTAAAGGCACCCTTATGTACTTGATTTTTTGAATTATTAATAAAATACTTGTGCACTCGCACTAAGCAGGGACAAGGTTCAACCTATTTTGATTTTGGAGTTATCAGTGGTATCAAAGCATGGTTATTTTGGAAGCTTGGTGAATTCAAAGGAGCAAGGTGAAAAATCAATTCACGTGATATATTTTGGCATGAAATAAGGTATGCCATATAAAATGAATTTTTTTTATTGGTTTAAATGTTTGAAAAATTATTAAATTATTTTAATTTTTCAAATATTATTCACATTTAAACCTGTATTTTCCATATACCATAGTCTGGTCTTTTTGATCATTTGATACTCCATTTTCCTATGTTAAACCTCCTCATTTGGCATAAAAAATGAATTTTTAGCATTTAATGTTATTAAATTCATTGTTTTTTGACCATAACCAGATTTGTATAGCCTTTTTATTTGAGAAAAACCTCTATAATGTTTATTCATGGCTGCCTTTGGTATTTCCATTCATTCTTAGGCCTCTTAATAGCTAAAACATCTGCAAATGGTATTAAATCCCTATTTTTGCATTCAAATTGAAAATATACAATTTTTTTGAATTTATACAGCCTATTGTATGGCCTTCCAACACCCAGGCTTCATTTGGAATCCATTCCCTATAAAACATACCTTGAAAATCTGTAAAAACACAATAAAAATCCTTTTTATTCAGCCTGTATGGATTTGTACAACCTATAGGAGAGAGAGTAGGTGGAGAAAAACATCCAGGAGCAGCCATGGCATCCCAAGGGAAGAATGGCATAGTATAAAACTCAACAATTTATTTTTGATATTTCTAAAATTTGATTTTCATTATATTTGCTGTGACTGGGTCCCACGGAGAAGATTAAAAGAGAGGCTGTAAACAAAGGGAAAAGTTTGAATTTATTTACTCATATGTAATTTTTTTAATTTTCCCTCATACACAAAATTTAGAATAAGTAAAAATTTCTGAGTGTAGTGTTCTGCAAGTGCTCTTAGAGCAATTGGTTAAGCTTATTTTGTTAGAAGCTTGCAAAGGAGGAGGTCAAGGGTTCAAATCCCTTCTTTTTGGAGAATGTTATTTTTGCCTTGGAATATGCTTTTTTGAAAAAGGAATATTCCCTTTTTAAAATCTGAATATTGTAAAACACACACTTATTGTATTGTGTTATTTAACTTTTCAAAAAAGGGGCAGAATTTAATCATATTTCTTTTGCATTGTTGTGGTGAGTTAAGGGTGTAATTGGTGAAATAAGGTTGTAATTTGGCAAAATAAGGGTGCAATCATTGATTTTTGGTGTGGTTAAGTGAAAAACCCATAAAAAATACTTGTTTTTTCTTTTACGCTCTACGTGGAGGTTAAGTGCAAAACCTCGTAGAAGCAGTGTCTTGTGCAGTGAGTGTGATATTTGTTTCATTTCTTTTGCATTTTGTTGCACATTTCTCTACTGCACTTGCTTTCATTTCAAAATGCCAAAAATTCAAAAATTGCTGTTAGATGGTGATAGATTAACAATTTCCAATTATTCAGATTGGAAATGATTAATGGAGGCTTCACTAGTGTTTAATGAGTTATGGGATATTGTTAAGAATGAAAATCCCACATTACCAACAGAGCAAGCTAAGTTAGATATTTTCAATTTGCATGATTCTAAGGCCTTAGCTCTCATTAAATGTTGTTGTACTTGTGATACATATGCTCATATTGAAAATTCTCCTCATAGTTACACTGCATGGAAAACATTGTCAGATTTGTATGATAAGAAACCTAAGCATAACAAGATAGATATTCATATGCAGTTGTTTACTTTGTCATTAGATGAAGATGGGGATATGGGAGAATATTTATCTAAGTTGAAAAATATCACTACTGAGTACACTAAGGCTGGTTTTGAAAAAATAGATGATGACCTCATAATTACTGCTGCTTTAAAAGGACTACCAGGGTCCTATAAGAATTTTGTTGAAATGTTGCATGTCTCTGACAAGATCACATGCATCACCTTTGATAAGTTGTCTAAGTTGCTCATCTAACATGACCTCTCTCTACGCAAGAAATCCAAGAAAACTGAAGAAGCCCATGCTTTAGAGTCAAAGCCTAGTTCATCTTCATCTGGGCATCAAAACAATAGAGGAAATAGTTCTAGAGGGGGTCAAGGTTATAGAGGAGGTAGATATCAAAATAGAGGTAGGGGTCATTCTAATAATCAACAATCTAGTCAATCACATTCACATGAAGCAAGTGATCGAGGACATGGTCACAATTCATAAAGGGGCAGAGGTCGAGGTAGATCAGACATTCAGTGTCATAGATGTGGAAAGTTAGGTCACATTGCCTCACAATGTAGGATTCCTTTTGATAAAATTCAAAGGCCACAAAAAGTGACTAAGACTAACTCTGCTCAGTATGCCGATCATGACTATGATGAATCTAGTAATGTTGCCCATGAATTTGCATTTTTCCTCTCTAATCTATCAAGTTGAGAATTAATCTCTGTAGTGTTCATAGTCCCAAACTCATCAAATATTACATAAAAAATTACATATGAGTAAATAAATTCAAAATTTTCCCTTTGTTTATAGCCTCTCTTTCAATCTTCTCCCGTGGGACCCAGTCACAACAAATATAATGAAAATCAAACTTTAGAAGTATCAAAAATAAATTGTTGAGTTTTATACTACACCATTCTTCCCTTAGGACACCATGGCTGCTCCTGGATGTTTTTCTCCACCTGCTCTCTCTCCTAAAAGCCATACAAATCTATACAAGTTAAATAAAAAGGATTTTTACTATGTTTTTGCAGATTTTCAAGGTATGTTTTATAGGGAATGGATTCCAAATGAAGCCTGGGTGTTGGAAGGCCGTACAATTGGGGCACATTGATTATATTGAATATGAGGCTAGAGATGAGCTCATAGATGTATGGGTTTTAGACACAAGAGAAACCAAACACATGACATTTAGGAGAGATTTCTTTTGGTCTTATAAGGAATCTTCTCTCTCTCTCCAGTTGCCTTAGTAGATAAGTCTATGCATACACCACTAGGACTTGGTTCTATTCAAATTATTCTTCCTAATGGGTCTATAAAATACTTGGAGGATGTTTGGTATGTTCCCACATTGAAGAAACACTTACTTTCTTTGGTAACTATTTGAAAGAAAGGTTATCAAATTGTGCTTGAAAATGGGCTCATTTACATCAATTCAGTGAAGGATAATTATAAAACAATGTATATAGGATATGAAGATGGAAACTTGGTTAGATTGCATTATAAGGTGCTTCCTCCCAATATAGAACTTGCAGCAGTTGTTAACATAGGTACAGGTACTATGTCTACATAGTGGTTATGGCATCTCCGCTATGGACATTTGAATATTCACTCTTTAGTGGATTTGTAGAGATATGGTATGGTGAATGGGTTGCCCACTTTTCCCAAAGATAGTATTCTTTGTGAGTCATGTGTTTTGGGCAAACAAAATCGGGAAGAATTTCCTAAACAGTTATCTTGGAGAGCTAACAGATGTTTACAGTTAGTTCATAGTGATGTATGTGACATGAAAAAGTCATCCATTGGTGGGTGTAGATACTTTGTCTTGTTTATTGATGACTTTTCTAGGATGACTTGGGTATTCTTTATGAAAAATAAATCTAAAGTTTTCACTAAGTTTGTTGATTGGTTACACTTAGTCAAAAAAGAAATAGGTTCACATTTGGCCACTCTTTGTTCAGATAATGGAGGTGAGTATACCTCTAATGAATTTTTAGACTATTGTCGAGAACATGGAATTCATAAACAATATAGTAATGCTTATACTCCACAACAAAATGGAGTATCTAAATGAATTAATAAAACTTTAGAGGGCACAACACATGCCATGTTGCACTATAAATAGCTTGATGATAAATTTTGGGCTGAAGCTATTGGTACTACAGTGTATTTGAGAAACAGGTCCCCCATAGTTGCACTTTTGGGACAAACTCCATATGAGGCATGGTATGGGGTTAAACCCAAAGTTAAACACTTGAAAGTGTTTAGATGTGTTTGTTTTGCTTTGGTTCCTATTAAACATAGAACTAAGTTGGAACCACGAAGTCGAAAATGCATCTTTCTTGGTTGTTTTGAAGATAAAAGGGGTTTTGTTTGCTTGCACAAGATTCAGGAAAATTCATAGTGAGTCGAGATGTAATATTTGATGAGTTTGGGACTATGAACACTGTAGAGATTGATTCTCAACTTGATAGATTAGAGAGGAAAAATGCAAAAAGAGATAAGGGTTTGAATAATGGGGATAACTCTTCGAAGTTATGGTATGAAACTCAAATTCCTTCACGTTCCTCTCTTTCATCTACAAGTTCACAGGTTGATGACTTAGAAATTGTTGAAAATTCTCTAAGTCCCCCTTCGAATGATCCACATAATGAGAATTCTGGAGTCCCTGATTTGAATAATTTGTCTAAGTATCCAAAATGGGCTCAAAGTACTTTTTTTGACTTGATAACAGATGAAGTTGGTTTAACAGGGCCCAGGAATTCTTGAAAATAGGTGAACTATGCTATGGTTGTTACTACTTCTTCCACTAAGCCATCCACTTTTGAGGAGGCATCTACTGAACATGTTTGGAAACATGCAATGAAATGTGATTATGATTCCATACTTAACAATAATACATGGGTTTTAGTTGATCCTCCTCCACATGTTAAACCCATCAGATGTAAATGGGTTTATAGGACTAAGTATAAATTAGATGGCTCCATTGATAAACATAATGCATGACTTGTTTTAAAAGGATATGTGCAACAAGAAGGTATTGACTATGAGGAAACATTTGCACCAACTGCCAAATGGCACACTATTCATATAGTACTTGCCTTAGCAGCACAAAATGGTTGGAAAGTACATCAATTGGATGTTAAAAGTGCTTTTTTAAATGGTGATTTACAAGAAAAAGTCTATATGAAACAACCTTAGGGTTTTGAATAGGGGGTGCTGAACACAAAGTGTGTAAATTGGCAAAAGCTTTGTATGGGCTCAAACAAGAACCTAGGGCTTGGTATGAGAAAATGGATTCATACTTGAAATCCATTGGTTTTCATTATAGTGAATCAGATGATAATCTCTATTTACGAGTGTAGGGTAAGAAAATGGTGATACTAGTTCTCTATGTTGATGACTTGTTTATTACAGGTAATGATGAAAACCATAACAAGTCTGTGAAGAAGGAATTAAAAGATGGGTTTGAGATGACAAATATTGGACTTCTTCACTACTATCTAGGCATAGAGGTAACTTAGAAAGAGCATAGTATTTTCATTTCACAAACTAAGTATATTTTTGAGTTATTAGAGAGGTTTGGCATGAGTGATTGCAAACCTTCCCTCACTCCCATGGAAAGTAACTTGAAATTGTCTAAGGATGATAGCAGCGCCTTTTTTGATGGCACCACATATAGACAATTGGTGGGAGGTTTGATATACTTGATGACTACCAGGCCCGATATTTCATTTTCAGTTGGAATTTTGTCTAGGTTTATGCATGAGCCTAGAGAAATTCATTGGCATGTAGCAAAACAAATACTTCATTACCTTCAAGGAATGAAAACATATGGCCTTGAATACCACCGCAACAAGAACTTCAAACTTGTTGGATATTGTGATGCATATTTTGGTGGATGTGTTGATGATAGAGTGTCAACCACAGGATACACTATGCATATGGGTTCAGCTGCCATTGCTTGGTATTGTAAGAATAAATATATAGTGGCAAATTCATTAGTAGAATTAGAGTATATTGTAGCATGGGATGCTTCTAGAGAAATTGTTTACCTTCATCGTATTCTTGAAGATCTTAAAGTTTCTCAATTTGCTCCTACACAGTTATACATTGATAATCAAAGTACAATCAAGATGTCCAAGAATCCTGTGTTTCATGCCAAAACAAAACATATGGATGTCAAATACCATTATCTGTGAATGCTAGTGGCAAAGAAAACTCTTGATCCAATATATTTCCCAACTATCAATCAAACAACTGATATCTTCACAAAACCCCTTGACACAATCAAATTTGAAAAAATGAGAAAAATGCTTGGTATGTGTCCAAAGACCTGACTTTGGATCATAGGGGGGTTTGTTAGGACTTGTTCCAAAGTCTTAACGTTAGGTTAGATTTTTGGTAGGTAATTAATAATTATTGTAAATGGGGCATGCATCTTTTAGTAAAGACACCCCCATAAAATAAACTTAGTTTAATTATTAGGTAGTTTTAATGTTTTATATTTATTAATTAGAATTGCTTTACGGGTTATTTTTCCATATTTAGTTGGTTATAGGATTATTTGTTTTTATCAGTCATTAGTAAAAACTATATAAATCCATGTTTGCATTGTAAAAGGGTTAACAGAGTAAAGGCACCCTTATGTACTTGATTTTTTGAATTATTAATAAAATACTTATGCACTCACACTAAGCGGGGACAAGGTTCAACAAATTTTGATTCTGGAGTTATCACTTGTCAATAGGAGGCTATTGAAAAATAGGCACATGGTTAAGGTAATGATTTTCCCAAAGCCAATTATAATCACTATGAAGTGATGCAACAAAGATTGGCTCATCTATGTGAGACTTCTCAACAACTAGTATAGGATCAATAGGTGATTCATCATAGGTTGAATTATCATAATGGGTTGGATTGGTTGTTTATCTTAAATTTAGTTTTCAATGAGTTGTAAAATACTAGTTTTAAACACAACTTGGTCTTTGAAGGATTGGATCGGTTAAGGTTTGGATGGGATTGGTTTTGGATGAGGAATGGCTTGTGGTTGGATAATGGTAGAGCATTGTGGAGCATGATTTCTCACATGAGCCAAAGGATGAAGTCCTAAAATGGTAATGATAGGGAATTATGGGGCTTGATTTCCTATATAAGATAAAGGACTAGGTCTTGGAATGATGAAGGGGCATTGTGAAGTTTGATTGCTTGCACAAGCCAAAGGACTAGGTCTAAGAATGGTAATGGTATTCCTTGGATATTGTACAGCTTGATAGCTCATCTAATCTAAAGGAGGGTTAGGGGTATTTAATGATCAGATAACAAAAGGATTTTATGAAACTTGATTGCTTGCACAAGCTAGAGCATCCAAGTCTTCTTCATAAACCATATCATCCCAGTCATGAGTTGGCTCATAAGCTGGTTCTTGACTATGTTCCATGTAATGATTATTACAAAGAGGGCATGGATCTATATCCCAAACAACATTATCTATAGTTAGGTCTTCAAATTATTCCTCATAAGCCTCTTCATGCTAATCAAGGTCTCAATTTATATTTTGACTATATTCCCCATATGGAGTATTGCAAGGAGAATAATGAAACTCCTTAGAAAATCTTTCTCTATATGGGTTCCTAATGGGATTTTGTGTAGCCATTCTATCATAAGTTGGATTTTACATGACTCTACCATAATTGTAGCTATACATATCCATGTAAATTATGAAATATTTGAAATAAAAAGGCTTAGAGTTCTACAAACTTTAAAAAACTATCCAAAGGACAAATGGTTCAAACTTGGTCTAACTTGGTCGAAGGGGTGGAGCTACATCTCCAATATGGTCTAAAAGTGGAGATGTATCTCCAAAATGATTTATGCTAAGACTTGGCATAAAATAGTCTAACATCAAATGTCTAATGTCAAATGTCATATGCATAAAAGGTCAAGCGTCTCAATAAAAATTGGCATGTCAAAGGTCCAAGTCAAAGTGTTCCAAATAAGGTCTAAACTAGGAAAGGGAAAAGTTGAGTTACTAAGTCTTTTGTCAAAATTTGGAGTCAAAATATAGTCTCAAACAAATAGGCATATGCTAGGACTTTTGGCCAGATAGCATCAAAATCTAGACTTGAAACAAAGGCATCATGTGATTTGATTTAATCTAACAAGTTTGGAAACAACTTTGACATAAACCTAGCACACAAAATCAAACATAAACATGATTAGTTGGCATAAGACATAAGACAAAAGGCTCTTTGAAGAAAGACTGTGTTTTCCCAAATTAAGGTATAAATAATGATAAGGATAGGTACTAAATAAATAAACCATCAATAGTTTTCAAATTTGGGTAATCAATTAACTGAAGTTATGCAACCCAAAAGAGAAAGATCTATGTATCAACCCCATAAATTAAGGCCTAAACACAAATAAATCAATGTTTAAATCCAAACTTGACAAGGCTAATTTAAAACTCAATGTTGAAAACTAAGATTTGACCAAACAAGCTAGACAAGATTGGACAACATGACAACACAAGACAAAGGTCTAAATGGTATACATAAAATGGTTTGAAACAATGGTTTTTGATACAATGTAAACTAGTCTTGAAACAAATTGAGTAGCCTAACAGTGTAATCATGCTCAAATAATGTGATATATGTCATGTTTCAAAGACTCAAAAGGCTCAAAATGTTTTTACATGATTTGGGTAGCATAACACTACCCTATTCAACTCAAATACATTGTTTTGACATGGTTTATGAACTAACAAACAAGTTTTAGTCTCAAAACATACCAAGAAAATTTAACCAAAATACACTCAGTATAATCATCCAAATCCTAGCAAGGGTATGGCAATGTGGGTTGACTAACCTACCAAGATTTTAAATGTTTCTAGGGGAATCAATTGCATAATGATTTTCACACCAAATGATGTAAAAGACAAGCACAAAAATTTGGTGATTATGGCATTGGCTAGTTGTAAAAAGGTTTAGTCCTTTTTACAACCACTACATCGTATTATTCACTTAGTATAGTGTGATGTCCAAATGTAGATACATCCCATGTGCAACTCAAGAGTAAGTGAAGTCAATTCTAAGAGATGAAACCCCAGGTCAAAACCTCCCTAAATAACTCATGGGAGGTAATGATGTCCCCCTCGAAAGCCGATTTTGCATGAAATAAAAGACTAATAGAAAGACTTTAAGGTCATTTTCATGGTCACCCAAACTTTGATGAGTTTTTATGGAATGTTTTAGATGACATTCTTTCTAAGCCTTAGACTAGGAATTTTACAATAAGGATGTCATTTTTTATTCCAAGGGTTCCCTAAAGGGGACAAATAGAAGAGCATACACATGACATCCTTCTCTTTTCCAATAAAAAAACAACTAAACAACTATTGAATACAAAAAATTAGACAAGTGAGTTCAATTTTAAGCACCAATCTATAAAATTAAGTGTTATTCTTTTGACCCCTTGGTCTTAATGTGTAACTTTGAAATCTAACTACAATATTTAAGCAATATCACCCTAAATAATTTTCCTTTAAGCACCAAAATGAAAAGTTTGATTCATTTTAAAACACAATAAAAGAAGTTTAAAAGGATCTATTTAAGCATGCTTTGATGATTTTTCAAGTAAAACCTAAAAAAACAATGTTAGCAAGATGTTTGGCTTAGAAGTACTTTTGAATATGAAACAACCAACTTAAAAAAATGATCTCTCAAGTTTGTGTAAAAAAAACATAGTGACTGTTGATGGTTATACTAATCAGTGATAGTTCCCTAACCGGCAACAATTACACTAATTGACAACATTTATGCAGATTGATGATGGTTTTACTAATCGATGATGGTTATACAGACTGATTATATTTTTACTATCATAATTGATAATGGTTATACTTAATTGACAATAATTGAAAATGACCATCGGTGGTTTACTCAACTAGTGATGATTATTGTGTAAATATGTGACAAAGAAAAATGGAAAAACAAAGTTGGAAAATCAAATTGTAAAAGTTTTAATGATCCAAATAAATATTTTAAAGTTGCATAATGATCTTCTTCATGTGTGGGATGTGTTTGGTCCCACTGGGTATGCCATTATGTGAACTAGGAATTTAACTAAGAAGAGGAGATTAGTATTGTGTTAGTGACAAAATGAACAAAGTAAATTAATAAACAACACACTAAACTAACACCTTCATGTATAGTTACTAGGGTGAGCTTAGTAAAAAAAATGACAAACACAACTAAAAAGTAAGGAAAAACAAGAATCCTTCACCTTTATTGGATTCTTCAAATGCTTTTGTAGTGGCTTGCTCGGCTTGTGATCATAAAGTCTTCATCAAAGGAGGCTTGGATATCTCCTCTTCTCCTTGGTACCTTGTGGCTTTGGCTTGGCTTGGCTCAATATTTTGGCATGATGACTTTAGAAGGTGAGAGCTCTTAGAATTAATTTGACATGGTAACTTTTCACAAATTAAGCTTTTGAAGATATTTGAGCATAATAACTTTGTACCAAAATAGCTTAGAAATGATGTTCATAGCCTCTCTATTTATAGATTTTTGAGATTGATCAAAATCAACTTGAATTGTCCATCTCAAGATTGAGATGTGTGGCTAAGGATTAATCTAATTTTGAAATTAAAATTTATAAATAAGCTCATCAATATTTGGGATAGAGGAACAATTAAGAGGTATGGAAGGCATGAATCTTGATATTTATGGTATTTATGGCCTAGGGATGTCTTCCCAAGAAATAAGGTCACTTAATGATATAAATATTCAATATTCATTTTCAAAAAAAATTATTCAACAAGTTTCCATGGAATTCTTAATTAGGCTCTAATTTGGTTTAACTAGTTCTTAAGCATGATTAAGTACTTTGTGCACAAATTACTCAAATTGATCATAATGCCTTGTTATTGGTACAAAATTTGATTGAATTGAAATTAGAATGTGATGTTAGATGCATTGGATCTGTTATCCCATTTAGGATGTTGTAAACACAAAATAACAAAGGCACGTGTCTTGTGTAAGAAATTTGATAGAAAAGAGAAATCTAAAGCACCTAGGTGCAAAATTATCATTTTAACTCAAAATGATTTGATCAAAGTTAGTTGGCCCATAAATTTCATTTCCCTATTTAATGGTACCCTAGCCAAAATCAACACTTGAATATATCATTTTAAACTCATTAATGTGTTTTAGTGTTTTTAAGCTAAATTGTGTAATTTAGGTGGAAATTGGTCAAAATCCTAGTTGGAGATTATCGGTGGCTAGATTTAGGTGTCTACACTTTTCATGGCCAATAAATATAAGATGCAACCAATTGTAATTATAAAAATAACCATTATAAATACATGGGCAATAAGATCTGTGTTAAATTCAAAGTGATTGAGTTGGCTGAATAAGATTATTATCTAGTGCTCCTGGGAAGGCCATGGTGTTACATGAATAATGTGTATATGTGCTTTAAAACGTGTTATATGTCCTTTGAAAATGGAAAGGAGAGGGTAGTGATTCCCTTATCAAGTGACCACAGACCCCCTATGTAGAAAGTGTTGATCTTGAGGATGAAATCAATGATATCTACAACATCATGGTGTAAGGTGCCAAGACTCTCAACCTTAATGACCAAGGAGTGATCTCTTGGGAATATGGATAGTTAGCCTTAGAGACCATTTATTTTTCTTGTGATTTTTTGGTTTTAATAAGATTATGAGATGACTGGTCAAAGTTGTTGCTTAGTGAGCATAAAGACACCAAAACCTATGAGGACTAACTAGGTCTAGATTGATCACATGTTGAAGAGATGGGTCCCTTGTAAATAAAAGAAGGGAAAGAGATAATTTAACTTGAGAAAAGGTAACCTAATAGAAGAATATGTCTACAACCTCAAGTCATGCATCCTAAAGGAGGTAGACAAGATGTGCATACTAATGTATACTTTGAGAATCATTGTTGCTCATTAGTGGGTAGTGTAAAGGCCTAAATTATGAACTTGGAAAGATGTAAAAGTATCCATTTATACCATATTCAATAAAATAAATGAGGACCTAGACATTTATTCATACTCTGGTGATTTAGAACCAATAGTGCACATGCACTTGTGTGAAGAAACATGCACTGACTATAGTGCAAATGCCCCAAGGAACTTATGGGTGCATGCCTTATATATAAACTTGAAGACATGGGTATGTACATGGTATGTTGTCAAAAAAATGCACTATGAGACAAATCATTGGGATTTCTTGAAGGAGAAGTTTGTGCACACCTTCACCTTTTCCTCACATAACTCAAAATTGATCGAGCTATTGTATGTAATTCAAAGGGTAGTGCTTGAGGATAATGCAATCCTAGAAGAGTGCATAAAATATATGTTTAGGGATAAAGGATTGGTATTATTAAATCTATTTGAGGAACAAGCACTCAATATTGACTCGAGTGATGAAGACGCTAATATCTAGAAGGTGTGCAACTGGACAACCTTGACAGGCAAAAGGAAGCTCATGTGCTAAGTGGAAGATAGAACCCTAGACAAAGAAGAACATACTCATATTTACATAGAATCAACTAAGGAAGGAAATCAAGTTGAGGACTCACATCAGGATAGGAATGATCCCTACCACACACCACTCAAAACTACCCAAGTAGACATCATCTCAGATGGGGAACCAAAGGTGGCTACTCTAGGTGTATATTGGTATGACATAGAGTTGGCATGAATTATGGACCTCCTAAAGGACTTCCAAGACTTGTTACCTTGAAATTATCGAGACATGAAGGGAACCCACCCATCCCTTTGGAAAATGATTATAGAAATGGTAGATAACATAAGATATATTAAGAAGCACCTTTACAGAATGAATCCCAATCTCTACACCAAGGTTAAAATAGAAATTAATGAGATAGCCCCATGGTTATTAGCATAAAAAAGGATGGATGCATTTATATCTACATTGATTATATATTTTTAAACATTACCTACATCACTAACCCTTTTTTGACTCCATTCACCAATGAAGTCTTGGATGGCATTGTAGGATGTGAGATTTACACTTTCATTGATGGGTTCTTAAGATACCATTAAGTCTAGATCAAAGAGGAGGACAAGCCAAAGATAACCTTTGTGATTGAATGGGGTTGTTTTGAATATAAAGTGATACCCTTTGGGCATAACAATGCACCAACCATGTTTTCTCGAGTGGTGATCACTGTATTTAAGGATTTCATTCACAAGTTCCTTCAAGTGTATTTAGATAACTAGAATATGTATGGACTAGTGAAGGATCATTATGAAAACATGCACCTTATGTTTAAAAGGTGAAGGTAATTGTAGATATCTTTGAATCTTAAGAAGTGCATGTTCATGACACCATTTGTCACTTTCCTTAGGCACATCATCTTCAAATATGGTCTACTCATTGATCCCATGAAGATTGCACTTATTATTTAGTTCCAAACCCCTTCCACATAAAAATACATTCATACCTTTCTTGGCCATTGTGGATACTATAGAAAATTCATAAGGAGCTATGCAAATATTATGATTCTACTAGAAGATATCTTGTACAAGGATAACCCATTATATTGGGGCACAGTGCAAAAGTATTCCTTTGAAACTCTAAAGCTCAAGTTGGCTAGTGCACCTATTTTACAATTTTACAACTTGACAAATCCATTCCACGTCCATGTTTACACATCTAGATATGATATTGGTGCCATACTGATGCAACCTAGTAAAGGTAAGATGGATCATCCTATCTCCTTTGTAAGTCAAAAACTAACCTAGGTAGATCAAAATTATGCAATAACTAAGTGCAAGGTACTATCCATGGTCTATGCCCTACAAAAATTTAGGAAATACTTATTGAAAACCCCATTCATCTTTTTCACTAATCATGAGGCACTTAAATACCTCATGAATAAGCTCATTATCCATGGATTAATCTTTAGATGGATAGTTCTATTTCAATAATTCTAGTTCTCAGTTATAATCAAGCTTGGAAAATAGAATTTAGGCCCAGACTATTTATCTCACATCAACTCTGGGGATGTGATAGTGCCCATTGAGGATGACATTCCAAACTAACAAATTTACAAGGTCCAACACATCCCTAAAGACTTGGTAGAAATAGCCACTTTTATAACATTTGGGTCTATGCCCTAGACCATAACAACTAAAGAGAATAAGTTGCTCACACTACACACCACCCCCTTTTAGATCATCAGTATGGAGATGTATAAATTAAGTCATGATGAAATCATATATATATGTGTCTTAAAATGTGAAAGGGACTCTATCTTACAAGAGGTACATGAGGGGATGTTAGGATGCCATTGCACTGGAGATGTGATGGTGTGTAAGGTTTTTTAATTAGGCTTATGGTGGCCAAGTCTATTTCAAGATGCAAAAGATTATTCTAAGGCATGTGATATATGCCAATGCATAGAGAATCACAACCACTAAGATGAGATGTCTCTCATCCCCATTCTTGCCCAGGCACAATTTGAAAAATGGGCCATTGATTTTGTGTGGCTGATCACTCCCACATCAAGGTGCATAAATGCAAGATATATTTTGGTGGTCATTGATTATTTTACCAAGTGGGTTGAGACAGTGCCAATAAAAGAATACATGTCTCATACAACCATAAGGTTTATATAGGATAACATCATAAGTTGCTATGGGTGCCCACTCATTTTAACTAGAGATAGAGGCACACACTTTATAAATGAAACTCTACAGGTCCTGTCGACCGAATACATGGTGGTATAACACAAGGCAATGCCTTATCATCCATAAATTAATGACATAGCTAAAGTGTTCAACAAGATCCTAAGGATGTACCTCATGAAGATATATGATGTTGGTCATAAATATTAGGATGATCAAGTGTTAGCAGTACTATGGGAATATTGCATAACCTACAAGCACCTAAACAATGTTATACCATTTCAACTAGTGTTTGGTGCTAAGGCAGTTATACCAATGGAGTTCATGGTGTCATCATTATGCATTTCACATATTGGTCATCTAGATGACTAAGAATCATTGAGAAAAAGGCTAAAGGACTTGGAGTGCTTGGATGAGGTGTTTACCCAAGTAAGATGGAGTCAATAGATAGAAAAGGCATGCCAAAATCTCTAGCATAATAAACATATTAAGGGAAAGATACTGATTGAAGGAACATTGGTCCTACTCTATGACTCCAAGTACCTCAAGCACTTAATTAAGATGCAAATTAGGTAGATGGGTTCTTATGCCATCCAAAACATATTAGAGATAAGTGCATGTAAGCTATTCATGTTGTCAAGTGAAATGCTCCCTAGGCATTTCAATGGCAACCAACTAAACTTTATAGGTAATAATGTGGTGTTTGTGCCATCAAAACATCAAATTCCTAGTCATAAGTTAGTTGTATTATGCTGACCAAAATAAAGTTTGGTGTAAGCTAAACATTTCCTTATGTTTTGTGTTGTTTTGTATTATATTAGTGATGAGTGATAAGTAGTGATTTGAGGCCTATTGGAGAACTATTCTAGTGCTTCCATATATAATACCTATCGAGTGAGTCAAACATGGTTATGTTCTAACACCAAAGGTTAGACACCTAAGTTTATCAGTGCAATGAGGTCACCAGACTTGAAGAGTACCAAGTGAACAAAGGGAGATGCACAGGATACTAGTGTACATGAGATAAAGAGGGGGAGCACAAGATGCTAAGTATAAAAGAAACCTAGAGAATGAATCATTAGAGGATCAGTGAAAGGGATTTGTATGGGGTAGGACATGCCAAGGTAAGAGATGAAAGCAAAAGAAATCAACCAAGAAATGAAAGCACACTTATAAAGAAGCATAGTAGAGAGAGTAAATAGAATTATGGAGGCTGAATCATGTACATGTGAGGCATTATGCCCAAGTTACCATAAGGAAGGCAAAGGTCACACCAAGGTGAACAAAGTGCAAAATGAAAATCATAGACAAGCTAATATTCACCCAATGGTAGGAAAGATGTGACTATTTGAAAACACTGGTCACTTTACAAAAAATACCATTTAGAGAATTTAACGAGTTGATGGTGGAGGCACAAAGATCTACATTAAATACATATGTGATGGTGGATTTTCATGGATTTTATGGGCTTAAAGGATTTTAATAAATCTAGGCACTACCACACCATTACTCACCTACAATTAAGATGGTAGATGATATTAAGGTATAAAAGGCTAATGATGTACTAATTTAGATTACAAACCTTAAGTTAATTTAAACCAGACATGCAGAGCTAAAGTGGGAAAATGCTAGAAAAGTAAAACCTTGAGCACCCATGACTGCTAAATGAGAATAACTGAATAAGAGAGGAGATTGTGTTTTGTTTAAAATCGAAATAGAGGTGTGGAGAGAGAGAATTACCTAAAAACTAGACAACAAGAAAACTAAGAGATGTTGAGGCTTCCATTAATGATGAATGAAGCTCAAGAGCTAAATCCAAAGTCATAGACCTCATGACTATGAGAAGTACCAAGAAATATTAGAGGCTTTAACATAATCTATATACCACACTTCAACACTCTCAAGTTCAGAATGGGGATGAAACACATGAGTTCTAGTCTATCATAGGATATAAGGATGCTAAATGGGCATGGATGATAGAGGAGACAACCACTACAAAGAATAAATTGCAACCAATGGAAGGGGTTAGCATCATTGAGGTCAATCCTGAGGAACTTACCAAAATGTCTTATAGGGAAATGTAGTTTCCCCTAGAGGTCCTGATTAGGGACACTTGGGTGTCCTTCATGCATACCTATTGGCTAAAAGAATAAAACCATCATTCCCTAAAAAATATACAAAAGATATGACAAGACTTGATGGTTGACAAGGGGGAAAAGACAAAGGTAGGTAAAACATTGTTTGACATCTTCATTCGAGACAAGCTTGTGACCACCGATGCAACTCAACTCTATAAGCTACCATGTTTTAACAAGCTAGAGGAAATCATGTAGTTCCTCTTCTTGAAAATTCATGGATACCACTTCTAATTTTTAGGGAGGTACATATGGATACTAGTGCACCTAATTGGCAGAATCACTAGGCTCCTAGATTCCAGTGCATACATCCACTGGATGATGGTAGATGATGTTGAAGTAAAAAGTGTCATAAAACTGTTTGGGTACTACAAGGGAGGATTTAAATGCCCAATAAATGATATATAAGACCCTATAATGAGGGTATTGGCATGCATTTGCCCTAGTGGGAGATGGATGGACATAAACAAGGCCTACTTGTGTATTGCTCACCATATGGTGTAAGGGTTCAAGTTTAACATAGAGAAATTCATTACTAAAGAGATGGTGAAGAATGCACTTGAGTGTCACAAGGCATAAGAGACCTTTAGGTGGGGTTAATTATTAATATTAATAGGCATGGAGGAGATTGGTGTGCCTGATGGTAACAAATACAACCTTTGGGTTTTTCTAGTGAAAAAATAATCCCTACTAGTGAAGGACTAGGACTTCACTTTCCCACCTTCCCTATCTTAGAAATATAAGACCTAAATTTTGGGGTGGTGTACCCAATACACTTAGGTGTTTGGGATAAAATTATTCATCCCTAAGGAACTTCCCTAAAACATGTTTGGAATGGTGACCTTCACCATCATGAAACACTTTTATGTAGTGCATCTGACACTCACAGATGGTAACCATTTTAGGCTATATCAAACTCTTTTACATGTTTTCTATGACATAATTTAGGGATGCACTAATGATAATTCCCAATGCATAATAGCTAGACATCTTGATGAAGACCGTGGATTTATAAAAAAGTAGGTTGTGGTGTCAGTATGTGTACCTTAGAAGGAAAGCTACAAAAGATGAGGAGGATGACTTTGATCAAACATAACTCCTTCCACTTTAGAGAGAAGCCATTATGGGGCACATCTTCAAGCTTTACTATGAGATGAAGCCAAGGAATAAGGGTGCCAACCCTGAGAAGGATGATAATCACCCCTCTAGATTGGTGAAGAAGGAATTCTAGCACTAGTAGCATAGAAGAAGTATCCCTATAAAAATCAAGGAGAGACACTTGAATAAATTCAAAAGAGCATTAGGTTAAGGATTTCATCTGATGAATAAATAACCCTCTCATCTCTAAAGAAATAACACATAACTTTCATGCCAAGGATTGCTTCTCCCAACAAGGAGAAGAAAAATAAGTCCAAGGGGCCCATTGTGATTCCAACAATAAACTTGGAAGAAATGGAGGTGGAAGATGCCCATGTCTAGGAAATGGAGGAAGAGGAAGAGGAAGAAGGGATAAAGGTCTATATTATCCAATAAGTAAGAGAAGAGCCTAGTGCTAAGGAATTCTAGAAGGCCCTCCAAGGTGGCACTACCCCATGCTTGGATAAGTGGAAAATCCAATAAGCACGTAATCCAAAGGGACCTCCACATAATATCTATAGATTGAGGAAAAGATAAAGGTGTGGAGGAAGATAAGAATGAGTGAAGTATAAATTCTAAAGATTTTGGTGCTAGAAAATAAAATAGAGGCCATGAAGGTAGTTGGGATGACTCAAGAGCATATTAAGCAAGTTGAAGTTGAGGAAAAAAAGGCTATAAAAGAGAGGACCAAGAGAAAGGTGGCTAGGAAAGAGAAGGGAAAATAAGTTTCTACCAGCAGAAAACCTACTAAGGAGGCTATAGAAAAGGTGCATAGTACCCTTACCAATGAATAATATCAAGCTATAAAGCAGACATGCCCAAGTAGTGAAGGGGTACCTAAAGAAAAGGAAGGTAATGTTGGTGCCTTGAAAACACAACAAATATGGAGTACTAAAGAGATCTAGTAGAAATATGAGGGTGAAGCTAGTGCCAAGATATAATAAGTGGAAAAAGGGGACAAGTTTAAAAAACCCCTCTAGAAAATAGGAAGAAAAAACCTATGAATAAATCAATGAATAAAGTGGTAGCATTAATGAAGAGGAATAAGAGTAAATGGACCTAGCCATCATAGAAGAAGAAGGCTCTGAGTTGATTCTTAGACAGAAGACATAGAAGGGGTGGATAGACTAAGACTTTTAAATGTTTTAATACATTCCCCATGAAGCCACCACCACCAAGACATACCAACAAATTTACTTTACATTTGACATCTACATGGATGAGCCTCACTTTGAGGCACTACAAAAAGCCATATTGGGTGTGAATAAACATGAAGAAGGGTATGCCTCCTTTCTCATAAATCCTTATGCCATGAACCTAGCTAGGTTGAGGAATGAACTCATCTATATGGCCACTAAAGTAATGTAGAATAACATCTTCAATGATGTTAGAGCATGAAATGGTAGAAAATCACCCAAGATGCCAAAAAATAAGGGTAGGCCATAAATTTTAAACTACAACAACTAGCCGAGTGCATAAAGGTCATCGAACCATCCCTTTTGGTTAGTGTTGATACATCAACCATCTTTGAGGTTGATAAGTGTGATAGTAGATCATATGATCCCTATAATGAAACTAGATTTGATGCAAGAAGAAGAAGATCCCTACACTGCATTACAAAAATAACTAGTTACCAAGCTTGAAGATGTAGAAGACCTCTTGTAAAGCTACAAGAAGGTGCAGATACCACCAATGCCATCTTCATTAAATTATCCAATCAAGAATCAGTCATTGATGTGTGCCTTTGGTAAGCAAAGGGTTAGAAAGAACAGATGATGGTATAAGTTTACTCTAGAAGCAAGGCAAAGCACACACAAATAATGGGTAAGGTCAACATGTTGAGTGCACAGATAAAGGACTAGAAGTAGGACCTAGAATAACTCTTCTATGAATTGTAAACCAAGGCCTAAAACTAAGGATTAATCCTAGATGTAAAGTAAAAAAGGCTAAGGAAAGGCTAAAATACTTCAATAAGGAGTTAGATAGAACTAACATGTTATCACTTAATATTGCTTTCACAGAGATAGACAATGTCATAGAGGAAATCAAGATCGCTATTAAGGACTTTGAAGACTTCAATACTGAGATAAGGGAGAGAATTCTCAATTTATTTACACCTAAAGCTTTGGTATCCTAGTTCAAGGATGGACTAAAATTTTTATATGGGGTAATGTTGGGCCCCTTTTTCAACTAAGTATAGATTCATGCCAACTCAATAGATACCTCAGTGTGAGGTGATAATTTAGAATGATTTATATTTTGATATATTTTATGTTAGATGGAAGAATCAATGCACACATTACACTAGTTAGCAGGTGGATAAATAATGCAATGATTTCTTGGTCATCTTCAATGAGTGGTAGCACATGGTGATCATAGCATGAAGGGCACAAGCTAATGGATCATGTGGAATTAATGATAAAAGATCTAGCTCAACAAATAGTGTGTGTAACTCCACCTTGGTAGAAGGTGCTCTTGTATCCTTTAAAATTAAGATCAAACTAGTGAGTAGACAGACACAGATGGATATAGTGATGCTCTACAAAATTGGCCCTGGATATAATGGTCACCATTAGAACTAGTTCAAATACCATAACAACTCCATTTATGTAATCCCAAGCTTGCATGTTAGCCTCTAGGTAGATAATTAGTTTATAAAATCTTTTAATCTACCTTATATACTCTATTTACGCAATATGAAATGTGATCTATATTTGAAGCTTTAACTAATGAAGAAGAATGGTTGTAGTACTACATGGTATCCTTTGATTGAATGTCTTTCACTTCAACTATTGAATTGCATAATAGTTATAATAATTATAATGGGTTAGTTTTAATATATGAATGTTAAGTTTAAGCAAGCTTTTGGTTCAGATCATTAATGGCATCCCTATGGAAAAGATGACATCAACATACTCTATGGAATGGACTAAGTATAGATAAAAACCCATGCCCGATGATGTTATCCTTGCATAAAGTGTGAGCCTATTATGAAATTTATCTAAATAATCCCATTGACCCCTCTAAGTACCAAATAAATCTAATCTTAGTGAAACAAAGGCCTGTACCCTTGAATATACCAAAGGCATTGTTGAGATGACCAAGTCCTATAAGTAATGAGTTGTGCCATGGCAAACCTAGCCCAATATGGGCCCCAGTTCTTTCTACACTATGATTCAAGTGAGTTCATAAGGCTTGTACCTTATGTGAATTTATGCCAACATAGTTGAGTGTTAAATTTTGAGTGCTATGGGAATGTATCATGTTTGCACCTAGTTTTAATGAGTCTAGAACTGAATTGAACAACCAAATGAGCATCTAACCCCATGTTTTATGAATGAAAACCCATACTTAAACTAAAACATTATTGGGATCCAATTCTCTTACCCAATTAAGCTAAAATTCTTGGGGGTTTTAGTGTAGGCTTTTTCCTAATTTTGGTTTTACCTACATGGTTTTTAGTTAGCTTGATTAGGGTTGTTAAGGTTATTAGGGGAAATACACTTAATGTGTTTTTTTAATTGTGAGTTGAGTGGTTACTATTTTCACTTTGAGTTTCACCCTTAGAGGAGATGTTTCAGGTCTCCTCACTCAATTGACATAATGGGAACACTTTAATGCTTTGGGTGGCTTATGACTAAATAGAACCTTTAGACAAGGTTGGTTCTCTTGATGTTAAACCTATACTATCAATACACCTACTCAAATTTAAAGGAAAAGGGGAAAAGAAAGTTGAAAGAAAATAGAAAAAAGGGTGATGTACCAAATTATAAGTCTCATCCTCTTGTCTATTAGTTGATAACAATGCTAATACAAGGTTTAATCTAGTCACACAACTCCAAACAGTCTTTCTAGAATATGTATTTTAATATGGAGGTTATTAATGCTATATCAGTTAAGAGGGATAATCAAGAGGTCTATAAAGAGACACTAGTGAGGGTTTTACACACTTAACATTTGTAAAACTATTTGACACACAACATATGACCTATAAGAGAATGAATTATTCACAAAGAGGCAATAATGAAGAGAAAAAATTCAAGGATATTAAATATCAACACTATCATTCATCAACATTTCACCAAAAATCACTAAATATGAGATGAAGAAGCTAAAAACAACTTATATTCACTTCAAAATCAATAACAAGTATCAAATTTATAATGGATTCACCATTATAACTTGGAGGATCCTCTACAATGTCATTTTAATGAGTATATATATAATAATAGAGAAGAGAAGGGATAGATGTGTAGGAAGTTCATTATGATAGTCATCTATCATGAAACCAATTACAACTTCAATATAAGGTAAAAATTTCCCTATGATTCTTCCTCTACATGTATTGGTATTGTTTGATATGATCTCATGAGAAGTGGTGTACAAGTGGCTCTTATCCTCCTATGACTCATCCTTATTCTCCTGAAATTACCCTTTCTTGATTGAGGAGTTATAATCTTGGGTCTTGAAACATGGCTCACTTACTCTCCTTAACATATTTTTATGCCATTCATGGATATTTAAATGCATGTTTCATCTTGGTGAGAATGAGACCCAAGGCTTAAACCTCATTATACCATAATCTATGTCCTTAGAACCTAAATTTTAATGTCTAATCTTGTTTAATCTAAAGGAATGTAATGAAGACAATTTTATGCCTTCATCTAAGGTCTAACCTTTGTTTCAAGACTTATACAATAACTTGTCAACCTCATGTATGTATTTTATAAGTGTATGCACTAAAGTCTGCTCAACCTGCTAATTATACTATTTTTTGCTAATTTAACCTATAACAACATTTACTAGCTAATTTAACTAATATCCCATTATCCCATATCCTATTACTACAACATACAAACATTACCCCATCCTATAACCAATTAATCCATTCATTAATCCCCTAACAAGACCTATTTATCCACTAACCTACTCCCTAAACCACTTGAAAATTTACAAATACAAAATAATCTACCTACCTAACTACCACCCTATTCTAGCCACTCCTAAACCTCTAAACCTTAATAAGATATTTATAGAATTGGAGGATTATATAAATCTCCTCCATTTTAGCCCCTTCTTCTCTAGAATGGAATTAAAAATTCCATGGAAAATCCCTAGCCATTGATCTCAATGTCTCAAATTTAAATTTGAGCCATTGATTTCTCCCTCCATTCCTATATAGCCAAGATCACTTCCTCCCCCAGACTAACTTGGAAACTTGGAAAACTATCAACTTGATTCCATTATCTTAAATCCATATAGTTTTCTTACATCCATCAAGAGTCATTGTCAAGGTAATTTGTCTATTACAAGCCATTATCAACATCAAGCAAATAATCCAACGTTATTCAATTTTAGCATCAAATATCCATTTGATAATATTGGAAAGGAGTTGTAAAGAGGTAAAGTGATGGTAAAAGTATTCTTATTAATTTTATTATCTCTTTTATCCCCTCCTATTTATGTGTTTAGATTTTAGGTTTTTATTACTAAAATTAGTAATAAGAGTTGAATCTAAAATTTATGCTACATTTGTGTGACCACAGTGGGACCTTAATCCCTTAATTAACCTTATAAGCTTGTTGTAAGTTATTTGGATGCTTGTAGGATAAAATGGACGTGAATTCAAGACCAAATTTTGAAAAAAATTCATACACAAGTAAATTATGATTTTGCTCTGGTATTAACGATATTGTAGTTGTGATATTGCAGGAAGAGTCATAATATTATCTAACTACCAAGTTTAACCACTAACAAATTATGACCTTTACAAGTTTTTAAATTTTGAAAAAAATCATAACTTCACAAGTTGCATTTTTTCCGTGGTAATCGTGGTTTTTCCAATTAGAGTTGTGGTTTTGTGTAAGCTAGTAGTTAAGGTAATATCTCTATTCTATTTTTTATAACCCCTCTGTAGGTAAATTTGTGTTCTATCTACTATTTGGAAGAGTTATTATATCTCCTTTGCAGGGTTAAGAAGGATAATATAACATCTAGACTATTTTTTCCCCAACAAAAATATCATAAATTCTGAAAGGGTGACTTTTCCTTGATAATAAGGACATTGATAGTTGTAGTCATGGTTTTGTTGAACTTGGTTTTAGCTTTAATCCTCATCTCCTATCTATTACTCATCCTTCTATAAGGTATTCTTATTTTTTTTTTACCTTGAAAGGTCTTTGGTTTCTGGTTTGTTGGAAGAATAAGTTTAAATCAAGATTTGGACCATTTGACCATAATCTACAATATCGCAACTTTCAAAATTGTGACTTTGCTTTAGTAATTGTGATATTTCCATTGAGATTTGTGGTCTTGTCTTTCCTATTCAAATTGGTAAAAGTATGGATTGTTAGTTATTAATTTTTTGGTAAGGATTGATTAATGTTTTGAATTACAATCATAAGACATATTCAAATCAAGCTAAGACCATATTTTTCACCCCAACCATTTTGGATTTTAGTTATGTTGAATTAACTATAGGTTTGAAGAAGATACATACAGATGTGTTGTCTATGTGTAGGATCAACAAGTATAAGGGTAAAGGTAAGTAAGATACTTAAACACCTCACCATTGACCTATCTAACCCCTTGCTACAATATCATGAGTCCCTAACTTATGATTTTGACCCATGAATAGAGGTTTTATAGTTTGTAGTTGTGATTTTGTATATAGATAAAGAATAGGGTAGTTTGGGTCATTTGTCTAGATAACCACCAAAATTAGTAGTTTTTAGCATTATCATTCTATCTGTGTAATAGTATTATTATTCTGCCTATATATTAGCATAAATCATTTTGATAAATTTTATTTATAAAGGGATCCTTAATTATCATAAGTAGCTGAGAAATATTTTATTAATTTGTTTGTTTTATAATTCTCTTATAAGACTTATCTCACTAATATCCATCTAAACATATTTTTATATTTTTTCTATTTTGTACAAAACTTCAAATTGTAATTTTTTTTAAATTGTGATTTTGCATTTTGAGTTATAGTTTTGTCTAATTATCATTATTTTGTAGGTTAAACATCATGTTAGTTAACTTCTGCAAGATCACAGCTCGTGATCTACAATTTTGTATTAAAGTAATGATTTTGTAGTCTCTAGTTGTGATATTGTACTATGCATTTATGGTTTTGAAGGGAGTCATAGTTTTGTAAAAATTAAACTACTAACCCCTTTTGGTGTAGGATCCCTTAAGACTAAGGCACCCCACTTGGGTTTTTGACCTTTGTGATTGCAGGAAGGGTTGCCAATACAATATTATTTTAGTTTTATTATATATGCATGCTTGTTATGTGTGAATTTGCTTGCATATATACTTATTTGATTTGTATATACTTGTGCCTCACATGTAGGTAATTATTTAGGAAAATTAATTTTGTTTGCTTGTCTGAAATCCCCTTCTTGAGTCTAGGATAACACATGACATGGAATTCATCCCCTTTCACGAGATTAGTAAATGGGGGTCAGTGGCATGGATTTTATCACCATGTATTAGACCAAACTCTATGTTCCAATACAGTCTTAAAATTAAGAGATCTATCATTTGATGTCTAAGTGGAATTCCCCATAAAGTGTTTTATAGAGTGAGGGGTGGTTAAATTCTAATATGCAGGGTAGTTAGATAGCATATTATATGGATTTGGGCCCCACTATACCTACGTGTATATAAGGTATAAACCTAGAAATTATTATGTAAACCAATATTAAGAGTTTTTTATCATAATAGGTGTATCATTGCTAGAGTCAGTATTAACTCCTAATTATCCATTATATGCAAATAAGGTTGAGACGGTTTGGTAGATTTTTTAATGGGTCATTGGACTACAGCCTCATCCATGAAGTTGTTTGATGGTGTGGGCATCGAGTTACATACCTTTATCAGTTGAATAATTTAGGATTCATGATTATGTGTTTTGTTTGAGTGTTGTGATAGACCTGTATTGTTTACAAATTGATTTAGCCATACCTTATTGTGTGTGTGACACCTTAGATATCCCTAGGTAACTATACATTCTCATCTTATCATTCTAAACCACATTCATCTTACATACTCATCTCATATCCTCCTACCCCCTAATATTTCATCTCCCATCTAATCTACTATCCATCCTATAATCTCTATCCACACCACTATATTTTAGAATCCGCCCTATAACACCCATCCATTATTCACCCATCCCACATTCTCTACTTCTTATCTTGTACATCTCTTAACATCTAACATCCATCTAGTACCCATCTTACATCCTCCATACCCCATTATATTCAATAATATCCATTGAATACCCTAAGTAACTTTTATAATCTTTGTTATACCTACCATATATCCCACCCACACAATATCCATCCTATAGTCTCTATTTTTATTCTCTCATCAATAATTACCCCATCACCTTCGGATACTATATTTAGTCTTGTAATTAAATTCTAGTGGTCACCTATCCCCGTTTTCCTCATTAGCATCCCTAGACTAGGTATTATAAATATACATGATCTTATTAAGATTCTAATCTAACACCCATCACTCATCCCTATCAAGTGCCTTCTTTACTAGCACCCATAAAATTATCCCTTTGCTAGTGGATAAGGTATTTGATCCCATCACTTTCTTTCATCCTTACTAGATTGGATTCTTACAAGGCTTTATCTTTTGGTAATTCATAGTCTTAATCATCCCATCCTTCTATATAAGTCATAACATCACTCTCCTTTACCACTAGAAGATTTGGTCTCTGGATGAAGTTAGTATTCAAACACTTCCACATCATCTATCACACCTCATAACATCTCTCTTTTAAAATGGTGATTCACACCCATGCCCAACTTAGGATTGGAAAAGCTTTTAACCAAGACAATGATCCATTGGGGAATATAGTTGATCCAATTTGAGATCATGATGATACCCATAGTGATATGCATACCCCAGAGAAGAGGATGAGTGATTCAATCCCCTCCATAATGATGACATTAAAAATGTAATTGACTAATATCTTTATGAAACCCATGATCATGTTTTAGCCTGTGCCATTATAATAGGGGGCATACTAACCTCAAATTTTGATGATAACCTCCTACATCATATATTCCATCCTCCTACCCATCGAAATACACCACATCAAAATGTACATACTAATAAAATACTCAAAGGAGAGGAAAGTGTGGACCACATATTTATGGAATAAAAATGCCCAATGCCCCTTCAAAATAATTATATTGAGGCTAATCAGAGATAGACTATCTTTGAGGACCACCTTGATCAAATTACATAAAAAATAAACATATTAATTCATGCCCAAAATCAATGTCCTTAATCCACCCACCAAAATATCCATAACACTCAAAATACCCATAATATCCATAACACCCAAAATACCCATAACACTCAAAGCATCCATATCCCACAAAATAGTCATAATCAAATTACCAATCCTCTTAGGGACCGAACATTCATGAAAGAGTGGAAAGAGATGAAGGAGACCCTCCAACAAATAGACCCATACTCACAATATCTCAAATAAAAATATGAAGAATTTTGCTCTTCATCCTTGGACATGAGTATCTTACAAACACCTTTCCCTCCACACTTTGAAGTACCTAAATTTAAAAAATATTAAGGAAAAGGTGATCCCTAAGATCATGTACAAGAGTTTTACATGGATTTCCATGAATTTTCATATGAGTATGCCTATTTATTGATACTTTTCTTAAAAATCCTTACTAGATTAACTTTATAATGGTTCATGCACCTACCAAAGGTGTCTATATCAAGCTTTGGGGAATTTACAGAATAATTTGTTAGGCATTTATCATTCAACATTGAACATGACATCTCTATAATATATCTCTATAATACCAAATATATGAATGGGGAAATCTTGGCATACTTATTTTAAATATGGAGAAGCTTAGTAAGCCAATTATGATGTACAATATCTAAAAAGGAGTTAGCCAAAATATTTGTGGATAACCTTAATTTTGAACTCAAATACTAGTTAAAAATCTAGTGTGCTAAAACATTCAATGAAATAATTGAGAAATGGATGTAAATTCAAAAATACCTCATTGAAAAAGGGATAATTAAATTATACTCCCAAAGTGAGCACAATCAGAATCAAGATAACTCCTTTTTAAGAAAGTAAAAAATCTTCAAAAAAAACAAGAATGTCATAAGAGATGGGGTAACTGATTTTAAACAATAACACATCCAAAAAGTGTAAAAAAAACCATAGAACAATAAAATGTCTCCTCCATTCGGGTTCCATGAGGTAAGCCAAAGCCTTGGAATGGCAAAAGATCACTCACTAGCTTGGGAGTACCTATTAAAATAGTCCTTGATTAGTTAATTATTTCCCATATGATCACCCTTCCTGAAATCAGACCCATGGATGATCATCAACCTAAACCATAATGGTACCATGAAGATAAATTTTACAAATACCATAGGGTCAAAGGTCATGATACAGAAAGATGCATACAATTAAATCACTATATCCAAGATCTAATTGAAAGAGGAGATATTAAAATAGAAGGTGAAAGTGCTCAAAACCAATTTTCAAATAGGTAGTTAGGCATTTATAAGGACCCATTACCTAAGAATGATCAAATAAATAGGAGACCATCAAGAGAATAGGGTCAAGTTTCTTCTTCTAACCACACTAACTACCATTCCATGCCATACCACTATGTTAACACCATTGAAATATACAACCCACAAGATTCCACTCCACCTTCCTCCACCACCTTAAAAATCAATCAGGCCACTATAGATTGGGCAATCACCATTAGACATAGTAAAATTGTAATTCCTAGGGTACCACTCAAGGATCCATCTACTTTTTACACTAATCAAAAGGGGAATATTTATAAAAAGGTCTCAAATTCTTATGATAAGTCTTGTGATATTATTTAGTAGCTTGAGAAGACCCCAACTCAAATTTCATTGATAGAACTTATCAAAACATCTCCTTTACATTGATAGATACTTAATCAAGTTTTAAATGACCTCAAGATCCCTAGTGCTATGGATGCTAATCAATTCTAGGAATTAGAGGGAGATTTATCTCCTTCTCAGTAGATTATCTTTGGAGCCTAGGATATGCTTCTAATTAGCCTCCACCATAATTATCCATTTTTAATTAAAGTTTATATATCCCACCATTACATTTATCGTGTACTCATAGACAAAAGGTCAACATTGAATTTATGCAATCTAGACTTATTAAAGAAACTAAGGTATTCAAAAGCATCTTTGGGGCATATCTTGATTATGATCAAAGCCTAGAATGAAAATGAAAGGCCATTTGTAGGAATTATCGACCTTTCCATTACCATGGGACCTATAAGCCACCAAAATCTACTTCACATTATGGATGTTAACCTAACTTATAACATGTTTCTAGGACATCTATGGATCCATGAGATGCAAGCTATCCCATCTACCTTACATTAGTGTCTAAAATTGACTCACTTTGGTATGAAAGTCACCATCCATGGGGAAATTGATCACCTTTATAACTATCAAATGGATCAAGCCTCATCATCATATCACTACCTGATCATAGATAATTCCATCCTAAGTCTAATAGCTGCCAAGTATATATCACCAAATCAGCTTGTACATGCATCAAATCCACTACTTGAGGTCACCCACTTAAAAATCACATCCACAAGTTATAGAGAGTATGAATACAAAACCTTCTATGGGTAGACATCTAAAATTAGCTACCAATGGATTTATACCTAACTTTAGAGAAATTCTTACCAACCTCTAAAAATCTAGCCTAAAAATCTCTACAAGTCTCAAATTTAGCTTCATAACCATGGAAATAAATCCAGTTGGCCCATAAATCAATTAAATTGGGTAAATGCACATTGAATTAAATCAAAATCTTGAAATTATTCCAAATTCCTAAAAGAGATTAATTAACTTGAAAATCCTAAACCAAATCCTAATTTAATTCATCCATGAGCAAATAAGTCAATTATCAAAAAGGAAAATTCAATAAATATCCTAAATAGTATCTTAGAAACTATGACGACCTTTTAATAGTTTTCTAAATGCAAAATAACTCAAAGCACACCTATTCATGCTAATCATGAGATTTTGGACATCTTTCAACCCTACTGGGGTTAACTAAGCCAACCAAGGTTAAGATTTAACCCATTCTAAGTCATTTCAAAGGGTATAAAAGCAAGCCTATAACTCTTCATTTGGAGAGCTTGGAACATAGTAGAGTTATAATGTAGGATTTGATTCATCAAGAAAATGCATAGTGTTATAATGCCAAAATTGAGCCAAGCTATCAAGTATGAACATGGTGCCTAGAGGAAATGGAGATAGCCAAGCCCCATTAATGAAGATCTCTTGAGCATAATCCAAGCAAGCCAATGAAGAAGCCTTTTGGAGTAATCAAGGATCTGATAAGGAATTTATATTTGTATTTAAGTTGTCATTCCTTTCCATTTTTATTTGTGTCTTCATTTTGTTTATTCACCAAGCTCCCCCCATGATATAGGCCTAGAGATGTTAGATTGTTTAGTGTGTTAATTTCATTATTTTTGGAACTAACACCATACTAACCTTCTCTCTTGAGTCAAATTCTTGGATCATATATGACATGCCTGGTGGGACTCAATGCATCCCATATATCAAGGAGATTATTATATAGCTTTTAAATCTTCATTTGGATGTTTGAAGCTCTCTAAAATTGATTTTCTAACCTTATTTTGGCTAGATTTCATTTTTTAAAAATTCTTGGGTTTACAAAATGATCACCAATGATCATGATAAACCATCTATGATTATACCCTAACCACTGACGATTCTGAATAACTACCATCAACTTTATGTAATCATCAATAGTTAGGTTGTAAGGGAGAAATGAATCTAAATATTTCATTTTGATTATTTAAATCATTTTATTCCTTGATTTATTAGTTTCAAGATCATCTAAATCCATTAAATAAACTTAGCCTTGTAGGTTTTTGTCAAATTTAAACTAATCCAAGCCTAACCTAACACATTTTTCTTGCGGTTTTACCTTCAAGTCCACAGGTATTCACTGATGATATTTATTGACTACCAATGATTATACTCAATCGTTGATGGTTATCCTTAACCAATCGGTGATGGTTGCCTTGAAACCACTGACAATTATTTATGACCATTGACAATCACTATGTGCAATTAAATCTAAACCTGATATCTTAACTTCAGACATCATTTGCTCAACCAAGAAAGTGACTCAATATGGGGGTTTACTCTCTTGTTTTTTCACGGTCAACTTAGACATTGAACATAAAATTGCATTATTAAATGGTTTCTAGCATTTAATTTTGGTGTTTTAAAATGAATTAGGCTTAATTCAAACATTTGGACATAAGGACTTAAAATGGACACATTTTTTTTGCTTAATTTGTATTTGTGAAAGTTCTTTTGAATTTGTCAATATGCCATGGGGTCATGAACCTAACCAAAACATTTCAATTGGTGCATAAAAATGAGCCTAATTAAACTTGAACATGTTGTCAATATTTCTCACTTCATCTTTTGGGTATTTAAAAAGAACCTAATTCATTTTTTATGCATTAGATGTTTTTTTTCAAGTTTTTACAAGTTTCAATCAATGTCAAGGGGCCAAAATTCACAACACATTTTCATTTTTGTGCCATAAAATGAACTTAACATCATTCAGTTTCATGCTTTTGAACATGTTCATTTTCATTCAAATTATTTATTGATTGTTTATTTTATAAAAAGGATAGAGCATGTATACTCTCCCCCCATCCCCTATAGGTAACTCACAAGATCAAAAACACATTTCCATTGAATTTTAGTGCCCATTTCAAGGCCTAATAATAACATTCCATAAGCTCTCCCCAAAACTCACATAGTATTGAGTGTTCTAAGAGTAACCGTAAAGTCTTGATACTCTTATTTTATTTTCATGTGTTGTGGTTTGTGAATGGGTGTCATTGCCTCTCACAAGATCTTTAGCAAGTATTAACCCAGGGCTTCATCTCTTGGAAGTTTTTTAACTCCTCTCCATTGGGGGGTATACAAATTGGGATCACCCCACTAGGATGGTGGCTTGATCAGTTAAACCATCTCTGTTAGTGGTAGGTTAACCCTGAGATGTATGATCGATATGGACATCCCACTGTACTCAGTAACTAACAGATGTAGTGGTTGTGAAAAGGATAAGACATTTTCACAATAGGTTGATCAATGTGGACATAATTTATGTGTTGCTTCTTTTGTGTGCATATGTGAAAGTGTGTACACATGGGATCAATCTAGATGGTATAAAACTTATAGGTTTTAGTCAAACCCACTTTGCCACACCTTGATAGGATTTAGGATGATATACTTAGTTTTAATTTGTAATTTTATTGCTTGATGTGTTAGAACTAATTTTTTTATTTAAACCATGTCATTATCATCATCCTTTGTCTTAAGCCTAGATTTTAACACCTTTTGGCAAAAAGTCCTAACATAGCCTATTTTAGCCTAGATTTTGACTCCAAATTTGGAAAAAAGACCTAGAAACATTTCCCTTTCCTAGTTTAGACCTATTTAGAACATGTTTGGACATTAGATTTGGCATCTTATTTTTAGGTCATTTTACTTGACCTTGTTTGTGTAAAACATTTAATGTTAGACATTTGACATTTTATTATTTTTACCAAATATTTGCATCATAATTTTTTTAGATTCAGCTCCACTCTTAACAAAGCTAGATGACATTTGAACCCTTTGTCTTCTTAGACATAGTTTTTCAAAGTTTATAGAAATCTAATCCATCTTGTTGTGAAATATTTATTATATATTTGACCATGGCTCACTATACATATAGTGGAACTATGTATAATCTAGGATATGGAAATGTTAGCACACAAGAAGAATTTGTTAAAGACCCTTATAGAGATGAGGTTGTTTGGGAAACAGATTCATATCCACCATACAACACTCAAATAGGGGAACAAATTCAAGATCTTTTGGCCAAGTCTTTGGTTATCACACATCCTTACATAGATAAATATTAAGAAAAAACAACCCTATATTTAGCTAATGTACTTTTGATTACAAAAAATGTCCAATAGCAACCTTATTATGGAACAATGCCATCAAACTATCAGCTAGGGCATGAAAATTTCCCAAATTTATCAAGAGGGCCTTATAACATGTCTTATCAAAATAATGATTAGGCCTCTTCTAATGATCTTAACTCCATAATACCAATACCTTATCAATATTTGCATATGATTTTCATGCAAAGAGGCCTTATAGAGGACCACTTCATTCAAATGCAAATAACATACCAGACATATCAAGACCTAGTACACAACTTTAATCAAATTATGATGTCAAACATGCCTCTTATTGATTTAGCCCCTTCAAATGATTTTTAATAGAATTTATTGGTCAATAAAATTAGGCTTTAGACCCATTTATGCAAAACACTTTAGTCAAAAACATGTTCAATACCTTAACTATCAAATAAGTGTCTTCTACTTCTATGTAGAATAGTGAGAAAAACATAGTAGACAATATACAAGTAATGTTGAATCCGAACAAAAGTGGTGTTAATGCACAAATAAAAATCCAACAATAAAATGTGCCTTTACCTAAAACCATTAGTGGTTCACAAACTCAGGGAGTAGGAGTTTCTACTTTTAAACCTTAAGTAACTACCTCTAATCCTTAGCTAAAATCTTCTTGTAACACCCAAAAACAAGGATTAAGTAGTCAACTAACAACTAGTGCCATGCCACAACATAATGTGACTAATCCTACTCATCCCTAATAAGTGATGGGTAATATTCCATAATAATAAGAATCGTATAACCAAACCATGCAATAGAAGTATAACATCTTTCCACCTCCATAGGGGCAACCAATGTTCCACCTCACAAGGTAGTAGTGAACATACCTCTTTTGTTGCAGACTAACATGTTAATGTAAAACCAAATGATGTTTAACCAACAATTTATAAATATTGGTCAATGACAAATGCCAAATCCTCAACATGCTTCCACTTTCTAACCAATATTCATGCATAAAAAAGGTTCCAATGTTCCTCAAGTACCTACTAGGTAATAGTTGCCTTTCGTGCCAAACATGCCACAAGTCTAAAGATAGGGTCTTGGTTCACAAGTCCATCTCAATCAACTAGGTATTACTAGTTAACAACATGTCCCTATTCAATATCATTAGGCATAGTATATCCATATACCACCATCCCAACCTTAATATTACCAACATCAAACCTACATACCCAATCCTAACCAGAATATTGCATAACCATAAGTGAAATTTCAATAATTACATCATAACTCATGAATGCATATTCATGGACCATTTCCTAGCTAATCCAACATTCCTTAGAGAATTCCTCCATCATACCTTGGTCAAAATAATACAATTTTGACCACTCAACCTCCACCTCTATAGGCCAATGTTCCCACAAGTTTTCTCAAAAAATAGCTACAACAAATGAAGGATGCAATTACCGCCTTCCAAGTTGGGAACTAAGTCAAAAAGTTTAAGTTGTATGATGTCTGTTCTTACCTTTTGAGATGATCCTCCTATAACAAGTCAATAAAATTAATGAAATAATAAAATTATAAAATGAGTAGAAGCACTAAATAGATTATATTTAACACAAGCCATTTCAAGGGGGCAACCTCCTTTGATCAAACTCAATATAAATAATTCATGGATGTCTTCATTGGCCTCAACACTTAATTATATATGAATAATAATCTAAGAAACTATTATTCCCATGAATGTGGGAAAAAACAAAATGCTCATGAGATGATGTACAAAGCATATGTGTCTATAAAAACTACTAAACTAACAAAGTAAAGAGAAGAGATTTCATAGGTTCATAACATCCCCTACCACTTAAAAAAACTTTGTCCTCAAAGTGTTAGATATGGGAATTGGTGTCGAATCTAAAATAGTGGTTCCCATGTTGCATCCTCAAATTTAATTCTATGCCATTGAATTAAAACCTTGATGAAGGAGTGGGACCGAAGTTGGTTGTATGCATATCTAAGATTACTTCTAACTCAAGAAGAATGGATCCTTTATTATTAAGTTCTAGTAAAATAGTCTGCATTCTAATGTTTGTGCCAAGAACTTTATTCAGATAAGAGACATGAAATATTGGGTGAACTTAGGAAGAAGGTGGTAACTTTATCTTATAAGAAATTGACCCAATCTTTTGAAGGACCTTATAGGGTCCATAGAACTTAGGAGCTAGCTTATGATGATTTTTGAGTTTTAGGGAAGATTATTTATAGGGATGTAGGCAAAGAAAAACCATATCACCTAATTGAAAAATGCACTCAAAATGGTGTTATTCCACCTTTTGTTTCATTTTATTTTGTGTCATATGAAGATTATTCCATAGGTTACTAAGGATCTGAACCCAGGTTCAAAGAATCATGTCAACTGCTTAAACTAATGAACCATTAGGAGTGTATGGAAGGATAACTAGAGTTACTTGACCATAGATTGCTTCATGTGGAGTCATTTTTATTGAAGTGTGGTAAGAGGTATTGTACCACCATTTGACAAGAGAGAGCCACTTTACCCACTGATGTTGTTATTCTAAGGTGAATCAATGAAGGAAAGTTTCCAAGCATTTGTTGACAATTTTAGTCTAGCCATCCATTTATGGATGATACCCAGAACTCATCTTCAATTGGATGCCAGTGTGTCAAAATATTTTTGTCCAAAAATATTTGGTGAAGTTTGCATCACAATCTGAGACAATGGATGAAAGAATTTCATGAAGATGGAAAATCTAATCCAAGAAAATTTGTGTGACTATGGAGGTGGTATAGGGATGGCTAAGGGCACAAAAATAACTATAATTGGAGAGGTGATAAAACAAAATAAATATCAGCATTTTCCATCTAGATTTAGGGATCCCATAATAAAATCCATATAAATATTTATCCAAATTTTGGTAAGGATGGGTAAAGATTCAAAAAACCCAGGGATGAGTGTTGTTTCACCCTTGTTACATTGTTAGATATCACATTCAACCAACATTAGTTGAATTGCCTTTGTCATTCCCTTTTAAAAGAAGTTTCATCATGCTAACTCATAAGTTTTGATAAACCCTAAGGGCCCCTATGAATGGAGAAGCATGGAGTTCATAAAATATAGCCTGCTGAAGATTTGTGCTCTGGGGAAGCACCAAATGACCCTCATATTGTACAAAATCACCATCTTAGGAATAATGTAGTATAAATAAAGGGTTGGTGGCCAAATATTGAATTATTTTAGATAATTAGGAGACATTTAAATACCCCTACTATACAATATCTAACTAGTTTAGAATAGGCATGTAAATACCTAAAAGGGAAGCTTGATCTACAAATGTGTGAGATAGAGCATCAACCACAATATTATCCTAAACCTTCTTGTAAGTTATCTCATAGTCATAACCCATGAGTTTTCTGACCCATTTATATTGTGATGGCATAGAGACCCATTATTATAAGAAATATTTTAGACTTTGGTGAACAGTTTTGATGCAAAAATAATTTCCTAGTAGGTATGGCCACCACTTCTCTACTTCATGTAAAATGGCCATAATTTCCTTATCATAAGTAGAGAGCACTAAATTATTGCTATAAAGGGATTTTTTTGTGAATTCAATGGATCATATTTCTTGGAGGAGAACAACACCAAGTCTATTGCCATAAGCATCACTCTCTACAGTGAAGGTTTTGGCAAAATCAGGCATAGCTAGAATAGGTTTAGTATACATAGCTTGTTTCAATTATTTAAATACATAATCAGTAGCTTATGTCCAAATAAAAGTATCCTTTTTCAACATAGATATTAGTGGAGCTAAAATATTCACATAATCCTTGACAAACTTGTGATAGTATCTAGTCAGTCCTAAAAAACCATGGAGGCTCTTGAGTGTCTACGGATGTAGTGAATTTGTCATGGTAGCTATTTTTTTAGGATCTACTCAAACCCCTTGGGTTGAAATAATATGCCTAAGATACTCCATTTTGTCTTGGCCAAAAGTGCATTTGGCCTATTTTACACAAAGATTATGGTCAAAGAGAAGTTGTAGTGTGAGCTCTAGATGTTGGATATGGTCAAACCATGTTTTTCTATAGATAAAGATCTCATTAAAGAAGACTAGAATGAATTTATGTAGGTATATCCAAAATATTGTCTTCATAAATGCCTATAATGTTGAAGGAGCATTAGTGAGACCAAAGGGCATGACTATAAAATCATAGTGGCCATCATGCATGTGAAAAGTTGTTTTAGGGATGTCATCCTCATGAACCCATATTTGGTGATATCTAGAGTGGAGATCTAACTGGGAGAAAAAATGAGCGACATGAAGCTCATCAATAACATGGATAAAGAACTTATCTTTGATTATGAGGTGATTAAGTACATGAAAATCAATTGTAGACACCGAAATAGTGTCTAACCCTTGGTCACCTTCCCCCTTGGTTCATTCTTAACCCATTCTTAAAACATGCACTTACTAATTTAAAAATAATAATTTATTATTAATATTCTCCCCTTTGACACATCACCTATGACACCTTGACTTGGACTATTTCTCACCCTATGACTCACCCAAGACCTATTCTTACTTCTCTCTAACTGCCTAACCAACTCTCGTGCGTATTTAGCCCAACCTTTGACATTCTCCAACGGATAGTGCACTTGGCGGATGAAAAATGGGCTTGGTGGCTCTTTTTCCCATTCTACACCCACTGACGTCAGTCAAATGTCGGCCGACGCCGGTGGAATCGCCGAAGTCGGTTATACTTAAACAAATTTTCTAACCCTTTGAGGGGATCCTAATCAGAAATCGGTTAATCTCTGGAGCTAATCACGACTCTCGAACCTTCTTTCGGTGAAACAAAGTTATCATGCTTTTGCTTTTCAGTGTTCTGGCTTCTTGGTGTTCTTTCAGGGATCAACATTCTTGACAGCACTTTCTAGGCACTAAGGTCTTGCATTAGACATTCTGCAGAGGGATCGCACGTTATCTCCATCACCAGCGACAATCGAAACACAGCTTCTGCACCTTTGCCAATTCGTATCACAGCTAAGTATTTGTACTATTTTCATTTCAGTGTCATTTACAATATATTAGCATTCTGTCTATTGTCTATTCCAAGCATCCTTGACCCAACCTTCCCTGTTCTTCTCAGAGAGGCTGAAAAGCCTTCTCTCACCCCTTATTCCCTTTTCTTTGCCTCTGACACTCCCTTAGTCTCTCTTTAGACAACACCCTCTGTCCAATCAATTCAGCACAAGTTATCAAAGACCTACAGACCAACCTAAGACCAATCTAATCAACCTGACTAAATTGCTTTACAAAAAGGCTGAAAGGCCTTTTTCCTACCCCTTACCCCTTTTCTTGACAACATTCTCAGTCCCTTAGACCCGAAGCAGTCCCTCTAAATCCCTCATAGACCCTTAGACTCACAGATAAGACCACAGTCCATCTTGCAAACCAGAAACTAGACTTGTAAACCATCCTTGGCCATTACCCCGACTGACCTTGTCCACTTCCCCTACTGACGTTGGTAGTCTAACTATCGTCGGTGACCTTCCTGACTGATGCCAGCAATATCACCAACGTCGGTGACTGTGTTAAGCAGATTGCAGCTTATTAGGTACGCATTTGCTTTTAGTTCTTTCTTGTCAAGTCTTTTATTATTTCTCTTTTCTGTCTCTGTCATATTCTATTTTAAACAGTGGATTGTCATCCTCCAAGAAGCCTTAGCGCTTCTAGGACCAAGCTTTTGCTTGGCAATCCACCCTCTTATCAACTAACATTTTTCATGTTTTAGTGTCTGTCTCTTTCAGGTGTCATCCTCCACAACCAAAGAGGAGTTCTCACAATGTTTGGATTACGGTGCATAGACTGCATCCAGGTACATACAAGCCTTGACCATTTCTTTAAGTTTCTCATTTTCTCCCTTTAAATGTGAAAGCGAAATTGCATAGAAACATTAGGGCCTTCCTTGGGTTCCTTTCCTTCTTTTTTTCATTTAGGTGCATTAGATTTCTCCCTCTTCACCTCTTTCTTCTTATCTAAAAGACATCATAAGCAGGAATAAAAATAACTTTTTCTTTCTTTTCTTGCATTTCTAGACTAGTCTAAAATCATTTTCTTCAACCCTTTCTCAACTTGTTTTCATTCCAACTTAACATTTCGATTTGGGGCTTTAAAATATATTTCATTCTATTTCTACTTGCTTGCATTTCTCAATCGACACTTAGTAATTAATAAACCACATATTGAATAAATCATAGATCACTTGATGTTACACAACCAAACCACGTGCACTAAATTAAACATCAAACTCACTTGAGACAAGGCCCGATTGGGATTTCATCACCCAGCGGATACCTTACCCATCCTGGTGATCCTACTTGGATTTCACCACCAAGGGGAAAGCCCACTCTGTTCTCTGGCAGAGTCTAATCTATAGGGAAAGTATATTTTGGCTAAGCGAGACCAGCTAACCACTGGAATCGTGAAGTGAGGGGAGCTTGCTCCTTAGCACCAGGCCATGTACGAAACCTAACATAGACTTTCAAGCACCTAAACATACCTAAAACCATCTTTAGACTACTTATTCTAGGACCCTTCTAACAGCCAAACTCCTCAAACATCACTTTAAGGCATAAGCCACACGATCCTAATAAAATTATTTCTAGGGATTTAACGCTAGGATCTGCCTGCCCTCATCTTATTTTCTATTTTTATCTATTTTTTTGAGCTGTAAGGACGTTTTCTTTATTTCCAAATTTTTTTTTTTTTGAGTTTCTGGAAAACACAGTAACTGACATCGGTTCTTTAATCGACGTCGGCAACTTTCCTCCACCGGCATCAGTTATCTGACCGACACTGGCAGTCTTATTCACCGACATCAGTTTTTGTACCAACATCGGTCACTATCCAATTTCTTTTTTTCAAAAAACAACAAGTTAAAATCCAACTTTCTTGCTGTCTAAACATTCATTCTGGTTTTTTGAGACTGAAAAAACATAGTTTTCTAAAACCTGACCCTTTCTTGCCTTAAATGGTTTTGACACGCAGTCAAACCAAGGCTCTCCTTGACCACGCTAGGCAACAACCGCTTCCACCTTCACCATCTATAACCAGTCCTATAATTGAGTTCCACTCGGAGACTGAAAGAACTCCTACTCACCCAACCCCGCCTCAGTCTCCTATTGTCCCAGAAGGGGACCAAGATTTCACATGATTCTTAGACCTTAACGTCAAAGCCTTGTAGCACTATCTCGCACATAGCCAAACATGAGACTCCCTAGGCAACCCAATTTATGGGATGCTGACTTCCTTAGTCGAGACAAGGATCACATCAACAGCACCTACAATTCAGCCTCTAGACAATCAATTCAACACCTCCACCAATAACCCAACTATTTCCTACCTTCAAAACTTAGCCACTCCTTCTAAACCTACCTCCATGGGGGTTTCAGTACTCCCTCAACCTCAAACTACCCAACCAAATCCCACACCTTTCCAAAACCTACTGGTCTCTATCCCCCCTACTCTTGCACCTATCAACACAAGAGTAACTGTTTATCTATCAACAAGTGTGGCCACTCCTCAACCATCTCTGACGGCCCCTATCCAACTTGTGCCTACCAACCCCATAACACAAGTGCCCTTGGCTCCAACTTTCACTCCAATAACCAGCTACCCATATGTTGCGTCTATGCAACCAACCACGTCATATGCCCCACTCAATATCTTTCAAGCGCCTTATAATCTAGGGGGCGCTCCACCCGCCAATCCATCAGCAGATATCATCAAAATGATGATGGACAAGATGTCTAGCCTAGAGACCTCCATTTCTGGCTCACGCAATGCTCTCTCATACGAGCAAATTTGCAATGAGCTCATTCATCCTTCTATCCCGATTAGACCATACCCCAACCAGTGGGAGCTTCCCAAATTTTCTCACTTTCAAAGCAAGGAAGACCCACAGTAGCACTTACAGTCATTCAGACATGCCTATTACCTTATTGCCCATGATGATGCATTGCTCTTGCGCACATTTCCTATGTCTCTTTCTGGTGCTGCGCTTGACTAGTATAGCTCCATTGCCAGCCATTCCCTCTTCACATTTACATAGCTGGCCCAGCTCTTTCTTGATCACTTCTCCATTAACATCACCAAGAAGGTCTCGATCACGGACCTCTATACTATCCGCCAATTCGAGGATGAATCTATAGCTGACTTCGTTGCTCGCTGGAGAGGCCTCATCAATCAACTCTCTTTTTCCTTACCTCAACCCAAACTTATTGAAATTTTCTCCTGAGCATGCGCCAAACATATTTCTTCCACCTTACGGGTTCAGACTTTCTGCACCTTCGACGAAGCCTTCACGATGGCCCACAAACTTGAATTATGTGCCGTCGAGGAGAATAAAGTCAAGTTGCGGAGCAAGAATCCCAACTCTAAGACTAATGACTCTTCTTCTTCTAAACCTTCATCATCCAATCCTAAGTCTAAAGCTTCAGCTAACGTTGTAGTCGTTAGACCTTCGTCCTCTTCAACTAATCAGCCAAATCCATCCACATCTCAGAGCGCCACCCATCAATTCCAGTAGAGATACATACAATGATAGTATACTCCTCTTGGAGAATCATACGCATCTATACTGGAAAAACTTGTTAAACAGGGGATTCTCAACCTCCCCCAGATCTGACCACTTCCACAATTTGATCCCTCACGCACCATCCCTACGTGGTATAGGGAAAATGACTTCTGCAATTACCATCGTGTCAAAGGTCATGACACAGGTAACTGTAAAACCTTTAAAAACATAATCCAAGACATGCTTGAAAAGGGTGAGCTCATCCTAGATAATCCCAATGCACCTCCTAATCAGGGCATCGACATCTTCAAGCAACCATTCCCCAATCATCCACCGACCCAAAATAATGTCTAGACCTTGATTGACAACACTCATGAACATGACATTCAAACAGTCAATACGGTCTCGCCCTTCATCCCTGACCAACCTCAAGAGGTTAGTCCATCTATCAGTTCATCACATGTGGATGAACCTCTTTCCCCGATTAGTTCTCCATCAACCTCTCTTATCTTGGAGGATGCCTCAACCTTACCGGCACCACCGGTCTCACCATCCTCCTTCCTACTGCCTATGGAGGACCTGACCTTACCTACTCCTCGACCACAAGTGGAGGGCACCATAATCCCTGCCCTTTACCCGCTTGAGGAGTCACATTCTTCAGTTCCTTCTCCACCAAGAGAAGAACCTAACTCTGCATCTTCTTTGATCAATGACAATCCAGTTATAACTCCCACACAACTTGGGTCTGAGACTACTGCCACACCTAACACATCTTCTCAAAGACCCAAACCTCATCCAACATCTTCTCAACCATTTTCCCAACTAGTGGAGAAAATTGAACTTCTCCCTTTAAGGAAAGAGGAGCATCAGGGATTGTGGGAGCATCTTAAAGCTCTTCAACATCTCCATGCCCTCTCATCTCATGCTACCAATCCTCCCAAGGCAGAATCTCCCAAGACTCTCAACAAAGACCAGACTCTCACTTATAAACCTGCATCTACCCCATCTAAACCGATCAAGTCACTCGGCATTTGCCCTATCTCTACCCTCACTCACCCGCAAGTGAAGGTGGACTTAGACCAGACCTCAACCAATAATAGTCTTCTAACCAAGTTGAAGAAGACTGCCAAACCACAAAAGTGAACCCCTCCTCCACTGTCAACATTACCCTCCATTTTAGGTCCTCATCCTTCTACCCTAATCGGCGTGCTCCCTACTCCGACCCTTAACCAACACAAATTACCTCCATTACTTCCTTTGCCCACCACAAGTCTACCCCCTCTTAAAAATTCGGCACCTCTCACAAAAAAAGTGCCATCTTCACATGTGGCCGCACCACCAACCCAAAAGGTGGTACGAAAACCTTCTTCAACATCTCCCAAGCAAAAGTCACCAGCGCATCATGCATCAACAAGCACAGACCCCTTAGTAGGTTCATATGCTTTGATATTACGCCAACTTTTGCAGACTTCTAACATAACCCTTACTTCTATCAAGCCATTCCAACCCCTCAGGTCAAAACCTTCTTGGTTCGACGATACGAAGATTTGCTTATACCATCATATGCCAAGACACGATACCGAGACTTGTTGTGCCCTCAAGGCAGTCATTCGCCGCTATATGGAGAAAGACACTCATCTCCTTGAGGACACTCTTGACCAACCCTCAACACCTTCCCGTCCAACCTCTTTAACCTCATCAGCATCTTGCCAGCAGGCCATGACCCCTTCTTCACCTCCTATCTTTGAAATAAATGCTATCCACATAACCACCAGGTCACAAAAGGTCAAGGTGAAAGAAAAATCTACTATTCCTTGGACCTATCCTTTTGTCCAGTCACCTCAACCACCAAAACCCAAGATTTCCATCTTAGGTGCATCTCAACCCCCTTCTTCAGAGGTAATCAAAGACTCTATGATAAAACAACTTCACCAAATGCCTGTGAAGATGACCTTATATGACCTTATCCAAAGCTCCCCCAGCATCGTCAGGCTCTAATCAAAGCCTTACAGGCAGCTGAGGTCCAACCTGAAGACCCTCAACCACTAGCTGCTCTAGTCCATTCTTTATCCCCCGTCGCCTCTATCACTTTCAGTGATTCTGAAATTCTTACCTCTACCTTGGAAGATCAAGACGCTGCTCTTTTCATCACAGCCTACATTGATCGAACCTATATTAAATGAGTTATGATTGATGAGGGCGCTAGCATTAATATCATTTCTACCCATGCCTTTGATCAATTGGCTCTTCCCAAGAATTATGTATCGAAAACTGATGCAATCCTTAGATCCTTTAATGACACCACCGCTAACACTATTGGCACTGTCGTCCTCCATATTCGCGTTGGTCCACGCACAATCTCAAAGCTCTTCTACATCATTGAGGGAGAATTCCAATATAACATGCTATTAGGATGACCCTGGATCTGTGCCATGGCTTGCATCCCTTCAACACTTCACCGTTGTGTCAAATTTGAACATGACAAACAAGTCCATGTCATTCTTGCCGACCCATCCCCTTTTAAGACTTGTAACACAACTTATCGACCAAACAACATTCTTATCCCTCTCAAGGCACCAACCCAAACATCGTCTCCATCCGCAGAAGCATCAACTAGTACACAAACAGTGGTTGCCATCACATCACCTTCTCAATTAACAACCAAGGACCCCATGGACGATATCTTCCAAAGACTTTCACTGGGGGAATATCGCCTACTTACTCTAGACATGTTCCAGACTCCTCAAGAGTATGGACAGCTTCATCAAAATCCAAGCTATGACTATCAGATCAGAATGGTCATTCCTTATGGTCCTCCTAGCCTTCAAACCAATCTCGTCTATGGGGGGTTGGATCAAGCTCCTACTGAATCAAATCCTTCCTCCTCACCTCAAATATTCACATCCGATTTCTCCTTTCTTGGCAACCCCACCTTTGCACATACCTACCTTTATAGGTGTGCATGGAAGGGTTTTGGCTTTGGGCGCTACAAACAAGGCTCCCATCAGCCTATCAAACCACCTAATGACGATAATGTCAAGAAACGGTATGGACTGGGCTTCCAAGAACCCACTGAGGCTTCTGCAAACATTTGCCCTAAACCAACCATCGACCAATCTCTTCCAGACTCGCCTATTCTTCCATCCTCACCTATGGAGTCAGTGGTTTCCATCCCTCCTAGTTTTTTTTTGCATAAACACCATCCATTTAGAACCCCTAACCTATCAGCTCAACGGGGTTTCCAGGTCTCTCCCTCTCGTTTATCCCAGCATGATAGATAATGAATCGGCAACCATCAACACTATCCACTACATAGACGATGATGCCATTCTTACCTATATGGGTGTCGATGATTCTTTCATTCAGTGTTCCCTCCCTTTTGAAACATAGGTTATGTTAAATGAATCAACCATTGACATTAACCTTTCCTCTTCTGGTGTTCCTCATGTCTTAAAGATTGGTCAATCTTTAGACACCCAGGAGCAGATCTACTATACCACATTTCTCTCAGACAATCGCAAAGCCTTTGCCTAGACCTACGTTGACATGCCTGGCATCGACCCTAACATTGCCACTCATAACATTGTCACAAACCTAAAGGCTAAGCCTGTTAGGCAAAAGCTTCGCAAAATGCATCCTCGTGTTGCACTTCTTGTCAAAGAGGAGCTTTAGCGCCTTCTTTCTGTCTCCTTCATCCAACCCATCGATTATCTGCAATGGGTCTCTAACATCGTTCCTATCACCAAGGCGACTGGAGGGATCTGAATCTGCATAGACTATCGTGACCTTAACCTAGCCTATCCCAAGGATGACTTTCCTCTTCCAAACATTGACCAACTTGTTGATCTTACGGCTGGCCATGAGATGTTATCACTCATGGATGGATTTTTAGGATATAACCAAATCCTGATTGCACCAGAAGATCAACACAAAACCACCTTCATTACACCATGGGGAACTTTTTTCTATTGAGTCATGCCTTTTGGTCTGAAAAATGTAGGTGCCACATATCAGCGTGCCATGACTTACATCTTTCATGATCTCCTCCTTAAAATCATGGAGGATTATGTAGATGACTTGCTTGGCAAGTCTAAGATTCATCGCAACCATTTGACTATCCTCAAAATCATCTTCTCTCACCTTCTTCAGTACCATGTCTGTCTTAACCCCAAGAAATGTGTCTTTGGGGTCCTCTCTAGAAAGATCCTGGGATTCATTGTCTCTCTTCATGGCATCGAGATAGATCCTGCCAAAATCTACGCTATCCTCGAAATGCCACCTCCAACTAATCTCAAGCAACTTTGTAGTCTACAAGGGAAGCTCCAATCCATCCACTGCTTCATTTCACAGCTTTTTGACCATTGCCAACCCTTTCATCACCTCCTTAAGAAGGACATCTCCTTTAAATGGGATAAATATTGCCAAGAGGCTTTTAAAGCCCTCAAACACTATTTGGTTTCTCCACCAGTCCTTATTCCACCAAAGGATGACCATCCCTTCTACCTCTACATCTTAGCAACCAATCACTCATTAGGTGCCATGATTGTGCATCGAGATGAGCAACACCATGAGCAAGTAGTCTACTACATAAGCCAAACACTTGTCGATTACGAAACTCGGTATACTCATACCGAGAAACTCTGTTTGGCATTAGTCTTTGCCACTACCAAGCTCTGTCACTATCTTCTCAATCACAAAACCTTTGTCATCACCCACATTGATCCTCTTAAATACATGCATTCTAAGCCATATCAAAACCAGTGTATGGCTCATTGGCTCATGCTTCTTGCTAAATTTGACTTAGAATTTGTCCATCAAAAATCTATAAAGGGGCAAACAATCACTGACCAACTAGCAGATGCCCCTCTTCCCGACAATCAACCTTCTCAGTGCGAGTTTCCCGATGAATCTATCACCACTCTCTCAACTGATGACACATTCTACCAAATGATGATGTTCTTTGACGGCTCTAAATGTCAACTCGGTGGGGGTGTGGGGGTCATCCTCATCCCACACGAGGGTGAGCCCATGCCCTTGTCTTTCAAACTCGACTTTGAATGTACCAATAATATGGTTGAATATGAAGCCTTAATTTTGGGACTTCAAACTGCCCTTTCTTTAAACATCAAGTCCATCAACATCTTCGGTGACTCACAACTTGTCGTCAATCAAATCAATGGTTCATATCTTTGTAAAAATGAAATTTTACAAAGATACAAGCACCGTGTTGACATTCTTCTAGCATCTTTCGACCATCACTTATTGCAAACTATCCCTCGATCTACGAATAAGTTTGCTGACACCATGGCTTCCCTCGCCTCACATATTCCTTCTTCATCATCATCCTCATCAAGAATTTACGTCATGGTACATTGTGTGCCATTGCCTTCATACATTTCCATTGACATCAACCTCGTCCACACCATAGACTATAGTTCACAAGATGTATGGTATAAACAACTTGAGGACTACTTGGCTCATTCTATCATTCCTCCCAACCTCTCTAGCAATGCCCGGTGGGCTTTCATCAAGCGTACCGCTCGCTATACCATGCTAGGGGGCCTTCTCTATAAAAGAGGTTTTGACAGCCTTCTTCTTTGCTATTTAAACTCCACTGAAGCTTCTCATACTGTCAAACAAGCCCATGATGGGATTTGTGGTAGACACTTCAGTGGTAACTCGGTTGCCAAGCGCATCCTTCGACTGGGTTATATTGGCCCACTCTTCATCAAAACTATAGCAATTATGTTTGGCATTGCATCAAGTGTCAGCAACATGCTAACTTGCTTCATCTCCCTAGTCACGCCTTACAATTCGCTCAAGATTTTTGGCCTTTTTCACAATGGGGCTTAGATCTCATTGGCGAGATTAACCCTCATTCGTCTCTTCATCATCAATCCATCATCACTGCCACTGAGTATTTCACTAAATGGGTGAAAGCTATTCCTCTCGTCTCCACAAAAGCTAACAAGATTGTTGACTTCATCAACACCCACATCATCTGTCATTTTGGTGTACCTCACAAAATCATCACCGATAACAGAAAGTCATTTAAAAACAAAACTGTCCAAAAACTTTGTGACTCCTTTGGCATTAAACTTAGCTTTTCTTTGCCTTACTACCCACAAGCAAATGGGTAGGCCGAGGCTTCTAACAAAATCTTAACTAAAATTCTCATGAAGGTGGTCAATGACACTAGAAGGGATTGGCACATTCATATTCCCTTCGCTTTGTGGGCCTACCACACTAGCATCCGAACCTCTACAGGTGCTACCCCTTTCTCTTTAGTGTACAGAACAGAGGTTGTCTTACCTCTCGAAGTACAGATCTCATCTCTTTGCATTTCACTCCATGACATTCTTTCTAACGATGACTTTCATCAAGATCGATTAGCTCAACTTGAGTTACTTGACGAGCGTCATCTTGCTGCCCTCAACCATCTCCATGTCTATCAAAATCGCATCAAATGAGCCTATAACAAAACTCTGCGAGAATGAGATTTCAATATCGGAGACCTTGTCCTCAAAGAGAACCAACATGTGACCAATATGGAACAGAGTAAACGAGGCAAAATTGCTCCTAATTGGCTCAGACCTTATATCATCACACACAAGTATGGATCAGGGACTTATCGTCTGTCTTCTCTTGAAGGCCGACCAGAACCTGAGCCCCTTAATGCTTTGCATCTATGACCATTCTACTGTTAGTCGAGTACTCATCCACTTGACATTTAACTTAAGCTCATCCCTTGAGCAATCTCTATCCTTTTAATCCTCAATCCTTTCCCCCTTTTTCCCTTAACACATCCTCTATAACCCTTTTATGACGTATGGATGCTTCGTCCTAATAAAAGGGAGCCCTTGACCTTCTATAAGTCTTATCCATGACTCAACATTCTGTCAAAACTAAATCAAGATGTCAAAATATCCAAGGTCACAAAATCAAATCAAAAAGTAGACTGCTCCCTCGAAGGACAGCTGCACTATCATTGCTGTAACTAATAGACTGCTCCCTCGAAGGATAGCTATTCAAAAGCCCTTAAATGTATAAAGCAAAATATAGACCACTCCCTCGAAGGATGGCTATGACTAAATCTTGCTACAAACAACACTTTCTTAGAAGCTTCTCGCATCGATCAGCTTCACAAATGACCACCAAACAAGTGACATCTTTATGTGGACTTCCCGCATTGATCAATCCACTCTATATATATATATATATATATATATATATATATATATATATATATATATAAAATGGGTCATGGACTTGACTTGTAGTTGTCTCAGGGTCTCTTATAAAAAGGGGCAAAGTTATCCCTACTCTAAAACAGGTTACCCTCTCCTCCTATCATATCACCTACTCAAGGGACTTCGGGCTCACTTTAATGTCGAAGTGATTCGATTACCACTCTAACATAAATTATGGTCAATGACACAACGCATGAATGGGGCTCTTGGTTCTAACAACCCCTATCTATGCTATCATTTTGGTCCTTGTCAATAAAAGGGCACTTATGCCTTTTACTTTCTACCTACACTTTGGTCACGTTTAACCACATCATTTGTCAAAACAATTCGATCCGACTCTTTTTAAACCACTCACATAACCTACTTATTCTAGTTTCCATAGACATCAACACACATGAAAACTATCAACCACACAATTTATGTCAAGCATAAACCATTACTTGCTGAAACATAAATCGACCTGCAATTCATTTTTAGCAAACATCCATCACACATATGGATAGTTGCTAGGGATGAAAAACCCCGACCAATGTTACAGCTTACACCATTTGGAAAAGGCTGTAGCATCATCTTCTCCTCATCATTTCAAAGCATGTACCCTCAGACAAGTGGGAAGTGCTATATCCTTATCATAACCAAAATCAACCACTTCACTCTTTTTCCTCCCTCTTGAGATAACTACATTGGCCTAAGGCCCTAACGACAAGGGCTATGTAGGCAACACTCAGTTGACATGGGGTCTTCTGGGGTTAGCTCGGCCATTCCTTCATCACATTTCTTTCATCACATTCTTTTGTCACCTGCCAATCACATCACAAACAATCACATATTTTCATAATCATTAACATTAATCATTTTCATCTATATCATTAATCATTAATCTTAATCATACATCCATCATCATATAAACACCATAATCTCAGCATCATAATCCTAAACATATATCAAATCAAAATAACATACAAACACATCCACAACATTTTTCATAAACACATCCATGATCAAATATCTCATCATATATATATATATATATCAATAGTTTTTACAATGACACAATCTGTGTCTCTGTCTCTCTCTCTCAACAAAATATATATACATCTCGCATCATCGTCTCACAGGCCAGTATATACATAGTAGCAAGGTCTACCCTCAAGGCTGTGGCTGTGGTGGTGGCAGCGGTGGCCTGGAACATGCTGTATTATCTCCCCCCTCTAATCTATGCCTGCTACATGACTCAGTAGCAGTCGTTCGTGACCTAGACCACTGCCGGCTCTACTCTGCCCTCATATCAGAGTATCGCTGTATTTGAGGAAACCCCCTAATGGCTCCCTTATAATATGTGATCTCATCCAATGCATTATGGTATCTAACTATAGATACCATCTGTGGTGGACCCATCTGACCTACAGTGGTGCCCTGCACTGAACCCTGTAGCTGTGAGAATGCTGGTTGTGCTGACACTAACTGTGTGGGCTGACACTAGTTGCTGAGGTGGATGTTACATTGGGTCTTGCCCCCCAAAAACTTATCCTGCCGCTACCTATGCCTGGGCTACGATGAGCTGTCCCTATAGCAGTGTAACCTAACCCGTCAACACTGTCACTTGACTTGTCATCTCTGTCAGTTGCCCTGTAACCCCTACTAGTTGTCCCTACAAAACTGTGACCTGGGCCTTTGCCACGTCCCTCTCCTACCACGTGATGTCCCTCTCTGCACGAGCTGTATCCTGCTCCCTGGTAATGGCTTATGGATCTGGTTGCGGCCCTACCTGTAAACCTATGTATTGCCCTGCCCACCATGCCATGTAGGCCTCTATACAACCTAGGTCAGCCACCCCAAGTCCTACCGGCAACTCCTCAAAATCTGGGCCCTCTGTCTCCTCTGGTAGTGGGAGCGGTGCCTTAATGTCATCCCATCTGTATAGTGGGAATGTGGGAGGTACGTCTTGTAGTAGCCCGTACTGGCACCACACTCTCTTTACTGGCACTCTCTCGAGCTCACCGGCTCACCTACCCCTGACCCATCTCAGGCTTTGCACACCAACCAACTGCTCTCCCTTGTCTCTGAATGCTGGATAAACCAAGTATGGTCTCCAGATGATGTCTACAAGAATCAGGGCCTCTAGTACCCCTCTATAGTGGTCAATGTCTCTGACCACTCTATCTACCCATGTCTGCACCATCACCTCACGCCACCACCTGAATCTGACCCTGAAGCTAGCCAAAATTGCCACTAAGAGGCCAAGAGGATGGGTAACCACTATATGCTCATAGGCCCAGCAATGTAGCAGGTGGCCCATGCACAAGCTGTATCACTGCCATCGACTAATACCCCACAACTCTCTATATACTTGGGCCACAAAGATAGGTGCCCAAGCAAACACTATCTACTACTCTATCATTTCAAGCAAAACTCCGGTCATAGTGACTGGAAACCTGCCACCCTCTACATCTGGCAACGCATACACCGTGATGCCTATCATCATCAACACCGCTAGCCAATGTGTGTCCTCATTTGTAGCGTATAAAGGCTCATACGCAAAACTCACTGAGTGGTAGCTCATCTCAGTGACGTGCTCTCCAAACAATGTAACCATATGAATATCATGCACCTCTCTCAAGCATGCATAAAGGTCTACTCCGTGTACTGGTAGTTGCAAAATTTGGTACACATCCTTGACTGTGATCGTCATCTCTCTCGTGGGCAGATGGAAAGTGTTGGTGGAATTATCCCACCGCTCGATCAGCACCACCATCAAGCTCACATCTCATGCCACTCTGTAGTAGCGCTGCAGCCTGCCAAGTCCAACTGCGCTCATCTGCGCCCACTCATCGACTGTCACCCCTCTGCGCATCCACGTCAGCAATGTCAGGAGGTGATCGTGCAACATCAAAGTCAACCTCGCCTGCATCCACCCAAGTCAATCTCATGTTAAAATTTTTCCCTATTTCACTATCTATGCCTGACCCAACACCTGAGAAGCCCTTGGCGTAGCTTCGACCCCTCAACTTAAACATTTTTCATCCCTCTTTTGTCTAGGTAGCCAACTAACATCGATTAGCGTGTCGATGATGGCACTCACCTAACCAACGTCGGTCACTTAGTGACTGACATCGGTAGGTTAGCGACTGACGTCGGTTGCTAGTCGGCCAACATCGGTGAACCTGCCGACATCGGTGACTAGTTCGGCCCTAGGGCCGAATGGGGTGAGCCCTAAAATTAGGGCTTCCCCTTTTAAACCCCCCAAATTCCTCCTAAAAGACTCCTGACCTCTCCTAGACCTATTCCCCACCCTCCTAGCTACCCTCCCCCCTCGATTTCTGCCTAAAACAATCAAAAATTCAAAAATCAAATCAAATTCAAACAACAACCAAATAGGGTTCAGAGACCCTCCTACCTCATCCCAGCGTTGCCAGCGTGGTGGCACGATGGGTGCCGCTGGTGGTGGACCTCTCACCGGTCCTCTGCTACCCTCTGCCATCTCGTCAGTGCCTAAATCTCTATGAACTCGTACTAGCCCACAACTGACTCTTCAACCTCCAATCCACTCCCTCTCTCCACCAATCTCACTCTGCCACCTCACACCGCTAATTCGCTCACTACCAGTCACTTTCACTCCTAAAATCCAGAGCACCTTTTTTCTCTCAGTCAAATAATCACAAATGACTTTTGGTAGGCCGCCAATCTGGTTTTGTCAGATTTGGTAGGCCGTTGACGTCGGCATCGGCGTGCCCTAATCCACTGACGTCGGCCGCCCTCTACCGACGTCAGCCATTTTTGGCTATCGACGTCAATTTTTGTCACTAACGTTGGCATCCTTCCAACCTCCTTTTTTTTTCTGTTGCCCTAAAATCATGCCCCCAATCAGTCAGTCCTCCAGACCACGTCATCTTATCCCCTTGGGGCACCCCGGATATCACTTTTGCCTCCACCTACCTCGACCACTAGACCTTACAGATCATGACTATCTCCTTCAACTACGACCACTTCCAAAGCAAAATTTGCCTTGGTTATTTTCGCATGAATGCTACCTCATGAATGGCTAAGCAAAATTATGTGCATATTTTTGACCTTCACAAGTATAAGATCGCAAGCTAGTTGACCCCCACTACTTGTGACATTTTTCATGTTTTCGAGAGCACTTCTTGAGCTCGGGATACCTGGAACACGATGACCCATTGGAGCTTCAGCTTAGATTGAATAACCCAATTAGCTATGACCATATGCTGGGGCCCAATTACTTTAATTTTGGCACTCCTCGACCCTTGACCTATGACAATTTGACCTAACCATCCTCGTGAAGTGGTGTACGCGCAATCACAACTTTTGCAGCATTCTCACTCTATCTTCACCCTTTTCATCCACTCTCTATCAAATTAGCACCCGATTTTAGGTTCCTTTCCCTCGACTCCTGCTTTGAGGAGGAATACCTCATCCATAATTGGGGCAACCAACTTGCCTATTTTTGTCTTGCAGTTCACTTGAACAACCAACAAGATGAAATCAACCTTATCCCATACCTGGGGCAACCGACTCCTGTTTTTGTCTTGCAGTTCATTTAGAGCAACCAACAAGACAAAAAGGGGAAAATGTAGACACCGAAATAGTGTCTAACCCTTGGTCACCTTCCCCCTTGGTCCATTCTTAACCCATTCTTAAAACATGCACTTACTAATTTAAAAATAATAATTTATTATTAATATTCTCCCCTTTGACACATCACCTATGACACCTTGCCTTGGACTATTTCCCACCCTATAACTCACCCAAGACCTATTCTTAATTCTCTCTAATCACCTAACCAACTCTCGTGCATATTTAGCCCAACCTTTGACATTCTCCAATGGATAGTGCACTTGGCAGATGAAAAATGGGCTTGGTGGCTCTTTTTCCCGTTCTGCACCCGCTGACATTGGTCAAATGTCAACCGACGCTGACAGAATCACCAACATCGGTTATACTTAAACAAATTTTCTAACCCTTTGAGGGGATCCTAATCAAAAATTAGTTAATCTCTGGAGCTAATCATGACTCTCAAACCTTCTTTCAGTGAAAAAAAGTTCTCGTGCTTTTGCTTTTCAGTGTTCTGGCTTCTTGGTGTTCTTGCAAGGATCAACATTCTTGACAGCACTTTCTAGGCACTAAGGTCTTGCATCAGACATTCTGCACAGGGATCGCACATTATCTCCATCACTAGCGATAATGGAAACACAGCTTCTGCACCTTTGCCAATTCGTATCACAGCTAAGTATTTGTACTATTTTCATTTTAGTGTCATTTACAATATATTAGCATTTTGTCTATTGTCTATTCCAAGCATCCTTGACCCAACCTTCCCTGTTCTTCCTGGAGAGGCTGAAAAGCCTTCCCTCAACCCTTATTCCCTTTTCTTTACCTCTGACACTCCCTTAGTCTCTCTTTAGACAACACCCTCTGTCCAATCAATTCAGCACAAGTTATCAAAGACCTAGAGACCATCCTAAGACCAATCTAATCAACCTAACTAAATTGCTTTATGGAAAGGCTGAAAGGCCTTTTTCCTGCACCTTACCCCTTTTCTTGACAACATTCTCAGTCCCTTAGACCCCAAGCAGTCCCTCTGAATCCCTCATAGACCCTCAAACTCACAGACAAGACTACAGTCCATCTTGTAAACCAAAAACTAGACTTGTAACCGTCCTTGGCCATTACCCCGACTGACCTCGTCCACTTCCCCTACCGACGTCGGTAGTCTAACCATCGTCAGTGACCTTCCTGATCGATGCCAGAAATATCACCGACGTCGACGATTGTGTTAAGCAGATTACAGCTTATCAGGTATGCATTTGCTTTTAGTTCTTTCTTTTCAAGTCTTTTATTATTTCTCTTTTCTGTCTCTGTCATATTTTATTTTAAACAGTTGATTGTCATCCTCTAAGAAGCCTTAGCGCTTCTAGGACCAAGCTTTTGCTTGGAAATCCACCCTCTTATCAACTAACATTTTTCGTGTTTTAGTGTCTGTCTCTTTTAGGTGTCATCCTCCACAACCAAAGAGGAGTTCTCACAATGTCTAGATTATGGTGCGCAGACTACATCTAGGTACATACAAGCCTTGACCATTTCTTTAAGTTTCTCATTTTCTCCCTTTGAATGTGAAAGCGAAATTGCATAGAAACATCAATGCAGAGATATTATGACCCATCTTTGTTCTAGACAAGGAGAATTAGGGAAGAATATGGGCTGGTACTAGGGTAAATAATTCCTTGCTTCAATAAGTATCAAATGAGCATCTCAATCTCAATCTTTTGATAAAATGGGTAGTGATAAGGACTAATGTTGGGAGGAACACTTCCAAAAAGGTACTGAATATGGTGGTACTCTAATTAGGAAGGTGGCAATCCCACTGGTTTGACAAAGACATGTGCATACCTCTTCCAAATGGTTTGTAGATCAAAAGGAGTAGTGGATATTTTTGATGGTTTTATTTAAATGGAATTGAGCTAGGAAATGATGTCATGTTAATTATTCTTAATAATATTTTCCATATGATGTGAACTTATGATGTTGAGATATCCTAGTTGTAAGCCTTTTAATATGTGTTTTTTACCATTGTCTAAAAACCACATAGAAAGTTTAGCAAAATATCATAACATGGGTCCAAGTATGCATAACCACTAGGATCCCAAAACAACATCACATCTAGCTAAGTTCAAGGCAAACATGTTAGAGCACAAGTTATAATCTCTAATAGAGATACGTACATTGTGACACTTCCCTTTGCAAGGTAATATGCCCTTATTGGTAATCATGACTTCAAATTTGGAGAAAGGATGGATAAAATAATTAGACTATTTGGTGATCTAAGGGTCAATGAAGTTATGAGTGCTACCTAAATCAATGAGTATTGTGATAGGGAGATTATTAAAGTAAACCTTGACCTACATGATTTGTGGGGTAGTGACTCCTGATAAGGCATGGAGAGAGATCTCTAGGTGGTATTTTTGAGAAGCATGTTCCATAATTGATTGAGCTTATTTTGGATCATTTGTTGTATCTTGAGCATCTTCCTAATATTTAGTTTCAAGTGGAAAGTCCACATATGATAGGTAGAGATTTTTCTCAAAACATTGATGTCTCTAAGTGAATTTATGATCATAATTATAACATATTACTTTTTCTCTATGGGCTTACATCTCTGCTTCAATCAAATGCTTGATAGGAGTGGTTCTAGGGGCTAGCATTATTTGAGATCATTGTGGAGCTATATTTTTGAATGGAGCAAAATTATATATGAATCATTGTTGAGCTAAGAGCTTATCCTCTACCAACTTATCCAATCCTAAGGATTTTATCATCATGTTAGGTTAAAACATTTTAAACTTAGATCAAATTGTATCCTTTAGTCTACTGATAAAGCAAATCTTGAATAATTCATCAGATAATCCCTTTGTGTGATTAGCTAGTTTTTCAAATTTTGTTTGATATTCTCTCACATTTCTTATTTGGTTAAGTTTAGTGAGTGCTCTAGTGAAGTCATAAAAAATAGTAGGGTGAAACTATTATAAAATGAGGGTGTAAAAATTGGTCCATATGGGTTCATCATAAGCCTTGGTATACTATTGATACTATTGAAGGGCTTCAAGTTCCACGTGAAAGGATGCAAGAAAAACCTTGTTGGCATCAAAAGTATTATACAGACCAAAATATTGTTCTACCTAATAGATTTTTCCAATTGGATCTACACCATTAAATTAAGAAAAAATAATCTTTGGTCCATAATAATTACTGGAAGAAGAAAACCTAGTGTCTGAAGAAGACTCTGGATGTCATCTGTTGTTCATGGTGGTATGTTCAAGACTGAGGCCAAAATGTTTTTCATCAAGATCTTTGATGTGGGTCTTGAGGGTGGCAATTTCATCCTCCATATTTTTTTCTCTTGTTCATGTTACTACCATGACCTGAATAACATTTTTTTTGGCAATGGATAGGAAAACTAGAGTTAAGACACATTTAGTAAGGAAAGTTTTGAATTTGGGTGAAAATGAAAGGAGTAAAGGGGATTTTAATATTTTTTTGCATAGTGGGAGTATGATTGATGAAGGTGAGCATAATCTTAGGAGTGAAAATAGAAAAATTGAAATTTGTCAAAGAGGGACAAAGGAGTAGAAAGAGACAATGAACACAATGGAAAAATTTAGAGGTAAATGAACAAAAATAGAAGTTATGGCAAAACCCCAAAAAAGGAAAAATTGAGATTTATAGGAATTAGGATATGGGACCTCAAGGAAGAAAATGTAGGGAATGGAATTTTAGGTATCCAGATAAAGTTATATGATCAATGGGGCTATAGATGGAGAGATATTGCAAAAAAATGAAAAAAAAAACTTACTTTTTTGTCTGGCTATAAATCCTCTAAGAGTCTACTGATAATCTATGGATAGTTTGCAAATTCTATTTTCTATCAAATATATGCCTAAAAATCCTTTGAGAGTCTACATATACTTTGCTAATTAATTTTTTTGAGACTGCTAGAAATATTCTAAAATTGATATAAAGGGCCCCCAAATTTCAATGGTTGCTTAAAGGTTTTGAAAATATCACTCTAGCCACTAATGTCATCTAAGTGAGTACTACTCTCCAAAAATGTTTTGGCCATGGATTTATCTCTCAGTGATAGCTCTTGGTTTTTCTCATGGATAGGAACTACTCAATCATGAATGGTCCATTGCTCATTTCACTAGTAGGTCCTCTCAATGGGCTAGCTAATTTAGGGTTCATGTGGTACTCCTTATGATGAGTTTTAGGGATTTTACCCAAACACTTTCCATAGTTATGTAGTCAATGTTTTAACCTAATCCAAAATAGATTATTGTGTTATATAAAAATACTTAAATAAATTATGCAGTAGAATAGAGTTATTTCTAAAAAATTATTTAAAGGAATTATGCAGAAGAATAGAGTGAAGACTTTTTGAAGGAAAAAAATGTGGCCCTAAAAGGTGCTCTGATACTAAATGAGAGGATCCTCCTGAAATAAGTCAATAAAATGCACAAAATAACAACATTATAAAATGAGAAAAAACATTGAATGGATTATATTGATCACAAGCCACTTTGAGGGGGCAACCTCCTTTGAGCAATCTCAATACAAATAATTCATGGATACCTTCATTGACCTCAACACTTACATATGAATTCTAATCTAAACAACTACTACTTCTCATAAATGTGGGATAAAACAAAATGCTCATAGGATGACTTACAAATAATATGCATCTATAAAAACTACTAAATTAACAAGGTAAAGAGAAAAGATATCATGGATTCATAACACCTTTCAACATGGAGTACTTACAGATACCATTTTATTTAGGGTATGAGCCACCAAAGTTTGAAAAATACAAGGGGAAAGGTGACCCCAAATCCCATATGACAGAGTTCTTTATCACATGCCAACTAATGGCCTATAGTGACATATACTTGTTATTGTTGTTTCTAAGAAGTATAGCTGGACAAGATTTGGAATGGTTCTTAAAGTTACCAAATAATTTAGTTTTTTATTTTGATAATCTTTCAGACAAGTTCATACAATACTTCTCTTACAATCTCGAGCATGAGGTTTCATTGGTAGACTTGACACAATAAAAATAGAAACTAGATGAAAGATTCATGATCTATCTAGAGTAATATAGATATCTTTCAAGCCAATTTATCCATAGTTTACCAAATAAATAACCAGCCATTGTATTTATTAAAAATATACATAATGAGATATCTTACTATCTAGAGTTATAGTGTGTACACACGTTCAAATAAATCATTGACAAAGGTTTGGTGATTGAACAAGTCCTTATTAACAAAGGGATAAATAAATTAACCTCATAAAATCAAAATAATGACTAGAACTAAACCCAAAATATTGGCCAAAACCAACATCTAGTTTAAGTGCAATTGTCTCAATCAACATAGGCCAATAATAATGATAGACCCAAGCAATTCAATCATAAAAAAAATGTTGTAGGAAATAGAGTAATAAATTTGTGACATGTCCAAATGGTTTAATTATCATCTACTCAAATTACATCACCTTTCAAACTTAATCCTAACCAATAACCATTTCAGTAGCCACATGTGTAGTAAGCATAACAACCTAGACCAGTGCCATAAATATAATAAATGCCTATGCCTTTTCAAAACCCACCTCTTCCAAGGAGAAACATCCCTACTCATCAAGATTTTAATAACCTTAGAGATCCCATAAAATTAGTCTTTCTCAAGCTCGTAATAACTAACTTGATTATATGGCATGTTCTAAAAGAGCAATTTTATGAGGTTGCTAACATGCCAGACTGGTACAAGCAAAATAATTCTACAATTTTCATGGTGTCAATGGCCATAATTTTTAACATTGTGTTCAAATTAAACATGTAGTTCAAAACATGTTAAAAAAAAATATCATATTGGCATGAATCTTCCACCTACAATCAAAGCCTTAACATTTATCAAAATCCTTTTCCCCAACATAAAAACCAACAACAATAACAACAACTAGTACAACATCAACAACAATAGTATCAACAACCAAGGATGAACCAATGGACTCAACATAATCAGTAATAGAATTAATAATGTCAAAATAATGGACAAAACCAAGGTCAAAATGGTAGTAACCAACAAACTTACCATGCAATTTCACATGGCTATAATGCAGTTATAGGCCATATTATAGGAGGTTACATTACAATCATTTCAATCAATCCAAGACCAAGTATAAATCATAAAATACCATTTTTAATCATATCCAATCAACCAAACCATTTTGGTAATCCATCATTTACCTAGGACCACACATAGGTGAACCATCAAGTAGGGATTCCCATGTTAGGACCTTATACTGATAACTCATCATTAGTCTATGACCACACACAAGTGCATCAGTAACCAAGACTTGTCATATATAGTCCCCATCTACCATCATTTATTATAAATAATGGTCTTATATCTAATCTCAAGTGTGAAATCATAGCTCAATGGTCAAATATTACCATACCAGGCCTACAACTATTTGCCACTTCACCCATCATCCAACTAGCCATTTTACCTCCAAACAGGCCATTTACCATTGTCCTAGAAAAGATATTTGACATTGTGGAATAATTTCAAAAGATGCTAAAAATAATCTCCATTTTATATTTGTTACCTACATATATAATCGACAAAAACATCTTGACAAAGTTCATTGGTCAATCCATAGTTCCAAATGATATATCCCTTGACAAATTTCAATCTTTTATTGGGCACTTATCTACATCTCAATAAGTAACCTTTAAGCAAAGTGATATTTCATCCCTTGGCCTGATGCATAATAATCTATTGTACATTGAAGTTTACATAAAGAGGCACAAAGTGAAATGTGTCCTCATAGACAATGGATAGGGTTTAAACATAGTGTCTCTAAAGCTTATCAAGCTTCTCAAGTACACCTCAATAGATCTTCAAGAAAAAATAATAACCACAAAATCCTATGATAATGAAGAATTATTTTCATAAAGCATCATTAACTCACCAATTAACATTGGGCCCTTAACCCATGATACACTCTACCATGTGCTAGATATTGATTTATCATACAACATGGTTTTGGGTAGACCTTGGTTACATGATATTCATGTAGTCCCATTGAAGTTGTACTAGTGTATCAAGTTCTCCTATTTAGGGATGGAGGTTAGCATTCTAGGAGATTTTAACCCATATGAGCATTGCAAACATCTAGAGGCCAAGTTTAAGAGATATAATTACCATTTTGGTATGAATCTGGTCACTAAACAAGACAAAAAGAAAACCATACTTATTGATCTACTAAAGGCTAGCTACATTGACCCCAACACCCTAGATTCACTTTCCCACATGCTACCTCATGAAATATCTAATAACTATACCATCTCAGATAATGGACCAGGAGAGTATTTGACACATGACACCTTTCACATTATAAAAATTCCACAAACCCAAAGTCCTTTGGAAGACTAAAATCCAAACCACTCATGCAATGGAAAAGAAAGGGAAAAGGAAAAATGCATAGTCCATCACCCATCATGTTCATATCAGCCTCTAACCAAGAGCATGACCCTCTCAAAGGTGATGAAACATGATTGTACAATGACAAGTTGGTTGATTGTTACAAAAACTCCAAATATCCCATTCTTAATTATATCATGGAGAACCAAGACTATGAAGGAGGAGGCCTCGAGTTAAATTAATACGGAACACTTGCACCAATTTCTATGACTAAGTGAAAAAAAACCTATGAATTTGGATTTAAACCACCTAGGGGTGACCCAACATATCTTATTCAAGTTCCATCACTAGCAAGTAGTGATGATGATGTTGGTAGTGTTGCAGAGTCTGATCATAGCCTATTTGATGACTTATCCCAAACCAACCTATTTGACCATAACACCATTTGTACCCTTTTCCAAGTCATCCATCATAATCCACTACCACTATATTATCCGTAATTGATAGACTGGAGCCAACAAGAATCTAATGTGCTAACTGATGAGTTTTAAAATGATGAGGCCTTATATGATTTTCTAGGTCTTAGGGATAGTGTTCCATTGGGAGATCATAAATTAGGGTTCTCAATGAAATTGGATCTTTAATCTTATTTTGGAGAGAAAATGAATGCCCTTATCCAAAATCAAATCAATAAAACATTGACATCCCAAAGTGAAAACCTCTTCGAGGCACTTTCTAACCAGGGAAAAAGTAAATCTAAAGGATAGTCTTGTGGTGAAAACCTATTTCAAGTGCCACTAGATGAGGGTGTTAAGCCTTTTTCAAATTTATAACAAAAGCCTACTAATGATAAACTTGTTTATGGGTCCAAGTTTAGTCTTGATGAAGAACAAGATTTTAAGTGAATCATTCAAGATCATAACAATAACGAACTTACCTATGGCTATGAACTCAACCTTGAAGAATAACAAGCATTTGATTGCATCATTCAGGAGATTATAACAACATTTGTTACATGTCCATACCTCACCTTGGGGGATTTTGATTCATCATGTCTAGGAGACTTCAAATAAACATTCCTAATAAAGGACTCTGACATAGCCAAATAGTTCAAATCTTCTACCACTATTCTTGAAGATGGTTTGACCATTTTAGTGGAAGACACAATAGAGGTAAACATAGGGTCTCTAAATGACTTAAAGTGGATTAAATTAGGTACATCCCTCACTAAGGAGGAGTGTGAAGTCCTTACAACCCTATTGAGGGAATTTATGGATATATTTTCTTGGGCCTATTTTGACATGCCTAGTTTGGACCCTACCTTGGTTATTCACCACCTTGTGGTACATATTGATGATAAAATCGTGAAGCAAAAGTTACACAAAATGTATCCTCATATTTTTGTATTAGTAAAGAAAGATTTGGAGAAGATTTTAAAAGTGAGATATATCAGGCCAATCGATTATTCTAAATAAATTTCCAATGTTGTACTTGTGAGCAAAAATGTAGATGGAATCATGATCTGCACTGATTTTAGAGATATTAACAAATCTTTCCCTAAGGATGACTTTCCATTACCAAACATTGACATTATTATTGATTCCAAAATGGGTTATGAGATGATTTCACTAATAGATGGACTCTTAGGCTATAATCAGATCAAAATCACACCATACGACCAATATAAGATAACATTCACCACTATGTGGGTAACATTCTATTATGAGGTTATCCCATTTGGTATTAAGAACACATGAGCCACCTATAAAAGATTCATGATAGTCATATATCATGATATGATGCATGACATTATTAAAGACTATGTCAATAACATACTAAGCAAATTAAAGACTAGGGTCGATCATCCAAAAGCATTGAGGAAGATATTTGAGTGACTACATGAATAAAAATTTAGGATCAAACTTAAGAAGTATGTTTTTGGAATCAAATTAGGCAAATTTCTTGGCTTCATTATGTCTCACTGGTGCATAAAAGTTGATCCAACCAAAGTATGAGCCATAACAAAGATGCCACCACCGACCAATCTGAAGCAGCTCTACAATTTATAAGGCAAGATCGAATCCATAAGATGCTTCATATCTCAATTGGCCAATAAGTTTCATCCATTCACACACTTAATAAAGAAGGGTGTAACATTTGTTTGGGATGATGATTGTAAAAAAACTTTTCAATAGCTAAAGGGCTATCTTGCAAATCTACCAATTTTATTGCCTCTTATGACAGGGAAACCATTCATTTTGTATCTATTAGCAAAATATCAATCCATAGGGGAATTTTTAGCTCAACATGATGATAAGGGAAAAGAATATGCATTATAATATCTAAGCCATACATTGGTTGCATATGAACACAATTATATACCCATCGAAAAAGCTTGTTTAGATATGGCCTTTGCAACTCAAAAACTATGACATTACATGTTGAACAATAAGACCATGGTCATTTCAAAAGTAGATCCACTCAAGTATCTACTATATAAAATAGATTTATAAGGTTGTATGGCCAAATGGATCATGCTTTTAAGTGATTTTGAGATAGAATATGTGAACCATAAATACATCAAGGGGAAAGTTCTTGTTGATCAGCTTGTTAAAGCACCCCTTATAAAACACAAGCACTCACATTCTAATTTCCTGATAAATCCATTATGACCATCATTGACACACCTCTTGAGGATAACCACTAGAATATATATTTTTATGGTTCATTCACAACACATGGATTATGGGTATGCCTTTTTTTATCACTCCACATGGGGATTTAATCCCTAAGTCATTCAAAATTAGATTTCTTTGAACCAACAACATGGCCAAATATGAAGCACTTATGGCAAGGCTTTGACAAGCAAACAATATAACATATATAATCTAAAGGTTTATGGTGATTCATAGTTAATCATCAATTAGGTTATGGACCACTTGTAGACTAAATATGACAAGGTGGTTCTGTATAAGGCCATCATTGACACTCTTAAGCAGTAGATTATTGACATCCAATTTATACATATACCAAGGGCAAGTAACAAAATAATATATTCTATGAATACCATTGGGTCTCTCATTCAACATATAAACATGGAAAAGGACTACCAATTTCTCATTGAAAATATAATAGTGCTGGCTCATAAACCATCAACTGTCATAATGATCTATAATATTATTGGTCTCAGTGCTACTTGGTATTATAACGATATGCCTATTTACATGACTATGTTTCACCACTAGACTTATCCTACAAACAAAAAAAAATCATTCATCCACAATTCCCAACATTATACCTTACTCATACCATCCCTCTACCACCATAGTTTTGATGGAAATTTATTTTGTTATTTATCTTTGATAGAATCTATACTAGTGTTATGAGAAGTTCATGATGGGGTATGTGGAGCCCACACTAGTGGGTCCATCCTATCCAAAAATATCTTGCATAATAGTTATTATTGGCCAAAAATAGATGCAAATATAGTTTCATATGTGAAAAGATGTGATAAATGTCAATGGCATGCTAATCTAATTCATGCCCTAGCCAAAACTCTCAAACTAATGTTGACACCATGGCCATTCACTACATGGGGCCTTAATATCATTATGAATATAAACCCCACCTCATCCAATGGCCATAAACATATAATTACCATCATAGAATATTTTATAAAGTGGGTTGAAGCTATACCCCTCACTTACGTGACTGGAAAGCAAATATGCAAATTCATTTTCAACCATATAATCTATCACTATGGTATCCCTTATAGAATTATATCTGATAATGGAGGATCATTCAAGAACAATGATGTCTAAAAGATATGTACTAAATACAAAATCACACAACATTTATTCACAACATATTATCTTCAAGGTAATGGCTAGGCTAAAACATTAAACAAAATCGTTGTCAACATTCTCAAAAAGATTGTCAATTATGCCAATCATGATTAACACCTTCAAATATTTTGTTCCCTTTGGGCATACCATACCAATAAACACACACCAATAGGAGTCACTTTGTACTCACTTGTTTATGGAACTAAATCCATTCTTCCCATTGAGGTTGAGTTACCATCATTACACATCTCTTTGAATCAAGTCTTGGATGATGAAGACTATCGAGTAGGTCCCTTGCAAGAGATCAAGTTGCTTGATGAGGAACACATAGACATAGTAAATAACTTGAAATACTTCATAACTACCTTTGTGGCCACTATAATCAGTGCATAAAACATAGATAATTTAAACCTGGTGATCTTGTTCTCAAAGAAACCTAAAAGAATACCACAATTGAAAAGAAGCATAAAGGCAAGTTCAAACCCAATTGGGTTAGTCCTTTCATCATTATTTTATACTATGGTGTAGGAGCATACATGCTCACCACACTAGACAAAGATGATCTTGATGAGCCTTTGAACATTTTACACCTAAAATGGTACTATGCTTAAGTGGCTTGATGTATTGTCTATGAAAACCATTTCAAGTTGTACCATATTATCCATATTCTTTTTTATACCATATCATTTTATCATCCTATCATCCTATCATCCTACTAGCCTATCATTTTACCTATCACTTATCTATTCTACCATTTCATTCTATCAACCAAAACATGTTTTGAATCCTATCATCATAGCCCTTTTGACCTTGATTCATCCATTGGTTTCATGTTTTTAGCATGAAGAATCAAATCAATTTCATTAATTATTTCAACATTTTAGATAGAGGAATCATTTTGGAGTAGTTTAACATAAGATTTGGAAGTTTCATCCTTCATTTCTTATTCCCTTCTAATCATGTTTGTTAATGTGACCTTGATTATATTGCCTGCTAGGGTAAATCAATGTTTCACTAGTCTTGTTACTAATTATAACCACATATGAGAAAATTAGTATCATTAATATGATCCATTTTATCCTAGTTATAACCACCTATGGGAAAATAAGGAGAAACATTTATTCATTATGCATTAACATACCAACTAGCCATTCCTAAGATGTACTATGCCATGATACCAACTATGCCTTTTCTATTTGAATTGGCTACTACACTAGTCCAATTCCTCTACTTTAAGGTGTAACTACTAAGAACTAAAACCATTTTGAGACAATGTGAGTCATGTTTGATTTTAGTTGAGGTTAGCTAAGGCCCCCTTTCCATCATGTTCTCACTTTCATTTTGTGAGCATCCATTTCAAGTTTTCCATGCTCTCACCATTTTATGAGCTTGGACTTTTTAATATCTCATGATTCTTGATTGAGTTTAGATACTCAAAAATTACAAAAACATTTGCAAGATCATTTAGAAAAAACAAAACATTGATCACTTCTTTCCCTTTAGGATTATGGGAAACCTCACCAAGTCATAAAAAATCACTTGTCACTTAGTTTCCCCATCCTTTTTGGTCTTTTATCCCATGCACTTGATATTTTTCAAGATGATTCATATTATTCTATCACATCCATCATGTTTTTTTCATTAGTTATCATTTTCTTCCCATTTCTTTGGAGAACTACATTCAGCCTAAAGTTTTGTTGGATATATCATACATCAAACTATGTAGGAAACATCCACTTTCCTAGTGCATATGGATATACCTTGGCCACCCCTTCCTTTTATTTTATTCCCCCATCATGTTTGTTTGTTATTTTGTCACCTTTTTTCTAGGGGAAATGTTCATTACATTAGTTGTATTAACATTGTGACTAACTGTTAGTTGTTTGTTTGTGTGCCTATTTATTTTATTTTTACACTATTTTCTTGATTCAAGTCTATGTGCATTTATTGGGTGATTCCTTATGTACTTATTCTTTAATCCATCCATATGCATACATCTATATTGTCATCATGGTTTTTATCATTGGTGCATTATATTAAATTGAGCATTGGATCACAGGAGTTAGTCTTTATGCATATTTCAACCAAGTCCTCATGATGTTCTATCATGAGGATTATTATTAAGTGTTACAACACAAATCAGTTTCAATAGGTCTATATATCAATGGCAATATCAACATCTCCTCGACACTAGCACCGGTAACAATCTTGATTCAATCACAATTATATCCTTAATAGAGTAATTAAACAATGAAAGAATTTTAACCTTTGTTAGTTTGGATGAGCATCTCCCTACTCGTAGGTTGTCTCAATTCATCATTATCCTCTATATCAAGTTATCATCATCATGTTATAAATCATCATCTATCAATCATGTTTGCCATAATCAGGGTCTAATGATTATAACCACCTATGGTAAAATCATTACACACCATCCCACTTGCATTCTTAGTGATTATAGCCTCCTTTGGGAAAACCATTGTGTTATCACCAATTTTCAATCATTTACTTTCTTATACCCACCTAGGCCATGTTGTTATCATGTTTGTCTATCCTAACTGGGGTAGCTTTATATTATCAATGATTATAACCACCTTTGGGAAAATCATTATGTTATCATACCACGTCACCACTATCAGGGTATAATGTTTATAACCACCTTTGGGCAAACCATTGGATACCATCCCACTTAAATTTTCAAGGATTTTGACTAACTTTGGCTAAATCATTGTGTTCTCACCCCATCATCTTCATATGTTTGGTCCCTTCGTATCACTTCTTTTTTTAAGGGACCATTTATCACTACTTTTTCCAACTGCTCCCTCAAGGGGTCAACTATAATTCATCCATTACCATTGAAGTCATAAGCACAATAGGACCAATTTATTCTTTAAAAAGATGTTATTGTGCTTACATCTTGTAATGCATTCCCAAATATGGGTAAACTATAGACATCTAAAATTGGATACTAACTGATTTATACCTAACTTTAGAGTAATTCTTACCAACCTCTAAAAATCTAGCCTAAGAATCTCTAAGAGTCTCAAATTTGACATCATAACCATGAAAATAAATCAAGTTGGCCCATAAGTTAATTAAATTCGATAAATGCACATTGAATTAAATAAAAATCTTTAAAATGTTCTAAATGCCTAAAATATATTAATTAACTTGCAAACCTAAACTAGATCCTAATTGAATTCATCTATAAGCAAATAAATCAATTATCAAAAAGGAAAATTCAATAAATATCCTAAAACATGTCTCAGAAGCTAATCATGACCTTTTAAGAGTTGTCCAAATACAAAATATCTCAAAGCACACCTATTCATGCTAATCATGATATTTTAGACACCTTTCAACCCTATTGGGGTCAACTAAGCCAACCAAGGTTAAGATTTAACCCATTCCAAGTCATTTCAAATCCTTTTAAAGCAATCATATAGTTCTTCATTTGGATAGCTTGGAACATAGTAGAGTCATAATGTAGGATTTGATTCATCAAGCAAATGCATAGTGTTATAATGCCAAAATTGATCCAAGCCATGAAGAATAAACATGGTGCCAAGAGGAGATGGAGATAGCCAAGCCCCATTGATGAAGATCTCTTGAGCACATTCCAAGCAAGCCAATGAAGAATCCTTTTATAACAATCAAGGATTTGGTAAGAAATTTATATTTGTGTTTAAATTTTCATTCCTTTCCATTTTTAATTGCTCCTTCATTTTGTTTGTTCACGAATATCCCCCCATGATCTAGGCCTAGAGATGCTAGATTATTTAGTGTGTTTATTTCATTGTTTTTGGAACTAACATCATACTAACCTACTATATTAAGTAAAATTCCTAGATCACATTGTGTAGGTGATTTACTAGTCTCCCTACATAGTTATGGGTCCTTGGCCATACAAAAGGTAAATCCTATCAAGTATCAATTTGGACCAATGACCTTCTCTATCACACTTATATTATCTGAAAAATACATGTATGATTTGGATAACTCATGTCTCATTTAAGAAGAAGATGCCCTAATATCCCCCAAAAAGTGGTATCCCTATGTACAAAAAATGATGGAAAGTATGCATTACCATGAGAAAGGACTAGACATATATGAATAAGGTAATATTGAACCCATATAAGTTCAAGATCATCCAAAATATCTTGGATTCAGATATGGACTCTTTTATGATGACCTAAACAATATTATTGTGGATAATGCTTCAGTCCCTCAGTAGTCTCTGACAAAGAATTCAAGATAGGTTTGATCTATAGTCACTTTGAAGAGCTCACTACCACCAACCTCTTCCCTGAAACCACCATTTCTACCATCAATATTTCCCTCAAATACCCTTCACTCATTAATTGGGATATAAAATAGGATTCAACCTTTGATACATTTCCAATGATTAAGTAATTATAGAATTTATAGGATCTAGAGATTTTATGTCTTCTAAAGACCATAAAAAGAGCATTTCTATTAATCTCTATAAATTAGCTTATTTTGGGGAACAACAACATCCCCTAGATCAAAGTGATGAATATAAATCTAAAGGTGAAGATCCACTTCAAGATTCAAAAGAATTTCCCCATGGCTCATCAGAATAAAATGAATATATGGAATTAGACACAAAAATCCTAGATGTGTTTGCTTCAGATATCCCAAATTAATGATTACCCCCTTATTTCCAAGACCATTCACCCTCTTTCATTAAATATGTGATTTAATTAAACATTAGGACTAAAGAAAATCCCAAAATTATTAAACTAGAGACAACTCTAACACTTGAGGAACACCAAATTATTATTGAGTTGTTTAAGTATTTCATAGATGTATTTGCATGGTGTTATTATGACATGCCTAGACTTGACCCCTCCTTAGTAGTATATCATTTGGTGGTTCACCCTAATGATAAAATGATAAAATAAATTTTTTGAAAGATGCACCCAAAAGTGGACCTATTATTCAAGGAGTTATAAAGTTCCTAGAAGTTGGGTTCATTTGACCAATTAACTATTATGAATGGATCTCTAACATTATTTTTATTTCTAAGCCACAAGGAAGAATTTAGATTTACATGAACCTATGAGATATAAATAATGCATGTCCTAAGGATGAATTCCCTCTTTCAAATATTGACATGATCATTGAATAAACAATAGGCTATGAAATGATATCTCTCATGGATGGTTTCTTGGGTTATAATCAAATTAAAATTGTACTCGATGATCAACACAAAATAAATTTCATCACTCCATGGGGGACCTTCTACTTCCATGTCATGCCATTCAACCTTAAAAATGTAGGTGCTACTTACTAGTGGGCCATGATGGTAACTTTTCATGACATGATGCATGATATTGTGGAATATTACAAGGATGATCTCTTGGGGAATTTGTGCCTCAAATCAGAACACCATGATGTCTTAAGAAGAATATTTGAGTAGTTACAAGAATACAAAGTTAGGTTAAATCCCAAGAAGTGTGTATTTTCCATTACCTTTGAAAAATTATTTGGATTCATAGTTTTCATGAGGAGCATAGAGGTAGACCTAGCCAAATTGAAATTAATTATGGAAATGCCTCCTCCTCACAATCTAAAGTAGCTCAAAAGTCTTCAGGGAAAATTACAAACAATTCAATGATTTATCTCCCATCTTACAGACAAATGTCACCCCTTCACCCATATCCTAAGTAAGGGGACCAATTTTAATTAGAAATTTGAGTGCCAATAATATTTAATAATCTAAAATAATATCTAGCAAACCCACCTATGTTGTCTCCTCCTATCCTAGGAAGACCCTTGCTCTTGTAGATTTCATCAACCCCATGTATAATAGATGTCCTCTTGACACAACATAATGATCATAGTAGGGAATAAATAATATATTATCTCAGTCACACCCTAATTTCCTATGAGATAAGTTATACTCCAATTGAGAAGGCATCTTTAGCCATGGCCTTTGACTCACAAGAACTTCGACATTATATGCTTAATAATCAGGTCCAGCTCCTTGCCAAAGTTGATCCACTAAACTATTTATTATCAAAATCAGCCCCTAATAGTAGAATGTCCAAATGGATCATGTTAATCAACAAATTTGGCATTGAATATGTTAATCAAAAGGCCATTAAAGGGTAATTAATATTGGAATAACTAGCTAAAGTGATTGAGCCTCTTATAACAACCTTTCCAGATGAGTCTATAATGAGCACTTTAGAATCTAGTGGTTAGAAGTTATATTTTGATGGATCTTTTACTACACATGGATCAGGGGTAGGAATTATTCTTGTCACCCCACAAGGTGACTTCATCTCAAAATCTTTCCACCTCACCTTCCCATGTATCAACAATATTTCAAAATATGAGGCTATAATATCTAGCCTCCACCTAGCCATCTAGTGGAATATCTAACATTTTCAAGTATTTGGTGACTCGTAGCTTATAATAAAGTAGGTCAACAATGAGTTAAAAACCAATGATGAGAATTTAATCCCTTAAAAGTAATTGGTGGACCAATTGAAGTATAATTTTCAAACTATCACATTTGAACAAGTACCAAGAGGGAGTAACAAAGCGTTGAATCTATGGCCATTATTGGCTCTCTCATTGATCTCCCTGAAGATGTTTTAGAAAGGAGATTTATGATTGAGAACCTAATTCTCCTATAATATCAAGACATGTATCCTTTACAATTTTTTTAAATCAATGATCCCGTCTTCCCTAGTACCATGACATCTACATGTACTTCCATGATAACATCCTACCACCTAACCATAATCACCACCAATGAAAGGCTTTTATTCATTAGACCTCCTATTACAAAATACTTGGTATCACTCTCTATCATAGAAGATATGATGGGAGTTTTTTAAGATTATTGACCTTAGAAGAGGCCTCTCTTATGATCAAGGAAGCCCATGATGGTATTTGTGGTGGTCACATCAGTGGGATGGACCTAGCCAAGAAATTGCTCTGTTTAGGATATTATTGGTCAACCATGGAACATGTCAGGACCTATGAAGCACAATTGATTACCATGTATAAGCAACTAAACATGGAATTTAACCAGAAGTAATAAGTAACTAGAAATCAGAAACAACACAGAATATGAGAGACAATACCCAATTGTATTAATACTGCCATTATCTAGGAAAAGCTTAGTTATTGAGTTGGCTTTCCTATGTTTCATAGCTGAGAGATGAAAAAAGGAAGTGTTCATATCCCCCTCTTTAAGCCACTGAACACGGGGATTTTGTTTCCAAAAAACATCTTCTCTCTCCATAAGATTCTTCCATTCTGAAGACAGGTTATTCTCTTCTTCTAAAGTGTCCTCAGAGTCATCCCCTTGATCTATCAGTTGCTGGATATCCTTGAGTTTTCCCACTATATTTTTCTTCTGCTGGAAGACCTACCCAAAGCTATATCTATTCCATCCATAAACTTCTTGTTGAATGAAATACAACAAAGAAGATGCCACAGTCTTCTTCCTTACACTCCTCTAGGGCTCCCACACCTCTAGGGCATAAATAGTAAATCTCTTTAAGAGTTCTCTCTCACTTGCACAATTACAAGCAAACAATCAACTTAATAACTGAGTTATTGTTTCAACCAGTTAGTATCACTACTTCCAGTACCACCAAGTATACACACATACTCAACTGAGTACATAATGCACTCCAAGTAGATCTCACATGAACTTGCAACAACCTACAAATCAAACTGATCTTACTTACACATGTAGATCTCTCTACACCCTGAAGAACCCTTGTCCTTACCTCACCAAGTCCTTATGATTCTCCAAACTAGTACCCCGATGGATCTTCTACCAGATCTTGCTATCCCATAGATCTACCTAATCATACACACTCGACACCCCTATGGAACTAGGAGGAGTTACCCTTGCTCTCTTCACACTGAAGGATCTAACCAAGCTCTCTCAAACTAGCACACTTTACAATACAGCCCATGAGTCTATTATATAGATCTCATGCAAACAATAATTAGACTTTCCTATTATAATAATTAGAAACTGTAGCTCAAGACTAAAATTAGTCTTTAACATGCAAACACTGGTTCTTTAACAAACTATTCATGAAACTGATAGTTTTGGAACCACACAGGTGACTGATGTCAGTCCCTGTCTGGCTGGAGATGACCGACATCGATTGATACTTGACTGATGTCAATTGCTCTACTCACTGGATATGACTGATGTCGGTTGATCAGATTGACATTATTTTCTCTGCAACTCAGCAACCTCTCAACAACCTCCTCCATGTTTGCATCAGTGAAGCTTTTAGCTCCACAACCTAACAATCTCCCACTTGGAAATAAATAGTTACACATGTACCTATACCTGTATATCATCTAATTTGTTTCCTGGCTTGTATTCCTCTTCAAGATCAATCTTGAAGACCAACCACCACACATCTTATGGTGTAACTCATGTCATCCAAGTAACTTGCCATATCCGAAGTGCCTGACCCTGCATAGCATGTGCACCTACTACTGGTCCCTCTCAGATACCTGAGAATCCACTGAACTTCCCTCCAGTGCTTCTTTCCTAGATTGGCCACAAACCTGCTGACAACTCCCACTATTAGGGCAATATCAGGGAGTACACATGTACTCAACCTCATCATGTGATTCAGGACCCTGTTCTGTGAACTATCCATCCATAGGCGTGCTTTCCATTCTACATCCTGCACTACCTTCACACAATCATCCTGAGACAACATCAACCTATGATCTTCCCTGTCTCTAGGAATACTCATGCCAAAGAATTTCACTGCTCCCAAATTCTTCATGACATACCACTGAACTAACTTTACCTTTAGCTCAGAAAAACCCTACATGTATGCACCTACAACAAGCACATCATCCACATATAGTAATAGGATAATGTAGTGACTATTATCCAACCTAATAAAGAAAACATAATGGTTATAATGACACTGACTAAAGCCATGCTTTGTCATACTCTTATCAAACCTGTACCACTGTCTTGTAGATTCCTCAAGACTATATACCCTAGCCTTCTATCTCACGTGTCCATTCCCTCTCTTCTTTAGCCAAGGAATCCATTCATCTCTCAGTGCTTTCATATCGGTTGGCAACTCTACCAAATCTCCCATTTGGTTCTTCTCTAAAGAATTCATGCCATGCTCCCACTGTTTCCTAGATCCTACCTACTCTGTAATGAGAAATAAATATAAAGAAGGGTATTAATGAATTTGAGGCTTACTTATCCTTTCAGTCCTCCATATGGGCATTTGAGACTCCTTGGCAGCTTGTTATCCTCCCAAAATCCATTCTAGTGACCGATGTCGGTCACCACCCAGTCTACATCTGACTGACGTCGGTTCCATGTGACTAACCTGACTACCAACACTGATTCCCTAACCGATGTCGGCATCTACCTGCTCGACACCACTGACTTCTCTAGTCTGCACATGATTGATGTCAGTGCCTACCTATTTAACGTTGGTTCCCCCTAACCGATGTCGGTACCTGTGTTTGCCTGTGAGTGATGACTTTTTACCCACAAGCTTACTTTGAATCAAAACCCTGTCCAAACTACCCTGCTCAAAAGTATACAGCCCCATCCACTGATCTCTATCCATCATCTCTTCCAAGAACAACAAGGATTTCCAGTTCTTAAGTTTGTCAAATACATCAGACTTCTTTTTCTTACAATAAATCCAATCCTTTTTTGTAGCATCCTACTGCTCATAGAAATCTCAGTCTATGCTCTCCAAAGCTAAACTCTTACCATTTGACTTAAGAACATCCATTCCCTTCTCACTCATGTGACCAAGCCTACAAAGCCACATCTTTGCAACAGAAGTGGAATCAGTAATATAAGTAGATAGATAAAGAGTACCTACTTTCTTACCACATGTTAATTCAAGTGCATCCATTGTGAGAGTTCTTTTTCATCTCTCATCACCCAACTTTCTTGTAGAAATTAGCCACATCTCTAGGACTGGGACCTGTATGACCTCCTTCAACACCCATGTGTTGCCTGTCTGTAATTTCAGCTGCACTTCCCCTTTGCCAATACTTTGACAAGGCTCATCAACCCCTAAATAAATCTTTCCAAAGTCTCCATAGACCTTAACATGGAAAAATGCTCTATTTGGGGCTGCATGGAAAGAGGAAACATAATCTATAAACCAAGATTCTACTTTATCCAAGGAACATATAAGAGTAACCAGTGCAACAATTTATGTAACAATACCTACTTCTTTATTTCCTTCATGCTGATCTGCTACCAACCAACAATCTTTCTTTTCCTGCTCTTTCTTTTCATAACTCTATAATTGATCATTCGTGCCTTTGAATTCCTCCATTCTTAGCTTACTTTCTTCTGCCATTGCTATATTCCCACTCAATCAGAAACCCCTGAGAGTGACCTATAATCAAACACAAACCTGCTCCCTATAACCTTAGCTCTGATACCACTTTGTTAGGACCTAGGAAGCACAATTGATTACCATGTACAAGCAACTAAATGTGAAATTTAACCAGAAGTAATAAGTAACTAAAAATTAGAAACAACACAGAATATGAGAGACAATACTTAATTGTATTAATACTCTTCCAAAAGGAAATATAACAAATAAGATGCCACAGTCTTCTTCCTTACACTCCTCTAGGGCTCCCACACCTCTAGGACATAAACAGTAAATCTCTTCAAGAGTTCTCTCTCACTTTCACAATTACAAGCAAATAATCAACTCAATAATCGAGTTGTTTCAACTAGTCAGTATCACTACTGCTAGTGCCACTGAGTATACACACATACTTAACCAAGTACACAATGCACTCTAATTAGATCTCCCATGAACTTACAACAACCTGCAAATCAAACCAATCTTACTTACACATGTAGATCTCTCTACACACTAAAGAACCCTTGTCCTTGCCTCACCAAGTCCTTATGATTCTCTAAACCAGTACCCCGGTAGATCTTCTACCAGATCTTGCTATCCCATAGATCTACCTGATCATACACACTCGGCACCCCTATGGAACTAGGAGGAGCTACCCTTGCTCTCTTCACACTGAAGGAGCTAACCAAGCTCTCTCAAACTAGCACACTTTATAATACAGCCCATGAGTCTATTATATAGATCTCATGTAAATAATAATTAGACTTTCTAATTATAATAATTAGAAACTATAGCTCAAGACTAAAATGAGTCTTTAACATGCAAACAACCTATTTGTTAACAAACTATTCGTGAAACTGATAGTTCCAAAACTACATAGGTGACTAACGTTGGTCCCTATCTGGCTAGAGATGACTGACGTTGGCCGATACTTGACTGATGTCAGTTGCTCTGCTCACTGGATATGATTGATGTCAGTTGATTAGACTGATGTCGATTGCTCTGCAACTCAACAACCACTCAGCAACCTCCTCCATGTTTGCATCAGTGAAGCTTTTAGGTCCACAACCTAATAAAACATGACTCTTGAAAATACATGCATAAATGTGTGGCTTTTCAAATGCATGAAAATATTATTCATATTCCCATACAATAATTACATCCCATAATGAGTTTGTGGCTATTCTCCATATGGGGTCTTGATTTAATCGACAAGATAAATCATATATCTTTAGATGGTCATAAGTTTATCATTAAAATAATGGAGTATTTCACTAAATGGGTAGAGGTGATACCACTTAACTATACCATAGGTCTTCAGATTTATAAATTCATCCTTAATCAGATCATTTATCAGTTTGGAATCCCTACCAACATCATCTATGACAATGGAAAATCATTAAAAAATCAATAAGTTGAGGCCTTGTGTTAGCGATATCACATCAATCAACATTTATCTTCTCCTTACTACCCTTAAGGGAATGGACAAGATGAAACAACTAACAAGACCTGCATCAAAATTCTCAAGAAGATGGTCAATTAGGTAAGAAGGAATTGACACCTATAATTATATCTAACTCTTTGGTTTTATCATACAAGTGTTTGAACACTTACTGGGGCCACTTTGTATGCCCTGGTATATGGGACATAAGCAAACTTGCCTATGGAAGTAGAGCTCACCTCCCCTTGAATATCATTGAGGGGAACTATCACTGACCATAATTATAGACAATAATGGTTCCAAGAACTAGATTTATTTGATGAAAAACATCAAAAGGACCTGATCACTTATGAGCATATCAAAATAGATTGAAGGCTAATATCATAAGAAGATCTAGTCTAGAGAATTCAAGGTTGGTGATCTAGTCCTGAAGGAGAATTAAGAAAACACCAATGTTGATAGGGACAAGAAGGGAAATTTTGAAGCTAATTGGATAGGTCCATATATAATTATTGCCAAGTTTGGATTAGGAGCCTATAAATCAACTACACTTGATGGTGAGGATATTGATGATCTAATGAATATAATGCATCTAAAATGATTTTACACCTAACATGCCCCACCTTCCTATGTCTATGAGTTCCCACTCTTAGGGGCACACCCTTTCCCACTCCATCATTTCATTACCATCACATCTCCTCAATAGTAAAAAAATACTTCCAATGGTGAAAATAAATCTTTTGGTGCTTTTGGAAAGTACCATGATGAAAATTAGTTTTCAGTGTCATGGTAAAATAACCTATTCCTGAACCTCGTCTTAACAGTGGGCATCCATCATAGGTTTTTAATATCAACAGGAGATAAATTATTTAGCATGAAGTAAAAGGAATTACTTATTGATTAATGAAGATATTTATTGGTGAATTCCTCTTGAGTCTCTCATCCACAGTTATCATATTTATGTCCCCAAAATTCTATCATGTCCTTAAGTTTATCCCCCATCTAAACATCTCATTAGATCCTCTTTGACAAGTGAGTCTCCTTTTAGCCTCAATAATAAATCCCATACCCATTTTTATTTTGCTATCCCAAATACCATGGTTCAAACCTTCCCACTAATTTTATCATTATGGAAAGGTCTAATATAGGTTTTTAATTCTAGGGTGTTGTATTCATTATGATACTAAATCTCAAGGGGTCATCCTAACCCCCATTACATGATCAATTTCTTGAATTAGTTGGAATTTTGTTCTAGGTATAATAATTTTGGGCACCACATACCCCTTGTACATAGCCCATAATCATCACTAGGCTCATTGTATATAATCATATTATTATCTTTATGTATACCCTTGTTAGTGTTTTTATGTCTAGTCTATGTTATTTATGATTATCTTATGTGATTGTGTGTTTGTTTTGAATGAGCGTGGTTATTTAGTTCATCACATACATATTAATTACATTATATTATTTAGTTAATAAGTTTGTATATATTTTAATTTTTTAACTTTTGGGAACAAGGGCAGTATAAGTGTCCCTCAAACTCATTTTGGATAAGGCCACTTTTAAATAGAGTTCCCTTATGCACCTATTTTTATGTGCCTCTGACTTCTCATGTCACTGGTACACATCCAAATGGTGCAACATTCAAATGGATTGAAAACATTCTTATGGCTTCCAAAATCACCACCTATCCCATTCCCCCTCAATCCCATCACTTTTCCTATCATAACTATCCCCATCCCATCTAACCTATCACTATCTCGTCTAAAACCTAATTATTTCCTAACCCGTTATTATCCTTCCTCTACGATGTAGGAGGATTCCTACCCAAACCTACATTGTGAGACATAATGAATTAAAAGGGATTATTATTTTATTAAACATAATAATTTATGTCTTTTATTATTAGATCATATTCTAATATATATCCTTTTCTTATTATCCTATAAGTAATCACATCACATCACTGGAAACATATCAACATGATCCATATTACATCCCATATCAAAATAAATATATGACAAAACCATAATCTCAGAATCATCTCTCATCTATATAAGACATGAACATCATCCATACATCATCACATAGTCATATACAAATCATTTTCACAAACTCATAAGTGTGTGTGTGTGTGTATTCATCACATTGCTTCATCTCTCATCATATGCCATAAAATCATAAACATAATGAATTTAACATCCAACATCATGTATATAACCATCATACATCTAATCACATCACCAATCAACTCATCATATAAAGGCTAAAACATGTAAATCCATCATATTAATTATATGCAAATCATCACATCATAAATACACAAATCATGCTAAAGCTAAATTATGTATCTACCATATCCATCTAACAAGATCCATAAAAAATAATAAAAATGTAATGCATCTCAACATGTCATCTAAAATCACATGTCCATCACATCAAATCAATATAATCCCATAATCTTTAATACACAACACATCATCTAAACATATCATCATAGATATCAATAATATCCACAGTCCACATGGAGTCCACATCAAAAAATAGATAAAATATGTGGACCAGGGTAAGAATGAGATATAATAAAAAAATCCCCTATATATACCCTATCTCATTACTATGGTCTTGGTAGTCCTAATGGTCCCCTGGCTAGCTGATGCACAAAATGTGAAGAACTGGCCCAAAAAGAAGCTACACACTAACCTAGTGGTATCACTACATCATATAATGTCCTATAATACTATGCCTCATGGGTTAATCTCATAATATTATTTATCACCTCTACCATCCCACACTCCCTCATCACTGAATCTATCTCCTCCTTGGCCTTCTCAACCACCTCCACCTCTTCTATTAATGTTAAAATACATGCCCACATCTACATAATCTAGCCTTGAGAACCTATAATATGAGAATCTCTTATCTAAAATTGGCTCTGTAAGGTCACTATTTATGCCTATGATATAGTGAGCTATTCCTGTATCCCTATCACCTATATTTGGGCATGGGTCAATTACCCATCTCTCTATGATATATGGGCCTGTAACACCATAACCTATCCTTACAACCCGATAACCTATGCCTATACATGAGCTAGTTAGCCATCTCTCTAAACTATTGTAGCCTATAACTGAGCCTACAAATGGTCCTTCTCTCAAGTAATCCTAGCAATATCTTATAGGTGAGCCTAAATATTAGTCTACAATCATACCAACAAGGATTGATCAGTCTCTGATAAAGGTTATTGTGAGGGCCATGCACCATCTCCACCACCACTCCCTCCATTTTATGCCTCAATCTATACTTATAGTTATATATGAGGACTGACCTACACCTATGAATGTGTCTAGGACCCACTACCTCCTACTTGTCTTGCTACCACTACCTGATCTCCATCTACATCCATAACAACCCCATCATATCCATCTTATCCATTTTGAGTGGGTTCTTGTCTCATCCTCCTTTGTATCCTAGCATGTGCCTGAAGCACTCTCCTCATAACCCCTCATTGAACCAAGACCCTAGGATGAGTCAATATCACTAGGATCCAAGGTCTCCAACATGCTATCTACACTATAGTAACACCTATATCAGAGATAAGTGTCTAAAAATCCTAGGGCACTAGGGCAATACCCTCATAATTTGTGTGAGCCTCAACCCTATCTATCAATTTTCCCCAATGTGGCCACTCTTGCTCACTTTGAGCAAACAAGTGATCCTCCCTAAGCATGTCTTAAATAAATCCAAACTACCTCTAAATATGACTAGGTCTATATCACTCTATCACTAGATCTCATCAACCTATCATAGATAACTCCATAAAAATGTATTAGGTGACTACAACCTCATCATCATAGCCAAACTAGAAGCCCCTTTAAGGCATCTAGGTGATGTGTTTAGGGTGTAAGCTATCAAATGCATCATGATAGAACCTCATCTCACCCACATGACCCCATTGTACTCCTAGTAGAATATACCAATCAAATACCATTGACTTATTAGGCTACCAAGCTATTAAACTCCTCAATGTCCATTAAATGGTAATGTAATCCCATCTCTACACTTATAAAAGCACAAATGACCCCAAGCTGGTAGCTCCCGTATACACTCCTATGTCTAGCTCTCTATACAAGTGTGTTAATATCATAGGACACCAAGCAAAAACTCTAAAATCTTAGACCATAGCTACGACAACATCTCTTAGGCCTAGATGGAACCACTATCCACTCTTGTTCAATAAGAGAATACTAATTACAAAAGACATCATAACCAGGGTTAGTCTATCAATAATACCCTTAATAAGACACCTATCAATATCAATGTGTTTATCATGTACACCCACTTGTAAACCCCTAACCAATCTCTATAGTGTCACTATTAGGGTATGTGATCTCCAATATATCCCATCACCCCATATTGGCAAATGAAAGATCCTGTAGACATCTTCTTGGGTGATTTTCATCCCACTCATAATAAAGTGAAATGTGCTTGTCTTAGATTGCTAGTGCTCCATCAATGCTATAATAAGGGCCTAATTTGTCTGAATCACTACATATTCACTACATCAGGGATCCCAATCAAATCTGATACTCCATACTTAGACTCTATTATAAGTGAATCTTGTGTAAGACTATGTGATGCCAAGATCATGATACCATCACTCTTAAGTCCTCCTACATGAATCATAATTAACCTATTAATCCATCTATCATAATTGACCTACCACTCTATCTATCACAAATCATCTATCCTATCTATCATAACACTCTTAAATTATCCTCATCCCCCATAAACCTGATCCATCCTACATGTATTAGTACTCTCTCACCCTAACCTATTCCAACACAATACTATTTGTGTCTTATACACCCAAATGCTCATTTATACAATCCTAATTACTCAATCCTTACCCTCGTTACCCCTATCCAACAATCTTAATCACCCCTACTTATCCACCCATCCTACTTAGACTTCTTTCCTAATCACACTAGTATCTAACTAATCCCATCACCTCTTTCCCTAAACCTCACTCTCTACTAAATACACCTCCATAAAACTTACCTAACCTAACTAAAATATCCACTAATAACACTATCCTAATCACCTCTAACTATCCCATAAACAACCTAAAACCTAACTCCATTAACCTCCTTCCCATTCATACTACGTATAACCATACCCTAATTATCTCGAACCCCCTCATGTTTTCTAACATCTTCAACCCTAATTAACCATCCTAACCATATAATCAAACCACCCAATCATATAACCATTCTATATCTTTCCACCCTTAACCATTTTTTAAGCCTTAATAAAATCACTAATCATGACTATGCCCTCAATAATTATTTTGACAAAACCTCCACTTATGACCTATGGTTTTGTCTAACCACATAGTTAGGAAAAAATACAATTCCTTAACTTGTGGTTTTTCAACACCATGATTCTCTAATCCATGGTCTTGTAAAACTGTGACTCTATAGTCATGATATTACAATGCCCTAGCTTTAGACTTGTGGTATTGCAATACCATGTATTACCTTACAAGGCTACAAGTCACAATGGTAATGTCATGACTAAGTGCATTGCCATCAATCATGGTATTATGATGGTGAATTTAACAACATCTCTTTCTACCAAAATAAACAAAAAAAATTAATTATTAACAAAATCATAGAGCCCACCAATGGTCCAGCCTCTAGCACCCTTTGGAACTCTTGCACTCATTCATCATGATGGGAAGCTTGAGGAATCTAGTCTATGGTTTGGACTCAGAGCTTAATTTCATAAAAGATAAAAGTGAAAATGACCTAATTTTGAATATTTTTCCTATTTGACCCTCCCCCCATATTTTACCCCCCATACACCCCTCAAAACTCTTTGCTAACATAACCCCCATCCAATCCTATAAAATTATCCAATTATCCTAATTCATCTTCTCTAATCATCTCTCTCATCATCTAGGGCATAGATTTTCCATTTCCCCACTATCTACCCTTCATCTCATGTCATAATTACATCAGCTTGAGGTATTTTATGACAATGTAGGTATCACCTAGGATTGCTTTTATGTCTAGGGATAGCTTGGCCAACATTCATCGCTCATCAAAATCCCATCCCCAGACTAGTCACTTGACAATCACATGTCAATATAAGTTACATATCTTATAAAAAGTATCTCTCTACCAATAATCAATAATTATTATCACTATTATTCATTTTCAATCCTTCCCTAACATGTGTCTTATTATGGTACTTATTACCGGCTTGAACCCATATCATTTAAATTAATTTCATCCTATCAAACAAATCACTTTCTAGACAATCGGTCATTTGTATAGAACCCATCACATTTGAGATACTTTATTCCATTGTATCAAAACTTGGGGATTATCAACTATATCTAAGTTATTACTTGGTACATCCCAACCCCATTTTATCATCCTGACCTTACCCCACACCTAGGATTTCTATTTGAGTGACCATCGAGATCAATTCTCCTTGCATGCTCCCTCGAGGGGTCATCACACCTACTAACTCATTTTTGACACCATATAAAATTATGATTATTCTTTGAAAAACCATTACTCATTCCACCTCATTCCACTCAAAATTCCCTTTTAAAAGAAGGGAAAAATGTATGCACTAAAATCTTTTCACATTGCTAATTATACTATTTTAACATATAACAACATTTCTCAGCTAATTTAACTAATATCCCATTGTCCCATATCTTATTACTACAACCTACAAACCTTACCACATCCTATAACCAATTAATACTTTTATTAATCCCCTAATAAGACCTATTTACCCACTAACCTACTCCCTAAGCCACTTTCTAATTAAAAAATATAAAATAATCTACTTGCCCAACTACCACCCTATTCTAACCACTCCTAAACCCCTAAACCCTAATAGGAGATTTTTAGAATTGGAGGATTCTATAAATCTCCTCCACTTTAGCCCCTTCTTGTCTATAATTTTCTATTTTAGATATCTCCATGAAATTAAAAATTCCATGTAAAATCCCTAGTCATTGATCTCAATGGCTCAAATTTGAATTTGAGCCATTTATTTCTCCCTCTATTCGTATATAACCAAGATCACTCCCTCCCCAAAACTAAATTTAAAACTTAGAAAATTATCAACTTTTTGTATTATCTTGCATCCATATAGTCTTCTTGTAACCATAAGAGCCATTATCAAGCTATTTTTTCCATTAAAATCCATTATCAACATCAATCAAGCAATCCAACATCCTTCAAATTTTGCATCAAATATCCATTTGAAAATCATGGAGAGGAGCTATAAAGATGTAAAGTGATGGTAAGAGTGTTTTTATTGATATAGTTATCTATTTTACACCCTCCTATTTATATGTTTAGATTTTAGGTTTTTATTACTAAAATTAGTAATAGGAGTTGAATCCAAAATTTATGCTACAATAAGATCATGTAACCTATGTCCTAGTTTATATACCATATTCAAGTGATTAGTTGTCTATTAGGTCTTCACAACTTATTAGCAAGAGGTTTGGAGAGGGTTATAGGTATTCATGCTATAGAAACTCTATATAGACTTGAAAACTGTATAAGGACCTTATCCATGTTCCATGACTTCAACACTAGTGTTTCATGTATCTTAGGTCCTTTTAGTGTCTTGAATATTATGTTCAACTTGCGACAAGATTGAAAATTTGATAGAGGCATTTATTTGTCTTTGAATATTCTTAACATCAAGAAGCTTATGGATTACTTGTGTATAATCCTTTCAATTATTCTTGTATCCATTAAAAAAGACTTGTATATGAATTGAAGAGTCCTCAAAGGATAACATTAGATGTATACATTGGTGTCATGAAGTTTATTATTGTAATTGATGACCTTAATAAGGTCTATAACTTCATCCTTTCAATGCAAGCAAGGAAAAGTATTCATCTTGGCTTGGTTTATAGACTTGAAATCTATCAATTCATTATGAAAATATATTTAATGGTTGGTTTAAGGTCATTAGACCTTTTACAAGGTTTATAATGTTTCTTCAACTACTTAAGAAGCTTACACAGAGTTAAAACATTAAATTAAGCCTAAAAAGTTTAGTTTTATACCACTTCCTTATGATTTTACTCAACATGTGCCAATATTATCGATACAATAGGTGTTCATGAGACCTAAATATGTTATTTAGTGATTTTTAAGAATTTTCAAGTGCATTTTAGTCAACTTGGATACATCTACATTCATCAATCTCTTTGAGGGCAATAAAGGCAGTTTTGAGGTCTCTAACTTATTAACAATTATTCATAAAGTTATACCCCTTGATTGATTGGAAAATACCAATAAATTGGAAATAAGTACCTTATTAAAATACTCTAATGTAATTTTTACCCATGCACTTTCTGATCCAACTTCTCACATGAGAAAGATGACCTTCTTGGGCTTGCAGGCCTATAGGTCCCTATTCAAGATGTGTGTCTTAAGAAAAAGGGTATTCAAATTATTTATTTTTGGTTGAAAATGTATTATTAAGATATTATTCATCTCATAAAATTTATACATATAATTCTCTATGCCATTTGACCCCTCAATAGTCTTGGATCTTATTTTAGCCATGGTTGGGGTTTCTTGGAAGTATGCCTATTTTTACCCTAATAGCTCTTTCTTGATGACTTATTCTCTTATCCACGTATAAAATCATTAATAAAACCTTAAATATGGTCCTTCACACCCATAATAAACCTATTTACATTAAATTTTAAAAAAAGGCACTCTCTCTTTATATTTTATTGTGCATACCTGTAGGTGTTTATTTCAAGCTTAAACCCCATTACCACCCTACTCTTAGATTGGATATTATACCTATTATGACATTAAATTATTTTGGAGATAATTTGGATATTATTTAACTCATAAATAAAATTTTAAATTTATAATCCACACAATATTTTCTAAGAACCTTTCATCCTAAATCTACAGACTTGACATAGTCCACTTGGTATGCATGACTACATTATTATTTTACCATTTTGACCATGTTGGTGTCTTAAAGGAGTTTGAGAGGATTGGTTTAAGTATAATTATAATTATTAACATCTTATTAATTCATTATGGATCTCACTCTTGGTTACAAGTCTGTTACTTTTTACGTCATACTTGAAAACTTATTTAAAAACACTAGAGCAAGGCCTTCATGGCCTACCACCTACAACTTCCTATCAAAGATGATCATGGAGTGTTTAATTTTTTTTTGGATGATCTCTAAGTGTCCCATAAACTTCACCTTAAGTTTTTTCATCCCTATCCCATATGGATTATTCACTAAAATATCAAATATGCTTGCCCATAAGACTTTCCTTCTATCATTTGAGGCATGTGTGCTTGAACCAATCCTAGAAAGCCACTTTAGAGATGAATGAAATCTTGGAGAAACATGGAATGAGATGTGATGGATTTTTGAATATTAATAATAGGTGTTTTATGCCTTTTCACAGGCCCAAAACATCTCAATAGTATCAACTTGACTCAAACTTGCATCTTATCAATGTTTGTAGACATGTACCTTCACATTTCACTCATTCATGCATTGTATGTTTGATTGGAAATGGTGTGGGATGAAAATTTTTATTGATTTAGGTTATATAATTTTTTACACTTTCTTTCAATCACCCTTGATGCAAAGCATTTACCAAATCCTTCACTCAATACCTTATTCAACACACTATTCCTTGACAATGGCTTCTAAGGTCAGTCTTCATGTAATGATTATAGGTTCACTTAGTTTATATTATGATATTTCAATGATTTTGATTATCAACCCTATGTTCTTAGTCAAAAAATTCTTTCAATACTTCAAGTCTAAACTCTTTTTTCTACACAACTTTACTTACACTTTACACACTCCTTATTCAAGGGTTATCATCATACAAGAGATTTAAACTCACTTAATGATATTATGGCTTAAATTTTTTTAATATTTTTTATGATTATTCATCTTACCTCTCTGACCATTCACCAATTCACCAACATTTCACAAATTCTCCTTGACCACTCTACACTCTTTAATCTCAGTCCTTGTAGCCCTTTTTTTAGAGTTTTCTTGCATGTTCATACATGTAAAATAATATATAACAAAAATAATCACCAATGTAGGTACCCTCTATCAATACATGCTTATTATCAAGGTTATATACCTTAAATATTGCATTTGATTCCTTTTCAAACTTATTTTATGCTTTCATTTACCCCAATTAGGTCTCTTAGGGTTCTTTTCACAAATAATCTCAATTTTATGTACACAGAGGCATGTTCACACAAAAAAAACTTCAAAATTTATTCAAAAATATTATACCTAATATTATCACAAATTTTATTTCAATTTGGTTGGTAGAATCTCCTTAAACTTACAAAACCCTAGGTTTAGGGGTTTTTAAGACTGTCATAGGCTAAGAGCAAACAATAATTCATTATGGATGTTTGGAATGATTTAAAAGAACAAAGTTATATTTTAAAGGTATATCTAGACCTATTTTAAGTCTTACCATCACTATATTCTAATTATCAATTCACTTCTTAGGTTTTTCCAAGCCAATCTATTGATGATTGTGCAGGAAATCACATACAGGTAACAGGCAAAACTCTGTTTACTTACTACCACAATCCTCCATTAAAGAATACTATGTAAATAGTTTTTAAAAATTTAAAAATTTACCAATATCTTCTAAATATATTTCAATCCCATTTTATTTATCATTCTTTGCATGAAATAATGCTCAGTTTATGTTAACAAGACAAGGTATCTGACAACTTAGTATTCACTATCAATCCTTTATGAAATTTAAAATACATTTTAAATCCTTATGAAAAATTGTTAAATATAAAGATAATTCACCTTAATACACACATAAAATCACAAATCCAAAGTCTTTTGGTCCATTAACTACAAAACATAGTCTACGTTCCAAAGGAACCATACTCAAAACATGGGTCTTTTTATGTCTTACCTAATCACTAGATGTCTTTAACACAATTTCTTGATCTTTTTCCTCAAAATAAGAAATAAATAATATTTATTGTCTTTAAAACTTGTTAGAATAAAATTATTCAATCATTCTTTGTCAATAAATCATATTCAATTAGCATCAACAACCATAACATCTAAACATGTTCTGTACTTCAATCCCTCAAGAACATAGGTATTTTTTGTCTCTATTCCTTCAAGTATATATTTAAAAAATACATGTATTAAAATTAAATCACAAATTTAAGAAATTCCATAATTCATTTTTTCATTAACAAACACTTACAATCTGCAACAACATCAAATGACCACAAAATAGGGTTTATGCAAATTCTTCATACAACAGAGTTTTTAAAAACACAACTAACTTTTTTCCATCAAATATTGTCAATACATCTTATCCATTCACCTATTTAGATGTAAACTCTATCTAACCATCTAAAACTAACTCCTATTATGCTCCAAAGAGGCATAACTGAATCTTGATGCCTTTTACTACGTGGAAGTCTCTTGATTACATTACATGTTTTGATTTTCACATAATATATCATATATAATACCATGACTTTAGAATTATGATAATTTTATGAACCTTATAAAGGGTATAAACCTCTTGTACATGTTTAATACATATACCTCTTTCAAAAATGCATAAAATTCTTTATACATGGCTTGACAACCTTCAAATTTTCAAAAAGGAACTTTTGGCAGGAAAAGCACAATTCAAATTTATTGCACTACAAGACTATCTAAACCCCACATATGGACCTCTGATGACCTATAAAACCTATGAAAAAACTATTAGACAAATGAAAGATAAAATTGGATCATTTTTGGGTCCTCATAGGATGCCCCTGCATTATACTACCAAGCTAGAATTTTTTTTCCATAGGTTCTTGAGTGATCCACTTGGTATATGATGTTGCTTGAAAGCAATGAACCTCCTCTTTGAAGGTATCCACTTCCACTTGCCTCTCATAGAGGTGAACATGATCTTCAGCCCCAAATTTAGGCCTTCTTTTCTTCATCTCCTTAATCAACATACCTACACACAAAATAATATTGTTAGGAAAAACATGTCTATTATTATCTTTAGCCTACTGTTTCTATCTATTTTTTTGCTTTTTTCTAAGTGTGTAGAGTAGAAACTAGTTATGAAGGCTATGTAGAAAACCCTGTTAAAATACACATGTTGAATCTAGATGATTTTGAATAAATATTTTTTGGCTAGGGAAGAATACCTAAAAATAATTAAAAAACTACCACACACTTGTTTGTTAGACAAGGAGATAGGTGGATTAGGAGATAGGTGGATTGCCTAATGTAAGTTAGATCCTTAAAGCGAAAGCTTTCTAGGAAGCTGTCAATCCACCTGATTTTAACACTTAAGTTTGATAGATAAAAATTAAGGAAACATGTATTTAAAATATAAAACTAAAATTAAATATATTAAATAACCTAAATTTAATTAATTAAAACTAAATGCTTTGCTAAGATGATCAAACTAAAGCAAATAGTCTGAATAATTAAAATTGCTGAAAACTAGCTAAAAGCAAATTTTTGGTTCTTGGTTTGGTGAAATGGAGAGGGTCATAAGAGTGATGTGGTTGGGTTTGGAAAATTTTTTATATGACAAAATTTTAAGGGGTGAAGGATGGAAAGGATAAGACAATAAATGATTAAGGTGGTAAAAGGGTAAGGGGATAAAGAGAGTGAAGATGGTAAAGAGGGAAATGAGAGAAGAGGTAAATGGATAAAGGGGAAAGGAAAATGAAGAGGTTAAGTGGAATGGATATGTAATAAAATAGAATAATAAGGCCAAATGTTGGGTTTGGAAGTCAATAAATAATAGGCCAAGAGGGATAAAAAATTAACTTGCAACAAATAAAACCAAGGTTACCTTCCAAGCTTGAAGAAAAATGTGGATGAAGATGTTGGTGTTGATGTTTTTGAACCAATTTTGTTAGAAATTTTATGCTTTGGTTCTTATCTCCAAGATGATTATGATCTCCCTCAAAATGATGACCTCCTTCAAAAACCTACAATAAAAATGTTAACAACAAAAGGCTAACTTCCAACCTAACCTTGGGTGAAGGAGAGGGCGGTATTTATAGCTTTTTTGTGTGAAGAAACATGCCAAAATTGAGGAATATTGAGGCAATTATAATTTATCCAAGTGGTACATGTTCTAATCAAGGTGAGGTTGGTGGGGATTCTCATGTGGGTTGGAAAATATTCCACTTTGCACATGAATCCAAGTTTGAATATAAATCATGCACATGGGTTTGAATAAGAGCTAAAAATTTTTACCACCTTTATTTGTCTTCATCCAAATGTGGTACCATTTTCCATGTGGGGCGATGAAAATTCCAAGGTGAGGCTAGTGGGGATTCCCATATGGGTTGGAAAGTCTCCCATTTGGGTTGGTAAGCCTCTATTTGGGTTAAAAAGTTAAAGATGGCTGCCCTTTATCTTTCCCAAAGTCTTAAAGAGGTAGGTATATATTTTAAAGTATAATTTCATGGGGGAAGACAAAAATACATGTTGAATAATGACCCTTTAAGGGGAAATTTTCTACATTTCAAAGGGGGGGCCTTGTGATGCTTGAATGAGGTCACCAAGCACTTTGAGAAGGGTCCTAAGTGGGGTATGATGTCCCACATCAAGCCACATCACTTCTAGGCCATGTCACTTACCATATCACCTCCCAAATCACCTCTCATGTCACTTGACATGTCACTTGCCATGTCATCATGAATAGTAATTGTGAGTCCCATAGTGAATAGTGAGGGTGAATATAATTTTGAATAATACTTTCAAATAGTGATTTTGAATGATATTTGTGACTAGGAAAATAGTTATTTGGTTGGTTAAGAGGGGTTTTTGGAATGTTTAAGAAGTTTTATGGTATCTTGAGGCATTTAGGCATTAAAAACTGTAAGTGTGTAATTTTTTGGTGTCTATATTTTGCCCCTTTTTATTATGCAACCTTGAATTAACAAGCTGTAAAAAAAAAACTAATTACTTGGTCAAAGGTTAGGATACCTTGATCATGGGATGAGGTTTTCCCCTTCAAACTAAGATTCTATGAGGAAATGTCAAATTAGGTGTAGGTTTGATAAGCAATTGATAGGGAGGCACTAGGTGGTGCCACAAGGTAACAAGGTATGTGAAATGCTAATGGGATCATAAAATATGACTAAGTGCAATAGTAAAGATTACATAGAGACTAAAGGTGCCAATGTTGATAACAAAGGTTAGGTTCTAAGATAAAGACAAGGTAACCAGACCCCAACATTGGTCATAGCTGATCAGGTTAGTCTTATCAAGGTTCTTAGATAGGTCAATGTTGACTCAAGTATTCAGGGTAAGAAGTGCTCTTGAGAAAAACAAAAAAAAATTGATTTTTCATGAGGTGGTGTAAACATTTAAAATTTTAACATGGAAAGGTTATTCATTGTGGGCAAAAGTTATTGCAAAAATCACCAATGTTATAGGTCAAAAATAACTAACATCAAGGTGGATGTGGTGAAAGCATGGGTGAATTAGGTATGGGTTAGAAGGGGATGGTCAAGCTGACTCTAGATGCACATAAAAAGTGGATGTTGCCTACATAGTTTCATGGATAGGGATCTAAAAAAAAGTCAAGCTAAATGTATTTATTTTAAGGTAAAGGGTGTTGGTTAACTTGGTTTTCCCATTTGGATATCATATAGGTAGGTCCAAGTGAAGGACATTGGAAAAAGGAAAGCACCAAAGGGTAGAAAAGATGGATATCAAATAGTTTCTAATGGATGTGGTAGAAATGGTAGATGAGATGAGTTAGGATGCAATTGAGATGATTGCATCAACTATATAAAATGAATCTGTAGCCATGAATAATTAGGTTAAAGCATGAAGTTTTTGCCACCATCGTAAAGAAAAGGAAAGGTAGAAATATGTGGTACTAAGATTTGGAAAATTTAAAACTACTCAAATTGACATGGTGATTAGATGGGTTCTTTCATCACCATCAAAAAAATTTGACATTGTGCACATTCCAAAATAATGTCATTAATAGGCTATGGAAGGTTATTATTCAATAGTTTGGGTAAGCAAAGTAGCAGAGTGGGTAAATGAGAAGTGGTAAAGATTCAAACCCTTAACCCTTTAGTCAATGGGGCCCCAAAATAAGTAAGCATTGAGTTTTTGAGGGAATACAAATAAAGATGTTGAGGGATTTTGGAATATGGAGTGAGGTGAATAATAATAACATTAATTAATTAAGGGAGCAGGTTATGGATTTCATGCATTAAAGCAAGGGCTATTTCAAGGTGTAAGAAGATAGAGCCTGAAAGGGAGAATCAAGGGAAATTATTGGTTATAAGGTTAGGGCATGTGATAGGGTGTAGCTATCATCCCCACATAGATATCCCAAACCTTCCATTTGAAGGTGGTTTTAGTTTTGATTCTAACATCTTCAAAGGTCAGAGTAAAAGGGGTTTAAAATAGGCAAGATGAGAAGAGGTGGGGATTTTCATCCCTATGGTTGAATGATTCTCAGGTTTGCTAGTTGGTCGTATGAGCCCGTGGTCCTAGCCAATTATATTATAGATCTGTAGGATTGGTATATATCTCATAGTAACATAAAATAGAGTGGAAGACCTTAGAGGCCATAGCATGCTCAAAATGGGCAGAGGGTTGAAAATGAAAAAGGTGATAGGGATGGTGAAGGGAGTAGTGGGAGAGGGACAAAAAAGAGAGTCTGAGCACAACATACAGAGGCATTAAAATAAGAAAGAGATGATCATAAAGTAAGGAACCTAACTAGATATCATGCATTAAGTCAAGGGTGTGGAGGATACAAGGAAGCAGACAAGGAGATGTATGTAGAAGTAGTATAACTGGTGATCGTAGTCTAAAGAGGTGGAGGTGAAATTGGATAACATAAGAGATATCCAACAAGGTATGAGGTAAAGGTGGACCAAGAGATGGATGAAGAGAAAATAAGGAGGTCATAGATAAAGACAAAGGTGGAAAAGGATGGAAGAAGCTAGACATGGTCATATAGGTTGGGAAGAGCAAGGAAGGGCATCAAGGGAGATGAAAAAAATGAAATGAAATAGAGAAAAGAGAAGAAAATAAAAGGTAAAATATTGGGGGTGAGAGATGCACTAAAGAATGATAGATTGGAGAATTGAAAAGGATGGGGAGAGAAGTGTAACAATCATGAAGGGTAAGGGGAGAATGAGGGATGTGGATGGTCATAAAAGGTTTGAAAACAAGTCTAAAAAAGACAAAAGAGAAAATAGTTTGGTGATGAAAATGAAAAATAAGGAAATAAATGGAAGAAAAGGAAACATGAGGAAAAAAGGAGTAATGAAGACACAAAGAGGATGAGGGGAGATGAAAGAAGTAGGTAGTATCTTGACCAAGTAAGCATGGGTGATGATATGAAGGGAGAGAAACAACAAAGCAAATAAGATGGTGGTTTTGGAGGTGAGAATGGGATGGAAAATATGAAAGGGGTGAAGAAAGAGGGGAAACAAAGGATGGGTGGACAAGAAGGTGAAAAGAGAAGGTAGGTGTTAATCAACTTGTTAGAAGAGATTGATAAGCTAAAAAAATGGTGAGGTAGTGAAGAAATAGGGGGATGCAATGAAATAGAGTGAGATGGAACTAAGGGATGAAGATCAGAGATGATAAGAATAAAAATAAAGAATTGAAGTAGGGATACAAAGCACAGATACTCACATAGATGCAAAAGATAAGTGAGTAACAAGATAGAAAGAGGAAAAGGGGAATGTAAAAAAAGGCCATAGGCAAAAAGAGATAAGAAGAAAATGGAAATTATGGAAGGCTTCTCAAAGGATAAATATCTAGGGAGAAGCTAGTTGTGGAGGAAAAAGGGGATGATAAAAAGGATGAAAGGATGGAAAAAAATCAAACAAGAAGAATGGAAAATGGGTACGGTGGCAGAATGGTAGAGAGTGGTGGTACATGTAAAGAAAAAGTGCAGCAATAGAAGAAAAAAAAGATTGTAAGATGCACAGTACGAAGTGGAATGGGTGAGGAAAAGAGAGTGATATAGGGGGTATGAAAAATAGCCAAGGGGGAGGGGAGATGATGAGGATGGAAAAATAAGTTGAAGGGGATAAAGGGAAAGGTTGGTAATAAGGTGAAAGAGAGGTATAAAATGCAAAAGGTGGGTGGGGTAGTGGGCCATGAAGCATGCACAAGGAAAGATGATGGGGAGGCCAATGAAGCAAAGTAGGAGGCATCTTTATGGGAGGTAAGGGGGGCCAATGGGGAATGTTGTCAACTCTTGTGTTAAAAGAGATTGACAAGCTATAAAAGTGATTAAAGGAGATTGGTAAGCTAGAGGTAGGGAGATGGTTAGGAGATAGCTAGAGAAGTGAAGGAAGAGATTTTAGGTGAGAAGGGAAAATAAAGTAAAGGAAGTGGTTGATCTAACCTCAATAACTAAGTGCTACCTACATATTCCAAAAATACCTTAGGCCACTGTGGTTCTCCCAACAATGGGGGAAAGACTCAAGAGGAAGTATTAGATGGTGTTAAAACATAAGGACACTGAAGAAAGAATTCAAAGATTCCTTAATGTAGGATGCCCTAAGCAAGAGGGCATTGTTAGTAATAGAAATGAGTGAGAAGAAAAAAAGGGGATGGGAATTAGTTTTTAGTGGTCAAGATGCCCTTAGAGTAGTGCCTACATAGTCCATGGACATCAGGCCAATGTAGTTTAACAAGGTTTGGGTGAGTGGTGCTCAAATTGGCTACCCCTATTTAATGGACCACATGTGCTAGTTTGGGCTGAGGGAGAAGGTTTGGTAAAATAACAGTTTTGGGATTTGGTGAAGGTGTCAGTGAAAGTGAATGGGGTATGTTGGTAAATAGTTATTACAATGATCCCAAATCTATTAAGATGAGAGATACAGATGGGCAAGGTAGGATAAATTAGAAAGGAACATAATGTGAAGTACCATAAATAATATTTAATAGAACTAATCTAAAAAAGAGGTGTTTTTGTGAGGAGGTTGCACCTTCTAAAATTGTGAAAAGGTAAAAGTTTAGACATAGTGTCTACCACTACAAGTTGAGTTTTAGGAGGTAGGGGTCTATCCAGATCTATAGAGTCACTGTGGCCAAGGTTCACCACTGTTATGAGCTGAGTTTTAAGGGCAGTAGTGAAGTGATGACTTGTAAAGAATTTCTATGATGGTCAAGGAGATTCTACAAGTAAGGAAGTTAGTAGTGTGGTGAGAAATAGAGGATGGACCTTTCTTAACCCAAGAGCTGCATGGGTAGGCTAGATAAATGGTGGCCATATCTATATCTTGTGCCTTAGTTGCTTGGAATTATAGACATGGGGTCCCGTTTAGAAGAGGCCTTAGTTTCAGGGAGCTATGTGGTCTAGAATATTGGTGATACAATTAGATCAGATAGTCATTCCCCTACTATGGGTAAACTCTCAGCTGGTATAAAAGAAAATATTTCCATGTTCAAGTAGACATTGCCAATGGTTAGGGTCTGATGTTTAGAGCTTGTGGCAATGGGCTAGTAGGAATAGGAGGGTAACATGTTAGATATTATTGGTCAAATGTTATTATGCATGAGGTTGTGTGGATACTTATGAATGTTATGGTTATGGTTGTTGTAATCTCACTTAATGTAAAAGAAATGACCATTGTTGTTGCAATTTTGGATGGTACAAGTCATGGTGAAAACATTGATCATGCACACGAAGATAAGAATAGCGCATGATGATTTGTTTTTGATAAGGAATAAAAATAGCCTCAAAGTGAGATTATTTTAATGAACATAATCCCTTCAAATGCTTCACATGACTGGTCATTATTTGATAAAAAGGTTTCATGATCATAGGGTGTTAAAAAAACTCTAAATCCCTTGATTTACAGATAGTCAAAAGGGAAAATGGGTGATAGATTGTGTGAAGGGCAATGGGTGATATGTATGATAACCTCATGTGAATTAGTTTTCCCCTTCTATAGGTGACCTAAGAATGGTATTAGACAAGTCCATGTCATATGCTAAATGTATACTGATCAATGTGGGAAGTCTACATGGGAAATTTGATTATGGCTTCTAACTTATTATGTTGTTTGAGAGCCGATTTCAGCTTTGGAATTAGTTTTGATAGTGGGTATTTTGATTTATTGATGTTTATAGGATGTTGATCGATGTAGGAAGATTCCATGAAATTTCTCTACTTTTTACAAAGTTAACTCAACCATCCTTCAAGGGATTGGTCTAAGCTTATTGGCTTTGTTTTAATGTTATTGATAGTTGTCCTTCAAGGGACTAGTCTACCTTACATGTGGTAATTTTTATTTTTGTTTTTGGGTAGCTATCCTTCAAGGGAGAAGTCTGTGATGCTTAAGATATTAACATAATTAATTTTTACAAGATGAAATGTGTTTAGACATGGACTGGTCTAATTAGGTTTAGAGGTTTACCTTTATGAGGGTAAAGATTTACATAAGAAGGTTCATGATATGTGAAAGGGTGTGGTTTTGAGAGACAATTACCATGGGATTCCATCTTGTTAGAGATGAAAAGTATCCATGAGAACTATGCTATGGGTAGATTCATGGTACCCATATTTAGGATTAGGCCATGACTATCATAGTTAATCACATGGTTCTATGTTGTAATCAATTTTACTCAAAAGGGGAAGAGAAAGGTGGGTAAAGGTGAAAATATCATAATCAAGGGTCAAGCTTAAGTTAGATAAATAGGTGAACTTGATCCTTCTTTAATAGAAAAATAGATGCAGATGTGAAGCATTGAGAGGCTTAGGTTCTGGTTTGCCTTCGAGAGAGGATAAATGATAAGCTCCTGATCATACTTATGGGTGATGATGTAGGGTCCAAGCCAATTGAATGCAAACTTACCTCGTTTACTCTTTCCCATGTTGGTCACATGTTGGTTTTCTTTTAGGATGAGATCTCCAATATTAAATTCCCATTATTTGAGGTGCTTGTTATAAGCATGTGTGATAAACTCTTGATAGATATGGAGGTGGGTGAGAGATTCTAAATAACACTCATTAAGTAGCTCAAGATGAGCTAAATGATGTTGATGAAGATCTTCTTCAGAAAGGAGATCCTTTAAAGATATGTAAAGAGAGGGGATTTGGACTTCAAGAGGTAAGACTGCCTTTATTTTGAAGACTAGAGAGAAAGGGGTAGCACCAATGGAGTTTTCAATGCTAGTGTGATAGGCCCATAAGGTGAATGGGATGTGCAAGTCCCAATCCCAACCTAAATCACTGAAAAATTTGGTTAATATTTTGGTGAGGGTTTTATTAGAGGCTTTCACTTGTCTATTTTTTTGTGGTCGATAAAGTGAGGAAAATCTTAAATCAATGCTAAATGCATCACATAAACCTTAGACTTGCTTATTCTTAAAGGATTTTCTATTATTGATGATGATCTTATGAGGAACACCAAAGAGATGAATGATATGGTGGTTGATAAATTTGATAATCTTTTCTACTTTGGTAGAGATTAGAAGAATAGCTTCCACCCACTTGGTGAAGTATTTGGTGTCTGTGATGATGGAGCTATGCCACTACAAAGAATGGGGGTTAATTTCCCTAATGAGATTGAGCCCCATTGAGAGAAAAGCCAAAAGTCCTTAGATACTTGGAGGCTATTAGCTAGTTCATGATATAAATTAGCATGTTGTTGACATTTAACACACTTTTTTACATAATCACAATAGTCTTGGTTGAGGGTGGGCTAATAGTAACCAAGGTGAAGGATATGTTTAGCGATCGCTAGGCCACCAAAGTGTCCCCCACAGATCAAATCATGTGTTTCTTTGATGGCATGGGAAGATTCATGGCTATATAGGTAATTAAGAACAAGACCATCAAAATCACGTTTGTAAAGGATTCCCCCTAGTATGGTGTAACGAGAGGTACTCTAAATAAAAGCTCTTTAGGTATTCCTAGAGAGGTTAGGAGGAACAATGCCTAGGTTGAGGTAGTTAAAAGTTTGGTCATACCAAATATCAGATGGGGATTCATCTACATTAAAAATGGTATGGAGGTCATATTGTCCATAAGAGGCTATGGTAAATGATGAATGGTGACAAATATTTTGGAATTAGAAGGCTAAGAAGGGATGTGAGAATCAAGGTAGGCCATTGTATCTACAAATTTACTGGTAGACCAGGGAACATATTACACTAGGTAATGCTCAAATGATTTTAATATTTTGTCAACTAAAAGTTTATATTTTAGCAAGACATCATTCTTACATTAATAATACCCATTGACCTGGTTGATCATAAGTTAGGAATCACCAAAGACATGGATTGTCTTAATTCTCAAGCTTTGAGCAGTTCAGAGACCTATCACTAGGGCTTCATACTTGGCCATATTATTGGTGCATTCAAATTCAAGTTTGAAGGAGAGAGGAAGGGGTTCACCATCAAAACGAATGATAATAAATCTAACACCCCCTCCTTGTTGGAATTTATATCCATCAAAGAACATAGTCATTTGGTAGGTTATGTCATCTTCTTGAAAAAGAGTCATGATAGACTTATCTAGAAAGGCAAGAGCAGGTGGTTGGTTATTTTATATAGGAGCTTTAACCAATTAATCAACAATGACCTAACCTTTAATTGAATTTTATTGGAGAAATTAAAGGTCAAATTCATGTAGGATAATGGCCACTTTACCATATGCTGATTTTGGTATGCTTTAGATTGCATGTATTTGAGTGGGTTAATATTAGTGATGACATAGATTTTATGGTTAAGAAGGTAGTGGTAGAGTTTGGTGGCCATGAAGGTCAATGCTAAGCAGAGTTTCTCGATGTGTGTTTACCAAGTTTTGTATTTTGTAAGCATATGGCTAATGTCATAAATGGCTTGTTATTTATGTTGTTCATCTCAGTGAGCCAACATTGCCCCTAGGGAATGGTTGGTGGTAGAAATATATAGGTAAAAGGGGTGGTTATCTTTCATAGGGGTGAGGATAGGTGGTGACAAAAGGTACTATTTGAGTGAATCAAAGGCCTTTTGATAATCACTACTCCACTTGAAAGAGACATCCTTCTTTAGAAGGTGATGAAAAGGTTAACACTAGTCTAAAAGTTGGGAAATGAAATGATGAATGGATTGAAGTCTTCCATGAAGGCTAAGGAGTTGTTTAAGGTTGGTTGGAGGAGGAATGTCCAAAATTACTATGAATTTAGTAGGGTCTACTTCAATTCCAAAAAGAGAGATGATGAATCCAAAAAGCTTTCCTAAAAGGACCCCAAAAATTCATTTATTGGGATTTAGGTGAACATTATAATGGATGAGGCATTCAAATATGATCTTAAGAATAGCCAAGAGGTATTTTCAAAGTTTGGATTTCCTGAGAAGGTCGTCCACATAGTCTTCTATGATCTTATGGATGATATCATAGAAAATATAAGTCATGGCATGTTGGTAGCTTACACTAGCATTCTTTAACTTGAAAGGCATGGATTAATATCAAAATTTTCCCTAAGGGGTTGTAAATGTATTTTTATGTTGATCTCCAAGGGCAATCAAGATCTGATTATAACTTAAAAACCCATCCATGAGAGATAACATCTTGTGGCCATCCATAAGATCAATAAGTTGGTCAATGTTAGGGAGAGGGAAGTCATCTTTGGGGAAAGTGAGGTTAAGGTCATGAAAGTCCACACAAATTTGCAAACCCCCATTAATTTTGGTGATAGGTACAATGTTCAATATGCATTAAGGGTAGTCAATGGGTTGAATGAAGTCTATAGATAGGAGATGTTGAAGCTCTTCTTTGATAAGCAGGGCTATGCAAGGATGCATGCATCAAAGCTTCTATTTAATAGGCTTAGCATCATGGTGAGTGACTATGTTATGGGTAGCAATGGTGGGGTCAATCCTAGGCATATCATTGTAAGAACAAGTGAAGGCTATGATGTGGTTTTGGAGGAAAGAGGATAAATCTTGAAGTTCTTTGGTATTCAATGATTATCCCAATTTGAAAATATGTAGGTCATCTAGAGTGCCCAATTTGATACCGATGGTACATTCATTAACATAGTCAGGGCCTTAGGAGGAAGGGATTTGTGGATAAAAGACTTCCTCGCACCTAGGTGGGTAAGAATGGATCATCATCTTGATTTGGATGGTGTTGATGGTAGGAGAATCATTCTCTACCATTTCAGGATGTATGAGTGGAAGGACCTTGGTCTGGCCATTATTTTGGTAGATGAGAGGGCCTAAACTTACATTATTGATAAAAAAAATTAGGAGGGATGATATCGAGGTCTTTAGGTGGAGAAAGTGATTGTCTTATCAAGTATGGGATATCTTCCTCTATGGTGGCAATGGGTTTGGTTGAATTGGTGGATTATTTAGGTGGTCCATACCCAAGGCCAAATGACTCATGAGGTTGAAAAGTTTTGAAATAGGGTAACTCATGAGGCCCTTGTGCATAGTGATTGAGGCCAAATACTTTCCAAGCACATCTATGAAGATATAACTTAGTGAACTCTAGTTTGCTAAAATAGGAAAAGTTAGAGGTAAATGGTTTGATGGATGATGTAGTATTAGGGGCTGGAAGTGGTCGACCAAGTCCCCCATAGATGGAATTTATTTGATGGTTAGGGAGACCAATGGGGATGATGGTTCCAATGTTAGGGTTGTAAGAAGGGCCATGTCTGAGATTCCCATATTCTTGGGGGGTAAGGAAGGCATATAAGGCTAAGAGTCTATATTCCCCAAAAGAAATATGTTGAAATGTGGTTGTCATGGGGTCTTTTATAGGAATCTGAGAAGAGGGGATAGATGAGCTAGTGGAAGCTTCAACAATAGTAGGTGTGTAAATGCTATGGGTTTTGGCTGGTGAGGTTGTGTTTTTGGTAGATGGTTGTGTGGTGGATAAGGGAGGAAAAAGGACATAATTGGGTTGATATGTCATATTACAAGATGTAAAAGGACTAGGGTCAGCTTGGATAGTCACAACTTTCCCTTCGTGTTTAAACTTGACACATCGATGTAGGGTGGAATGGACATGAATCCAAGGGTGTCTGAGTAAAATATTATATTGAAACTCTCCTTCTACAACATAAAATAGTTCAAGAATAGTACGATGTCCTAAAAAAATGTAGAGGATAACTATGCCCAAGGTGGTAACCATATTATCATTGAAAGAATGAAGAACCACTAAGCTTTCAGACATGATGTTTTTAGGTAACTATAGCTAGTCATAAGCATGAGAGGAGATAATATTGATGCTAGCTCCCCCATTGATCATCACCCTTTTGATGTGGTTTGATTGATATATGTTGTAATGAAGAGAGGGGGATTGGGATCCTCTAAATGAACAGAAGGTATTTATAATTTTTTAAAGGTGACAAGGTTGGAAGTCCAAAGGGTACCAACAAAAGTGGCTAGAGGCTGAGTATCATCAGGTTGGACTTTGATGGATTGTATATCCTCTATGATTACTTGATGGTGATGGGGGGAGGTAGAGATTAACTCATACAAACTCATCTTTGTTATATTTTGGTGAAGTTACCTAAGGATAGATTTTTGGATGGATATTACATATGGGTTAGGGTATGGAATGTTAGATGGAGAGGCACCTAAGATAGACACCTTAGGTTTGTTTAGAGATGGAGAAGGTTGGGTATTATTATCTTGGGAGTTTGGGTAGGGGTAAGTCTAAGGAATGGATGCCTTAGTCTTCCATTTTCCTTTTGTTGGGCCCGATATCGGGTAACCATGTGAATAATGTGGATAAGGGTGTTCTCTAGGTTGGATGGTTGCTTCTATTCCTCCTCTTCACTTTTGGGTGAGACTGAAGCTCAAATGGGTTGAGTAAGTGGTTGAATTAGCACTAAGGATGTAGGAGGTTTGTGTGATAATATATCATCATCTTTGTATAAGTTGTGAACCAAAATTTGGATAGTTTTATAGTTCTTGGTGTCATGTCTTGGTGCCCTATGATATGCACATATCAAGTTATCATTAAACTAAGAGGGTTTGGTACATGAAGGGTCAAAGGGTTTGATAGGTGGTAAGATCAAAGAAAAAGTTTGAAATAACCACTAAAGGGTGGTCAAGTAAGATTCGGCTAAAAGTGGTAAAGTTTTAGTGGTTTTTGTTTTGGGTGTTGAAGTAGAAAGTTTTGGAGACATGGGTTTGGTGACAAGTGTCTTGGGTAAAGTGGTATACTTAGTTGATGATTTTGGTTTAGGTAAGGTGTTCGATGAGCTAGAGGCAAATTATGCTAAGGTAGGTAACTTAGGGATTATTGGTGTAGTGGGGAAAGGGGCTTTAGAGAGCAAGTATGAAGGTGTGACCAATAAAAGTGGTAGGGTTTTGGTAAAAATGGTAGATTTTGTGTTTAAGGTAAAGGGATGGGGACCCAAAATGGAGGGAAAAGTTGAGGGAGCTAAAATCTAGGGTTTTGGGCCCTTTGGTGATTTTACCTCTTTGGTTGTTTTAATTATTAGTTTTGGAGGTGATTTGGTCACTTTAGTTATCTTGGTGGGTTTAGGTGTTTGAGGTTGAATCAATTTGGAAGGGGTTTTGGTTGGTTGGGTGAAGGTTTTATTTATTTTAGAAGGGTTATAAGTTTTAGTTTGGTTCCCTTACCTTTATCTTGACCTTTGATAGAAGGTTTTACAATTAGAGGTTGGGTAGATGGAGTCATCTTCTCTTGTGAGTATCTTCCAAATAGGGGGTGGAGGGTTTTGAGATAGGGGAGGCAGGTGTGGTATCCTCCAATGGGGTTGTGGATATGGTTGCTTCCTTTGTTTAGGTGTTTAAAGGAATATAATGTGGTCTTTTTTCTTCCAATAAGGGAATAGGGAAAGAAGCGATTGAGGTAACATTTTATTCATCAATGGGTTCACTAGTAACCACATTAATAGTATGTACCTTATGAGATGTTTCAAGTTAATTTTCATGATGAGGAGTAGGAGTATGATTAGGGAAAGGTTTACAGAATATGTTGAGGGCTTGATTTGGTGGCACATTAAGATTGTACAATGTGAGATCTCCCTTGTCAATGAGGGATTGGACAAGGTATTTAAATGTATTACATCTATTGATATCATGTCCTATGACTCGATGAAAAACACAATGGTCATTCTCATTATACCAATCGAGCATAGGGTGAGAAGAATCAAACTGTTGGGGTGGTTTAATTGGTGGAAGTTGGATGATTTTGGCTTTTAGTAACTTTTCCAAAATGGAAGGATAAGGATCCTCAAGTGGAGTTAAAGGCTTATGGTTATTCCAAGTTTGGTTCATTTGGTTTTAGTTTGGATAGTTGAAGGGGTCAGAGGTTTGGTTCTTTGGGTTTTTTTGGTTGGTAGATGGTGGAGGTGCAGCTTTGAGGATAATAGCATTGGTGGTGGCTTTGCTCTTAGAATTGGTATTGGTTGTGTTGTTTAGTTGGGAAGGAGAGGGATCATTGGTTTTGTAAGTTGGTTTTTTGTTCTTAAACTTTAATCTTCCCTCATCAATGGCTATATTATCTATTTTATGAGCCATGGTAAAAGCTTCATCGAATATATAAAAGCTTTGGACACACAATGTGGATGAGATGTGTTTTTCACATACCCAGGCAAAGAGTTCTACAAGCTTAGGTTGAGGCAATGAAAAGGAGAGTTGGTTGATTAGGTTCCTCCAATGAGCCATGAAATTGACAATAGATTCATATTTGAATTACCAAATGGAGTAGAGGTTGGTAATATAAACTTTATTGAATATATTGATCAAAAAGTGATCCAAAAATGTTTGGGCTAATTGGATGAAGGAGAAGATGGAGTATTTTGGTATGGCACTATACCAATCCAATGCTAGTCTAGATAAGTACATAGGAAAGGTAAGAAGGAGGAGAGCATCATCATGGGAAATCAAACAACATTCATACCTAAACACTCTTAAATGTTGTTGGGGGTCCTCCTTGCTTTGAAATTTAGAAAATTTTAGCAATTCCCATTATAGAGGATATGATCAGAGAGGGACAAATGGATGGATGGGTTTATTACAAATTTGGTCATAAGAGATAAGGTTATGTGACCTTGAGATGGATGACTTAAGGGTAGTCATCTTCTCCATTATCATCTTGACCAAGTCCATTTGAGGTTGTTGGGTTGGATAGGTATATAACACATTTTGTTGGGGCTGGGTGACATGATAATAACTAGTGAATGGTTGGGATGATGTTATGTCTGTGTTTGAGGTCACATAAGGTTGGGTGGAAGGTGAAGGTATGTATACTTTTGTGTTAGGAATATATTGATAAGATGCCATGGGTACATGTTGGAAGGTCAAGGTTGGGGGGCTTATGTGTGGCATCAAGGTGGTTAGTGGGTTAGTTGGTTGAAGGTGGGTAGTGACCAAAGTGTTTATAAGGGGGAATGTTTGTGGTATAGAGAGAACTAGATTTTGAGATTGAGTTGTGTTTTAGGTGTTGGTTTCTATCAAAAGGAGGATGGAAGAAATAGTGGAGGATAATGCCATAATAGGTGGGGTGTAGGTGATTAAGGGTAGGGTTGAACCCACTTAGGGTGTGACAGGAGGTGTTTGGTGGATGGGATTTCAAAAAAAGTGTGGGTTAAAAATGGTTGGGTTAAAGTGGTACCCATTATAAAGTGGGGTGGCATGCCAAGAGGGGGTTCAGTCAAGGAAACTGAAGCAAAAGGGGTGTGGTGTGGCATGGTATTGAGGTAGTGCTGTAAAGCCACCTGATTATTATCAAGGAAGGAAAAAAATTTAGGATACCCTTAAGATATGATTGGGACCCTAGAAGGAGAGGGAGGAGGAGACCTCTCAACATGAGGGGAACAATCAATGTCTAAGGTATACTCCATAGGTACAAAAGAAGATGTGGGCTGATTAACTTGATTTTGAGTTGTTGTCTAGTAGTGACCATATGAGAAAATAAGGAATGAAAAGGCAAAGATATCAACTCAAACAAGAAGAAACCAAAAATATTTCAAAGCAATCAACACAAACACTATAAATGCGTTTAGCCTAAGATTACTTTTAAATCACTTTTGGCTTATGCCTTACAGAGTGTGGAGTCTAAGTTGGTTTGGTATGGGTATTAAAAAGGCAAGCTATTGTTGGTTTTAGGCTATTTAGGCTCTCAAAATAAAGATATATGTTGAAATTTAGTACATGGCTTGGGATTGGGACCTACCCCCTCACTTCATAATCCCATATCAATAAGGGTGTTGGGTGCTTAGCCAAGATATACCAAGTTCAGAGTTTATACTCAACTAGAGAGTTGAGTTGGTTCTCTTTTTGGTGGTGAAATCCAAGTGGGATAGCAGGGAGGGGGTAAGGTTGCTGCTAGGTGATGAAATCCTAGTTGGTCCTTGTCTCAAGTATTGTTTTTATGTGTTTATTATTCATTGGTTTGGCTTGGTGTGTGAATACAAGTGAAAGCTATGATAAAATTACTATTCCTCCTAGTTACTAGATGAACTAAGATCAACAAGAAATTCAATGGATGTAAAGTGTTTGTTTTAAACCAAAATAAAATTTTAGATTTATTTAAATGCATACAAAATCTCTAAATGCAATCTAAATGAAAGATGAAAATGCAATTCCTTATCCTAGGATGATTGTTCTTTTTATTTCTTTTAAAAATGGAAGGAAAATAAACTTTAAATTTTCCAAAAATGCAACTAAAATTGTGTTTTTTAAAGAAAGAAAAGAAAACTTAATTTTCTTAAAAATGAAATTAAAAATGCAACTAATAATGCAAGAAAGTATACAACTAAGAATGTAATTAAATATGCAACTAAACATGCAATTAAAAATGCAACTAAATGATTTTATTTTATTTATTAATATAACTAAATGAATTTGTTTTAACTAATACATTTATAAATGTCTTAAGACAACTAATGGACCCAAGAAAACTCAAAAGTCCCATTAGGTGTGCCAAAATGTTTCTATCTAGTTTTTTGCTTTTTTCTAATTGTGTAGAGTAGAAACTAATTATGAAGGGTGTGTAGAAAAACCTATTAAAATGTGCACATTGAATCCAAATGATTGTGAAGAAATATTATTTTTCTAGGGAAGAATACCTGTAAATAATAAAACACTACCACACACTTTTTTGTTAGACAAGAAGATGGGTGGATTGCCTAGCGTAAGCTAGATCCTAGAAGCGAAAGCTTTCTAGGAGGCTGTCAATCCACCTACTTTTAACACTTAAGTTTGATAGATAAAAATGAAAGAAACATGTATTTAAAATATTAAATTGAAATTAAATATAATAATTAACCTAAATTTAATTAATTAAAACTAAATGATTTGCTAAGATGATTAATCTAAAGCAAATAGTCTGAATAATTAAATTTTTTGAAAATTAGCAAAAAGCAAAGTTTTGGTTCTTGATTTGGTGAAATGGCAAGGGTAAAAAGAGTGATGTGGTCAGGTTTGGAAAATAGTTGATATGGAAAAGGTTTAAGGGGTGAAGGTTGGAAAGGATAAGGCAACAAATTATTAAGGTGGTAAAAGGGTAAGGGGATAAAGAGAGTGAAGATGGTAAAAAGGGAAATGGGAGAAGAAGTAAATGGATAAAGGGAAAAGGAAAATGAAGAGGTTAAGGGGAATGGATATGGATGCCAATATAATAAGAAGGCCAAAGGGTGGGTTTGTAAGTCAAGAAATACTAGGCCAAAAGGGATAAAAAATTAAATTACAATAAATAAAACCAAGGTTACCTTCCATGCTTGAAGAAGAATGTTGATGAAGATGTTGGTGTTGATGTTGTTGAACCAACTTTGGCAGAACTTTGGTAGAAATTTGATGATTTGTATATTATCTCCAAATTATGATGATCTCCCTCAAAATGATGACCTCCTTAAAAAAACCTACAACAAAAATGTTAACAATAAAAGGCTAACTTCCAACCTAACCTCGGGTGAAGGCGAGGGGGGTATTTATAGCATTTTTGTGTGAAAAAACATGCCAAAATAGAGGAATATTGAGGCAATTCGAATTTATCCAAATGGTGTATGTTCTAATAAAGGTGAGGTTTGTGGGGATTCCCATGTGGGCTGGAAAATCTTCCACTTTTCACATGAATCCAATTTTGAATAGAAATCATGCACATGGGTTTGAATAAGAGTTAAGACTTTTTACCACCCTTATTTGTCTTCATCCAAATGTGGCACCATTTTCCATGTTGGGGGATGAAAATTCTAATGCTAGGTTGGTGGGAATTCCCATGTGGGTTGAAAAGTCTCCCATTTGGGTTGGTAAGCTTCCATTTGGGTTAAAAATTCAAAGATGGGTGTCTTTTGTCTTTCCCAAAATATTAACGAGGTAGGTATATATTTTAAAATATAATTTCATGTGGAAAGACAAAAATACATATTGAATAATGACCTTTTAAGGGGAAATTCACCACATTTCAAGGGGGGGCTTGTGATGCTTGAATGAGGTCATCAAGTACTTTTGGAAGAGTCCCAAGTGGGGTATGATGTCCCACATCAAGCCACATCAATTCTAAGCCATGTCACTTGCCATATCACCTCCCAAATCACCTCCCATGTCACTTGACATGTCACATGCCATGTCACTTTCCATGTCATCATGAATAGTTGTTGTGGATCCCATAATGAATAGTGAGGGTGAATAGTACTTTCAAATAGTGATTTTGAATGATATTTGTGACAAAGAAAATAGTTATTTGGTTGGTTAAGAGGGGTTTTGGGAAGGTTTAATAATTTTTAGGGGATCTCGAGGCATTTAAGCATCAAAAACTATAAATGTGTAGTTTTCTAGTGTCTACAACTATCTTGATGGTATATTTCACTCTTTGGCCTCTACATATTACTTCATCTTCTCCTTATCTGTATCTTCCTCCTTCACCAATGCTCCTTGTGATTCCCATTCCATTTCACATTCAACATCTTCTAGGTCTTGCTTGTCTCATGCTTATGTAAACTCATACTTTGTTGTTGTTTATCATCATCTTGACTACCCTCAATCTATTGCATATCCATTGTCTACATATTATTTTTCCATCTCTCATATTCTTTATTTATCACTCCTTTATATCCATCCTGTCCATGGGCCTACTGAATATTTCGCATCTCACTAACATCTTCTTCTTTTTCAAGACTCTTTTACAAACTTTTTTTGTTCATCCACCATTCCTCCTTTGGTTACCTAATCCTTACCTACACCTCCATCAAAAAATATCTCATTATCAATATAATTTGGAGCTTTCATGGCTCTCTCTTGGGATGCCACTTTCTTGGATAATTTAATCTCCAACCTCTTCACTTGCTTGGTGTTAATCCCAAGCCACTTCCTTTCCAATTTAGCTGCAATGTCAAACACTATCCTACTATCATCTTTTCTATGGACTTGGATGCCATGCTTTCCTTGGTTTTCTTCTCTCTTAAGAACTCTCATTGGTGATATTATTTCTTCTCTTGAAAACTTGTTTGCTACTACCTTTCACTCTTGTGCTATCTCACTCATGTCCATCTTTTTGGACTCACATTGCTGCACACTCACCATCTCAACACAACCTACCTCTTCTTTTTTGGGTTCTTTCACAAATTGCAAATTCTCCATATCTTTACTCTAAAATTTCATCATCTTTATCCTCTAATCTCTCCAATATTCTTCACCTTTCAATGGTATTATTATATGTAATTCACCATATTGATTAATGGTGTATGTGTTTTCTTAACCATCATGTATGGAATGCCTATCAAACTACCGTGGTCTCCCTAGAAATAAATGATACACATCTATAGGCAAAATATCACAATCACTTGATATTTATACCCTCCTATCTAAAACTCAACCCAAATTTGTTCACTTAGAAAATATGATGTTCTTTCTGAACCCATGCAAACTTGTATGGTTGTGGATATGGAATCCTCTTCATGCCCAACTTCTGCACCATCTCTAAAGAAAATATAATGCTAGTACTACCTCCATCAATTACCAAATTACACACTTTAACTCTTATCTTATACCTACTTCTAAACAAGCTTCTCCTTTGGGCTAGTTATTTGACTTGCTTCTGCTATAATAATATTCTTCTCATGAATAGTGACTCATTCCTATCATGCCTTCTCTCCTCATTATTTTCTCTCTACATACTTCTACTCATATTCCTTAGACACTCTACTACCCTGCATCCCTCTCTATGGTAATTCCAACATTACCCTTAAAATATCTTCTTGGTCTATTCTTCATTGGACCTTCATTCCTTCTCATTCTGTCATCTACAAATGGTCTAGTCTACCTTGCATGATTTTCCACTCCCATGTCTTTATCTTGACCTACTGATGCATGTATTTATGGTCTCTATTAAACCACCTCTCTATTCTCTCTCTCATTCATCCTTGCTTGCAAAGGTATTACTTAACCTTGCTACCTACCACCTATTTCTTCTCTTTCTATCACTATTATTTATTCACTCTCTCTAATAACATCCTCAACAGCCTCCATTCTCATAACCAAAGAGCAATCAGTTGTGTCATTATCCTAACCAAATCATCATCTTCTCTACTATCTCTCTCCATGGAGCATTGTCCTTGATTTATTATCTTGTATTACACTTCAAAACACATGATGTCAAATCTTGTTTACAATCCATAAAATCTTTCCCTTGCTCTGATACCAAAATGATGTAGAGCACATACCAAATCCTTCAGTAAATACCTTATTCAACACACTATTACTTGACAATGGCTTCTAAACTTAGTCTTCATGTAATGATTCTAAGATCACTTAATTTCTCTTATGCTCTTTCAATTCTTTAAATATTTTCTAATAATGGCTTATCAACCCTTTATTCTCAATCAATAACTTATTTCAACACTTCAAGTCTAAAATCTTTTCTCTACAAAACCTTATTTACACTTTACACACTCCTTGTTCAAGGGATATCATCATAAAAGAGATTTAAACTCACTTAATGATATTATGGTTTTAATTGTTTTAATATTGATTATTAGGATCTATCTTACCTCTCTAACCATTCATCAACTCACCAACATCTCATAAATTCTACTTAACTACTCTACCCTCTTCAATCGCAATCCTTATAGCCCTTCTTTTAGAATTTTCTTGTAATTTTATACATGTACGATAATATATAACAAAAATAATCACCAATGTAGGTACCATATATCAAGACCTGCCTATTCTCAAGGTTATATAGCTTAAATTTTACTTTTTTCCCTTTTCAAACTTATTTTATGCTTTTGTTTACCCCAATTAGGTCTCTTAGGGTTCTTTTCACAAACAATCTCTATTTTCCATACACAGAGGTACGTACACACAAAACAAACTTCAAAATATTTTCACAAATGTTATACCTAATATTATCACCAATTTTATTTCAATTTAGTTAATGGAATCTCCTTAAACTTACAAAACCCTAGGTTTAGGATTTTCCAATACTGTCACATTCTAAAAGTAAACAATAATTCATTATGGACATTTGGAATGCTTTCAAAGAACCAAGTTATATTTTAAAGGTCTATTTAGACTTGGTTTAAGTCCTAACATCACTATATTCCCATTATCAATTCATTTCTAAGGTTTTTCCAAGCTAATCTATTGATGATTGTGCAAGAAATCACATATAGGTAATAAGCATAACTCTATTTGCTTACTACCACAATCCTCAATTCAAGGAAACAATGTAAACAATTTAAAACAATGTAAAAACTTACCAATACCCTCTAAAGCTCCTACAATCCCATTTTACTGATCATTATTTTCATGAAATAATTCTTAATCTGTGTTAACAAGATAGGGTATCTTATAACTCAATATTCATCTATCAATCTTGTATAGAATTCAAAATCTATTTTAAATCCTTATTAGAACTAATTAAATAGAAATATAATTCACCTTCAAACACACATAATATCACAAATCCAAAGTCTTTTAGTCCATTAAAGACAAAACACATTATGCATTCTAAAGGAACCACACTCAAAATAGTGGTCCTTTTATGTCTTCCCTAATCACTAGATGTCTTTCACATAATTTCTTGATTCTTGTCCTTAAAATAGGAACTAAATACTATCTATTATCTTTCAAACATATTATAATACAATCACTCAATCCCTCAAGAAAATGGGTATTTATGGTCTCTATTCCTTCAAGTATATCTTTCAAAAATACATGTATTAAAATTCAATCAAAATTATAATCAATTCCATAATTCATTTTTGCATTAACAAACACTTATAATCTGCAACAATATCAAATGACCACAAAATAGGGTATGTGCAAATTCTTCATACAACAAAGTTTTTAAAAACACAACTAACTTTCTTCCATCAAATCTTGTCAATACATCTTTTCCATTCACCTCTTTGAATGGAACATCTATCTAACCATATAAAATTGACTCCTATTACCCTCCAAAGAGGCATAATTGAATCTTGATGCCTTTTACTACGTGGAAGTCTCTTGATTACATTACATGTTTTGATTTTCACATAATATAGCATATCTAATAGCATGACTTTAGACTTATGATCATGTTATGAAACTTATATAGGGTCTAAAACCCTTAGACATGTTTAATACATCTTCATCATTCACAAAATGCACAAAAGTCATTATACATAGTTTTACAACATTCAATTTTCAAGAAGAAACTTTTGGAAAGAAAGCCATAATTTAAATTTCTTGTACTACAAGACTATCTAAACCCCACATATGACCCTATGATGACCTCTAGAACCTATGAAAAAACTATTAGATAACCTAAAGACAAAAATGGATCATTTTTAGGGTCCTCATAAGATACCCCTGCATCAACTCTATAGCTAGAAAATAATTCACAATCATAAACAACCTTGCCTATCATGTCAAAACCAACAAAAAAATGAAATTATTTATTAGTACAAACATGATCACTAGGATTTTATGTTAATTTTGATATTTCAAAGAATATTAGACACAAATTATATGATTTGAAACCATTTCCATGTATTCATCAATCTTGACATGCCATTACAACAAAAAAATAGAGATACTAGGGTTTAGTAGGGTTTAAGAGGCAGTTAATTTGTTAACAATGGTTCATAGAGATATACTTTTGAATCCTAAAACTATTTCCATTATTTGAGGGGAATATAGGTGGTCTCCTTTCCCAATGATCATTTATCCTAGTACATCTCCTATTTCATGAAATAAATTCATTAAAATGACTCTTTTTCTCTTGTAAGTGACCTAATGGAGACCTCAAATGGGTTTTTACCCTTTCTAGATCTAGAACTTTTATCTCTACATGATTTTGAGCTTGAGGTGGCTGGAGGATATTGTGATAGGATTATATCACCATGTGTCATGTTCTCTTGGATGTTACATGCTCTGATTCATTATGAAAACGTACATAGTCTCTTTTCCATCAAGAAACTTGTCTATTTGGGAGAAATGATGTATTGTACCTACATTCAAGGTCTCAAATGGAGTTTTATTGACATTTAAAAAGATGTTGTAATGTACCAATAAAATTATTTACTTCTTATTCTACCATTTACCATGTTATGTTATGTTATGATTGGAGGCTAAAATAATAAACAAAGAACTTTCAAAAGTGAATATGCATTAGAAAATGAAGTTTTGACACTTCTCAACCGGGTGTACGAGAAAATAATATATAATATGATCTTCAACAACTGTCAAATGACCAAAAAAGACCTCTTTGACCTCTATGCATGGTATTTTACTCTTCACACTTGATATCCTTTAATGAATTAACTTTACAACATTATGCCAACAATATAAAAAAAACAAATGAAAATCTCACTAAAAATACCTTAAACTCTCCATAGTGATTAAAATGACAATGTTACTAACTCATTAGCTTTTCTTATAGATCCATTTATTTAATGTGGATCAACCTATTATCTTGAGAGATCATCCATCAATGATTTTAATTTGAGTCAAACATATCTTAAATTCTACAAACTAACCTTAAACTTTCCCAAGTCACCTTAATATTTGCTAGATTGTTTACAAAAAACTTCATAAGAGATCATAACACAAGACCAATTGGATAAGATACATGTCATAGACCTTATCATCCTTATAAGACCTTATTTAGACCTTGAGATAACCTAACAAGAACGAAACATGACACCAAGACCTAACTCTCAAAAAGATCATTTACCAGGTTAAATGATTCAGCTACCTATTTTAAATAAACCTTGGTCAAGGGTGGTTGATTAGCTAACATTTTTGTGACCTCATGGGATAGTTTTTTTGCTAAACATTTGGACTAGTGTCCTTAAATATCCCATTGGGCATGGATTCATTGAACATTGATTCTTTAGTAGATCAAATCTGAACTTGAACATGACACTAGCTTTGGAAACAAATTGACAATTGAAAAAACCCTCAAGACACACATAATAAAGCAAGATAGACACATGTGACAAGAGGCACTTGGGGAAAATAAACACCTACTATACTAAACAAACATGTAATAGAAGTATGTGGAGAAAGAAAAGAGTAATATACTATGTATAGGAGGATAAAATAACATTAATATATATGTTTAAGGTGTATCTCATTGACTGGGGTATGTAACTCTTCTCCATTCAACTTTTAGAGCTAAAAATCATTATGTTTCTTATAATGAGTGATGACATAGGCCCCACTCCATATGCTGTCAAAAAAATTATGTATTCTAGGCTTGGTCTTATCTTCATCCCTTTTGAGTACAATGTTACCTTCTTAGAATGATCTTAGAATAAATCTCTTGTCAAATTATCTCTTAGTTTGAGATTGGTGAGACTCCATAATATGCATTGCATGATCTCTTATTTCTTCTAACTCTATCAACTCAGCTAGTTTGATCTCCATGAAAACATTATCCATCATCTCAAGATAGTGTAAGATCTAAATTTGGTAACTCAAGGTATATTGGTAGCTTTTCTTCCTTTCAATAAACAATGATGTAGGGGAAGTTTCCAATGGATCTTTTAGGAGAGATCCTATCAATGCATAAGGCTATCTTCAATTTTGTGTGCAATGTTCTTTGATTTTCCTCCATAGTCCTCTTGATAACTCTGATTATATTCTTATTTTTGTACTCTGATAGTCCATTTCCTTGAAGATAGTAGTTAGAGGATGTATTTAAGTGGACTCCATGCTTCACATCCCACTCACATATCCTATTATGAAGGAAAACCATTGTATTATCTGAGATAAGAGTGGAAGGTACTCCAAATCTAGTTACTATGTCTTCATATAAGTCTAGCACATTGGTTTCATTAGCTTCCTTAAGAGATGTAACTTCTATCCATCTAGTAAAATAGTTAGTTGTAGTCAACACCTACTTATGACCATCACTTTAAGGAGGATTGATCATACCTATGAAATCCTAACCCCACTACATGAAATATTGGTCTACTTGAATGGGATGGAGAGGGAGTGTTGTAAGGTTTTGTTTTCCTATGAAGAAGGCACAATTTTGAGACTTTATCACCCATGCATATCAATCTTTGAATAAGCTAGGCTAATAATAACTAGTTCTCATCACTTTTGTTATTATAGTTCTTGGTGCAAAGTGACCACCTGATGGTCCATCATAGAATTTTGACAATACTCTCTCAATTTGGTCAGCATCTACACACCTTAGTATAATTCCATTAATGTCATTCCTAAATAATATTCCATCTACAAGAACATATGGGATGGATTTAAATCTAAAATGTGTCCTTTTATCCTTGTTTAGGCATAATGGACACTCACCTTTTTAGAGAAATTTGACCATGTCTTGTGTCCAACTCATGGTAGATGAATGTACAACTATTTAAGTGTCATCTTAGAGTCATTAGATAAATTATTTTTATTATTTCAAGTTTGATGCTAAGTAATCACATGGTCCCTTACCTCTCACCAAATTGGAAAGCTTGATATCCACATCATATTCCATTACCTTGGTGATCCAACCAACTCTTTTATCATTCAAATCCCTACTCAAAAAGAAGTCTTCGATGCTTGGATGAGACATCATGATATTAAATTTTATGTTAGAGAGAATATGTGTAAATTTTTTAAGGCTTATTATGATAATAAACACTTCATTATCTATAAAAGTATATATTACCTCATAGTCTTCCAACCCTTGGCTGAAGAAAGTAATGGGCTATTAAAGACCTTCCTCATTTTTGGTAGAATAATTTAGATTGTAAAGTTGTGCAAGATATTTTTATGATATTCATACATTATGTACTCATTTTTTCATTATATAGTCACTTTTGTTTTATCTTCATGACTTATAATAGGCTAGAACATGAATAGACTCTACTTTTAGTGCCAAGTATGAGAAGAAGATGAACAATCATAGACTAAAAATGCCTATATATACTTTTGTTTATACAAAGAAAAGGGTTCCATTTTTTAAGAGATCAATATAGATTTATTTGGTTGTGGTTACCTATGTGATTTCTTATTATTTTCCTTTCATGTGTTCCCATGTATAATGTTTGGTTACTTTCTACCCAATTAATCTGAATGCTTTATTCTATTTATGAAACAATGGTTGTTCTTAATTTCTAAACAATACAAGATAATTAATGCTTAATATGTTTTTGTTATCCAAACTCTTATATGAATATAATATGTTACTATGTACAAAAGAAGTGTATCATATCTATCTTCATCCTTAACATCTTCTGATGCTTCAAGAACCTCTACTAATAAGGGTATGGTGAGTGTGGATACTCCTTTATAGAGGCAATTATGCTACGATGGTTACTAGGGAAAAGAGATATTGAGATATGGATAAACCAAATAATATGTAATTTTATAGAAGAAGAATAAAAATAGACTGGTCTTACCATATAGGAAATCATTCAAGAGCATATTTATAGAGAGATATTTAAAAAAATTTAGTGTGAGTTGCCTGAATTACTAGATAATTGTTGACGCAGTGGATTGTACCCGGGGTAGGAGGCCGAGCTCCTACCTTCCACACATCAAAATGGAAACTCTCCTCTCACTTGTGGGACTGGAAAAAGCTAGAGGGGAGAGTTTCTAGGTAAGGGCTAGCTCCCTTTGATGCATCTGAGTTGTTCTAATAAGTGCTAATATAGGTATATAGATATATAATAAAGGGGGGTAAAAAGGGAGAAGGATTAAAAGAAAACAAATCTACTCTAAAAGAGGTGATGCACCAAATTATTTGAGCTTCTCACACTCACACTTGAAGTTATACAAACACATATGTACACTTTAAACTGGTAGAAGGACCAGGCTGTAGGAAGTTTAACAGGGAGGCTTTAATGGAACACGCAAAAAATAGAGACACACCAAAGGCACTATAGAAAGGCACACTGTATAATAGCTTCTTCTATCTCTGCACTTCTAAATACATCTCTCCTTATCTCCTAAAAAAATGGCACCATATAGACACTAGGTGCATTGGTGTTAAACCTGTGGAAGCATTAAGAAGCAATGACTAAACATAGACTGACACTCAGACACACACAGAGGTATTTAACTAGAATAGAGGTAAAAAATGTGTTTATTGATTTCAGGTGAAAATTTTCTATGGCTTCACCTTAAAAATGTGGAAGATCCTTTTCCAAATGGTAAGTCTCCAATATATAGAGGAAGAAAAGAGGCCTTTTGGTGCCCTTTGTACAAATGACCCATGTGCACTCTGGGCATTGGGAAGAGGGAAACTGCTAAAAGGTAATACTGTGTCAGCCCCTTTCTTCAAGGTGAAATTATGGGCCATACCATTTGTCTATAAAATAATACTCCTTTAAGGCATTTCATGGCTTGCCTGCTCATAAATGTAGAATGAGGAAGACAAGTTACGCCATCCATCGCCTGTTCATGCCTCTTGGTAATCAATTGGTGGACACTGTTTTAACTGCAGATATAGCCCACCTCCCTTTTGCCATCTAGGCTACCTCCTTAATCTCTACCCCTTTCATCCTTTAGGTTTCCTCTGTCATCTCTTTGGCTTTCCAAACTTAGTCTTTGAATTCCTTCAATTCACACCATTTGTTTGAAAACCAACGGTTATTCATTTCTACAAAGTTTGATGTCTGCGTGCCCATCGCCTTGAAACTCATAAGGCACTTTGAACTATGGATGCTGACATGTGGTGGCTTATATTGAGCTGATAATGGGATACATGGCAGCATCTGGTCACCTTTGAGGGTTCCTTGAGAGTCAGGTAGAAATTCACACGTGGCTACTTCAGCTTATTTTGAGAGAAACCTACCATTGAAGCTTAAGAGAGACTCGAGGCTTTAGATGCAGACACTTGTCACACTCCACTGATATGGGTGAGGACACATGGTGTCATCTTCTCACTTTTGAGGGTCCCTTGAGGGTTATGCAAAGCATTTTGAGATTTTTGCAAAAGGCGACATGTGGCCTCTTCCACAGAGCCTTTAGCTGCCTGAGAAAACTTTTAGGACTCCTTTGGTTCTTCATAGACGTTGACACTTGGCATGATCCACATAGCTCTTAACAACCCATTTAGGCCCACCAGTATTCTTTTTAAATAATGAAGCACAAGGAGAAACCTATGGATATTGACACTTGTTAGCTTTCATCGAGCCCTATAAGGGACATGTGGCACGTTTTGCTGCTCTTAAAAAGCATGTTGAAGTCTTCCATGGCTGCCACTTGATGCCTTCCATGCTCTAGATTTCTTAGTGTAAAATTTGATGTTTGCACACCTATCATTGCTTGAAAACCCAATAGCTAGTTCACGTGCTTAATTTTGATGGTTTTCAGGATGTCACCATCCTTGGCAAAGTTTGTTGGGCCTTTTCTGTGGGTTTTTTGCTTCGAGCCTTTTCTTGCAGACAAAAAGTCTACAAGAATTGCCACTTTTACTTTTCACTATTCCTTTGGGTTCTTTGGTTTTAGCCTTCCCTGAATTCCTTCAAAATTTTTGTCTGAAGGAATTCCTTTAGACAAAAAGTTTGAAAGAATTCAAAACCTTAGTTCTTTTGCATCCTTGGAAATCCTTCAGCAAAGCCTCTGAATTGCTCCCTGCCCTCCATAAGGGCTATTGAACTTGGAAGTACCCTCTACAAGGGCACTTTCCCTTCATCTTTGGGATGCCCCCTTGAACTAACCCATTGAACCATTCGCTTGAACCACTCATTAAACCAGTTCAATGATTTAATGTTGTGTGTCTAGCCCTTCGTTGAACCAACCCATTGAACCGCTCATGCTTGAACTGAATGATTGAACCAATGCATTGAACCAAATTATTGAACTAGTCTATTGAATTAGTTTAATGGTTTAACACTGCGCGTCGAGCCAAGTGGTTAAACCAAACGTTAAACCTAAAGCCACTTGAACTAAGCTAATGAACCTTGCACTAAAATTTTTGTTGAACTTTGCTGATGAACTAAGCACTGAACTAGCCAATTAAACCAAAGTCAAAGTATTGAACCAACTGAGTTAAACCAAGTGATGAACCATGGCATTAAACTTGAGCAATGAACTAAAGCTCGAGTAACTCATGTAACCTGAAGTTGACTGGCTTTGAATAGCAAGGGAAGAATGGGACCAATTTTGGCATGTTGGGAAAAAATGGTCAATAAATTGGTGACACTCAGGGGAAGCATGCCTACTATGCTCAGAAACTAGTTGCCTCAAAATCCATTAGGCATGGGGTCAGATTGTAACTTAAAGATCAACAATACCTCTGATAAAACTAGAACCAATCACAAAGATTTACCTCAAAAGGAAATGAAAACACACACAAAGCTAAGAAAACTACTAAAATGTGCAAAAAGCACTTAGGGAAAAAAGGAGAAAAATAAGGGAAATATATACATGATGGAGAAGGGGCTCAGTGGTAGTGCTTAAGATGTATCCCATTAACTGGGATATATAGTTCTTCACCATCCAACATGGAGAGTTAGAATGCATTATGTTGGTTACACTGAGTGATCATGTACGGGCCACTCTATAGGGCATCAAATTTTGTATGCTTTCAAGGTTTAGCTCAGTCTTCATCCCATTTCAAGATAATGTCTCCTTCAGATAAATCTTTTGATGAATATTTCTTGCCAAAGTGTCTCTTCACTTGCTATTGGCAGTTGGTCATAGAAGCCATAGCTCGGTCCCTTATCTCTTGGAGTTTTATCAGCTCACATAGCCTAACTTCCATGCTATTTCCTTCTTCTAATTATAGCTAGCAAGCAAGATCTAAGGCTAGCAACTCGAGTGAAATGGGGAGCCTAGCTTCTCTTCCATAGACGAGCATGTATGGTGAGTTGCCAATTGCCCTCTTCAGGGTGACCCTATCTACCCACATGGCTATTTTCAACTTGGCATGCCAAGTCCTCTAATTTTCCTCCATGGTCCACTTGATGATCATGATCAGGTTCTTATTTGTAGATTTAGCCAATCCATTCCCTTGCAGGTAGTAATTGGATGAAGTGCTGAGATATATACCATATCCCAACACCCATTCGCTTGTTTTGGTCCCTAGAAAAGCTAACACATTATCTAAGATTATGGTTGCTAGAACCCTAAACCTTACCACCAAGGCCTCATAAAAATCCAAGACCACACTTTCATTTACCTCCTTTAGAGCAACAGCCTCTACCCACCTTGTGAAATAATTTATGGCAATCAGGACTCACTTGTGTCCAGCATTAGAGGGAGGATTGATCATCCCTATGAAGTCTAAGCCCCACTACATGAATGGCTACTCAACTTGAATAGGTTGTAAAGGCATGGTAGCCAACCATTGCTTTCCATCAAAAGCACACACTTCTAGCACTTTTTTACCCAGGCATGGGTGTCCCTTAAAAGAGTAGGCCAAAAATAGCTAGCTCTCATTATTCTTGTTGTATTAGCCTTAGGAGCAAAATTACTACCAGCTGGTCCATTATGGAACTCAGACAGCACCCTATCAGCCTGGTTTGAGTCCAAGCATCTTAAAAAGACTCTTGAGAGATCCTTCCTGAATAGCACTCCCTCAATCAGGGCATAAGGGAGACACTGGAGTCTAAAATACCTTCTCTTGGTCCTATCAAGTGAGTGCAGGCACTCACCAGTGAGAAGGAAGTGCCTCATGTCTGATGTCCAATCCTTCATGGCAGCTAGTTCTTCTACTATAGCTGCACCAAGGATTAATAGATTGTCCTCCTTTTGCTGCCTAAAGTCTGCAGCAAGGTGTTCACACAAGCCTCTCCCTCTTACCAATTTGGTGATCTTGATATCTACATCATACTCCATCACCTTAGTGATCCACCTTGCTCTCTTCTCATTTAGATCTTAGTTGATCAAGAAATCCTTGATGTCAAGATGTGGAACCATGAGGTGGATTTGGCTATTGGACAACATGTGTTTGAATTTCTTTAGACTCTGTATGACCACCAAGACTTGCTTTTCCACATACATGTATCTGACTTCAAAACCTTCTAGGCCTTGGGTAAAAAATTCAATTGGTTGCTCAAGGTTATCATCACTTGCTTGGATAAGCATGGTGGAGATTACCTCTTAATTTTTGAAGGTGTAGAGGTTGAAATCTTTGGTGAAGTCATGGCTGATCAAAGTAGGAGCTTGGGTTATGGCTTCCTTGATTTCTTCGAAACTGTATTTCCTCTATACTGTCCATGTGAACTCCTCACCCTTTCTCAGCATAGAGGTCAATGGCTTGACCACCTCCACAAAATTTGGGATAAATCTCCATATGAAATTTATCTTATCGAAGAAGCTTTGCAGGCCTTTCTTGTGCTTGGGTAAGGACAGCTTTAGGATGGAGCAAACTCTTTCTGGATCAATAGCCAGACTTTCTAAAGAAACAATGTGACCAAGGAGCTTTCCCTCATGGACAATGAACACACATTTCTTAGGATTGAGAGAGATACCAAACTCTCTACACATCTCAAAGATTTGCCTAAGGTGTTTCATGTGCTGGCTCACTTCTTTGGAGAAAATTGTCACATCATCAAGATATACCAGCACAATCTTGTTTATCAGGCCTTAAAAGGCCATGTTCATAGCTCGTTGGAAAGTGGCACCAGCATTAGATAGTCTAAAAGGCATTTTCCTATAATTAAACATTCCCCACTTGGTTGTGAAGGCTATTTTGTGCTGGTCATAGTCTTGCACCACAATCTAGTTGTATCTTGAATATCCATCCAGGAGGGAGAAATGCTCGCTACCTGTCACCATCTGAAGGATCTGCTCCATGCTTGGGAGAGGATAATGGTCTTTCAAAGAGACTCTATTGAGATCTCTAAAATTTATGCATAGTCTGATCTCTCCATCCTTTTTCTAAACAGGAACAAGATTTGCCAGCCAATAAGAGTGTTTGATTAGAAATATTATTTTAGACTCAATCAATTTGGTGAGCTCCTTACACATGAGAGGCTCTATCATTGGGTTGATAGGCCTCTACTTCTACTTGATTAGCTTAGCACCTTCTTCTATCTCAATGGTATGCTAGGTCAAGCTTGGGTCAAAACCCTTCAAATCATTATACCCCCAAGCAAAGATATCGGCAAATTCTTGGCACAACAAGATGAAGGCCTACCTTTCCTAGTCTGTACACACTTTTCCAAGTGCAAGTAGCTTGTCCTTGAATATTTCTACCTACTCATGATGCTCCTAATTTGTTTTAATGCACACCTTGTCACTTCTCAATTGATCATCTCCATTGAAGATACTCTCTAGAGTGACCAAACCTTTGGGAAGCTTATTGTTCTTTAGCTAAACAATTTGGTCGCCATATTGCTATTATAACTTTGCTTGGTTTTTTACAATAAATTTTGATTCTTCTTGTAGGAAAAGTGCTATTTAATGATCACTATGGAAAACCTACTAGTTGGTGATGTTATCAGGTATGGAGGGTTGGATCACTACCATCAAATGATGTGAGCTATGGTCTCAGCCTATTACCTGAGCAATATCAAACTGGGCACCAATTGTTGCCACCCTGTCTACTTGCTTGTTCTATTCTCTAGGGATGGAAGTAATATTGAAAGCACAAAATTTTTCCACTAAGTCCCATACCCTATGTTTTTAGGACTTCAGTAAAGAGTTCATCAAATTCTAGCCTCTTACTTGGTTGACAATCAGCTCACTGTCACCAAACACTTGCAGCTCTTTAATTCTTCATTTCCTCACCCACTCCAAGCCATGGATGAGGGATTCATATTTTGCAACATTGCATGTGTAGGAAAATTATAATTGGAAGGCTGAAAAATACCTCTCTTTTGAAGGGGAGACCAATACCACTCCACCACCAGCGCCCAACTTACTCCTTGAACCATCAAAGAATAACTACCATAGACCTGAGTTCTCCTGGCTAGTTTTCATCAAAATTGGTACAAAATTACCCTCTTCATGCATATAATAAATTACAAGGCCCACCTCCTCTATGAATTTGTAGGGATTATGCTCAAAATTTTCACTTCCCCATTCATCTAAGAGCAGGTCTGTAACTCCTTCAAGGGCAGAGGATGGAGATTGGCCTATTTGGACTTCTTCCTAGTCAATGATGGTGTAGCTGACATTTGTTGCCTTCAGTGAGTAAGGTTCCATATGATCTCTGTGGAGTGGCTTAGATTCAATCTTGACTTTAGTCTTGTACTTGGTTCTAAAAACTAGATAAAACCAATTCGCTACCAAGTAGCTGCCTATCTTGGATGTAAAATCCCTAGATAAGCAGATGGCAAAGTAGGGAGGGACGTCTAACACTACCACATCATGAGAAACCAAGAAAGTTGAACAAGCATGGAGCATCAAGCTCAAACCTCTTAACACCTCAATTGTCTTTACTGGGGTTCCATCCAACTATAGAACTCCCTTGGTCATCTCTTTGTATTTCAAGCCCAGCTTGTCAGCTATGCATTTGGGCATTATCGAGGTGCTTGATCCACTATCAATGATGCAATTATGTACCAAGAAATATCCTATGACTAGGGACACATAAAAAGGAGAAAACTCCTCTTCCTTCTGGGTCTAACTTGAGGTGGAAGGCTATCTATTCATCATCAAAATATTATCAACTTTTGCTAGGATAGCTCATTCATCTAGTTCATGCAATTCCTTTTACAGCATGTCTTTCTGCCCTGGTATTGATAGTGAATCCCACAAGGATATGTTCATGTGTAGCTTCTTCATCTGATCAACCATGTTGACTCGAGGGTTGCCTTCCTTCAAAACCTCTTTGGAATTATGTACAACCTGAGGGGTAGGCTGAGGAACTAGAGGAACAACTGATGGCCTAGAACTTGGGACCTTTTGATTTGCATGTGATGAAGAAGGCGTTGCTGATGCCTGGGTAGTAGCCTAATTTTCTTCCATTTCCCTTCTTTTGATTCTTGTGTTGGCTGCAATAAAGTCAGCCTAATTATTTGTAGCACCCACATAATTTACTGAATAGAATTCTCCTTTCAGATGATTCATGAGGGTAGAATCAGGCTAGACCTAATTGCTACTCATGTTGGGTTGCATTGGAGCCTCAAAGACTTGGGAATGGGTGATTGCCTAATTTTCTTGCACATTTAGGCAATAACCCATCATCTCATTTTTATAAATATCTTGTTCCTAACCATATCCCATGGTTGAACAACTTGGCTATTCTTGCACCAGATTGTTTTAAATGGGCACCATGACCTTAGATGATGAAGGGGTACCTAAGTTGTAGCCTTGAAAGGGTTTGGTCTAAGTAATTTGACCCTATCCTTGATTGTAATTTTGGAAAGGGGGTCTAGGAGCTTGGCCATACTACTAGTACCCTTGGTTTGGTTTGTTGCTTTGAGCTTGCTGCGTTTTAAGAGCCATAAGTTCATTTGACATACTTTACAATAGACTCTTAACTTCATGAAGCTCATTGGATGGAGCATAAATTGGTTTCTCTATGGTAGGTAGAGGAGCTAATATGGGAGTATCGGTCTGAATTGGAGGCAGCATTTCAGAGAAAAGTGGCATATGGGGCCTAGGAGCTATTTTCCTAGCCTGCACTAAGCAATTTTTAGATACTATAGCTATGTCATAGGCAACAAGTAGCACATGTCCCCCCATGGATTATATCATAACAATGATATCACTATTTAATGCTCTTAAATAATACAAGAAAGCATAGCTAGCAGTCGGTCTTACTAGAATAGGGATTCTATCCCATGTCTTCTAGAACTGAGTGTTGAAATCTTGCATGTATTCGTGTGGGGTTCTTTTCATGGTAGTCAGCTGCTCAACAAGTGAAAGGTGGTCACTCTTTTCCCTAAAATGGTCCATTAAGTGAGTACCCAATTCATTCCAGGAATGGATTGAATTTATAGCCAAAGTCCCGTACCAATCAGGAGCTTTGCCTTTGAGAGACAATGTTAGTAATTTGATTGTGATATTTTCCTCAATGATATTATGAATATTTTAGAGGTTAGCAATATTTATGATGTGCTTGATGAATGTAATGGGCCCCTCTCCATCAAAAGAAGGCACATTTTTGAGGGCTGCTCTTGGGATTGGGTCATAACATGGGAGATTTAAGGGACTCTGACCATGAAAAGTGACAAAGGGTAATGCCATAGCTGGGATGGGATGTAACTGGGGCCCTGCTACGTATGCATTCCTTACAATAGTTTTGGGAAGGTGGTTTGTTGAATAAGGATGGGTCCTTTTGAACTTTAGTCTTTTTTCTGAGTTCAAAGGCAATTTAACAAATTTGAAAGGGACACCCTTAGAAGCAGACCGTGTGGTGACTTTAGGCATAGGAAGTCAAACTAGTCTTTGATTAGGAAATGAAATTGTTACCAATAGAGTCACCAGATGTAGTTATAGTTTATTTTCTATAATAGGTTCAACATCAATCCTAAAACTTTACTGAGTGTAAAACTATGTCCCATCGGGCGTGCCAAAAACTGTCGACGCAATGGATTGCACCTGGGGTAGGAGGCCGAGCTCCTGCCTTCCACACATCAAAATGGAAACTCCCCTCTCACCTATGGGACTAGAAAATCTAGAGGGGAGAGTCTCTAGGTAAGGGCTAGCTCCCTTTGATGCATCTGAGTTGTTCTAATAAGTGCTAATATAGGTATATAGATATATAATAAAGGAGGGGTGAAAAGGGAGAAGGATTACAAGAAAAAAATCTACTCTAAAAGAGGTGATGCACCAAATGATTCAACCTTCTCACACTCACACTTGAAGTGAGACAAACACATATGTACACTTCAAACTAGCAGAAGGACTAGGCTGCAGGAAGTTTAATAGGGAGGCTTTAATGGAACACGCAAAAGATAGACACTCACCAAAGGCACCATAAAAAGGCACACTGTATAATAGCTTCTTCTGTCTTTGCACTTCCAAATATAGCTCTCCTTGTCTCCTACAAAAATGGAACCTTATAGACATTAGGTGCATTGGTGTTAAACCTGTGGAAGCATTAAGAAGCAATGACTAAACACAGACTAACACTCAGACACGCACAGAGGTATTTAACGAGAATAGAGGTAGAAAATGTGTTTATTGATCTCAGGTGAAAATTTTCCAAGGCTTCGCCTTACAAATGTGGAAGATCCTTTTCAAAATGACAAGTATCCAATATATAGAGGAAGAAAAGAGGCCTTTTGGTGCCCTTTTTACAAATGACCCATGTGTGCTCTAGGCATTAGGAAGAGGGAAACCATTCAAAGGTAATGTTGTGTCAGCCCCTTTCTTCAAGGTGAAATTATGGGCCATGTCATTTGTCTATAAAATACTATTCCTTTAAGGCATTTCATGGCTTGCTTGATCATAAATGTAGAATGGGGAAGATGAGTTGTGTCGTCCATCACCTATTCATTCCTCTTGGTAATCAATTGGTAGACACTATTTCAACTGTAGATATAACTCACCTCCCTTTTTCCATCTGGGCTACCTCCTCAGTCTCTACCCCTTTCATCCTTTAGATTTCCTCTATCAGCTCTTTGGCTTTCCAGACTTAGTCTTTGAATTCCTTTATTTCATGCCATTTATTTGAAAACCAATGGTTATTCATTTCTACAAAGTTTGATGTCTACGCGCCCGTCACTTTGAAACTCATAAGGCACTTTAAAACATAGATGCTGACACATGGTATCTTCCATCGAGCTAATAATGGGATACATGGTAGCATCCACTCACCTTTGAGGGTTCCTTGAGAGTCAGGGTGGAAATTGACGCGTGGCTACTTCCGCTTATTTTGAGAGAAACCTACCATTAAAGCTTAAGAGAGACCCAAGGATTTGGATGCAGACACTTGTCACACTCCACTAAAACAAAGGAGGACACATGGTGGCATCTACTCACCTTTGAGGGTCCCTTGAGGGTTACATAGAGCATTTTGAGATTTTTGTAGAAGGTGACACGTGGCCGCTTTCATAGAGCCTTAGCTGCTTGAGAAAACTTTTGAGACTCCTTTGGTTCTTCATGGATGCTGAAACTTGGCATGCTTTGAATAGCTCTTAGCAACCCATTCAAGCCCACCAGTCTTCTCTTTGAATAATGAGGCACAAGGAGAAACTCGCAGATATTGACACTTGTCAACTTATGCCAATCCCTGTAGGGGACATGTGGCATGTTTTGTTGCTCCTAAAAAACATGTCAAAGTCTTCTATGGTTTCCACTTGGTACCCTTCATGCTCTATCTTTCTTGGTGTAAAATTTGATGTTTACATGCATGTCATCACTTGAAAACCCAATGGCTAGTTTGCGTGCTTAATTTTGATGGTTTTCAAGATGTCACCGTCCTTGGCAAAGTTTGTCAGGCCTTTTCTATGGGTTTTTTGCTTTGGGCCTTTTACTGCAGACAAAAATTCTATAGGAATTACCGCTTTGAATTTTCACTATTCCTTTGGGTTCTTTGGTTTTAGCCTTCCTTGAATTCCTTCAAAATTTTTGTCTAAAGGAATTCCTTCGGACAAAAAGTTCAAAAGAATTCAAAACCTTGGTTCTTTTGCATCCTTGGAAATCCTTTGGTGAAGCCTCTGAACTGCTCCCTACCCTCTATAAGGGATATTGCACTTAGAAGTGCCCTCTGCAAGGGCACTTGCCCTTCATCTTTGGGATGTCCCCTTGAACCATTCACTTGAACCACTCATTGAACTGGTTCAATGGTTTAATGTTGCACATCGAGCCCTTCATTTAACCAACCCATTGAACCACTCGCACTTGAACAAAGTGATTAAACCAAATGATTGAACCAGTCCATTGAACCGGTTCAATGGTTCAACACTGTGTGTTGAGCCAAGTGGTTGAACCAAACATTGAACCTGAAGCCGCTTGAACTAAGCTGATGAACCTTGCGCTAAATGTTTTGTTGAACTTTGCTAATGAACTAAGCACTGAACTAGCTGATTGAACCAAAGCCGAAGTGTTGAACCAAGTGATGAACCATGGCATTGGACTTGAGCGATGAACCAAAGCTTAAGTAACTCGTGTAACCTAAAGTTGACTGGCTTCGAATAGCAAGGGAAGAAGGGGACTGATTTTGGCCTATTGTGCAAAAATATTCAATAATAACTAATTAGAATGGTTAGAATATTATTTCTTTAACCTAAGAATAGAATAAAATATAATCTAGATTGAAGAAAAGATAGATCGATTTCAGAGATTGCAAATTGATTGGACAAGAGAAATACATCATTGGGTTGTTACTCTAGTAGACATATATATAAATAATTTTGTAATATAAGGATATGTAGCATTAGAAGCTATAAAGGACTTGTTCATCAAAGGAATTCAAGGGAAATTTTTTCATCAACTACCCTTCCTTGTGAAGATGTTGGTTGTGGACAAGACTATGGTGCCTATTTTAGCCAATATGGAGTAGTAACTTTGGGCATATGGGGGTGTGTTTAACATGATAGTGAATTATAATTATAGACACCTAAAATTGGCCACCGATAACCTCTAACCAACATTTTGACCAATTTCCACCTAAAACTCACAATTTGGCCTAAAAACACTAAAACATGCTAAATGATTTGAAACTAACATATTCAAATGCCAATTTTTGCTAGGGTATCCCTAAATGGGGCAATGCAATTTATGGGATAGCTAACTTTGATCAAATCATTCCAAGTCAAAATGCCAATTTTGCACCTAGGTGCTCTAGATTGCTCTTTCCTATCAAATCTCTTGCACAAGATGTGTGCCTTTGTTATTTGTTTTTGGTAACATCCTAAATGGGATAATGGATCCAATGCATCTAATATTGCCTTCCAATTCCAATCCAATAAAATTTTGGACCAATAACAAGGCATTCTGATCAATTTGAGTAATTTGTGCACAAATTTCTTAAATATGCTTAAGAGCTAATTAAACCAAATCAAGGCCTAATTAATAATTCCATGGAAACTTGTTGAAAACTTGTTTTTAGAAATGAATATTAAATATCTACATCATTAGGTGACCTCATTTCTTGAGAAGACATCCCTAGGCCTTAAATGCCAAAAATATTAGGATTCATGCCTACTATGCCTCATCAAAGCCCTCCCTACCTCTTAATTACTCCTCTATCCCAAATAATGATGAGTCTATTTATCAATTTTAATTGCACAATTGGATTAATCCTTAGCCACACATCTCAATCATGAGATGGATGGTTCAGGTTGATTCTAGACATTTACAAAAATATAGAAATAAGAGGCTTTACCAGATCATTTCTAAGCTATTTTGATGCAAATTTATTATGATCAAATATCTTCAAAAGACATGATTATGTAAATTTATAATCCAAAATTGATTAAAAAGCTTCAAAAAACTAGTGTTACCATGCCAAATTGATTCCAAGCCTAGCTAAGCCACAAGCCAAAGGTGTCAAGGAGAAGAGGAGATAGCCAAGCCTCCTTTGATGAAAAATTCATGAGTACAAAGTTGAGAAATACACTACAACAAGAATTTTGGAGCATCCAAGGAAGGTAAAAGAGGGTTTCTTTTTCATTTTAGTTGTGTGTTTTATTCATGTTTGCTAACTAAGCTCTCCTTAGTGTCGAGGCCTAGAGATGTTATGCTAATTAGTGTGTTTGTTTCATTTCATTTTAATTTTGAAACTAACACCATAATAACCATCCTCTTTAGATTCAAATTCCTAGATTCACATAATGGCATATGCAGTGGGACCAAATGCATCCCACACATAAAGAAGATCATTTTGTAGCTTTAAAATCTTCATTTGGATCATTAAAACTCTTGAAAATTGATTTTTTAACTTTTTTTTGCCATTTTCCTTTATCACAAGTTTACACATTAACCAACATTGGTTAGTAAAACTAACATTGGTTGAATAGCTATCATTGATCACTATTGGTATAACCAATGTCAGTTAGATAACCATCATCGATTAGCTAGTGTAACTATCATCAGTTAAATAACTGACATCGATCACTATGTTTTTCTTAAAACATAGACTTAAGAGATATTTCTTTAAAGTTCATTTTTTCAAACCTAAAAGAGCTTCAAGGCTAAAGGACATGCTAATATTTTTGTTATAGGACCAAGCTTGACATTTTCTAAAAATATGTTTTAGATCACCATTTGCATGCTTAAAAATCAATTAGGAACCTTGTTTTGGTGTTTAAAACAAAAAATTTAGATGTTTATGGTGAATATTTTCAAAGTTTGTAACTAAGAGAAAGGGGTCAAATGAACACCACCTCATTTTCATTTGGGCTTAAAAATGAACTCATCTTTCCAAGTTTTTTGTCTTCAATAGTTGTTTGATCTAATTTATGTTTGGTAAGAAGAGATGGGTGTTGTGTGTATGCTCTTCCATTTGTCCCCTTTAGGGAACCCTTGGAATCAAAAGTGTCATTCCTATTCCAAAAATCTTAGTCCAAGGCTTAGAAATAATGTCATTTAAATCACTCCCCCAAAACTCATCAAAGTTTGGGTGACCTTGAAAATGACTGTAAAATCTTTCTATTAGTCTTTTATTTTCATGCAAACTTGGCTTGTGAAGGGGATGTCATTACCTCCTGCGAGTTCTTTAGAGAAACTTTGACCCAAGGTTTTATCTCCTAGCATTGACTTCACTTAATCTTTCTGAGTTGCACATGGGGCGTATCTGCATTTGGACATCACACTACACTGAGAGAACAATAGAATGTAGTGGTTGTAAAAAGGACTAGACCTTTTTATAACTAGCCAATGCTACAATCACCCAATTTCCATGCTTTTGTTTTTCATTGTTTGATGTGAAAGTCATTGTGTAATTTATTCCTCTAGAAACATTTGAAAGCTTTCTAGTTTAGTCAACCCCACATTGCCATACCCTTGCTAGGATTTGGATGATTATACTTAGTGTATTTTGGTCATTTTCTCATTTGGTATGTTTTGAGACTAAAAATTATTTTTGTATTTATAAATCCATGTCAAAATCACTTTTTTTACATGTCACTCTTTTGTCTAAAGAGGTGTTATGTTGGCCATTTTACACCACACTTGTGCCTTGAATTTTTTTTCTAAACTTGTTTGTGTGTGTCATTTGAGTTGCAGAGGGTAGTGTTATGTACCCAAATCATGTCAAACCATTTTGCCTTTGAGTCTTTGAAACATATCATTGACCACATCAGTTGAGCATGCTTACACCATTAGGCTACTCAATTTTTTTCAAGACTAGTTTACCTTGTATCAAAAATTATTCATTTCAAACCATGTCATGCATACCATTTGGATCTTTGTCTTATGTTGTCATGTTGTCTAATATTGTATAACTTGTTTAATCAAATCCTAGTCTTCAACATTAAGTTTTCAATTATCCTTTCTAATTTTGGATTCAAATATTGATTGATTTTTATTTAGACCTTAATTCATGGGGTTGATACATAGATCTTTCTCCTTTGGGTTGCATAACTTTAGTTAATCGGTTACCTAAATTTGAAAAGTATTGATGGTTTATTTGTTTAATACCTATCATTATCATTGTTTGTGCCTTTATTTAAGAGAATAGAACCTTTCTCAAAGAGCCTTTTATCTTATGTCTTATGCTAACTAATCATGTTTATGTTTGATTCTATGTGCCAAGTCTATTTCAAAGTTATTTCCAAACTTGTTAGATTAAATCAAATCACATCAGCCTTTATTTCAAGTCTAGATTTTGACATTATTTGGCCAAAAGTCTTAGCATATGCATATTTGTTTTATCCTAGCTTTTGACTCCACAGTTGGACAAAAGACCTAGTCACTCAACTTTTTCCTTTCCTAGTTTAGACCTTGTTTGGAACTTTGACTTAGACCTTTGCCATACCGGTTTCAGATGCTTGACCTTTTGTGCATATGACGTTTGACATTAGACATTTGATGTTAGGATGTTTTATGCCAAGTCTTGACACAAATCATTTTGGAGATATAGCTCCACTTTCAGAAGACATTGGAGCTACAAATCCATCTTTTGACCAAGTTAGACCAAGCTTGAACCATTTATCCTTTAGACATAGTTTTTTAGAGTTTGTAAAACTCCAAGCCTTTTTATTTCAGATATTTCATCATTTACGTGGATATGACTAGCTACAATTATGGTGGATTCACGTACAATTTGACTTATGATAGAATGGTTGCATAAAATCCCACTAGGAACCCCTATAGAGAAATATTTTCTAAGGATTTTTATTATTCTCCCTACAATACTCCATATGGGGAACATAGTCAAAATCCACAAAATCCAAATTGAGACCTTGATTGGCTTGAAGAGGATTGTGAGGAGGAATTTGAATACCAAACTATAGATAATTTTGTTTAGGATATAGATCCATACCCTCTTTAAAATAATAAGTACATAGAACATAATAAAAACCTAACTTATGAGCTAACTCATGACTGGGATAATATGGCTTATGAGGAAGACTTGGATGCTTTGTCTTGTGCAAGTATTCAAGATTCAAAACATCTTTTTATTATATGATCATTGACTACCCCTAACCCTTCTTTGGATTATATGAGCTATCAAGATCTACAATATCCAAGGAATATCATTACCATTCCTAGACCTAGTCCTTTGGCTTGTGCGAGTACCCAGGTTCCACAACACACTTTCATCATTCTAAGACCTAGTCCTTTGGCTTTTGTAATCACTCAAGCTTTACACTGCCCTATCATTACCATCTCAGGACTTTGTCCTTTAGTTCATGCAATAAATCATTCTCCACAATGCCCTACCATTATCCAATTGTAAGTCATTCCTCATCCATTACCAATCTCATCCAAACCTCAATTGATCCAATCCTTCAAAGACAAAGATGTGTTCAAAATTGGTATTTTCCAACTCATTTGAAACCAAGGCCAAGATAACTAACCATTCCATGATGTTTTTGTTGAACCAAACACTTATAATAAGTTAACCTATGGTGAATCACCTATTGATCCTATACCAGCTATAGAGGAGTCTCATTCTAATGAGCTAGTATTTGTTGAGTCACTTCTTAATGATTATAATTTCCTTTAGTCAAATCATTACCTTGACCATATGCCTATTTTTCAAGAGCCACCTATTGACAAACTAGGCTTTAAGGAGTTATCTCTGGACCTTTTTCCCATCCTAGAGAAGTCTCACTTTGATAAACCAGTCTTAGTGGATCTCATCATGCCATCACAAGTCATTACTTGTCAAAAACCAAATATTCAACAAGACATCATTGTAATAGAGTACCCATCAAATGAATAATTAGAGTTAGAGATAGGTTTTAATCTTGGACAAACATCAGATTTAGCATCAAAATCATAATCAACATCAATCTCAACATCAAATTTAGATTCCCTTGAGTTAGAATCAGATCAGAAGAAGAATACATTTGTGGTTGTTACAACATTGGTTACACATTCCTTGAAGATCAATTTGAATACATTTGTGATCCTTCTATAATTTTTGAGGATGAGTACTTTAGATTCAACATAAGTTATCCTAGTATCTTCTACAAGGATTTTTTAGCCTCTCCCCATTCCATTACCATTCCATAAGCCATTACCATCAACCAAAATAGTCATATCATTGACATTCCATCTCCCACAAATGTTGATAAGGATTAATAGAATCATGATTTGTTAAACTACATCCATGGTGACATAGAAGTTGAATAAGAACAAGGAGGCCAAGACCACATTCATATAGCAAAAGAACACTCTCCTAGTGAAACCTTTTTAGAGGCACTAGGGGACAATCAAATTCACAACTTATCATCTTCTATTGAAACTTTTTCATAAGCACTAGAATAAAATCAAAGTCAAAATCCAATGTTCATTAGTGAAACCTTATCGAAGGTGATATAGGACAATTAAGATAACTTCATTGGTAAAAACCTCATTTAAGCACCAATAGTTGAGCACAAAAGTTATTCACTAGTGGATGAAGACAAAATCAAAGATCAAATCAAAATATCTTCCTATCTATAGCCTAATCAGATGGTAGCTACTCTTAGGCCCAAACAATAGAAAATTCTAATGGTCCTATTAAGAGAACAAGTCTTTGGCCCTACCATAACCAAAGTTATGTTGAATCTAGCATCAATAATGTTATGTGTGACTAAAAGTCTCCAACTTCATTCCCCACCATTACCCTTTCCATTATCATCTACCATTCCATTTCATAATCAAACCTACCATCCATCATTTATCATTGTTTACCATCCATGGCTATACTTTCCTTTGTAGAGTCTACAAAGATACCTTATCTTGACACTTAAAGGAATCATAATCAATGACTAATGAAGATCACAAAAAATATTCTCAGCAACCAAACCTGTAGGCCATTCGTGATAGAGTAATTATTTAGATGAAGTGTGGGATATTAATTAACATGATCAAGTATTCTATTTATATCATTTTTTTATTAGGATGTGTATATCCATCTCAATATAAAAAATAGAAACATATGCAATTTACCACACCTAGGATAAAAACATGTACCATACCATTTCATGTACCATACTATTTCACATTACCATGCCATTACCATTGTTACATATCCATTTGCCATTGTCGCATATTCTTGCCATTCATCCCATCACTTGGGGGCAAACCCTCTTACCATCTCATGCATCCTATCATTCTATTCCTATCTAGACCAAAGCCTATTTTTACTCATCCTACCCAATCCTATTTTGATCTTGGTTACTTTGGTTTTTCTTGCACTTTTTTAAAGAGGATTCCAATCAAGTTTCAACAATCAATCCAATTCATGATTACAATGTCAGTCTATGAAATTAGTGTGATAGTTGATCTAAAAAGATATCTTTCATTTTCCATCTTGTATCAAGTTTGTTTATGTGAGCTTGATTATAACTACCTATGGGCAAATTAGTGTTTCACTAGTCTTACTACTAATTATAACTACCAGTGGGAAAATTAGTATCATTGACCTATGTCTTTGTATCCTAGTTATAACCACCTATGGGAAAACTAGGGGCAACATTTATTTATCATGTATTGCCTCATCACTTTGCCATCGATGTTTTCTAGCCATTTGTCAGATTTGAGAACTTGTTAGGACCTTGTTGGTTTTTCCTCACCTTTTGTGTGGATGGAATTACTATAACTTGAGGTGATTTTAGGACTATGTGGGTTATGCTAAATTCATGTTGAGGTCACCTCAGTCCCCCTTTCCATATGCTCTCATCATTTTGAAAGCAACCTAAGCCAAATTATCTCACCATTTTGTGAGCAGGTATCTTATCATTCTCTAGCAAGTTAAGATACCTCAAAATGCCAAAAACATTCATAATATTTCAAAATCCAAAAATATTTGTCTTGTCTAATCCTAGTCAGTTATCCTCAAACCACCTTACTGGGGCATGGTCATTATTAGAATGTTTTCTTTTGCTTTTTTTAGGCTTTCTATTTTTTGGTTTATTTTAGTTTGTTTTTTTATTTGCTTTCTTGTTTATTTGATTTTAGCACTATTTCCTCAACTCAGTCTATATGCATTTGTGGGTGATTCCTAAAACACATTATTATTGAGTCCATCCATATTCATACGTCAACATTGTCATCATGGTTTTTATCATTGGTGCATTGTTTTTGAGTGTTTATTGGATCAGAAGTCAGTCTTTATGCATATCTTGGCTAAGTCTTCATGGTGTTCTATCATGATGCCTACCATCACATGCTATAGTAAAAATTAGCTTCATGAAGGTCTAAAATTAATGGAGCTATAGAATATTCTCCTTGGCACCTTGGTAAATCCTCCTACCCCCCTTGATCAATCAAACCATTAACCATTCTAGTTGTATCATTATTAATCAGGATGAGCATCTCCTCATTGATAGGTACAACTAAATCATTCACACTAATCAATTTTATTTTTCTATTAATCTATTTCATCACTTTGGACCCACTCATCTTTAATCTATATTCTAGATTATATCCTTAAGTTATGCCTTTTAATTAGCCCTAACTGGGGCACCATCAGTTTTAGCCAATCTAGGTCTACTTAATGACTATAAATGCCTAGAGGAAAATCATTATTTTGACTTTTATTCTTGATTATAACCACCTTTGGAAAAATCAACATCTTTTTTAAATCAATGCATGCAAGCATTTTATTATTTGGATTAATCTCAACCATGGATTAATTCCACCTTTCTTATTGTTTCTTTTTGAGGGACCATCCATCAACAAGTGTGATGACCATTCCCTCAAGGGGGCATCATCATAGGCTTCCCAAAATCATTTGGAGCCTTGTTCTTTAACCATCATCTTATTTTTGACATACAAACTATTTATCATTATTTGAGAAGACATTGCTTTGTCTACGGTTTGCAACATTTTCCAAAATAGGGGCAAACTATAGACACCTGAAACTAGCCACTGATAACCTCCAACCAAGATTTTGACCAATTTCCACCTAAAACATACAATTTGGCCTAAAAACACTAAAATATTCTAAATGATTTGAAACTGACATATTTAAATGCCAATTTTGGCTAGGGTATCCCTAAATAGGGTAATGAAATTTATGGGCTAGCTAATTTTGATCAGATCATTCCAAGTCAAAATGCCAATTTTGAACCTAGGTGCTCTAAATTGCTCTTTCCTATCAAATATCCTGCATAAGATGTATGCCTTTGTTATTTTTTTTGGTAACATCCTAAATGGGATAATGGATCTAGTGCATCTGACATTGCTTTCTAATTCGAATCTAATAAAATTTTGGACCAATAACAAGGAATTTTGATCAATTTGAGTAATTTGTGCACAAAGTGCTTAAACATGCTTAGGAGATAATTAACCCAAATCAAGGCCTAATTAATAATTCCATGGAAACTTATTGAAAATTTGTTTTTAGAAATGAATATTGAATATTTGCATCATCAGTTGACCTCATTTCTTGGGAAGACATCCCTAGGCCATAAATGCCAAAAATATCAGGATTCATGCCTCTCATGCCTCATCAAATTCATCCATGCCTCTTAATTGGTCCTCTATCCCAAATATTGATGATCCTATTTATAAATTTTAATTGCATAATTGGATTAATCCTTAGCCACACATCTCAATCATGAGATGGATGGTTCAGGTTGATTCTAAACATTTGCAAAAATCTATAAATAAGAGGCCTTACCACATCACTTCTAATCTATTTTGGTTGAAAGTTATTATGTTTAAATATCTTCAAAAGATATGATTATGCAAATTTATAATGCAAAATTGATTACAAAGCTTCAAACAACTATTTTTACCATGCCAAATTAATTCCAAGCCCAGCCAAGCCACAAGCCAAAGGTTCTAAGGAGAAGAGGAGATAGCCAAACCTCCTTTGATGAAGACTTCATGAGCACAAAGTTAAGCAAGACACTACAATAATAATTTTGGAGAATCCAAGGAAGTAAAAGAGGGTTTCTTTTGCATTTTATTTGTGTGTTTTATTCATGTTTGTTAACTAAGCTCTTCCTAGTGTTTAGGCTTAGATATGTTATGCTAGTTAGTGTGTTTCTTTCATTTTGTTTTCATTTTGAAACTAACACCATACTAACCATCCTCTCTTGACTCAAATTCCTAGATTCACAATGATTAGATATACAAATAAGTCTTGAATTTGAATCCAAAATGGGGACATGAGGGAAGAAGAGTCAAAATAAAAGTTTGGATTTAGAACATGAGATATGATAACATAATAGACGGAATAAATATAAGTATACCCAGGTAGCTACAAGTAGAGTCAAGACTATCATTAAAATAGATGAATAATGAGTAGGAAGAGAAAGAATGAAGACTCAAGGATGAAGAAATATGATATGAAAGAATAAGATGAATGCTAGTAGAAATAAAAAGTGACAAAAAATGAGAGGAAGAAGAAATGTTCGAAGACGAAGACAAGAATAGTTTATAAGTAGATTAGTTAGATAATAAAAGTAGCATATAGATACAAGAATAGATATTATCAAAAGAAGGACATGAATTATTAAGTAAATAAGTAAAATAAAGTTGCATAGTAATCATAGGTTCAAGCTTAGAAGATGATGAAGTCATAAAAAAGAATCATTCACTAGAAGAGCACACATCCCCACATCCCAATTTCCTATATTCCAATAGAAGTTTTCAACCAAATGAATAAGTATAAAATAGTTGGGAAGGTCCATTTTTAGAACAAGTTCATCATTAAGGTAATGAAATTAAAATAGCCTCAATTTTTAAGGCTTTAAAGGCCATAAGGTTTTTTGAAACTAAGTGGAGAAAAGCAAGAAACACACAAAAAAGAGAGTACACATGTTAACTCTCATAGTGCATAGGTAAATATTCATAGTACACAAGTAAGATTGCATAGAAAGTAGCCTCCCCATATAATATCTACATAATAGATATCATCAACACCAGTTTATAAAAAGTGTGTTGTAGGAGAATTTATAAACCTAGTGGCATATGATGGGTCTGTGAACCCTGAGAAGTACTTACTAACATGTGGGATGAGATGGGAAGCTAAGGGTATTACTGATGAGACTATAAATAAGTTTGAGTTAATGAGGGTATCAAATATAAGAGCACTTGAGTTTATATACTACAAATAAATTGTGAAAAAAAGTCTACATCAGGTTAAGGAATGGCTTATCATAGAATTTAAGAGAAAGAAATGTACAAGTCAAACTATTCAAGACCTAAAGAAGATTAGGCAAAAGTCAGGAGAATTATTTTTTGATTATGATAATAGTTTTTTTGATGTTATGAATAAGTTTAAATTTGTCTTAGCAAATAAATATAAAGCTTCATGGTTTGTTGAAGGACTATGTTCTAAAATTAGATTTGGTATAGCACAAATTCAATATGCTACTAAGTTTGATGGTAGAACTACTGCTCTATGAGTGGAGCAAATTGAAGTCTATGGGGAAGCTTCCATAATGGGTTCTAAGATTTAAAATACATTGTAAAATTTTATGAAAAGGATGGAACAATATCATGAATTAGATAAACCTAAGTTAAATCTATGTTGCATGGAGTGTGGGAAAGAAGGACATCACAAGAACGATTATCCTAAACTCAAGATAAAGTTCTATGAAATATGTAGAGTAGTAGGGCATGAAATAATGTAGTGACATCTCCTACAATAGTATGTTAAAATCCCATAGAGTTTATATTGTAATTTTTTTAATTTACACAACCATAATGAAAATATTATAAGGAATTATAGGAGCTCAAAAAAGACATTAGAGATACTGTATTTGTTGTCATTGTGCAACAAGTGTCCTTAGAAAAGTAGATCATTCTATGCCCAGAGGTTGATAAGGGTTGTGAAAAATAATTAGGTCCATAATGGATTCCCATTTCACCTTAGTACCAGCCTCAAGGTATGGCTAGTTGGAAGCCTCCTTCATCAAGTTGGACACCACCATCACCTTAATACTAATATGCAACACCTTGGAATCCATTAATGATGTAATAGCATCAAACAAGTTAGATCCCACCAATTGTGAAACAATAATTTGTTATTGGAGATAAAACCTAACAACATCAGTATTAGAATATGGAACAATAACAAGGAGGTTATATATGAGGTTATCAATTAAATAGAGGATGATCTAGGGTGGATATAGAGGAGGTTACCAAGGTGGTAGAGGAAATAATTATCAATGACATCTTTTACAATATTACTTATGTGGAGAGTATAATCATGTGTAATGAAATTTATCTTTGAACCCTCAAAGACAGTCTTACTATGCATATTTTTAGGTATATGAGTTGCACGAGATAGAATACTATCCTACCTTAGAAAAATAAAGGAAAAGACAATCAAGAATGTTAACATGGTGAATACATAACCTAAGGAAGATGCAATTTTGGATGCCATTAGAAGACACTAGCTCATAGAGAGAGGATTGCCTCCTCTCAAAATGCCTCAAGACTAGGGAAAACAAAAAGAAAAACATGACAAATACCCAAACCTAGTTGTATAAAAGGAGCTCATGTATGAAGCTGTATAGATGTTGAAAAATATTCAACACCAAGACACTATTGAAGGAGATGTTACAGTAATAGATTCATAAATGTATGGTTAGATTGTGTGCATTATACATCAATATTGAGTTATTACTATGCTAACATATTTATTAAATATTTTAAGTACACTGCATAATGAAGACATCTCTCAAAACATCATAAATTTTCTACATATTTTACTAGAGTGTGCACAATGAGGGAAACACAAGAATAAAAAAGTTTTGTATGTCAAAAAAAAGAAGACATGGGATGTAGATGCATGAATCAACATTGAAGTTACAGGAATGAAATTCCAAATGTTGTTTTTGACTTTGGCATCACGATCAACATGATCCCTAGGTCTACATGGGAGGTAATTGGATGGCTAGTTTTAAGTTATATCCTAATGACTCTAAGTTTAGAAAACTATGGAGGAGTTTATCCCATTAGTAGATTAGAATATTTTGAGGTCAAATTCATATAATTGAACCTATGAGGTGACTTTGAATTAATTGATATGAAGATAACATCACCTCATTACCTTACATTGATTGATGAGAAATGGGTATATAATGGTCATATTACTATCAATACTATACAAGGAAATAAGATTGTCATCATTACTTTTAAAAAGGTGCACAAATCCTATATCATTCTAGATAAAATAGACTCCCCTTATGTTACACAAGAAACTATCCAGATGAAGGTAAACTCTGAAGAGAATCCAAAAGATTTATGCATAGTCGAGTGCAACTTCTTGTATGAGCATACTAAAGCTTAGGTATTGTCTTTAATCACTCAAAATTTGAAGAAATATGAATAATATAAGTCCAAACTAATAGTTACTTAGCTATTGGGACCTCAGTTTGTCATAGATGATTATGTGTACATGTCTACTAAATGCCCTACTTACTCAGAAGTTGATTTTCTCTTTTAAGTTGATGATCATATACAATATTATATAGAGCCAAACTAAGAAGGCAATTTTCCATGGGAAGTAGATTCATTTATCAATGGAGACTCATATATGCATCTACTCAACTAGGTTCATGGTGATCATGAAATTTGACCTATGAGAATGGTCTTTGCTCATGAGAAATAATTTTGTTCATACTATGTGACTAAGGACATAAATTAATTCATTCTATTCCTATAGTTCACATACCTACTATTAGTCAATGGTTAAATTCCTTGAATTATGCTTTGAAGGGAGTTGCAGTGACATGGTGGGTAATTCATAGACATGATCAGCTCGATTGGGATGATGCATGTGAACTTATGACTAGAAAATTTCAACTACCATAGGTCATCATAAGTAATTGGCCTTTACTTCAAGAAGGTGAGTGCCTTGAGATCCATATCCAAAAATGTGTTGAGTTCTAGATTAAATAACATGTAGTACCAAAGTACTAGGTTTACATATTTCAATACACACTTTCCCCTTTACCATCAGCATGATATATGCATCAAGAATATAGGAGGGAGATAAAAAATTAGGCATAGGTGCAAAGTGACTTCATAAAAAAAATTATCTTTGAAGATGAGAATCCTTTGGTTCATTATTTATTATTTAAAATCAAAAAATTCCTATGTCATGCATGTATAGAAGATTTAATCACCATGATAGAATATATTACATAGAAGAATGTAGCCTGTGATCTAGATACAACATTACAAAGATATAAAGATGCCAAGTTGGAAGAACAATCTCTTATGCAGTTGTGCCACAAAATATAGGATGAAGAATATGAAATTAAAGATTCAGATACTTATGGTGATATTGATCTTATTGATCTGTTTGCACCTGAATGACTAATATAATGAGTAAAGGACCCAGTCATAAAACCCACTGAAGAAAATAAGTTACACAACATACAAATTATAGAATAGGAATGGAAATTAATTATATAATATTTTTTTTAGGAAAAGTGTTATATTTATCAAAACCCTATTAAAAACATGTGAAAAACATCAGAAGTGATGAAATTCCTAAATTGGTAAATATAGGTGACTATTGGACTAAATCTGAAGTTTCAAAAGCTATATAACTTCTACATGATTATCAAGATGTGTTTCCCACTAAAATTTTAGAGGTTATATGTATCAATCCATCCTTAGGAGAAATTCATATCAAACTCAAGGAGTGGGCACAACCCACAAAGAAATGACCATACAAATTGAATCCTAACATGAAGTTAAAAGTGAAGGTTAAACTAGATATAATAGAAGATGCAGGTATAATTTATCCTATATAAAAGGTAGATTAGGTTAGTCTCATGGTAGTGTATCCTAATAAAATAGGGGAGATCAGAGTATGTGGTGATTATAAAATTTTGAATGACACATGTATGAATGATCCATTTTTTATTCCCTTCACAAATGAAGTTTTAGAATTTGTTGTAGGCCATGAAGTCTACTCTTTCATAGATGGATTTAATAGATATTATAAAATAACCATTGTAGAAAAATATAGATCTAAAATGAAATTTTCCATATAATGGGGATCCTTTACATAAAAAATAATGCCTTCTGGAATAAAAATGCACCTATAATTTTTTCCTGAGTAGTGGCGATTGCATTTAAGGATTTCATTCATGACTTCTTGGAATTTTATCTTAATTATTGGGTAGTATTTTATTTATTTAAAGGAAAATTTTCCAAACTACACCTCATTTTATAATTATACCAAGCTCTGTGTATTGCCTTAAATTTAAAAAATTACTTATTTTTTATACCTTTTGGTGTCCTACTAGGGTATGTCCTATGTAGTGAAGGGATTTTGGTGGATCAAGCCAAAATTTTAATCATTCTAAGTATTCCTCTACTAGTTATCTCCTTGAAAGTGTGATAGTTTCTTGGACATACAAGGTACTATTGAATGTTTATCAAGGATATGCATCCATTTCATCTCTATTGGAGTATTTACTGTGCAAAGGTGTGAAGTTTGTTTGGACTTCTAAATGTTAAACAACCTTCATATAATTAAAAGAGAGATTGGTCACTACACATATTCTCTTATTTTTATATTAAATTAAGCCCTTTCATGTTTATGTTGATGCTTATGGTATTGCAATCAGTGTTGTGCTTGCACAACCAAGAGATGGTGTATTGGACCATCCCATAGATTTAAATGTTGAAAGTTGTCTGATGTAGAAAAGAGTTACATAATAATTGAAAGAGAAGAACTGGCTATAGTGTTCTCACTACAAAATTTTTTGACACTATATTATTTTGACACCATTTGAATTTTTCATGGATCATCAAGCTCTATGCTACCTAGTTAATAAGCCTATGCTTGGAGGATACATTTTAAGATGGCTAGTGCTCTTTAAATAATTCTAGTTTCACATTAATGTCAAATTGAGTAGATAAAATGATAGACTAAACCATCTCACTCACATCCCAAATGGTGAAGAACCAAAAGAACTATAGGAAGATTCTCTTGATTCTCATCTCTTTCATGTTTCTGTGATACCTAAATTTTTTTAGGTAATTGTTAATTTCCTAGAACAAGGAGTAGTCCCTATGCACTAACAAGAAAGAGATAATAAGTAGGTTATCACTAGAGTTTTACCATAAAATATTATAAATGGGCTCTTTTATTATTTGGGGAAGGATGAAGTACTATGTAGGGTAGTTCTACAACACAAATGATCATAGATCTTATAGGAGGCACACCAAGAATAGCAGAAGGTCATTTTATTAGAGAAGCTACTGTAAGGAAATTGTTACATAGTTAGTTATGGTGGATGAGCCTTTTTTAAGATGCACATAGAGTAACACAACATTATGACATATGTCAAAGCATGGGTAAGCTACTCCAAAAGGATGAAATGCCTTTGTAGCCTTTGTTAGTTGAACAACCTTTTGAACAATAGGGTATCAATTTTGTAGGACCTATTAATCCCCTAAGAAAACATGGTAAAATAAGGTATATTATCAATGTGATAGATTACTTTACCAAATGGGTTAAAGTTGTTATGACATCCAACTATGGTGTGAAAGACAAAATAAAGTTCCTTTATGAGAATAGCATTTCAAGGTTTGGATGCCCCATAAAGCTTGTCAACAATAGAGGGGCATACTTTATAAAAAATAATATCAAATTTATTATTGAATAATTTTTGATTTGTCATCATAAAAGTACTATGTACCATCCACAAGCTAATAGCCAAGCTAAGGATTCTAATAAAGTGTTGGGAAAGATGTTGACAAAGATATATCATGTTAAGAGGGATGATTGGGAAGATCTAACTCTTGTGATTCTTTGGGCATATTACACACACTATAATAGGGCTACAAGTTTTACTCTATTCTAGTTGGTCTATGGGCTTAAAGTAGTCATACCGATGGAATACTTGGTACCCAATCTAAGCATTATTATGGTCATGAGACTAGGGGATTGTGAGTCTCTCACCACCAATATACTTAAACTAAATAGGATGGATGAGTATTGATACAGAGCATCTTGGATGTAGGAAGTTCATAAATAGTGCCAAAAATATTGGCATGATATGAATCTACACCATAAGGAATTTCACAAAGATCAGCCAATTTTGTTATATGATAGTCACTTTAGAGCATTTTTAAGTAAGTTACAAATCAGATGGAAAGGGAATTATGTTATATTATAGAAAGGAACCATTATTTTGAGAGATATGCAGTGAACCATTTTGTCAAGATGGGTAAATGACTATGGGTTTAATCCTTACTACCAATAATATTAATTGTTATATTTCTACTAAAGGAGTGGGTACTGAGTAGCACCAATTAGATTAGGATTTATCATTTTTGTATGTTTTCTTGTATGTTTATTTTTATATGTATGTATGTGTGTGTTTTTAGATGATCTCTTCAGTAGCAATTAGGAACTAGGATAACAAGTATAACATGCACCAATCATATACATAAGAATTTAGGTGTACCATTTATGATGTCAGTAGGAAAAAAATCAAGAAATTAAGTCTAGGAAATGTATAATCAAGTCGCATCAATCAAGATCACCACCATTTAATGGTTATCCCCAAGTAGTTAATACTAAATCTAAGGGTTGATTGATCCAATCTTCACCAAATCAGTAGTTGGTCAACATCATTCATTCATACTCTATTATGGATAGAAAAGAGCATAATGTCATATCTCAATACATGCACTAATGATAACTACCTTAAATACTAGATTGGATAAGATTACCCATATTAACATTCACATTGATATCAAATGGATATCTTAGTGAAACATTTATGTGGAAACTAATAAGTGTAAAATATATAAAGGCATAAGGTTACAAACCAAGTCTGCATTTCATTCTTGTAAATATTCTCATGAGTTGAAGTTTCAAGAGCTAAGATAATTTCTACTACACAAACAACAAAAATATTTCAATTTTAGTACTCAAAGAGCATGGATCATTTAAAACTCATTAAGAGTTTGAAAGATACCCAAAATAAGGTAATGGGAATCGACCATACACTTTGGAAAATATAATTCATTGATCCTAAACCATTTAATTACCTCTGAGTGGTAGAGTAGAAACTCTTTCAACCAGATCCCATCAATGTTGCACAACCATTAGCTCTTGCAGTCCCACATCAATTCCATAACATATATATTGAGTGCCTACTTTGCATGCCCACTTTTAGTGACTTAGGGGATATTATGCAAATCTTCCTCAATTGATACAATGATGGAAACATTTATATTGGCCCTAACACCATGATAGTCATCAACACATAAATAATGGCCTAAGATTTGGGCATACTTAAGTGAGGGGATTCTCTAATTCTATACTAGATAATAATTCCTCCTATCCTTTAGGAGTTTAGAGATTTATATGTTTAGGGATCTATCAAAATCTTAATCAAATGAATTTAAGATGCACTAGTGCACATCCTAGTTGAATGCATCACATGAAGATTTTGAAAGACCACCAAGTCTACAAAGTAAATCCCAAAAGGTATGGTGGACATTTCACATCACATGATCCATTACAATGAAAAGTTCAATTATCCCAAATAATTATTTTAGGAGCTACTCAGAAACACCGACAAGTGTTGCATAACTTCCAAGCAGACCTTCTAGTACTAGTTTCTCATCTTTCTACCATGTTTCAAAGGTGAGGTGTACCATGACATTAACTAATATCTAGTGCAATAATTCTAAAATATAATATGGACACCTAAGTGTGGCTCCCTAGCCCATGAGGGTAAATTCAAAACATGGTGGTAAGAATGTTTATAGCTAATCACCACACATCCTCGAGTGTCACTAGACATTATGTAATACCTAAGACAACATGTTATTATCACCTTTCTCCTGAAAGGTGTATTCATCCAAATTAATGAGCTATCAAGGTTACCATTTGGACCTCTACCATTCTTTGTTAACATGAACATGGCATAGGCCAAAGTATCTAAGAAAAAAAACCTATGTAGCTAGGTGTGAAACACCACTCTAAGCCATACCACTTTTCACAACATTTCCCATAGTAAAACAATAGTCATCATCTCCTCCACTAAAGTGTAAGAAAAGGAGTACTACAACTTGGTTAGATGAACCTAAGGTGCCCCTTATCATAAGCTCCTAAAACCTACCTCATATGGGCATGGATGGGTAGGAGGTTTACCAGGTAATGGTCATAGATATGGTAGGATATTTTTATGATAGGGAGGAGGAGAAGGAGTTCATCTTCTAAAAGGTTTGTGCATAGTCCAAATGTAAAAGAAGGTTCCTCCAAATCTATGGGTGGAACTACCATAATGACCTACATCCATAGTGGTCAATATTATGCACAAAGAATCTAAAAATATGTAACAAAGGGTTAAATTATTATGGTAATAACCTTATATAACCTTCAAAGTTGTTGATGTTGTTATGTCACTACTAGAAAGTCCATAGGAGTCTCTAGTGCATAGACTTAGAACTTGGTGAGAGGCTAGGGTTTTGTTTACCCTAAAAGAATGCATCTTTGGTAGGATAGACATAGTGTAGAAGGTGCATCCTATATGAAATTAGAAACACATCATGTCTTTAAATTAATCCTAGTTTAGAGAAGATAGATCACACTTACACTTCTGATTGGGATACAATTTTTAGACTTGATTAGGAGATCACTTATCACAACATATCATGCTAGGAAGGGTTCCAAAGCTTACAATCTAACATAATCACATAATAACCCTAATGGAGTCTTAAGGTTTAAAGCATTCACTTATTCTAATATCAATAAATTTAATTTAATCGAGTGCACACCAAATCTTGTGGTACAAAATAGGGATTAGAAATAATAAAACAACTAAACTAAACATGTATTAGAAGACATATACTCACATCAATGTATATGGAATCTTAATACATGGGAGAAGAATACAAATGTATTATATATCTACTTTTACAAATGATAAATAAAGTTATGAATACTTACCTTTGAAGATAAACCTACTGAGCTACAATCTCTGTCTTGGCCAAGGTTCTTCGCAAGAGATTTTTGTGGTATGTAAGGATAACAAAGATAAATCAGCTCTATGCTACACAATCTATCTAAGAATCCAAAAGAATTATCCACAATAAAAGATCCATATATCTAAAGAAAGTATGGAACCCTAAGATTTATTCCTCAAGTAGAATTTCAATAAGCAGATGTTCATTCTCACTTCTTCATTATTAATTATTCTCTTATAAAATGGTGGGAAATGAACTTATATATATAGCCAAATCTTTCCATAAATACTCCTAGAAAAATCATTCGTACAGGGTCAACCTAGTAAACCCAATGTGTTTTTATGGATAATTCACTAGGTTTGATCTAGGTCAACTGAAAGGCTTACAAGCTAAGAAAGTAAAAAATACCCCTAAACTATACTGGGTTGACCTAGTCAACTTAGTAAAATTGACTAACCAAAAGGGATTTAAGGAAAAAAGGATGGATAACGCATGACAACTAAGAGGAATGGGTAGGACTAAGGATAATAATCTTAGTGTAAAGGTTTTAGGACATAAGTGTGTATATGGCAAGTGGAAAAGAGGACAATAATCTTACAAAGTACCGATGGTCTACCCACCCCTTTTCCAATGCACCCCTTAAGGCATGCACTCAAAGAGATTGAGACTAGATAGGTTCATACAAGATACAAACTATCAATAATCAATAACTTTTTTAAAATATTATGTGTATACATATGCCTCACTTGAAGTTCATCACTTGTCATGTGAGTACAACATGAGATGGTGCTTCAAGAAATAGAACATGATAACACACAATGTTCATGCTAAGTAAAGAGAAGTAAGTAGCAAATAAGATAAAGTAAAGGATATAATTTAAAAACACATACCTTTACTTAACTTAGTGCCATAGATAAAGAATTAGAATGTAAGAAATGTGAAGGTGTCCAATATATAAAATATTAGATGAACCTACAGAACTTAGTTCAAAAAATAGCCAAAAATTTAAAAATTTGGAATATAAAAATATGGTAGTGGAAAATATTCTCTATGTCATCATGAATCCAATGCATTTTAAAATTTGAAAAATGGATGAGTAGAAATAAAGATATAAGTAAAATAGGGAATCTACTAAAAAATAATTGAAAGATTTAAATTTTGAAAAGTGTTTTTAAATAGGGAAAAAGACAAATCATTTATTATTTTGAATTGTGAGAGAGATAAAAAAAATGGAGACAAAAATGAGCTAGAATGGAAAGGAGATAACATATTAGGCAAGGAGGAGATCTAGAGGTAGCAGCAGGTGCACTATAGGTATGAAACTATGAATCTCAAACTAGTTTTTGAAATTTTTAGTGAATTAAGTGTAGTTTTAGTAAAATTTGATTTGAAGCATTTTTATATGTCAAATTGAAACAAAATTAGATTTTAGGGGTAGTAAATAGGAAGACCAAAAATGGGTTTAGAGGATTTAGTAATAAATTAAGAAAATTACACTTTTTTAGGAAAATGCAAGGGGTCAGTAGGCATAAAGCACTAGGTTGACCTAGGTGACCTAATGGGCTAGAAATGAGCAGAATCCATAGTGCTAACCTATTAGGTATGGGTTAACCCTATACATTTTGTAAGTTGATGGCCTAGTTCAAAGTTGCCAGACGGTCTGAAAGGTCCAGAATGAAAAGTCAATACTTAGGGAGGGGAAGAGAAGGGGGTTGACTTTTTGAGTCAACCAAGCAAAAATATAGGAAATTTTTTGGTCGAGCTAATTTGACCAAAGAGCTATAATGATACAAAAAAGTGTGTAAAAAGGATGAAAGAGGGCTAGAATGGCCCGAAATGACCAAGTAAGGTCAAGAAGGACCGAGTAGGCTAAAATTAGGTTAAAATGACTAAAATAAAGTAATTTAGGCTTGTTTTTTAATTAAAAATAATGTATTGTGACTATACATGACATAGAGGAATTGATACATCCTTTATTATTTCTTGGGTACAAGGATAATGGATATTTTTCCAAACTTGTAGATGAGGCATGATTACCAAACTTGTTAGATAGGTTGTTAGATGGAGATAGGGCTAGACTAGGATTCATAGGTCTAGATAGGATAGATGCTATATATTAGATCCCCCTTAGTGTTGATCTATTTACCATGTTATTTGGTTGCTAGGAATGATTGACTAACACCTTTAGATGGGAGGTGGATGGGGATATAGTAAAGGTGGATATCCCACTAGAAGATGTCCATGCCACCTTGAGGCTACCTATAGTAGGAGTGCAAGTGATCATAAAGATACTAGACAACCTAGAGGAGAGGAGAGCCTTAGTCATATGAGATATAAGGGTCAAAGACAATATTACTAGGTAGGAGAGTTGGCATGTTCAATGTCTATACATCATAGATTCTGGACATCTAGAAGGTTGTGATAGGCCTTGTGACATATTGATTTGTATGTCAAAAGTTAGATGGCAAGGTACCACTATTAATGTTAGCCTTAAGAAAGATGATCTTGGATGATCAAGTTCTATAGGATCTAGGCTCTATCATCTAGGTCCAATTGGTACATGATATGTATGAGATGTTAGTCAGAGGGTAGAAAATGATGGCACTGATCATATTGCTGACAACTTGGATATATGAGAGGTTTCTTATGTATCGTCTAGTCGAGTTACCCCATGTGATTGATGATAGGTCACCTCGGGTATGGATATGGAGAAAGGAGTAGGTAGTATAGGTTGTTCCCCATGTGATAGTATTGAAATTAGTGAGATGTGAAGACATAGTGTGGTAGCCATATGGAGACATAATCACTACAGGGGTGAGATGGGACATAATTATACTAATGATAGTAAGGATAGAGGTTATTAGACACTATTTCTTTTGGAGAGAGCCACATTTAATGGCATAGGTGCTAGGGTAGATGGGCCTACCTCATCAAATAATAATAATATTGATGCTCAAGTAGTGGGATCAACATGTGAGGGAGCCATGGGGGAGGAGAGGACTAGGTCCAGTAATGGTGAGGTCAACACTAAGTCTACATCGAGAGTGTCCATAGATTTTTTGGGCATGATGATGAGCTAAGCAAAAGGATAGGGATGTGGAGGTAGAGATACAAGATGTACCACTATCAACTCTATAATGAGAAGAGTAGTGGCCACTAAAGAGATAGCATTAATGGAGACAAGAGGAAGAGAGAGTGGAGACTATTATCATCCTGGATGACCCCATAAGTGAGCTAGAGGAGATGATAAAGAGACCACTCAGATGTAGGTTAAGATGGACATGAGCCATGACATCTAGGTTTGAGCTGAGGAGGTGACCTATAGAAGAGGTACTAGAGACTGCATAGATGGGGATAATATGTTAGGTGGTCATGTAGATGGTGAGACCATAGTAGTCAAAATATAGATAGGTAATAAAAGGTAGGTAATTTATTATTTTGAATTTTTATTTGGAAGTAGAGATAAATAGATATTTTAAGATATAACAATGATCTAATATCCATATGGTGGGATTTTATAGGTGTAATTGAGGATGAGAATGAGATATTAGGTCCCTAGTGAGGGGAACATTCCATGACATCCTAGATATACTTTACATCCATGTAACCCCATGACATTGGAGGATCTGAGTGTACCATCTACCCTAGCTCAAGCAAGTTGGTTCATATTAGTTGGAGAGGCAATAAGGTAGATATAGGCATAGAGATAGAGGATGCAACCACCATAAATTATGGGTGAAGGAGAGATATAAGCATGGTAGGCCCTAATAGATGAGAGATCTATGCATCTAGATATAGTAGCATAGATGATATAAATTTAGACCCAGTTGGTGGAGTTATAGGTATGAGTAGTACACCTATAGGGATAGGTAAAATGATTGAGATCTTGGATGGCCTCCTTATAGTTTATTATTTAGATGAGTCAGACTGAGGCCTCAATAGTCAGTATGGCTAGGCCATGAGATAGATAGGATGGATCCCAACCATAGAGTTAGAGCATTGTATATGGTTGTATTAAACTCATGATATATATATATGTGTGTGTGTGTGTGTGTGTGTGTGTGTATGATGGATCATTTTGGCATATTGATGTTGGATGTATATGTTATCATTATGATGGTTGTGTTTGTGGATTATTTGGATATATTTCTTTTTATCACATGTATTTATCTTTATTGTATATTTTATAGGAAATATAGAGATGTGGTTTCTTTTCTAACATTATGTAGGACACATGCATGGTTAAAAAGAAACATGCAAAAGGACTTGGAAAATATAATAAAGCAAAAAAATGTACTACACACTATTTCAAGATGGAAAATGTGTAATAACAAGAAAATTACTAATTATAAAGATCCAAGAGATAGTAAAACAAGATGGTAAAAAAGAATTTGTTTTTAAACTAATGTGAAAGATTTTTTCACCAAATTAAAACAAGTAAAATCATACTAATATCACATCAGGAAGTATGAAATAAATGTAATAAAATGGAAGGTATGTATTAAGTTAATTTATCATACTAAATCATGCTGGGAAGTATGAAAGAAAAAAAAATTGTAAAATTTTGGTCTTAAATTGGTCATACTAATTCAAGCTAGGAAGTATGAAAAATTCAAGAAATTGTTGTAATATTACACACACTCAAAAAATAAGAAGATAAAAAAGGCCAAATAAAAAATTAAGTAAGCATAAAACATACTAAATCAAGATGGGATGCATGTAAAATGACATGTAACATCATAATAAATTGAATCTTATCTCAAATTTGACACATGTAATTTGGATGGTGATTTGGGTATTGGAAAATTTTGTGAGGAGGTTCGGGTCCTATCCATGGTCTTACATTTCAACTTGACAAAGAGAAAATCACTTGGGTGGAATAACTAGGAAGATTGGGTAATAAAGCATGTGGGTAATAGGAAGGAAAATATGTTAATTTGTGAGGAATATCAAGTCCTATCCATGGTCCTACAAAGCAACTCACAAATGAAATCCCAAGGGGAGTGATCAGTAGACAAAACTATATTTCTCAAGAGGAAATATAAAGGATATAAGGAGTGAAAAAGGGAGTGTAAAAATCAAGACTTAGGCATCTTATGAGAAGACCTTAGGAGGCAAAAGGCATACTAAGGACATCATAAGACACTAAGTGACTAGTGGTCATCTATGTACAAAGGAAACATGTTCACTATAGACACAAAGATTTGTAGGTAAATAAGTGTGATACTAAGATAAACTCATGAAGTTATATTGGTACAAAGAAAATTAAAATGGACCTACTACCTTACCATGACATGTTCCCTATTCTTCAAGACCCTTTACAGAGTTATCGATCTACTATGAATATTGGGTAATTGCATGATAAAGTAGGTAGCACTAAAATATTTTTTTATTATCCTCTTCTAATCTACTAACATACCACACCCTAAAGGACCTCAGCTCTATTGTGAGGCTAAATGTGGAGTTTGAGCTTCGATTATAAGAAGAAATGTGCTTTAAATCATGTCTTTTAGTTTGATTTGACTTTTAAGAATGTTATTGCCTTTTGTTATCATTGCTTTTTGTTTAAATGATTTGGATTTTAACTTTCTTTTTAAGGATTTTTAAGGTTCCTCCTCCATATAAATGTGGAGTTTGAGCTTTGATTATAAGAATAAATGTGCTTTAAATCGCGTCTTTTAGTTTGATTTGACTTTTAAGAATGTTTTTACCTTTTGTTATCATTGCTTTTTGTTTAAATGATTTGGATTTTAACTTTCTTTTTAAGGATTTTTAACTTTCTTTTTGTTTGAATGAACCATCATGAGAGAGATAGTGATACACATAAATGAGTTATAGGCCAAGGCTAAAAGAATATAAGTAACCAAAGACAAAGATTGAATAGGACACTTAGGCTTGACAATAAACTAACATGTGATCTCAAGTCTCAATCATGTATATGCTTAGTTTGTAGAAAAAGAAGAAGGGAAAAAGGAGATCTAAAAAGTGAATTGGTATAAGGAGATAGTAATGAGATAGATTGTTTACTAACTGATCACATGGTAAAGGGAGATAATAACTAAAGGGAATAGGTTTTGTATAACCAAGTCATCATGAAAAATTATTAGTGAGAAAGATAGATAATAAAGAAAAACAATCATAAAGATAAAAGAAATAAAGTTTTGAGAAAAACTCTAGGGAAAAAGGGAAAGTAAAAATAAAAGACAACCATGTGTGAATATAAATGATAATATAAGAAAGATATAGTATAAGTAAGATCATGATGTAAGATAAGCAAAATTTGATAGAGTGTTAAATGATATAACAAATAGAAATAAGATCAGAGCACACATACAATCAAATAAAAATGGGAAATCACCATGCATCTACTCATAAATACTGGTAAATTTGTCTGCACACATTATCCAATACATCGAATACGTCTCTATGATCCATTCAACATGATCAAAATACCCAAAAAAATAGTAAGGCCTGATCATAGCATGATCCATGAGTATAGCCCTACGTGGCTCCTTGTAAATTGGAGGTGTTGGTGCTATCTCTACCTTGTGATAAATGGGAAAAATAAATAAATTAAGAACTATAATTGAATGAAAATGATGAGATGCATGAAAAGACTCAAGTAAAGAAGAATAATAAAAAATAATCTCAGCATCATGGGCATACATAATACTTATTAATAATGGATCATCTAAGGAATATCCATCATCATAATCGAGGGTGTAAATATTAATGACATAGGTAGGGATAACCTTGTCATCTGATGAAGTATGGTGAATAGAATGCCTAGTCTTGGTTAAGACTATGGGAATGTCATCACAAGGAGGATTATGAGAATGATGTTGAAATGAAGTAGGAAGTTACGAGATGAGATGAAGTGAGAGATAAAATTTTTGATCTTCAAGTCAATCTCATCGAGCTCATCATCATCAAAATTTAAGATATTGGGAGGAATTTTACTAATAATCTCAAGATGCCCACTATAACCTCAGGTTGAGTTAACAGGAAAGTTAGGATGTTGAGACTCATGAAATAGAACACTAGGCAAAGACTCAGAGTAGGAATATTGAAGACACAATGATCTTGGAACTATTCTAAATTTCAAGGGTTAGTGTCACCCTAAATCTTGTAAATGGGTCCATTATGAGGAAACTTAACACATTGGTAAGTAAAGGAAGCAATAGCTCTTATGTGATGATTCCATGGCTTACCACGCAAGATGTTATATGAAAGGTGGAAGTTAAATATCATCACCTTCACATGGATAGTGATAGGTGGGATGGTAATGGGAAGCCACATGTAACCTAGAGGAGGCATTTGCCTTTTATCATTTTTTTGGTAGGTGTTATGTGTAAACCTGAGATTAAATTTGGAATATCCAAGGGTTTTAATGATATTAAGAGAGGCAATGTAGGTTTCAAAACCCTCATTAATCAATTCAGGATTAACTTGGATATCATCTATTTTGATGCTAATAAATAATGGAAGATCATCTGCATGAAGGAAAATCTCATCAAGAATCATAGATGAGATAGGATATAATAGAGAAAGAGAAGTGTCTATAGTTTCATCAATGTTGATAAACATCTCTTCATATTATTGTAATATACTATCTTTAGATCCAGATAAATTTGCCTCTTGTCCTACTAGAGGAGGGTGAGGGACTTTCATCTTGAATAAAATTTGCATGAGGTAGTTTCTATGATGTGGGGAATTCCTCATAAGATCAAGAAATGGAATCTGATATGAGAGATTAGTGAGTTCTGTAATGGGATCGCATTCATCATAAACCATAATAATGTTATTAGATAAAGGTGTGTGGTGATTAAGGAGATCCTCAGAAGGAGGAGTCAAAGTGCATTGAAATTTATGTTGATATGAAGGAGAAGAAGGTTTAGGACAAGGTTGTAAAGCATGTGATGATGAAAAAGTGGTTGGTTCAGATTGATTTTGAGTTTTGGTAGAAGAAGTGTTAGTATAAATTTGGTTATCATTAGTGTTGGAAGATGATGGAAGAATATAATAAATAAGGGATGTGTTATCCAAGGGGGAATAAAAAATTGGATCATCAGAAGTGATAAGATATTCTTGCCCCAACTCATTTAAATGAGTTGGAGAAGAATATTGGATAACACGATATGTCTTATGTGAAAGAGGAGTGTAGATAGGTTGGTAATTAATGAAATCCATAACCCTTCACATATTAGTCATGCTGACCACATTCTCTTTGAATGTTGGTTCAACAAGACTTTCTACGTTATCTGTGGAAGGGATAAACTTTTCTTGATTATCTTGGATAGGTTGATGATTAGGTAAAGGATCTTTTTAGATATATAAATGATCATTGGCTTAATTTAAGGCTTAAGTTTTGTCATGTTATTTATAGGCTTTGAAATCAATCTCATAAGCTTGTTGACACTTATGAATAATGGAATCATGATCAAAATTAGGGCCAAAAATAAAATACATAGATAAATTATGAAGTTGTCTACAGATCTCATGAGAATGACCCCAACTAGTGTGAAACCAACAAAAAATTTTAGGATCATACCAAGATTTCGTTGGATGAGTAGGGTAAAGTTCGCATAGAAGAGGCTTGGGTAGATGTTTAAGAAATTCAGTTGAGGATAGAGGTTTTTGAATCTTTATGTTATTTGGTGAAGAAAAATGAGGATTGGTATATTGTTGAGAAGAAAGAATTGGTTCTGAATAAGGGTTAGGAATGGCAGCTTGAACATTGTGAATGATGTCATAAGAATTGATAACACCATCATTAGTGATATTGCAATTTTTATTTTTGAGTAAGAGATGAGGACCCACCAAAGGTTGGGGTGGCTCAAATTGATGCATTAGTAAATCTTGTCTTTTAGCTTGGTCAATAGCTTCCTTCAAATTCTGTGGAGAAAGAATATGTACTCAATATTGTAATTTAGGAAAGAGAGCATTTGTAAAGAGATGAAAAAGATTGTCATCTACCATTTTATGTTCATATTTGTTCGACAAAGTTTTCAATCTCTTAATAAAGTCTTGAGTGGGGTTTTTTTTTTGGAATTTATGAAATGGGCCAAATTGTTTTCAACAAGATCATTAGTTTGGAATTCTTACACTAAAGCATTTACTAAGTCCTCCAAACTAGAAATGGAATGAGCTCTAAGTTGATTGTACCTATCCAAAGCATCACCCATGAGGATTTGGTTAGGAGATTAGTAGCATCAAAGGTGTTTAATTTAACCCAATCCTTTTAAATATTTCCAAATGTTTTGAGGTGAAGGGTAGAGCCTATTGACCTATTATAAAAAATTATAGGTGTTATACCTCCTATATCAATGTTGGCAATTTGAGTAGTCAGAGGTTCATTTTGTATATGCTTGATGGTTTTATTGACTAAAAGAGGTTGAGGGATGAGATTTCCTTGAGAATCTCAAAGAGGAGGAGGGGGAACATTCTGGTTATGTGTACCCCAAGTCATTGGTTGTAGATGAGATCTAAGATTAAGAAGGTGGTTTTGCATTATCATCATTTGATTGATGTTATGTGCTTGAAATGTATTCATTTGATTAAGAGTTTGAAATAAAATTTTATGTGTTTTATTAACATTAGAATCATTATAATTGGTATTCATGGTGGTATTAGTGTCTTGGCTACCACTATTAGTGTTGATATGAAATTGAGATGAACTATGAGAATGTGAGGCACTAGTGGAAAAAAATTCTTATGTAGTAAAAGATGGAATAGTGAATGGTTGAGAATAAGAAGCACTAAAAGCATGATTTCCATAGGTAACAAATAATAAACTAGTGGAAGGATTAAGGATAGTGAATCTTATGAGAGGCCCGCTAGATGTAGAAGCTGTCATGTTAGTTGAGATACTAGGCATGGAGGCAGAAGAGGTTAGAGAAGATGTCATGGCAGAAGGAGTCAAAATTAAAGGAAGAGGTTGAGAATTAAGGAAAGTGGTACTCCGAAATCCAATATTGAATGTAGGATTAGGTGATTGAGGCTCTTTATTTTGACCACTAATCACGAGATTATAAATGGTATAAGGATCCTTTCCTCAATGTTGAGGGAATTTAGTAATAAAGAAAAACATTTTGGGAGTATACTCTAACTTAGGTTGATCTTCTAAGAAAGGATGAGGATTATGTTTCAAAGAGGTATTTGGAGGGGTCACATAGTTCATTGTGCAAGTGGAAATATGAACATTACTAGCATCTGAAAGAGGGGCCCTATTATGTCTATGGGAGACCATATTAGGATTGGTAAAGTTCATCATGTCTATTGACCTATAACTCAATGTCATCACCTAGTAGAAAGTCCATGATGAAGGTAAAATAAGAGAAATGAGAAAACAAAGGACATAGAGATGACTAAAATATTACAGGGTCAACTAGGTTGACCTAGCATAGAAATAAGGACTGTAAAATTATACAAAGTTAACTGGGTCAATCCAATATAGTATACAAAAGGTAAAAAAGTTATTGGGTTGACTAGGTCAATCTAGTATAGTAGACATGGAATTCAAGAAGCCTTGAAATAGATTGTGAAAATGAAACAATATAATTTTACAAGTAATGAAAAGTAGTAAGCACTAAAAGGAAATAGATAGTCAATTAGATTAATGTTGGCTAATCCAATTAAAACACATAAAATAAAACCTTGCACTAACGTTGGCTAATGAAAGCTTTTGCACACATAATTGAGCAAAGAGCAAAAAATCAAATTGAAAATTAAAGAGCTAACTAATTATTCAACCTAAATGTTTATTAGATTATTGAGATATGATTTTTAATGTGATTAGGAGTTTGTTATAATCAAGGTAATAGATAGTAATCTAAGGATGGTTTCATGTAGTTTGGTTTGAAAGGGACTATAGTAGAAATGATATAGGCTTGGTATTAGGACCCAATCCCTCACTTCATACACCACAATGATAAGGGTGTCAATTACTTAGCTATAATATACCATTAACCATGCTTTATACTTGATGAGATCATCAAGTCGACTTCCCCCTTGGTGATGAAATCCAAGTAGGTTGGCCTTGGGTGGAAAAATGTTAAAGTGTTTGTTAATTTTTTGTGATTTGGTCATGTGTGCATAAAATATAAATAATGAAACTAAGTGATTAATTAAAAATACCCTAATTAAACTATGTGATCTATTCTAAGTATGAGAAGGCAACATGAAAATAAATATGTGAACTAATTACTAGAAGCTATGATGTTAATTCCAACTTGAAACAAGGTATAGTGTTGACACTATGTGCAAAAAATATAGAATAAGGTCGATATGGTCAAACCTATACTAAAAAATCAAGGTTAAAAAATGAAATGAGTTGGTAGGGTCGACCCAATTATTTTAGACAGCACATAAAACACATAACTGGGTCAACAAGGTCGATCTAGTTGACTGTGCAAGGGCAATTTTAAAGACTATAAACTATGAAATTAAAGATAGAAAATAAATAAATAGAGAGGTATAAAGAAACCTTGGTGGATAAAATATGTAATTAAGTAAAATTGATGATGAATAACTTTGGAGTATGCTGGCAAAACTTGTAAACTAGGTCAATAGGATCGATCAGGTTGTGTAAGAACCTACTACAAAGTGTTGAAAACATACAAGGTTGATGTGGTTGACCTATTAGGCTAAAATAGATGTATGAAATTTTTTAAACTTTCACTAGGTTAACTATGTTGATCTAATTTCCTGTTACTAGAAACTTGTGCATAAAAGTTAAAAGTCGATAGAATTGATCCATTATGATAAAAATAATGACTAAAAGAATGAAAATAAATGAAATAAATATTGTAAGGGTTAGTTTCACATCAAGTTCACTAAAATGTATTCAATTATAAATGTATCATGTTTATAAATCAATCCTAGCTTAGAGAAGATAGATCATACCTACACTTCTGATTGGGATACACTTGTTGAGTGAGAGCATGACCAATATGGGGATCTGCTAGACTTGATTAGGGGATCACTTATCACAACATATCATGTTAGGAAGGGTTATAAATCCTATAGTATAACACAATCCCATAGCAACCCTAATAGATTCGTAAGGTTTAAAGTATTCACTTATTCTAATAGCAAGAGAGTAAATCTAATCTAGTGCACACCAAAGCTTATGGTATAAAGTGGGGGGTTAGAAACAATAAAATAACTAAACTAAACATATATTGGAAGACATATACTAACATCAATATATATGAAATCCTAATACATGGGAAAATAATATAAATACATTATCTATCTACTATTACAAAGGAGAAACAAAGTTAGGAATAATTACCTTTGAAGATGAATCCATTGATCCTCAATCTCTTCCTTGGCAAAGGTCTTTCATAAGAGATTGTTGTGATATGTAAGGATAACAAAGATAAATTATCTCTAAGATACATAACTTATATAATCATCTAAAATACTTCTCTATAAGATAAGATCTGTATCTCTAAAGAAAGTATGGAACCCTGAGCCTTATTCCTCAAGTAGAATGGTCAATAAGTAGATGTTCATTCTCACTTATTCGCTATTAATTCTTCTCTTATAGAATGGTGGGAAATGAACTTGTATATATAGGTAGATATTGCCTTAAATCCTCCCATAAATTTTAGTTACACAAGTTCAACCCAGTCGACCCACTGTGTTTTAGGGATAATTCACTAGGTTTGAGCTAGATCAACCAAAAGGCTAACAAGCTAAGAAAGTAAAAAATACCCCTAAATTGCACTGGGTTGACCTAGTCAACTTAGTACAAATAACTAACCAAAAGGGATTTAAGGCAAGAAAAGGATGAATAAGGCATGACAACTAAGAGGAATGGGTAGGATTGAGGAGAATGAGCTTAGGGTAAATGGTTTTAGGAGACAAGTCTGTAGATGGTAAGTGGAAAAGGGGACAACAATCTTATGAAGCATTAATGGTCTACCCACCCCTTTCTCAATGTACCCCTTAAGGCATGCATTTAAAAATATTGAGACTCGATAGGTTTTTGTAAGATACAAAGTGTCAGTAATCAATAAAAGTTTGAAAATATTATTTGTATACATAACATTCTCCATATTTGACTTTACCACCACCAAAATAGAGGTTGGTCACTTTGGGGTGCAAGAAATCATATGTATCTAGCTCCATGGTCTAGCCAAGTGATTCACCACCTTCACCACAAACCTAAGAGGTCAAAGAGCTCACACTAGAATAACCTATAGTTTAAGAACAATAGGCTTCATGTGAAGAAGTAGAATGGAAACTCATATAAGATGAAAAGAAACACCAGAAGGAATAAGCCCAACAACATCAAGATCAATAAGCAAGATGGAAAACTGAAGAAGCTGAGGCCACACAAAATTCCTTAGATAAAGAGTTTAACTGACAAAAGTATCTTGAGGTGGATAAGAAGGTATAATAAGTTGTTGATGTAGCTAAAAATGCATAGGAGGTGCATTAGAAGAAGATGGATGAAGAGTATAATAACAAAGACATTTTGCTTGCTATCAAGGTTAAGGTTTAAGAAGATATACAACAATAGGACATAGTGATATAAGCAAAAAAGGATCAAGAAGATGTTACTCACACACAACAACAAGCTCAAGAAACTACAAAGAAGATGAAAGAAGAAGAAGATGAAGCCTTATGCAAATAGAAGGCCCTAGTACAAGAACAAGTAAGTAAAACCAAAGCATAGACTAACCTAGCAGCATAGTCATAGGATAAGGCCAAACAAGCCAAGGCTACTACACTTGAGGAATAAAAAAATGAGAAGAGCATGTATAAAAGCTATAGTAAGATTAACAAGAGAAAAATAAAGTTGCACAAGATAAGATCAATAAGAAGGCTATAGAAGAGGCCAAGAGAAAAAAAGATGAAGATGTGCATCACGTGAATCCTATTGAAGAGGTTATAACATAGAAACAACAAGTTCCTAAGCAATAATAAACTATGTTAGAATAACTAGAAGACCAACCTATAGCTTCAACAAGTCCACAACAACCAGAATTGCCATTTGGAGGAGTTTGGCTATAGGATGTTCCAAATAATAAGTGCTTGGTACACACACCTTATCTCTTCCAATAAGAATCATACCATGACCTAGCCCTTTAGTGTCTATAAGAACATTGGCAACATTCCCCCTTCAACAAGAAGCCTCATTGGATGTCTCCAAGTTATCATAAAGAAATAGTTAAAGGGCACTATAACATTTTAGGAGTCCATTGCACATAAAGCCACCTCTCTAGTTCAAGAGATGAATCAATCCAAGGTTGAGAACATTGAGTTGAAGGCTTACCTCCATGAAGATTCTAAGCTTATTCAAGACACTTGTCTCAATTTGGTCACTTGAGCAATTAATGATCAAGTCATGTTCGATCAACATAAACTCAAGACACTTATTTCTGAGTTAACCAAAGACTGGTGTGTAACATAAAAAATACACACAATTGGCACATTAGGGTAGGATGTTAAGACTAATGCTTCCACACTCATAAAACTACTATACGAGTATTAAGGAATGTTTGATGCTTACACACTTCAATCATAATATGTCACATGCAGCTTATTAGACTAGAAGTAGTAACTAGATACCTCCTTATCTAATTTTAACACATATTTTGCAAAGGCCACCACCACCAAAGAAACTATGGTCAGCCACAATAACACTAGGGAATAAAATGATGCAACACTCTAAGAGTTACTCAATTCTAGTGATAATGTGTGTGACAATCTTCTAAATTGGTAGAGCCAATTTTTTGTAGTTCTTTCACTAGCCTCCAAGCTCAATGACACATAAACAAGATGGAGCAATTAAGTCTAAATATTTAGACAAGGGGAATAAACACCAAGGTAACCTTGAGAATAATTTATGATATATATGTCAATTAGATCATTGGATACCATTTTTTATTGTGAACACTACTATGATTAATCCAAGAAGTAATGTTATACTGGAAGGCCTACAAGATAAATCTGACCTAGTTTTCTAATGTAGTCACCCTAATTGTCAATACACCTACATATAATCCACCTTCAAAGCTCCAATAGATCATCACTCAGTGCAAGGCCATGTATTCCTAGTTTAAGAAATCTTTTGGTCAATCATCATCTGTGTCCATGCCACCACCATCAAGTTAAGTACTGCATAATGTACTAATTTTGAAAATTTTGTATAAAATTTTGTATTGGAGATGATTTAGTAAGACAAATAGGGATATGATGGTTAAAAACCCACAAAGGGAATCCACCTAGTTACACCAAACTATTGAAAACCCAAAAAGGGTGATATGTTGGTATGATACTTAGTTGAAAACTCAAAAGGGTGTCTACATAGTGCACAAGAGGTGAAAACTAAAAATGATGCCTTGAGTAATTACTATGAATCTTACTAGTCTAACCACTTCTTCAGTCTCTAGTCATTGGTGCATTCTTAGAGGATCTTGTGATTGTCTCTTAGGATGAGACAACATTTTAAGTCTAATAAAGTGTTGGTATAAGAATTCAGATTATAAAGTTGTATAAGATATTTGTCTAATATTCATGTGTTATGTACTCATTTTGTCATTTTATAGTCTCTTTTATCCTATCTTCATGACTTATAATAGGATATAATATGAATAGACTCTACTTTTGGAGCTAAGTACGAGAAGATTATGAATAGTCATAGACTAGAAATGTCTATATATACTTTTGTTTGTAAGAAGAAAAGGGTTCCACTTTTGAAGAGATCAATATAGATTCATTTGGTTATGGTTACCTGTGTGATTTATTATTATGTTATTTGAATTCATTCTCATGTATAATGTTTGGTTAATTTCTACCTAATTAATCCAAATACTTTATTTCCTTTTATGAAAGAATGGTTGTTCTTAATTCTTAAACAATGTAGGATAATTAATGCTTAATATGTTTATATTATCCAAACTACTATATGAATCTAATACATTACTTTATGCACATGAAGTATATCATAGCTATCCTCATCGTTAAAAAGTTTTGATGCTTCAAGAACCTCTGCTAACACTCATTTGATTGTGTCAACATGGTTGAGATGAATTCATCATTTCCCAAATCGTACAAGGTGAAGTCCTTTGTAAATCAAGATTTACAAGTGTTAGATGTTGAGATATAGATTATTTGATGGCACCAAAACTATCCCTTCCTTCTCTAGTCCCAATAAAATCATAATTATTATTCAACATGGTTGTTAGAGGCTTGATAATATTTTAAAATTTAAGTATGAAAATCTTATTGAAATTTATTTTTCTAAATAAATATTATATCCCTTTCTTTTACTTAGGTAATGACAAGGACAATATAACACTTACCCTTTTAGGATCTATGGATAGACCTTTCTTGGAAATAATGTAGACCAAGATTTTACCTTCATGGACTATAAATTCACACTTTTTAGGATTGATATAGACCCCAAACTGATTACACCTCTCAAATATATACCTAAGGTGAGTCAAATGATCACTTGCATCCTTGGAAAAAACAATGATATCATCAACAGAAATCAACACTATTTGATTTATCAAACCTTGAAATTCCATTTTCATGGATCTTTGTAAAGTAGCTCCATAATTGGACGATCCAAAATGAATCTTCATATATACATATGTGCCCCATTTTATGGTAAAGGTTATCTTATACTGGTCTTTCTCTTGCACCAAAATCTGATTATATCTTGAGTAGCCATTAAGGAGAGAGAAACATTTAGAACCTAATACCATCTACAATATTTATTCCAAAGAAGGAAAAGGATAATTATCCTTAAATAAAACTCTATTTAAGTCCCTAAATCCACACACAATCTTATCTATCCATTTTTATTCCTTATAGGGATTAGATCTGCAACCCAAGATACGTGTTTAATGGGGAATATGATGCTAGACTCTATCAACTTAGTTAATTATTTCCTCATTAGGTGTTATATTATTGGGTTAATAGGAATTTTCCTTTGATTTATTGGTTTGACATATGTATCTAGCTCTATAGTGTGTTAATTTAGGCTAGGATCAAAACCCTTGATATCAGTATACTCCTAAGCAAATATATCAACAAACTCTTTCCATAACTCAATGAATGCAAGTCTCTCTTTTGTGTTACATACCTTTCCAACTGATATAAGTTTATATTTTAATATGGTGACCCTCTCATATTTATCTTTCTTGGTAGATATGATTATATTCTCTTACTTCATTTAATCATAATCAATAAAATTGCTTTCAAGTGTCACTAAGCCTCTAAGAAGTTTGTTTCACCTTAGTCGCATAATCTAATCACCATATTATTGTTGTAACTTGGATTGATTTATTGAAGAAAAATTATATTCTTCTTGGATAAATCATGTTATTTCTTTTTCACTATCAAAAAATTTCTAATTAATTTCATTATTAGGGATTGAAGGCCTTACCATTGCCTTGATATGTGGTTGACATCTTGAACTCTTGACATCATTTGAGATATCAAATTGAGCTCTAACTATAGCCAACCTATTAGCATGATTTTTTCCTCTCTTGGAATGGCTTGTACATTTAAATCTTCAAAATCTTATATAAGGTCCCACACCCTATGTTTATATGACTTTAACAAGGCGTTATTTATTACATTTTGACCTTTCACTTGATGAACAACTAGATCACTATCACCAAACACTTGTAAGCACTTCACTCCTATCTTCCTAGCCCATTGAAGGCCATGTACAAGTGATTCATATTATAATGCATCACAAGTACAACTAAATTAAAATTTTAAAGTGGTATAGTAATTTTCTTTAGAGGGAGACACCAACATTGCACCACCTCCTACACCAATCTTACTTATAGATCCATCAAAGATCAACTATCATAGACCATCCATAGACTCATTAGGCCTAACCAACTCTGGAATGAAATAAACTTCCTCATTTAATTAATAAACTCATAATCATGCTTCTTCCATGAACTTATATGGATCATGTTCATGATTTTCATCTCCCTACTCATCAAGAAAGAGATCAGGTATGCCTTCAATGGAAATAGTTAGTTCTTGATCAACATGGAGATCTCCTTCATCAAGAATAGTACAATTATTATTGGAGGCCTTAAGCATATAAGGTTATATATGACTCTTGGATTTTTTTTTTTAATCTTGACTTTGGTGTCATCCCTAGTCCTAAAAACCATGTAAGACTAATTTGATGACAAATATCCCCCAATCTTGGTTGTGAACTCCCTAGATAGACATAAGGTAAAGTAGGGTGGTAGGTATATTACAAAAATATCTTGAGGAATTGAAAAGGTGGGGAAATAATTTAAATTTAATTTTATACCTTTGATGATAGTTACAATCTTGGTGGCTATCCCATCTAATTATAAAACTCCTTTGGTGAATGGCTCAATTTTTAGATCTAGCTTATCAGAGACTTGTTTAGGCATTATAAAGGTACTAATACCACTATAAATCATATAATTATGAACCAAAGACTCACATATAATGAAATAAAGATTTAAAGGAGGAGGATTATCACTTTTGACTTGTATTCCTCCTTTAGGTTGAGTTTCATTCATAAGGATTGCTTTCTCTTTCATTATTGATCCAGCTACAAGGTTGAAGTTAGATAGCTCTTATTAAAGTATATCCTTTTATCTAATAATGGATAATGTATCCCACATAGGTATATTCACATGTACCTTCTTTATTTTATCAATTAGAAGAACTACCAACCTTTGGCTATCCTTTAGGATTAATAACACTATCTTGAATTTGTGAAGATTGAGGTAGAGGAGCACCTCTCACATTCTGATTTGTATATATTTCCTAAAATTTATGGGATACATTAGGCCTATTTGTCCATTGAGACACTTGAGAATGTAGGCTAGGTCCTTTAATTGTCTCTTGATTACCCTTTATTACTCCTTTTTTACCTCTTACATTAGCTTCTATAGGAGTATCAAAGTTACTTATGCCTCCAAATTGATTCATTGCACAATAATATCATTCGTTTCAATTTTCAAGTGTTGAATAAGGTTTTACTTGCCCTTGATTAGCTTCTCCTTGTGGTGGAATTTTAAATTATTAATCTTGATAAGATTAAACACCCTACACCATGGGAGTTTAATTGGACACACCATTTGAGTACATGATCTAATTTTAGAGTTGATCATAAGGAAGGCACCCTGACTGATCTTAGACTATATTATTTTGAGCTAGAATAATAGCATTTGAAGAGATAACAAAATTTGGGTTATAATTATTCTAATGCCTAGCATTGTTTATTTATCTTTGACTTTGGTAGTTACCTTGGAAAGAAGGTCTATTGGCCTGATTAAATTGGTTATGGGTCTGGCAAGGCCTATAGTTCTAAGCTTGTTGCCTCTTAATGTTTAAAATTTCATTGTCAAAACTTTATATAAGATTATTGACCTCATTTAATTCATTAAGATGGGTAGAGGTATCCTTTTCTTGATTGTTTGGCGAAGGAATATGAGCTAATGTGGGCAATGCAAGAGTTGTAGAAGGAGTAGGGGGTGTAATTTTGGAAACAAAGGTATAAGAGACCTTGGATCAATATTACTTGGTTTGATAGGACCATTATCATCCCTTATTTCCACCTCATATGAATTATACAATGTGTTCCCCCCATTGATTAAATCATTATTGATATGTCACTATTTAAAGCCCTCAAGTAGTATAAGAATGCATAGTTTACAATGGGTTTGACTATGGTTGAGTTCTTATCCCAAGTATTTTAAAATCTATAGTTGAAATCAACTATTAATTCTTGAGGAACTCTATTTATAGTATTCAATCACTACACCAAAGATAAGTCATCACTCTTATCCTCAAATTGATTGCATAAGTATTCTCCCAATTCATCCCAAGTAGCAATAGAATTAGGCCTCAAGCCTCTACTGAAGAGACTTACCTTTGAATAAAGTGTCTATAAATATGATTGATACATTCTTTTGTATCACATGATGTATAGAACAAATATTATCAATGTCTCTTATATGCTCAATAGAAGTAGTGGAATCCTCTCTAGTGAAATTTGAAATGCTTTCAAGGGAAAAAATAGAGATATCATCATATTGATCTAGGTTGAGTGGGTTGACATAATTAAAAAGAGAAAAAACTTGAATTCTAAGTAATTCAATCTTGAAATTTGGAAGAAAACAAAAACTTTATATGGATATGTTAGTGGAAAAATATCTTTTTGGATAAGGATTTGTACTTGTAAATATTTTCTTCTTAGTTGAATGATAAGGTCATTCTACAAACTTAAAAGGAGTAACCTTAGTAGAGGATCTTGTAGTTTCCTTTGGCATGAAAAATAAACACTAATATTACAACTAGAATTCTTGAAAGATAATTGGAGCCACTAGATGTTGAATGTAGGTGATATAACAACTACAAGTATGTCAATATCAACACCAATCCTAAGCAATCTTCTTAAATTTGGGTCCCACTAGGTGTGTTAAATACTATTATCACTTCGAGTTAGATCTTTTGAAGAAGTGTTTCATGTATCCTCACTCAAATGACATGATGGTAACTCTTTAAGTTTATGGGTGTCCTATGATTAAATATAACCTCTAGAGAGGTCTAGCTCCCTTGATGCTACACCTATATTATCACTACACCTACTCAAATTACAAGAAAAAAGGAAAGAGAAAACTAAATAGGTCTCCTCCTCTTGTTTATTACTTGATAACAAAGCTAATACAAGTCTGAATCTAATCACACAACTCTAAACAATATTTCTCTCATAAGTATTTCAATATGGAGGTTATAACTACTACATGAGTTAGGAGGGATAATCAAGAGGTCTAAAAAGAGACACTAGTGAAGTTTTTCCACACTTGAAATTTGAAAAAATACTTAAAACACACCATATGACCTTAAATATAATGAATTACTCATAAAGATGAAATAATGAAGAGGAAAAATGCAAGGAGATTGAATATCAACACTATCATTTATCAACAATTCACCATAAAACACTAAATGTGAGACGAAAAAAGTATAAACATATTTTATTCACTTAAAAAGCATTAAAAAGTATTAAATTTAGTAAGGCTTCAACATAATAACATGGAGTATCATCTATAACATCCTTTTTAGGAGTATATATAGAATAATGGAGAATATATAGGGGTTAGATGTGTAGGAAATTCATTATGACAGTCATTTATCACGAAACCAGATACAACTTTAATGAAAGGTAAAAATATTCCTATGCTTCTCCCACTATATGTGTTGGATTTTATTGATTATGGTATAATGATAGCTGGTGTAGAAGTGTCTCTTGTCCTCTTATGGCTCATCATTATTCTTTTGAAACTGCCCTTTCTTGATTGAGGAGTAACAAGCTTGGGTCTTCAAGTGATTAGCTATCTATTAGGTCTTCATGGCTTACTAACAAGAGGTTTGGAGATGGTTGTAGGTATTCATACTATAAAGCTCTATATAGACTTGAGAAATGTATAGGGACCTTGTCCATGTTACATTAATTAAAAACTGTTGTTTCAATTATATTATGTCCTTTTATCATCTTAAATATCATGTTCAAATTGAGACAAGCTTGAAATTTTGATAGAGGGTTGTATTTGTCTTTGAAAGTTTTTAACATCAAGAAGCTAATGGACTGCCTATGTATAATCCTTTAAATTATTCCTAAATCCATTATAAAATGATTTTATATGACTTTTAGATTCATCCAAAGATGTCATTATGTGTCTCCAAGGGTGTCATGAAGTTTTTTGTTGCAATTGATGACCTTAAGAAGGTCTACAACTTCATCCTTTCAATGCAAGCAAGGAAAAGTATTCATCTTGGCTTCATTTAATGAATTGAAATATATTAAATCATCATGAAATTATTTTTAATAGGATATTTAAGGTAATTATACCTATAAATATGTATATAAGGTTTATTCAATTTGTAGATATTCTTTTACATAGCTAAAACATGAAATTAGGCCTAAAAAGTGTAGTTTCAGGCAAATTCATTATGATTTTACTCAACACATGCCAAGATTATTTCTCCAAAAGGTGTTCATGATACCTATATATATTATTAAATTATTTTCAATATGTTTAAATTTAATTTTAAATAGATTTTGATACATCCATAGTCATAGAGCTCTTTGAGGGAAATAAAGGTAGTTGTGAGGTCTCCAACTTCTTAACGATTGTTCATAAAGCTATATCCATTGATTGATTAATTGAAAAATAGTATAAACTTAGAGTATAAAAAAATTATTAATATCCCCTAATGTATATTTTCCCCGTTTAATTTCTCATCCAACTTCTCATATGAGAAAGATGACATTCTCGGGCTTGTAGGCCTATAGATCCCTATTCGAGATGTGTGTCTTGAGAACAAGGTCTTAAAAATGATTATTTTTGGTTTTAAATTTATTATTAATATATTATTAATCCAATAAAATTTATTTAAATAAGTCTCTATTCTATTTTACCACATTAATAGTATTGGATCTTTTTTTAACCATGACTAGGGTTTCTTGATAGTATGTATGTTTCATCCATAATGGTTCTTTCCTGATGATTTATTCTCTTATCCACATTTATAGTCATTATTTAAACATTACCTAATTCCTATAAAACCTATAATTAACATCCAATATTTAATTTAAACATAAAAATTTCACTCTCTCTCCATATCCTGGTAGGTAAACCTGTAGGTGTGTATTCCAAGCTTAAACCCCATTGCCACCATGTTCCTAGATTGGATATTATATCTCTTATGAAATTGAATGATATTGGAGAAAATTTGGAGTTTATTTTAATTTTTTTAATCCATTTATCAAGTGATAATCCACATATTATTTTCTAATAACCTTTCATCCTAAACTTGCAGACTTGACACAATCCACTTAGTATGCATGACTACATTATTCTTTTACCATTTTGACTATGTTGGTGTCTTAAATTAGTTAAATGGGATTGATTAAATTATGATTATTAGTATTAAAATAACAATAATGCATTATGTAACTAAATTTTTGTTTCATGTTTGTTATTTTTTTCCTTATACTTGAAAACTTGTTCAGGAATGTTAGATCAATGGCCTTCATGGTTTTCCACCTGTAACTTCCTATCAAAGATTATCATGGAGTGTCTAATAATTTTTTTGATTATATATGAGTGTCCCATACACTTACCCATTATTTTTTCAAGCCTTATCTCATATTACTCCCAAAAACATCAAATATGCTTGCCTATAGGATTGTCCTCTCATTTGAGGCATGTGTGCTTGAACCAGTTCTAGAAAGCCACTTTTGAGATGAATGAAAGCTTTGGGAAACATGGAATTGGATGTGAGGGATTGGTGAAGATTAATACCAGATGTTTTACCATTTTTTACAAGCCCAAAACCTCTTAATAATATCAACTCAACTCAAACTCATATCTTCTCAATGTTTTTAGACTTGTACTTTTACATTTCACTCATTCATACATTAGATGATTTATTGAAAATGATGTGGGAGGAATAATTGTATTTTTTTAGGTTATATACATTGTTTACACTTTATTCCAATCACATTCAAGATTTAAAATAATTCACAACCCTAAACAACCTTGCTTTTCATGTCAAAACCAATAGAACAACGAAATTACTTATTAATTCAAACATGATCACTGGGATTTTGTGTTAAGTTTCATGTTGTATAGATTATTGGACCCAAAATAGATTATTTTGAACCATTTCCATGTATTTATCAAGCTTAAACATTCCATTACAAGAATAAAACTAAGATACTAGGGTCTAGTAGGGTTTAAGAGGTAGTTAACTTGTTAATAATGGTTCATATACCTCTTCCCCTTAATCCCAAATCTATTTACATGGATTTTAAGGCAATATGGGTGGTTTTATTCCATTATGATAATTTTTCCTAGTACATCTCATATTTCATGAAACAACTTCATCAAAATGACTTTTTTCTATTACAAGTGACCCGATGGAGACCTTGAATTTTTTGACCTTTTTGGATTTACAATTTATATATTTATATGGTTTTGATGTTGAGGAGGATAGAGGATATTGTGATAGGATTATATCAACCTGTGTCATGTTCTCTTGTATGTTAAATGCTCTGATTCACTATGAAAACCTGCATAGTCTCTTTTCCATTAATAAACTTGTCCATTTGGGAGAAATGATCTATTTTACCTACATTAAAGATCACTAATGAAGCTTTTATAACTTTAAAAATGATGTTGTAACATACCCATAACTGTATTTACCTCTTATTAGGTCATTCACCATGTTATTCTATGCTCGGAAGCTAAAATAATGACCATAGATGTTTCAAAAGTGAATGTACATTAGAAAATGAGGCTTTGACACTTCTTGGTTGGGTGTATGGATAAATTATATATAATATGATCTTCAACAAGTGTAAAATGACCCCAAAAAAACCTCTTTAACCTCTATGCATGGTATTTTACTCTTCACACTTGATATCCTTTAAGTAAATCACTTTATAACATTGCAACAATAATATAAAAAAAAAAAGTGAAACCTTAATCTCTCTAAAAATACCTTAAACTCTCAAAAGTGATTAAAAGGAAAATATCACTAACTCATTAACTTTTATTATAGATCCACTTATTCAATGTGGAATACCCTATTATCCTAAGAGATCATCCATCAATTATTTCAACTTGAATCAAACATATCTTAACTTTTATAAATTAACCTTAAGCTTTCCAAAGTTACCTTAAACTTTACTAAATTTATTGAAAAATACTTGATAAAAGATCATGGCACAAGACTAATTGGATAAGACACATGTCATGGATCTTAACATCCTTATAAGACCTTAAAATAACCTAACAATACCAAACCATGAAACTAAGACTTGACTCTCAACAAAATCATTTACAAGGTTAGATGACTCAGGTACTTATTTTAAATAGACCTTGGTCAAGGGTGGTTAATTAGCTAATATTTACCTTTATGGTGACCTAATATCTCACTATATAATTTAACTCATTTGTAATTTTTGGCTATCCATCTATTAAATGTTTATGAATCTCTCTTTTTATTTGCATCTTGATCTCACATAATCCAAGGGTGTCATACAATTTATGATGTTCAAATATCTTATATTAATTTGATAGATATAAAAGGGAAGTATTTGTCAATCAATTATCAAATTATTCATTCAAAGATACATGAACATTGCGAATTGGTTTTCTAAATGAGACCATTTTCACCATTAATCAATCCCAATGGTGAAAACTCTTTGATGGTGCCTTTACATCCTATGGATATGAGGTAGGTATCCTTTTTATCACATCACTAGGACATATTATCCATGAGGAATTTTACATTGGGTTTTCATGCATGAATAATATTTTAGAATATGAGGCTCTCATTGTAGGACTCCACCTCACAATACAATGGAATATTCAACAATTGGCAATATATGGTGACTCCCAACTTATCATCAACAAAGTCAATGATCAATACCAAACAAAAGATGATAATATTATGCCTTACAAGCACATGGTAGAGAAATTCAATCAATATTTTGAGCATATATATTTTGAAAAAGTGCCACGAGATAATAACAAATCAATTGATGCCATGGACACTCTTGGAAATTTCATCCAACATCCAATAATATTAGTTACTCATTAGACCAACATATGATCATCTAAAATTAGAAATGGTATGTGAAATAATTGGTCTTATCTCACCTTGGTACCTTGACATCTACACTTACCTTTAAGTCCATACCATTCCCATATATTTATCTAGTACCCAACAAAAATAATTTATTTGCATGTTTCTCATTAGTCCTTATTTGGTGGAATGCTCTATCACAAAGGGTATGATGAAATGATCATTCATTATTTAAATTTGATAGAAGTAGAATTAGATATCAAAGATATACATAATGGGATTTATGGGGCCCATACTAATAGAATGGTCTTTGCTAAGAAAATCTTTAGTACTAGGTATTATTGGTCGACAATGGAATCTGATGTATATGTATATGTTAATAAGTGTTTTTCTTGTCATAAACATGGTGACTTGATCCAATTTACATCATAAAAACTTCATTTTATCACATCTCCTTGGCTATTTTCTAAATGGGGGATCAATATTATGGGTAATATAAACCCCACATCTGGTTGATCCCTATATCTTTCCCATCTACATCAATTATTGTGTCCACTACTAAAATTGGCTTTCCCTTTGCTAGTATCTCCTTTTACATATGCCCTAGTTTCCCATTGTATTTACTTCATGTTCTATTTGTGTAGGTGTTTATATTTGTCCTTATATATCATTCTATAAAATAATATTGTATATACTTCTTCTAAAAATCCAAAAACATCTGATAATTCAAGAAAACCTAAAAATAAAAAAATCCCCAAAATCCTAAAAATTAGAAAATTAAAAAAAATACCAAAAATAAATATAAATCCATAAAATATTTGTCCACTTTGTCATCATTCTTGGATTTGGATTCTACTCTTTACTCTATTAGAGTAAATGTCATTGATAATGTCAGCCTTCATCCTATTCATGTGTGTTTGACCACATTTATTGGGAGGGTGTATTTAATCTAATCATGATAATCCTAATTAACATCATCAATTCTCATTCCTCCCATCTTTAAAAAAATACATTAGCCTAAGGTCCACATGGACTATGTAGACAATGCTTAGCTACATGGGGTATCTAGGGTCAACTCAACCACCATCATACCATGCATCATCTTCCCCATCTTCCCATTTCTAAGTCTAGTTTCCAAAATTACCTAATCTTACACTTATATAGACTTAGGGGCACAACTACCATGAAGTTTATTGAACACTCATGTCCAATGATGACTTTTTATTGTTTATTGTTTTCAATGTTATATGCATGCTTCTTTGATTACTTGTTTATGTAATGTTATTGACTGAGTATTTACTTAGCACAATATGTCCATAGTGTTGTCATGATTTTTTATATCATGATTTGTGTTATCACACACTCACATTTGAGCTAGTACTTATGCATATGGCACATATGTTATTATGATTTATTTAATAATTATGGTGCATCATATTAACTAAAAAATTAGAAATAAAGTTACAAAGGATATTTACAAGTGCACTCAAAACATCCCCTTACTGCATCTATCATCATCATGGTTAAGTGTGTTATCATGATAAATAACAATGACCACAAAAATTATCACAAATGACTATATATGCTAACATGATTAAATAATAAAAATGAGCATATACAAAGATAGTAAATCATAAAACACATCAATATTCTACATCATGATCCATATCAAATAATGAACATCACATCATATAAAGCATCATATCAATCCAAGTAACATAATATCTATATTAGATCAATATCATGTACCAACACATAATACAATAAAATGAGCATTATATATTTATCTCTCTCTCCATATATATATGCAATATATACAAGATGTGAAAACATAAAGAATTAGGAGGTACAATAAAAAAATGTCTCAACTCCCCTCAAGAGGTGGACTCCCCTAGAGATCTGGGTCTCAAGTTGTCCTCATGGAAGATCTATCATGTGCTATGTGGGGGCATCATATGTAGAGTCCCTATCAACCATGTTTATGGAAATGGTTTTCCCACTAACATCTATGAAGTGGATGTTTGATGAGTCCTTGAAGACCAACTAAACCTATGAGTAGTATAGTCCTGGAAGGATGGTGCACTCTAGCTCTAAGGCATTACACTCTCATATTTCCATCTATAATATGTAGCCTTACCTCAACCTGCATAGTCTTTGATATATCCCTATCCAAACCCTATTGCATCATAATATATAAATCAAAATCCCATTCCCCATAGACCTTAGGAACATTTGCATGGGCCTTATCCCACTCTATAGTCATAGTCATAAGCTTGGTATCTATAGTGTCCAAATGACCCTAGATAGCCATCATCTAGGCCACCTATCTAGAAAATTTCCACTATTTGTATTTTGGATCTAATCAATCCCTATAATGTGATATTCTCACCCTAAAATATTTCTTACTAAGAGTGTAAGGTAGCCACATCCTAATCTAAACCTAGTATATCAAAGACCTTGGATATGATATATTTATATAGTCTATCAATGGTGTACTAGTTCTTAGTTGACCCAGTATAGGTGGATGGTCCTACTATATCCTTTGTACCCACTTCCCTCTTTGATGTAGTCACTATAGGAAATAATTCATATACTATGGTGGCATAATCTATATATATAGTCATTTATCGAGTCACCAATACTAAATAATTGATTGTATTCAAGGTCTCACATATATGTTCTCTTCCCTACCCATCCTCATCATGACATCCACCTTGTCCTTCAATATGTTATTTATCCCCTTGTCTATATCTTTGGCCTTCATCCCATCCACTATTAATAATCATGAAAATAAGCTCCTACACCTATAATAAAAAGTAAACTTATGCTTTAACTCTCCATCTATCCCCATATTCATCTCACCTTGTTACATCTACACCAATATCCTAGTGTATCTCTCTATCTCCATCACTAAGGTTAGTCATAGGTTGCTACTTGTACATGTTGTACATGGTGCATAAGATTTTGTGATCCTTCTAGCTATGGTCTCATAAATTTAATTGACTTATATTGTTCCCACTATATTTCATATGCCTTTATTATACCTACATCTTTTTCTTCATTTCCATAGGCCCAAGACACCACTTGTACCATAACCTATCTTATCACTACCTTTACTCTAGGTAAAAGAGGTATCCACTCTTTAGTATCTCATGTAACATGGGAAAAATAGTGAGGCCCACCTAGTACATCCTTATGTCTCCTAAACTATCATTTCATTCTATCATGATGATATTTTTCAACTATAAACTCATGTCAGCCAATAATCTAGCATACTGTGGTCATATATTTGGTATAATCATCATCCTCTTGACATCCAAATTATATAAGTATGTAAGGTCTCTAAATCAAATGTGCATATATCAGATCATCTATCACTTTACAATAGAAGGTGAGGTTCCCTCAGTTCCTTGGTTACCCTCTAGCAATGATATACCATTTATATGCTAAAGGCTCATCTGGTGCTTGATGTCTCCTTTAGCTTGAGGGACACTCAATATCTATATACTTCCATGACCATACCTACAACATGGTAGATGGTCCAATGCTCTGGCCCCCTTTATATGCCACCATAAGTAAGTATATGTACATTTTTGTTAGAACCATAGGTCCCTAAGAAAAAACAAAAGTATCACCTTACATATCCCTTAGTACTCCTCTCAGGCACATATGGAATTATTGACTACTCTTGTCAGGTAGTAAGAGATCACTAAAAATGGCCATAAGAATCAAAGGATATCTATCGATCATGGGCTCTGCCACTAGTGATTAATATCAACTAGTATGTCTTGTCACAACATCTATGACTCCAACTATTCTCTCTATCATTCCTAATTATCGTTATGTCAACTAGTGAATGGATCACACTCAAATCAATATTTTCATAATCCTACACACATCCTCCATGGTCACAGTCACCTCCCTCATAGGAAGTTGAAAAGTTCTAGTCTATGAGTGCCATCACTCAAATAATAAAGTAGTGTTATATCTCCTTGAATGATTCACATCTATGCTACGTGTGAAAATCCTAAAACCTCCATTAAGCCCAAAAAATCATCATTCCATATATGTTTTCTTCTCAATATGTACAATCACTACTCATGTATTATAACCACCTAGATCTACTCCTATAATCAAAACATATTATCATACTTAGTCATTTTATATCCATAAAACAAATCTATCTATCCTAAAATCACAATTTCATCATGAATATTTTACTAATCATCTAAAAAAATAAACATCAAAGAATCCAATCAAACACAACTTCATAAAAAACTATTTATTTTGTAGTCTTGGTGATTTCTCCACTATGCATAGTGATTTGGCTATTACATAGGGCTATTTTGCCAATTTGCCAATAAATTTCACTAGTCCTCCTTAGTCTAACACTTTTTCCATTACAAAAATCATTTCCACTACAATGGAAAACTATTATACCACTTTACTAAGTGATTTAGATAATATATCACTCATCTTGATATTTCACCATTACCAACACCTTTTTGCCAAAATCAGTTGTGTTCTCATTGTTTATCAATGTTTCTGACATTTTAGGATTTATTTTGAAACATCATGTTTTCACCATTTAGGTGATTTCAAACCTAATTTCAATATTTCAATGTTTAGGTGATATATAACTTAATTTCACATTATCATCGATTCCATCATGATTACACCATTATGGCTTATAATTTCAACTTTCCTAGTGATATCACTAGGGTAAGTGCACAAAGTTTTGGGAAAAAAATGAGCTACTCGTGGACATGATTTTCCTAAAATTTAAAAAAACTAAACTTTTATAGATAATTTAAAATATCTACACTCAAATTTTGAATATGATATAATAACATGAATTATAGCACTTCAAGTCTAGTTTCCAAAACTCTAAAACACTAGGTTTTTTTTTAAATGATTAAGTATAACTAGTCAAGCATTTAAAATTTGAATAGGAACTCCTATTTTTTTGAGAAGAGTGGATATACGGTTGTGTGGCCCATCATTTTTTATCATCATTTAATATTGTTTGAAACTCTTTGATGAATATTTAGTTAAGATATTCTAGTTTGTGACCTATTTTTTTAATATTTTATCACTGATTTTTTTATTAAATTTTATAAGTAAATCAATCCTAAGAACTGACAAAAAAATGGATAGTTGACTATGTATCCCCCCCAAACTACCTCAAAAAAATGAAAATGGATTTTTTAAATATTTGTATAATTAGGCCTAGTTTGTGACCATATAATTTATTCTGCACTTGGATGAATGAAAAATAAATTACATTAACATGTATAGGCATGTTTATTTGCAGCATGTGGTAGCCTAAAAAATTTATAGTTATAAATCAACATAGTATCTATCCTTAAAATATTCAAAAAATTATAAAAATCATATAATTTAAAAGAGGAGAGCATGCTCGTCATCATAGCAATAATTTTTTGAATTTTGTTGTTAAAATTCCTAGTGTATTTAGTGATGGAAGTTGAAATTTGTTGTTTTCTATCAAAAAAATTTGGACTTGGCTGTAGATTGATAGGTCCAAGCCTTTGGCTTGGGAATCCATGCCATTTTTGAGCCAAAATTCTTGGATTTTAAATTCAAATCTATAACACATATAAATTATACTATAACACATATATATTATGGTAATACATATACATTAAGTAATACATATGTGTTATAATATCATGTACGTGTTATAACATAATGCATATGCATTATCATTTATATAGACAAAAAATTAATTTTCAAAGTATTTTTTTAACTCAATTTGAGAAATTTGTCCCCATAGACATTCTCTGTGTGCTTTTGTAGTACTTGTAAGTTGAGAAAAAGAGTTATCAAGTGCTTTTTGGGACCCCACCTTTGAAAAACTATCAATTTTACAATGGGTGATGGATTACATTCAAGAAAGAGAAAGAAGTTTAAGAAAAAAATACTTGAGCAAATACAAGAGGAGAGATTAAAAAAAAAAAGGTAAAAATGCAAGCACTTCATTTTAAATAATGTACATAAACTATCTCTGATGAGTCAAATGTCATAGATAATGATTCAATTGAGAATAATGAATTGAATAATGATGAAATTGAAAATAATCCAATAATGATGGAATTGATAATAATGAATCAGATAATGTTGGAAGATCACATTTAAAATATAGTGTTTTTAATTTTGTTGATGATGACTATATACATGATGACTTACCCACATTAGTGAAGAAATTTTCATGGAAATAAATAATTATGAAATTAGAAATGAATAAAATTTCATGGAGGAATATAATGAGGAAATAAATAATAAAAATAGTGTCATCACACTACTAATCAATGAAATTAGTGACAATTTTAAAACACCCTCTCAACAAGTTCCACTAGTAATAATATCTCTAAGAATTGTTCATAGAAAAGGTAAGTACTTAATTGAAGTCGATGAAAATATTTTGAAACAAATGCCTAACAAAATGTCTAATTGTCATTCAAGAATACTAGCTTAGGAAATTTGGGATAGTTTCTTTCATTATTTGAGTCATGATACTATAATATGTCAATTATTTATTTCATTAATTAAATTGATTAAGATGAAACCTACCATGTACACATTAAGGCTAAGAAAATATAATATGGATGATGAAAATGCATAATTTTTTACAACTTATGTGATGCATATCATACTGTAGGCCCTAAATCATGCAACAAAGATTGTAATGTTGCTTAGTGTATAATCACCACTTGTGAAGTAAGTACTTAAACAAGGAAAAAATTATTTATTTCAAAAACAAGTCAAACACTTGATATAAATATAAAAACATTATTGAAATCAATTTCAAGACATAAAAAACTTAGTAAACCCAATACCAATGATCTCTAGCCAATCTTTGGTTGACTTTCTTGAAAGGACAAGGCTATAGTCAATCCTCTAGAAGAGTTACTTGCATAATTTTGGAAGGACAATACTAGATTTTTACCCAATGCAAGAGATGTAGTCAAAATAAGAATTAGTTCTCGTAATCATGAACTGCATCTGAAACATTTCTTGGATATGACTCAAACATAACTATACTCTAATTTTTTAGAAAAACATCCAAAAATTTATATTAGTCAAATATATTTTGAGATATCCAAACCTTTTTATGTAAAAATAAATCACACATACACCACTTGTTATTATAGGAAACATGTTGAGTTTGTAATGTAGTATGATGTTTTATTCTATATTCATTATACTTTGCATACTAACAATATTTTGTAGGAATTTGGCTTACGATTTCTGCCAAAATCAGCTAGGAAATATATTACAACCATTTTTTCTGAAATACCAAATGGATAGCTATTGTATAATAAAGTATGTTTGGATGGAAATAGTAGCATTTATGGTGGATTTCTAAAAATAAAAAATTGTATCCATGAAGATGAAATTAGTGAAATTGGATAGGAATTAGTTGGTTTGAGCAAACATAAATTTGTGACTTATCAAGTAAAATATGGAAAAGAATATAAAAGTGTGAGCTTGTTACAAAATATATATCCATTTTAGAATTTATGGTCAAAATTAGGGAGAAAATTATTTATGAGTATGTAAGGCACACACATAAGCTAGATGGTTGGATGAATATTTCAAGATAAGAAAAGACACATTCTCACTTAGTTTAATTTTTTCATTAGTTGACTTTGTTAAAAATTACATATTCAAACCATATATGAAATTTTAATCACAATATTACAACTAATCACAAGTTAACATATTAATGTATATAGCATTCATACATGCACTTAATAGTATTGAGAAAGATCAAAAAATATTAAGGGAGTACCATTTATATATCAATGATGACTAATCACATTGTACATGATATGTGCACTAGTATTTTGAGAAGTTATGTGGATAATTTACTAAGAGGAACATTCATTTCAATTAGCATTGCATTTGGTTAGATAATTACACATCACAATTCAAGAATGCATGTATGTTTTATTGGTTAATCAAGATGAACATTACCACTAGTTTAGAACATATTTAGAGTTTCACTAAGTCTGGCCATGGAAAATGGGAGCATGACGGTGCTAGAGTATGTGTAAAAATAGCCATTTCAAGGAAGGAGTTTAAATTTGATAAGGGTGCTCATTTGAATTGTACACAAAGCATGGTTGAATGGTGTAATGAGAACACGTGCCATGATGTTCAACTAAATTATATTGTTCATAGATATCTTTGTTTAATGGAGGACTAAAACTTGGTAAAGTATGAAGATTGTATGATTTTAATGGGTTCAAGTGAGCTCCACTCTTTTTTTAGCTAAAAATGCATATTCTTGGATTATTCATACAAGACACTAGGTATATTTTGGTTCTGCACGAATGGACTCTATTTGGAAAGACTATGAGTCATAAGAATGGGTGGATGATTGGATTTCCAGACCTCTAATTCCAATCAACACATATTTGGTTCTACAAGCATTTTAATTTATAGATGTGGCATCGTCACATGACTATAACCATGTATCTGATCTAATGTAGCCAATAACTATTATTCATTGTGTACTATTTAATGCCATTATCTATCTTCATATAGTGTCATTAATTTATTTTTTTTGATATAGGGCATGTTTTTTCAATTATTATAGATAAGGATAATGAAGAGGGGACATATTACTAATTATGTCAGTGTGTAGAGGAAAATAAAAAATGACTTCCATAATCATAGATGGAGAAAACATTGAGTATCCTACTAGGTTTGTGGTAGTCATTGTAACTTGGCTTCGATGATATCTAATCAAAAAATTAGATATATGGTTTTTTTAAGACTTTGAAACACACAATAAGATACTTAACTATTCAAATTTGGTTCTTTCAACAAATATTCAATTAAAAAAATATCATGGGAGTCCATTAAATATCTATATAAATTTTGTGAGTCATACCATGAAGCTATTCTTAATACTATCAAGATTAGAGCAGATCCTATTGGTTTGATGGATTGATATGTGAAAATATGTTGACTTATAAAATGTAAATATTATCAATTTTATCAGATGTTTTGATTTTATAGGTAATACATATAAATTTCATTTTTAATTACTTACTAATATTTTTTTGTAGTTTAGTGGAGCCATATAAGCTTTCACATTCATGTAGTTGGTATTTTTAGTAAATAATTTCATATTATTGAAGCTAAGATAAACTTGATAAAAGTACTTACCATTTGTCCTTGAAATGAGGTTGCCTTGAATGAAGACATAAAAGGACTATTATGGATATTTTAAGTGTTTCATGTGATTAAATGCCTTCATGAGTTGACCTATATTTGGGGATGGTGGTCTCCTTGATTCCATTTTGATCTTAACTCACCATTTCCTTACATTAATGTTTCACTTCTTATTCAACCAACTTATTTTCAACTCCTATGAAGTAGTCCCATTATTATATGGTAGTTTGAAAGACCTTCAATGCTTCTTTGATCCATCAAATGAATATTTTTTTGCTCAAGGTGTAGGGGTAACATATTTGACATTATTAAAATCCTATTTCCTAGGAGATCATGGTCTAAGTATCTCCCCATGTAATAGTAGTTTTTCATTTTTTTCCTTTTAATTTAATTATCCACTAAAAACTTAAATTAATACAAAGTTTATGAGGAATGCCTAGAGATAAAAAGATGGTTGCACACCATTTGAATTCAGTGAATGTAAGAACTTATTTTTGGCTTGGAATAACAACATGCACATAATGAGACAACTTGGATAGATTTTTTTTAATAAATAGATAAGTGATCTACCTAGTTAGGAACCAGTCCCAAGAAGTTATGAACTCCTCAAGTGGATATCAGCTCAATTTTTTCACAATTAAGTGGATAATAAAAACTAAAATTAAAAAATAGAAAAATGCGATGTGGATGTGATAAAAAAAATTCTTAGGAACTAATCTTCGTTTAAACTATCAATATAAGCAAAGTATTCATCCCAATAAGCTCTAGTAGATTTCACATCTTCTTGTATAGCATCTAGTTAGTCTAGAGTGGCGTCAACTGAAGGAGAATAGATAATGACACAAAGTGATAACTTAAAAGCTATATCACTCTAGTTGGTGAAGAAAGGTTGAGAGATGATGGGTAGATTGGTGATATTAATTACTTCATGTGACATTCTTGATAGAGTCATCTACAGATAAATTCCATGTTTAGATATGTAGAAGATCAAATTAGATTGAATCTAAGATAGATTTTTATGACTAAATGGCTCAAATTTTAAAATAGAATGCAGGGATTGATCCCAATCCTATATAATAGGTGCCAATTCAAATTAATCAACATCAATTCTATTAAAATTGCACAAGGTTATAAATAGAAAGATAAAGGATGACTAAGGATATTCAAAAATGAAATCAGGGATATTTGAGATTTTCCATCAGTGGAATAAGAAAGAAAAGATATAATGAAATGAGATATTCAAAATAAAAAACTTACCTTGAAATGGATGCAAGCAGAGTATCTTCTTTCCACATGTGCAAGCAATATCCTTGGTCTGTGATGACTATTCTAGACTGGGTGTAGCCCAACTTCATCAGTGTGGAGCTAGAATTTGCCTTAGATTCTTTGGGAAAATATTAACACAACTTTAGGATTGAAAATTCATGGGGCAAACCAAAGGTTTTCTTGCATATATATAGATTGAAGCTGATTCAGGAAGATTGGCACTGATGATAGGAGAATACTTATCAATTCAACCTTTTTGTAAAAAGTTTGCTTTCATTAATTTTGGTTTGTTTCAACTAAGAGGTAATTTTAGGATTAAAATCATGGATTTTTTATAAATGGATTTATATGAGGGTAATTTTTTGGAGGGTTAAGATTTATGGGTTGTAAATTAGATTTTGGTGGTTAAAAAGGTAAATCAATAATTTGTAAGAACAAATTACCAAGTATCTAATAGTAAATAGTTTAGACTTTAAGATATGGGTATTTGAGATGAAATAATAATAATAATAATAATAATAATAATAATAATAATAATAATACATATAGGACATTTAAAATTTTAATGTCTATATTTACCCCTTTTTGTGGAGCGGTAAGTAAAAACATACTATGAGACAAATACTGAGAGAGGTCTAATGCCCCACGTTTATGTGAGGAGGTATCCCCCCTAAAATTGGGAGCCAATATAAAATGATAATCAAGTGATAATTTTGAAATATGGAGTAATGGATGGGATGAATAAATAACAAAATGGGAACCAAGAGTGTGAACACATGACATGAAGTATACTTTTGCACTGACAAGGTGTGAGATAATAACGGCAAATATTCCCCAAGAGAAATCATGTAATAAATTATCAAATATATGAATAAGTGGGATTAAATGAAGGCAAATCAAGAGAATAACTAATAGGATTTGGATGACTAAAATATCTAGTGTGTTGTGTGGTGTGAGCGCTACCTATAAATGGCTATTCTCAATATGAGATACACTTTTGGGACCCATAGAGGGGAGATATCCAAAAAAATGCACACCTTATGTAGGTTATGGGACCAATAGGGGGTATATATCCACAATCCTAAAATTTAATAAGATAAATGATAGGATAGGTGTGGCATGGTAATAAGAGTGGGCTTCAGAGTTGGACTAAATGCATGAAAAAATGCAAGTAGTGTCAAAAGATAAAAAGTTAGGAAGACTGATGTCGATTAAGGAAATCAAGGGAAATCCACATAAATTGATGTCAATCTAAAAAAAAATGTCAATCTAAAGATGAGTATATAAGTAAATGTGACATGGAAAATATTTCATTTGATATCAATGTGTGGTAAGTAGAGAGCTAAAATTTGACAATTATTTTGACATGTGGTGCGATAAAGGTGAGAGACAGTGGTCATAGGTGATGGAAATGGTCTCAAGATGAGGTAGGCCTTGAATTTATTTTATTTTTTTGGTTTTTTGTTTTTTTTTTGTTAGGGTAATGTGTAAGGTTTTTAGGGTAGTACAACTGCCCAAGATTGACATCAATCCTAGTGAATTTGTTAGAGGTACAATCACTAAGAGGGGGTTAATTAGTGAGCCCAAATAATCTAACTTTAATTCTAATCTTTACAAATAATTAATTAGCTACCACAAGCATTCATGAAGCATAAACAACATTCATAAAAATGAGCAAGAGAGATAATGCAAAATCAATTACATAACACAAGACATATGTGGGAAACCCTCTTGGGGAATAAAAGCCACTAGAACCTACAATTAGACTACTATCCTAATAAAAACAAGATCCAATTTAGACCAGTTGTAACTAATCAAGGAACTACAATTCTTGTTTAGTGAGACACCAATCCACCAAGGTGCTACCATACTTATCTAGTTGAGCTATAATAACAACCAAAACTTTTAGCAAGTTTTACCTTTCAAAGAGGCTAAAACCACCTTAGATGTTGAGCCACCAAAATAGAACCTATGAAGTAATTATGCCTCTGAACTAATGTCAACAATACCTGATGATGGACCTCATCTTATCTCTCTTAATCTTCATTCATACTCAAATAAAAAGTGCACAATTATATCAATAAAATAATGACCAAATGGTCATATAAATGGTCCAAAATGTGTTCTACTCTTTAGCTCATCCTTAGGGAACTCTACCCTTCCTTTTATACCTAACACACATAAGACTCTCTCAATTACCTCCTTAGTTTCTCACTTTCAAGTCTAGAACCCAGCAACCTTGGTTCTACTATTTATAGAACAAACCTGATCAACATCTTATTCAGTTATTAGGAATGTCTTCACCCTTAATACACATATCATATGAAGATAAGGCATAATAAAATATACATAGGTCATCCATATCATTTATGGGTTACCCTTAAGTAGCTACACCTTTTAAACAAGGCACTTGTAGCTCTTATAGGCTTCATGGATACCTATTCACCCATTAGCACTCCCTTGAGAAAAATATTAACACAAGACCACTTTAAAACTATATAATTCCAATCCTTATGTCCCCTAGGACATGCTTAAATGATCATAATCAGCTTATCTCACATGTATGTAGCTCAAATAACTCAAACATAGACCTCATGCACACAATCACCATGGATGAACACACAGTCAAATTATTAAGCATTTTTCATACTCAAGATAGATTTATCACACCTCCAAAATCTACACAAAGCATCCTCATGGAATCTAAAACATGATTTAATAGCTAAAACATCATGAGACATCAAAATAGAATTAATACAAGATCTAATATCCTAATCTGGTCACTTACAAAACACACGTGAATATACAGTCAAATTTAGAGCTTCATAAATATGTTTGTACACACTTTAAAATATTCAAATATATATCTATAGATGCACTTTGAAGTCCTATACATGTTCAATTTTTTACTACATGAGTAAATTCATCTTATATCAAAAGTTATGGTCTAAAAACTAGACACTAGTCTTTTCTTTATAAATTCAAATATTCAAATGCAAATGGTCACAATTAACCTTCAAGCACAATGCTTGAATCTCTTAGCTCTGGATCAATCTCATACCATAGATCTTGTCCAATATTTAATTAATATACTTACAAATCCTAACATTAAACAACTATCACATTGAACTCATCTTGTTCCATCTCAAAATTTTGAATTAATATGCTCTATCAATCTCTATGGATCAACAAGGTCTTTATTGATCAATGTTCATCATTGATCAAATTGTATGATCGTCTGCTAGCCATTAGATCAAGATCATGTACCTTTTCTTAAACATTAAACATCATACACCTATCATATCCTCATCTATTTGCCTCCTAACTCCTTAGAGCACTCGTGTACCATCAATCTTGCTTGATCTTTAACACTTCCAAAAAAATGACTATGGGAACCTTATCAATATGCATGAGTAGCCATTTTTTCACCTGAATCTTCTACTTCACTTACCCGTAAGATCTCAAATTTAGACCAAATGATCTCCTTTCATAGGATAATCCAACCATGTGATCCACTAATCTTAGAACTATCATGTATGTGAGATATAATGTCATGAACATGCCTTCTTATAAACTTATATCATAGAGCTAACCATGTCCAAATCTACTTGAGAGGCCAACTTTGGTCATCCATATCTTTTGCCATGCTTCAATGCATGAACTAAAATTTAGATCAAATTATATATTATCAAAACTAAATAAACCCATATTCTCAAATTTTTATTGAAAAATTCATGCATGAAATATATAACACCATTAAAGTGTTCACTCGACTCTTTCTACCACACTACAAAATTGGCAAAGTATGGGAAAATATAGTCCATTTGCCTGGGAGCCCAACTTTTCAAATTCATATCTTCTAACATGCTACATTTCATGATTTATAAATTATCACAAATAAAATAGATCAAAAACTCAAAAAAATATGATCACTTTTAATTTAAATTTCCACATGTGTGAATGTTGACCTCATCAACATGTTTACTCAACACTTTCTATCCAATCTACAAATTTGTCTAAGTATGGGAAAATAATGAAATCTATCTAAGAGGCCAAATTTATGCCCTTGTATATTTAACTACACTTTTATACATGACTTGATATGTGGAACATAACAACTAGGGAATATAGTGATCACAACCATATGACCATCTCCCCTTGACTCATTTCCATGTGGAAATGGTGACATCATCAAACTGCCAACTCATATTTTCTACCACTAGACCCAAAGTGTCTAGATGAAAAACTATGATCAACCAAATGAATTCCACTTGTGCACATAATTTCTCAAGGCATGGATAAAATCTCATATTACCCCTTTTACATGCTCAAACCTCCATAAGATATGCCAATACTGAAGATCAACTAACCAAACATAAAGCACATTTTATCATATAAGAACAAGCACATTACACACTTTGTCATTATCACATATACTATCAAGGATCTTCATCCACTCAATAGGACACATATATGGCACCATCATGACATCATCATGATAAATCTCTAACAATCTCCCCTTTATCATTGATGTCAACAACCAACATATACAACAATATTCAACTCGCCATCTCTCTCTTCAAAGCACTCCTACAATAAGAACTTTCTCCCCCTTTGACACAATGAAAAACTAGTCACACATTGATATTAAGGACCTGAAAATACGATAAAAAAAGGAAAAGACCATATTATAAATATGATACAAACTCCCCCTTACCTTGAGCCACCTCTTCTTATCTTGACAACATCTTTTTGCTCTATGCCAACACTCCCTTTAACCAGACACTACAACTAATGAAGAAAGAACATACAAAAGAACTAAAATATGATATAACTCACTAAGAAACATATAATAGGAACTCCACCTAATAACTCTAAGAAATTTCACCTTTTGAGCATCTTCATATCTCCACACACCATGAAGAACCACCATGCAAGCTTATTAGCCTTTTATCTCAAGACACTTCTATGACCACCAACTCTGCATTTTCACTATAAAAAATAATAAAATGCATTTAAAAAACCTAATAACATAATTTAATATACTCATACCTTTATCTTTTAGATAAATTGATAAAAAAATCATTCTACTTGAAACTAGACCTATCTAGCCTCCTCGTAACCCTGCCTAAAATTTATAGAGCCAATAATTTTTAGTAGACACATCTTTAGGACCTGAAACTTCATATTTAAATCATTATAATATTCCCCCTCAAAAACACAAATTTTCATCACTAGGATCATCCTTTTCAACATACTTCCTTCACAAAACAACTAGCCAATTTTCCCTCCATATTGACAAAAACTTGAATAACTAGATAACCACAAACCTTCAAAACTATGTGAATCTTTATTTGAACAAAAATTTGGCCCATTAAACAAATTAAGAAGCTTCAAACCTCAAATCATAAGGCATGCCTCTTTTCTATCATAACCCAAAACCCTAAAATCTCAAAAAACAAGTAGGGTCAACAAGCCTCCTTCTGGTCAATGCACATCTCTAAAACTTCTTGCACATCTAGAGACACCCATCACACACTTATAAACAAATATTTGAGCTTCCATATCTTTGGGAACCCATACATATTATAACCCATTTTAGGCATGTTTTCCCTTAAACCAAAAATAGATAAAATCAAGAGACGCAAAAAATCTCAATTGGCACATTCATAACTTCAGACCTCAATAACACCTAGAGCACACTAAAAATAAATGCATAGACCTTTTTGAGCACCAATCACTTATTGATAATGCATCAAACTTATTAATCCCCATGGAACCACTCAATCTGACTCTATGCTACAGCTCCTTCATAAACCTCTAAAATAGGCTCATGAACTTATTGTTCCCCCTTAGCAAAAGACCTTATTTTATTGGTATAATCATCTTGATCACCTTCAATCTGACCCTATAAACTGTTCTAACTATAAATACTACAACATCACTTACTTCTCCACTTGAAAGGAATATCTTAAGAACCATAGATAGAGACACCTTCTATACCTTAATACTCTAAAATAAGAACAAATACTCATCTTCCATCTTTTCCTTTCTCAATTAATACTTTTTGTTCTTATTCTTCTTCTTCTTATTTGGATTAAGAGAAATAACTTCCTTAAACACTACAATATTCTCCTTTTTTCCTAGAATTGGATTGATAATAAATGAAGACAACGTAGATTCATTACATACCTCTTCATCTAAAGGATCCTCCTTATAGTTTAAAAACACATTACTAATCATAGACAATTGATTTTATTTTTATGAAGCATGATTAATAATAATAGGATGTTCACTTGGATCCATACTTACCTCAGGACTAGCTTCAACCAGTACCTTGGTCTTCTCCTTGAGCTTAGTCTCTTCATTCCCAATTTGAGCAGATAATGATACTTCTTGGGACTCTTCAACTTATGAAGCATTCTCCACCATAGAAAAAAAATTACTTGGACCTATAGTCTCATTATGACTCACACTTTTCACCTTTGGCTTTCATGTGTTAGCTTGCCTTCTTTCTTGAACTCTAAAAGCCAATTTAAATCTACTTTGTCTTTTAGGATTTTACTTACAAAACCTAGCAATATGACCTCTCTATTCAAAATTATAGCACACCATATCTTTTACAATAAATGTATCTTGTTTTACCTTATTTGGAGAGAAATTTATAGTGTGTCCTATGTCATGACAAACAAAACAACCTCCCCTTTTTGAATAGGACTCACCTTGTCTAATCGTATGTGGAAAAAGGTTTTCAAAGTGTCCCACATCAAGGTAGTTAAATCACTTGATATTTTTCACACCTTATGACTAATTACCTCCATCACACTCCCATTCGAATTCATTTATAATAGGTCTCTTGCACTCTCTAGCCCTATGAACAAATTGATTACATGTATAATAGTAACCATTGAATCTTGAATACCTTATGACATTTAGCTATCTAATCTAATTTTTATTTGCTTTACCAATAACTTCATTCATTTTCTGATGATTTTTATTTAAAGGCTGATCCACCTTGTTCCCATTAGTCTCCATCTTGTCTTGAGTTGCAGTCTCTAGTTCTTTTTTGTATCCAATACCAGTCTTATCACTTGAATGATTTTGATCATTTAGAATGTTGTCTAGATCACTTGAGCTCTTTTAAAATATCACAAATGATATTACCTTACTAAATAACTTCTCTAACTCATTATTTAAAGACTTTTTTCAATTACATACCTTGCACATTCATTTTCTTTAGCCTTTAGGCTTGTAGATAAAACTTCCAATTGATAACTGAGATGTTTGACCATATCTTCATGTGCCTTGTCATCTTTATCCATTCTTGACTCATACACACTAAATTTCTCCTCATATTCCTTGAGTTTATATTTCATCTTCGTATTGATCTTCTTCTCAATCTTCAATTATTCATAAGCATTAGTTAATGTAGTCTCATAGTCAACCTCATCTTCATCATCATCTAAATCACTCCAAGTAGACCCATTTTACTATGAGTAAATTCCTTCTTCAGCCATGAACAAAGATTCATATTCATTAGAAACATTATCTTTATGATCATATTCAGAATCACTATCTTCACTCTTATCTAATGAGATGCAACCTTCTTTGGTGTAAAGACTCTTCTTGTTCTTGAATGATCTCTTCTTGTTGTTAAACTTTATGAACCCTTTCTTTCTATATGTCATATTGTCTTCATGTTGTCTTTAATTATTCTCTTCATCATATTTATTCTTATGCTTATGAGGTGACTTCTAAGCAAAATGTCCTATCTCTCCATAGTTGAAACATTTGAAGGGTAGTTTACCCTTATTTATACTTCCCTGAGCCAGTGTTAAATTTCCTAGTAATCAAAGCAATTAGTTCATCATCATCAATGTTAGATATGTCATCATATTTGGATATATTACCTGTAACTTATTCTTAGGATTCATTTCTATCTTGAATTCAACTTCCTTCTTTGGTGGTATGTCATCATTTTTTCTCATCTCATAGGCAGTAAGGGTGCCATGTAATTGATCCATCTTTAATTGAGTAAGGTCATGACTCTCTTTTATAGTAGATACTTTTGAATCAAACTTTGGGGATATATACCTTAATAACTTTTGTATAATATTAGTCTCTTTAATATACTGTACAAGACCTTTGATCATGTTCATAATCTTATCAACTCTCTACAGAAAGGATGCCACAATATCTTATTCGCTCATCTTGAGACTTTCAAATTGCCTTCTGTGAGTTTGCAACTTAGCAAGATTAACCTTTGAATCTCCTTCAAAAATAGTATTTAATTTATCCCATATTTATTTTTTAGATGTGCAATGAATTACTTGGTGAACTTAGTTTCTATAAGACCAAAAGTGATGGCATTCATTGCCTTAGATTTGTTCTCAAATAGCTTCTTGTCTACAACACTAGATGGATAAATAATAGGAGAAGTATAACCATCTAGAATACATTTTCATACATCAAACCCTAGGGAAATAATATAGGTATTCATCCTATAACTCTAAAATGTATAATTGGATGCATTGAACATTGATGCTTGCTTAGTAGAGAAACCACCTTGTATATTCTAACTAGCCATTGTACCTTGAATCACCTTCTTAATATTTTACCAAAGGACAACACTCTGATACCAATTTTATAGGTAGAATCACTAATAGGGGGTGAATCAACAAGCCCAAATAATCCAAATTTAAGTTTTATCTTTACAAATACCTAATCATCTACCACAAGCATTCATGAATCATAAACAACATTCATAGAAATGAGCAAGAGAGACAATGTAAGATCAATCACATAACACAAGGCATACATGGGAAACCCTCTTGGGTAATAAAACCTACTATATCCTAAAATTATACTAATATCTTATAAAAATAATAGCTAATTTAGACTATCTATAACTGATCAAGGAACTACAATCCATGTTTAGTGAGACACCAATCCCAGAATGTACTACCACACCCATCTAGTTGAGATATAACTACAACCAAACCTTTTAAAAAAATTTACCTTGTAAAGAGGTTACAACCACCTTAGATATTGAGCTACCATAATAACACTTATAAAATACTTCCACCTCTTAATTTATTTTAATAGCACCTGATGATGGATGTCAACTTATCTCTCTTCACCTTCGCTCACACTGAAACAACAAGCGCATAATTATATCAACAGACCAATGACCAACATGTCATATAAATAGTCCACAATATATTCTTATCTTCATCTCATTATTAGGGAACTCTACTCTTCCTTTTCTCCCCAAAACACACAAGACTCTCTCAATTCCATCCTTAGTCTCTCACTTCCAATTCTAGAACCCAACAACCTTGGTTGTACTATTTATAGAGCAAACTTGATTAACACCATCTTAGTTGGCCATTAGGCATGTCTTAACCCTTAAAACATATATCACATGAAGATAAGGTATAATACAATATGCATAGGTAAACCATAGCATCTATGGGTCACCCTTAAGTAGGTATACCTTTTAAACAAGGCACTTGTAGCTCTTATAGGTTTTATGAAGGCATATTCACCCATTAGCACTCCCTCAAGTAAAACATGAACACATGGCCACTTTAAAAATACATAGGTCCACTCCTTATGTCCCCTAGGACACCCTCAAATGATTACAATCAACTTAAATCTCCTCTATATAGCTCAAAAAAATCAAACATAGACCTTATACACATAGTCACCATAGATGAACACACAATCAACTTCTTAAGCATTATTCATACTAAATATAAAATGATCACACCTTAAAAATATACATAAAGAATCCTCATGGATTCTAAATCATTCTCCAATAACTAAAACATTATGAGACATCAATAAAAGCTTGAATATCCTTCTCAACTCACTTGCAAAACATGCACGAATACATAGTCAACTTTAGAGATTTAAAACTATGTCTGTACACACTTTTAGATCTTCAAATATATATTTATAGATGCATATTGAAGTCTTATACAAGTTATATTTTTACTACACGAGTAAATTTATCTTCTATCAAAATTTATGGTCTAAAAACTAGACACTAATCTTTCCTTTGCAAATTCAAATATTCAAATGCAAAAGGTCAAAATTAACCTTCGATCACAATGATCGAATCTCATGGACTCTCAGATCAAGATCAATCTCACATCATCTATATTATCTAATATTTAATGCATATACATTAAAATCCAAATTTTAAACAACTATCACATTGACCTCATCTCATGACATCTCAAAATGTTGACTTAATACGCTCTATTAATCTCTACAAATCAACAAGGTCATTATTGATCAAAGCTCACCATTGATTAAACTATATGATCATCCACTAGATATTGGATCAAGATCATATACCTTTGTTTATACATTAAATATCATGCACTTATCCTCATCTTTCTACCTCTTGACTCTTTGGAACACTTGCACACTATTGATCTTACTCGAGCTTTAACACTTTCAAAAAAATGACCAAGTATGGGAACCTTGTCAATATACATGAGTAGCCATTTTTGCACCTAAATAAATTATACTACACTTACTCACAAGATATAAAATTTAAACTAGATGATATCCTTCTATAATAAAGTCCAACCATGTGATCCATTACTCTTGAAACTCTCATTAATGTGAGATATAACATCATAAACATGCATTCTTATAAACTTCTATCACAAAGCCAACCATGTCCAAATTTGCTTGAGAGGCCAACTTTGGTCATCCATATATTTTTATGTGCTTTAGTTCATAAACTAAAATTTAGTTCAAATGATCAAGATGCTTACTCAACTATTTCTGGCCAATCTACAAATTTGGCTAAGTATGGGAAAATAATGAAATCTATTTGAGAAGCCAACTCTGTACCCTTATATATTTAACTATGTTTTGAGACATAACTTAAGATCTAGCACATAACAACTAGGGACTATAGTGATTACAACCATATGACTATATCCTATTGACTCACTCCCATGTGGTAATGGTGACATCATCAAACTACCAAATCATTTTTTATGTCACTAGACCCAAGGTGTCTAGATGAAAAACTATGATCAACCAGATGAATTCCACTTGTGCACACATGTTATCAAAAATGGATTACATCTTATAGGGACCCTTTCATATGATTAAACCTCAATACTCATCCCTGGTCCTCTAGTCTATGTCAATAATAAATATCAACCAACCAAACATAAAGCACCCTTTGTCATACAAGAACAAGAACATTGCACACTTTGTCATTGCCACATAGACTATCAAGGCTTTTCAACCACTTAGTAAGACACCTCCATGACACCACCATGACATCATCATGATAAATCTCTAATAGAATAATCACTAATTTAGTGGAAACATCATCAATTTAGTGAAAACATCATTGATTCAGTGGAAACATTGCTAATTAGAAATAAAATGATGTCGATTAGTTAAAAATGGTGAACAACTAAGTTAAAGAGTCTAGGGTTAACTAAGTGAAATTATTAAAACGTTTAAGGCTTATATATGACTATGATAATATACACGAACATTATTTAGGATGAGGGACTAATAACCACCTATGTTAGATTAATTATGTGATCAGTTAAGTGATGATGATTGGGCCCATATGGAGGCTATGGGTTTAGGAGGATTACACTTCTACCATTGTATTCATAAAGACCCGAGCCTGATAGTAGAATTACTAGAATGGTGGGATATGACCAATGGGACATTTTGGTTACCTATAGGAGAGATGACCATTATAGTGGAGGAAATATATAAGATATTATAGATTCTAGTATAGGGGCTCGATATTGTACTTATGGATGAGTGTGGTTGCACAACAGCATTGACATGGTTATATGGTGGAGATGTCATGAACAAAACATTTATATTAGGAGGAATTTTTTCAAGATGATATATGATGCAAATACATATGAAAGATGGGTGCTAATGATGATAATTCTATCCACTTCATGTTATGCACTCCTCAACTTAGGTAGAGGCAAGTTCTCATGGAGACTCATAGGTGTCATTATAAATATGTGGGAGTAGTTGATAGTATTTGATTGGGCCTCAAATTTATGAGCATAGTTATATAGGTATTTATAAGGGTGAAGGACCTAGAGTAAATATGGTTTGAATGTGACCTTCATTTTGTAGTGTTATGCTTATGAGCACATCAAAGTGATACAACCCATTGGTACCTTATGGATATGATGGTATGATAATGCTTACAGTATGGCCTTCCTTTAATGGAAGGAAGACTTGATACAAGATTACATAGAGTAACATGCGACCTATCATATTATCAGTAAGTTTTCAAGGAGATGCAATATGGTGACATCATTTGGATGCCTTACATTAGATTTCTTGCATGGCCTATGATAAAGGTAGAGTTAACAGACATTTAGAGGGAGAGATGGATGATAGGGAGGAGGATGATGTAGTTTTTTCCACTTTAGGAGAGTGAGGAGAAAATTTAGGATTATTTAAGATATACTATGGGCCCCATGATTATACAATGAGATGATATAGAGAATAGACTATCAAAGGTTGATGTGATAGATATTATGATAGGGATCAAGGAAGAGGTGACAGATACAGAGATTGATGATTGGGGAGTACCCTAGCATATTTGGTGTGGTGGTCAAGGTAGCTAGATTCTATATATGAGAGGGTGGTGAAACCTCAATAGGAGGGATCAAATGAGGATATGAATGATTTAGAGGAAGAGGGAGGAGTAGATGTGGAGGAGAAGAGGGGGGAAAGGAGGAGGAGATAGGTGTTATAAGTATTATTTATAAGAGGCATACACTAATATCCTAGTGCATTTCCTTATAGGAATAGGTGACCATATTATAGGTGGTGCTCACTAACATGTAGATGGAGCAAGATGGTCTATAGACTAGATTAGATGCTTTATAGGTAGAGTATGACACTCTTCAATTGAGTCATGATCTGGTAGTTTAGGCTCAAGATAGATACCATGTTGAAAGGGATAGCTTATGGTGAGGGGATAGAAGAGCCATGGGGAAGATAGTTATAGGGTTATCTAGGTCAAGTATAGGATAGGAAAGTAATATGAGTGTAAATAAGTATTAGGAGCTAACATTGGAGATGTGTTTCTATGAGTAGATTATACTAGATTTACATCTAGAGATTCCTCAATATGCCACACATGTGGCCATACAGGGTAGGTCCACTAGACGGACCCATATAATTTTGGCCAACATAGTGAGTGTATCATGAGGGAGAGATTAGAGGGGATATGGGAGTGGGGATGGAGGTGGAATTAGGGGTGGAGGTTTTGGGATCATCCATCTTAGTCATCTCTAGTTTACCAAGTAGACTATCTTATATTTATTTTACTGGCCAGAGAGCCATGTATTTTGTATACTAATACTTGGATGATGTATATTTTAATATTTATATATATAGACACATGATTTTGATTATGAATTACAGTGTTATATTTTTTGATTTATGGATTTTATTAGATTATGGATTGAAATGTTATGGATCATGGAGTTAGTTTAGTATGTTTTGTATTTATATTATGTGATTATGGATTTAGTTATTTAGATGACATGATGATGTGATATATTTATTATGGATTTACATTAAAATGTTTATGGATCTAGATTATGTGATTATGGATTTAGCTTGGGATTTTATGGATTTATGTAATGCAATGGATTAGATTGGATTATGGATTTTTATATTTTGTGATTATGAATTTAAATTAGGATATCACATATCTATGTGATGTGATCATGGATTAGATTAGATTATGGATTATGGATTTATTCTTTGTGATCATGGATTATATTAGACTATGGATTATGGATTTATGTTTTGTGATTATGGGTTTATATTAGGATGCTTATGGATTATGATCTTCTTAATTATGATTAAGATATATGTGGTGAACCATATTTAGATAATTAACTAGCTCAATTTTTGATTTATTTAGGATAAAGAGACACAAATATTTTATTACTCATCATTGGCTCGTACCACAACCCAAGAAAAACCTATTGTAATAATTGCATGTACATCCTTAACTAACTATTAATAAATATCCTAGCAGCCTTAGGTCAACTAAGTTTAGGATCTATTAGTTTGAGATATAATTTTCTAGGGATTTGATTTTTTTCAAGATCTTGATAAAAAGTGGATTTTTTAAGAAGATGTTTTCATCTTGCATTCCAAAGCTAATACTGACCCTAGGATCCTTTTGTGCCAAACCATGTAGACTGATCAATGCAGGAAGTCTACTAATTTAGAGAAAGTTGATCAATGTGGGAAGCTTTCTTGGGATATTTCATGCATTATAGCCATCCTTTAAGGGATTGGTCTATATTTTGAGAGATGCTTTTTGAAAAAACTGTCTTTCAAGGGAGCATTTTGCACTTTTTCCATTTTTATACATTTTGCAATGGTCCTTTAAGGGATCACTCTATTATTTTTGCCTTTTTAGAGATGTTTTTATTTGCTTAATTTTTTTTATCCTACTGTTATCCATTTCTTATGGGGTGGCTTAAGGAAACCTATAATAGTTTCCAAAGCTTTATTATACAAGATTGTATTATTATTCTCAAAATGAACTACTGAGGTGATAGGGAGGGGTTTCAAAAAATAATTATTTTAGGATCCTTCCCATTATAAGAGGATATTATCCAATTAAATCATGTTATGAATAGAGTTGGGGTAGTCATATTCAAGGTTAGAATAGACAATGTTGCTAGATAACCACATGACTCTATATATCATTATTTAGTATAAGAATGAAAGGGATATGGTTTTAGATAATAAAACCAAAAGAAAAGAAATTAGTTTGACCAAGATAATTAATAATTATTAACAATGAAACAGATGCAAATGCAATGCATTAAGAGGCTCTCATTCTAGTTTTCCATCAAGAGAGGCCAAACAATATGCCCTAGATATGTATTTATGGGTAAAATATTTTCCATTATCTGTAATGATATTATGAGGAATGCCAAAGCAAAAAATAATATGATGACTAATAAACTCCATAATTTTATTTGCTTTGGTTAAGATAAGAGGAATAGCCTCCACCCACTTAGTGAAATGTTCAGTGGTAGTAATGATAAATCCATGGAATTGGGAATATTTATGATTGATTTGACCTATAATATCAAGCCCCAACTAGTAAAATGGCCAAAATTTCTATGTTTCTTGTAATGCATGACTAGGGGCATGTAATAGATTGGCATATTATTGACATTTTATATATTTCTTAATGTACTCACAACAATCCTAATGTAAAATGGGATAATAATAGCCTACTCATAAGATTCTCTTAGCAATTTTGTGGCCACTAAAATATCAACCACATGACCTATGATGAGCTTCTTTGATATCAAGGGTAGCTTCATGATTTTTTAGAAAATGAATAAGGATACTAAAAAAACCATATTTATAGAGAGCATCCCCTAGTATGAAAAAATGAGTGGTGGGTTACTGGAAATCTCACTTGCCATTTTTGGATAAATCTAGAGGAATAATCACCCTTGATAAATAATCAAATATCTACATGTGCCACAGATCTAATGGGTTTTCATCTACATTATGGATGGAAGGAAGATCAGTTTTGGTAAAATAACTTTGATTGATTTTATGAATGAGAACAAATAAATTAGACTCTTGAGATGAAGATGGGATAAATGAGGCTAAGGAGGCCATGGTATCCACAAACATTTTAGTTGATTGAAGAGTGGCTTGGATAATATAATGCTCAAAAGTAGCCAGTAATTGATCAACCAAGTCTTATATTTTTGGAGGGTGTCATTTTTACATTAATATATTCCCTTTATCTGATTAACCACAAGTTAGGAATCACCATAGATATTTATTGATTTAATAATCAAGGCTAAAGTGGTTTGGAGACTTATGATCAAAGCCTCATACTCAACCATATTATTGGTGCAGTCAAAATCTAGTTTAAAAGATAAAGGTATAAGTGTCCCTCCTAGAGGGATTAGAATAAATCTAGTTCCCCCACCATGCTCACACTTGGATCCATAAAATAATAGTCATTTGATATTGAGGATCTAATTGAGATGTGAAGGCTATGGACTCATCTAGGAACTCATAATTGATTGGTTAATTATTAGAAAGAGGTGTTGTTGACTTTTTAAGTTACCCCTTTATTAACACAAGGCCTCCCAAGACTTATAGAATAATTATGCACCTACGATGACCTAAGAAATTCAATTAAAATATGTATAAGTGTTTCTCATCTACGCCTGAGCATAAGATAGGGGCATAAGTCTATAGAAGATTAAGAAGATGGTTTGCACTCACTAAAGGTTCCCAATGCACACTCACATGTAGAATGTTGGAATGCACAAGTCAAGGATTGCACATGTTTAAGGAGGCAAAACTCTGGGATCCTAGATGGTTAAGTTAAGGAGGTACGTAAAGAGCAATTAGAAAATAATGAAATGCACATTTAAGACTTCTAGTCTTCATGTATACTCTTATTCAAAGGCTTCCTTGTGCTTATTTAATAAAGTTCCATGATAGTTTGTAGGGTCACACATCCACACCCTATCACTATGTGAGAGTGTAATCTAAAGCCATGCACTAACTTAACCTCAAGAATAACAACTCTCATGCACACCTTGGCACAAGATTTCTCCTAGATCAGATGTATGTGCATAAGTCTAGTATACATGTAACATATAAAGAAAGAAGTGTGCAACCTTCCTTGTATTATTGACATATGGTGACCTAGCACTTATTCAATGCAAAAATATTTTCAATTCTCTTAGGAGAAGCATCACCTCTCCACATTTCACATTCGTGCTCTTCCCATCTAGTAACCCAAAGTGACCACTCCAAGAACTTGCCTAAATGATCTATGGCATTCTTATAATGTCACACCCAAGACCAAATAAGAAGTGCCACATGCTCAATGATATTTGGACATAAAGAGAAGTAGTTGGAAGTAGTTGAGAGAATATTGAGGGATAGTTAGAGCAAGTAAATGCATAAAAGGATACTAGACTTTAGGACTTGAGTAAATGTTACTCTCTAACTCCTTTAGGGAGATCTTCCATTCCTTAATGCACGTAAATCTAGAGGATCTTACCAGTAATTCTAGATCTAATCATCTCACCAAAACTCTAAAATTAGTGGCACAATGTTGTTGATGAATTAAATGCTTCACCTATCTCCCAAGTGGTGCATTGATTGTAAAACTAGCTTGATCTTTTATAAAATACTAGCTTTCTATTATAAAATGGTTGATATATTTTTAGTAGCCTCACACTACTAGAATTTTCCCTCCATGAGTACTTGTATTGGCTAAGTCTTATAGATTAATGAGAATTAGGTTCACCTCTTTCTATTATTCTAATGATCTATGTGTTATTTGCATGTGTTAATCTTTGATTATGGGTAATGTTTTCCCCTCTCTCTATTGTCCATTCCCTACACCTCCTCATTGAAATTATAACTCACTTATAGGTCATATCCTATGCATATTCGGGTCTATTTTGGTGCTACCTATGGACCATTTTTCATCCCTCTTATTATAACATTGTGTTCTTGTGTCTCTATGCAAAACACTTATGTATTTGGAGTGTCTTTGGTAGAATATATGTGGAAATGTCTTATTTTCAAGAATTTGTAGTGTACTTATGGTAGTATCAACACTCATTATATTATGTGAAAATCACCATTTAATTTCAACATTCTCTTACCTTTTCCCTCCCTTTTCACTCATGATCTTAGGTTTAGACTAGCGATAGATTAACTTTTTTCTCTTTAGGCTGGCATGTTGGTCTTAAACTAGGTGTGCTTAGCGTAAAAAGAATATGGCCTACTATGGAGACTCATCCCAAGGAGGACAAGGGTCCCACACCTTGGGGATATTTCCACCATTATGGTGAGACAATTGATGCTCACACATGTATCTACATGATAATACTTCCATGACTAATGCCTTAGACTCTTGTACCTTATACAAGGTCTTCATGCTTAGCACCCTACCATAAATCTTCCCATGATATAGAGTATCCTTGGGTGCACATTTTAAATTATAATAGTTTTTGACATGATTAGTGAGACTCACTTTGATGATCCTTACAACATCTATTAAAGGATTTTGGTGTGTTCTTCAATACATCTTGCCATTTAGGGCAGCTTATTCAACACCATGGTGACACTACATGTCTAATATAATGGTTTAAGTATCTCAAGTTCTTAAATTATTTCTTTCCACCCCCCATTCCATGAAAATGTTATAGTCATGCCTCCCTATTTCTCATATCAAGCTCATGTAAGCACCTATAGTCTTCCCCCAATTTAATGCTTGTGGTAACTTGCTTATGTTTCTAATCAGCCTTGTACAAGCTACCATGCTCCTAATTAACATTTTTATCCTCATAATCTACCTTAATAGAGCATCAATGATATCCATGTGGAGTTCTAGAGATATCTAAGGGAGATTGAAGTAGAGTAAGGTTATGGTAGAAAACAAGAGGAGCTTGCTCATCAAGCTCACATTTGGCAATAGGAGATGATGAAGCAATGTAAGTTTGAACAATAATGTTTATCTAGGTAGATTATATCTAAAAAAGAGTAGATGCACTGATTTCTTATGTAAATGCAAAAAATTGAAGCACAACTAAGCACCCCTATTCTTTCCTTTCCTAGCTTCAAGCAAGTTCTCCTTGTGCCTGCAAACCAACCTATGAGACATAAATATTTTATGCCCAAAGTCCCTAGCTTCAAGCAAGATAAATATTTTGATCCTTCAATCAAGCCTTCAAGATGTAAAGTACCAAAATTTAGAAGGCATATACCTGCACCAAATCTAGAGTGTGTGCCTATCCTAGCTTAGGAACCCATCTTTCTTTAGGAGCCTCAAGTGCAGTCATGGTAACCTTCTTGGATCATGCATCTTGACTTCACAATGCCCAACCTTGTAAATCCCCTTATTTTGTGCTAATAAAAGCCTCTTTCCCTCCTTCCATCTCCCTTTTTAGAGGAGGACCAATTGCATGGAAGCCAAGTGTAGACCATTTAGATGAGGAGGATTCTTTGAGTGAATATGATGAGGAGATCATCATTGGTAATCCCTTCTATGATACCACACCAAAAATATCAACCCTACTATGAGAAGAATATATATGTATTCAAATGGAGTTGCATGTTGATGAGCAAATAGTCTAAGTGGTGGTAGAGAAGGAGAACCTTGGTAAGGAAGAGTTAATCTATGTCACTCTAGAGTGCATTCAAAGGCTTGAGCCAAACTTTTATTAGGTGAATGAGCTATCATTTGGCACTATACAATAATACCTCAAAGTAAAAGCTAACCTTTAAGAGTGCACACTCAAAAAAAGTGACTATGATCACCCCAAGGTGGTCCACAAGCATGAAAGATAAGTTAGCATCCCCTCAAGAGCACACCCCTATGCTTCTCTATTATAATGGCCATGTTCAATTGTATATCATAAATAGGTAGGGTGTTCACATAGAGGAAGTTAAAATCATGTAGATGGTGGAGACCCATAGGGAGTAGAGTGCACATCTAGGCATAGACAAGTCATCAAAAATCTTGTTCACACCAAGGGAACAAAGTCAACTACTTGAGCCCTTAGAGTAATAATTGTGACATGAGAAAAGTCTACCCACTAGATCTATGAGCTTCCCAAGTACCAAGTACAAGCTTCTCTCACTTTCAAGGGACCAGTATAAGTAAAGAGCATATCTAGGCACCAAGAAATATGGGTATAACTGGTTTAAATTTGAAGACATCAGCCAATCAAGAGAAAGGATTTCACATAGTATGATGGAGACATTTATCAAAGGAGAGTCTAGATAGATGAGCCTCCTTGAGCACCTACTTCATGGTAAACAAATGTTGTCATGCCCCCACCCATCACATGTCCACAATAAGGAGGTGTATAATGCAAATGATTTATGAGGTTTCTATTCCAATCTAGGAAGGAAAGTACCCATGATTATAGTTTGTATATAGTAGATTAGAGTATCTCACATTGTATTTCCCTAAGTGCCTACATGTACATTGTATAGTCTTAGTTTAGATTTTATTTCTCCAATGTTGCTTGTTCTTTCCCCTTTATTTTGTTGAGGGATGACCTTAGTTTAGTTTATTCGGGTAGAGGTCAATTAGGTTGTAGTTTTGATGACTATATGCCCAATAGATTTCTTAAGGCTACTATGTTCCTGCTTAGCAGGCAAGTAGCCCATATAGGTCACTAAAAGTGTTGACTTTATAAATCACCCCTTGGTTGGTGCAAGGCCTCATAAGACTTATAAAAGAGTTGTGCACATGCGATGACCAAAATGCTTTAATTAAAATTTGCACAGGCTCTTCCCATCTGTGCTCAAGCCTAAGATAGGGGCAAGGTCTATGCAGGACTAAGAAGATGTTTTGTTCTCACTAAAGTTTACCAATGCATGTTTGTGCATATAATTTTGGGGTGTACAGGTCAAGGAGTGTACATGTTTAAGGAGGTGGGACTCTAGGATCCTAGATGGTTAAGTTAAGGAGTATGCAAAAATCAATTACCAAATCATGAAGTGCATGTTTAAGACATCCAATTTTCATGTGTACTCTTATTTAGAGGCTTCCCTATAGTTATATAATGTATTTTTGTTCTAGTTTATAGGGTCACACATCTATTCCCTATCACTACACAAGAGTGCAATATAAAGCCACACACTTCCTTAACCTCGAGCATAAAAACTCTCACGTGCACCTTGGCATAAGAGTTATCCTAGATCAAAAGTACATGCACAAGTCTAGTGCACACATAGCATATAAATAAAGAATCATGCATCCTTCCTTTTGTCACTACCATATGGTGACCCATCACTTGTTTGATGCAAGGATATTCACAATTCTCATAAGAGAAGCACCATCTCTCCACATGTCACATTTTCACTTTTCCTATTTAAAAACCTACATCAACCACTTTGAGAACCCACTAAAATGATGTGTGGCATTATTATAGTACCACCACACCCAAGACCAATTATGAAGCACCACATGCTCAATGATGGCTAGACATAAAGAGAAGTAGTTAGAAGCAATTGAGAGGATATCAAGGAACAATCAAAATAAGTAAATGCATTAATAGATACTAGACTTTGGGATTTGAATACACACCACTCTTTAACTCCACTAGGGAGATCTTTCATTCCCTGATGCACATGGATCTTGAGGATCCTACCACCAACTCTAGATCTAATTAGCTCACTATAACTATAGAATTAGTAGTACAGTACCATTGATGAATTAAATGTTTCACCCATCACCCAGATGGTCCATTGATTATAAAACTAAATTAATCTTATATAAACTTCCTATCTTTCTATTGTAAAATGGTTGACATATTTTTAGTAACCTCACACTATTCGAATTTACCCTCCATAAATACTTGTAATGGTTAAGTCTTGTAGATTAATGAGAATTAAGTTTACCTCTTTCTATTATTTTAATGATCTATGTGTTTTTTTTGTTTATTGATCTTTGACTATGGGTAATGTTCACCCTTCTCTCTTTTGTCCATTCCCTACACCTTCTCACTAAACTTAAAACTCACTTCTAAGTCATATCTATGTGCACTCATATCTATGTTGATGTTATCTATGGACCCTTTGTCATCCCTCTTAGTGTAGCATTGTATTCTCATACATTTATGTAAAACACTTATGCATTTAGAGTGTCCTTGGTATAATTTATGTGCAAACATCTTGTTCTCAAGTGTTTGTAGTGTGCTTATGGTAGTATGAGTGCTCACTCTATTATGGGTACATCACCTTTTCATTTTAGTACTTTATTACCTTTTCCCTACCTTTTCATTCATGATCTTAGGTTTAGACTAGTGATACATTACCTTTCTACTCTTTAGGCCTATATGCTGGTCTTAAACCAGGTACACTTAGAATAGAAGTAATTTGGCCCACTCTAGAGACTCATTTAAAGGAGAATAAGGGTCCTATGCCTTAGGGACATTTCCATCATTATGGTGAGATAACTTATGCTTATGTGCATAGCTATATCATAATACTTTCATGTTTATCACCTTGGACTCTTGTGCCTCATGTAAAGCCTTCACTCTTAGTGCCCCACTACAAAGATTATTGCATCTCAGATTATCCATGGGTATATGTTTTGAATGATAATAAGTGCCTTAACAAGTTAATCAGCAATGATTTGACCTTTAACTAATTGATGGTGGATAAACTCAAGATCAAATTCCTCCAAAAACATAAGCCATTTGATCATTCACTAATTTTGATAAGGATTTGAATGCATAAATTTAGGCCATATGTGTTTGTGATCACATAGGTTTTATGATTGAGCAGATAATGGTGAAGATTTTAAGCTATAAAGACTAGAGTCAAGCATAATTTTTTTTGATGTGTTTAGTGTACCTTGTATTCAAGGAGAGTGTGAATTATATAATAAACCACATGATCTTTATGTTACTCATCATGATGGGAAATCATGGATCCTAGGGCATGGTTTGTGGCCTAAACATGCAATAATAAAGGCTACCCCTCCTTAGGAGGAATGACACTTGGTGGTAAGAGAAGATAGTTTTTGAAGGAATCAAAGGCCTCCTGATGGCCAAATTCCACAATGAAGTGGGTATCTTTCCTTAGGAGGTGATGAAATGGTTGACATGGATCAAATAACTAGGAGATAAAATAATGAATGGACTATAATTTTCCTTGTAAGCTAAAGAGTTGTTTAAGATTAGATTGGGGTGCCATTTCTATAATTGATTTGATCTTAGAGGGGTTGACCTCTGTGCCTTGAATAGAGATGATGAAACCCAAAAGCTTACCTATCAAAACCCTAAAAATGCATTTCTTATAATTGAGATGGATACAAAATTGGAATAGGCAATTAAAAATTATTTAAAGCACTAAAATATTGTCCTTTCATAGTTTTGACTTATCGAGGAGATCATCCACATAATATTTAACAATTTTATGGATTATCTCATGCAAAATATAGGTCATGGCCCTTTTATAGGTGGTTACGGAATTCTTTAAGCTGAAAGGCATAACTCAATAGCAAAAGGTCCCCTATGGAGTAATAAATTTAGTCTTATATTGATCTTCATGTGTGATGAGGATTTGATTTTACCCAAAAAACCATTCATAAGTGACAATATTTCATATGATCAGATGTTAAGTTCACTAATTAGTCAATATTAGGGAGAGGGAAATCATCTTTAGGATAAGTGAGGTTAAGTTCATGAAAATCAGTATAAAGGTATAGTCCTCCTATGGGTTTTGTGATAGGGATGATATTAAACACCCATTAAGGTTAGTCAATAGGTTAGATAAAATTGATGGATAAGAGATGTTGCATTTCTTCTTTGACTCTGAGTGCAATGTGAGGATGAAATTTTTGAATTTTTTTATAGGTTTAGCTTTAGGAAATATGAAAATGTTATGGATGATAATATCAAGTTTGATACCTACCATGTCACTAGAGGGCCAAATGAATGCTTCACTATGATCTGCTAGAAACATAGTGAAATCTTAGTACTCCTAAAGATCTAAATATTTGTTGACCTCAACAATTTGTGAATTCTCATGATATCCTATGTTAACATCAATGGTACCTTCATTTAATAAACAATAGGTTTCAAAGGGAAGAGTATTTTTTAGATGGGAGTTCTTCACACCTAAATGAGTTAATATCTACTCATCATCTTGGCACTTAAGAATAAGAATGGTGGGAACATCCTTTCTTATCAAGTTTTAATAGGAGGGAGGAATGGTTTTAGTTTCCCCATTGATGTGATAAATGATAGATTTTATAGTGATGGTATTGACTTAAATTTTTTTTTGGAGGAATAGATACAAGATCATCTATTGCAGAAGGGGTGTGGGATGGTGAGGATGGTGTGCCCTCTCTGAGAATAGGTAGGAGAGTGGTTTTTGGGATAGTTTTGGGATTTTTTAAAAACCTAGGCCATGTTCTTCATGAGATTTACTAAAATCCCCTAACGTGACCTCGTGTGGCCCTTTTTCATAGCATCCAATGCCAAATCCCTTTCAATCACACCATTGTAGGTATGTTTATGCAAAGTGGGGTTTATCTAAAAATGAGTAGTTTGAGGTGAATGGTTAGGTGTGGGCTCTATTATTAGGAATTGAATAAGTCTAATCAATCCCCTCATAGATTAAATGAGTGCAAAATAAAGGTGGATTGAAGGGAATGAGTTCCCTGATATTAAGAAAATATGCATGTTGTTTGTCAGGACACCCATATTTTTGGGGAGTGGGGAGAAAGTTGAGAATCAATAACTAATATTCTCCCATTAATAGTCACTAAAACATGGAATCAAGGGAATCCTTGCTATAAATTATTGATGTAGGTATTATTGTACTAGATTATGCTTCATTGGATGATGATGGGATCACACTTTGTAATGGAATTAAGATGTCCTTTGGTCAAAAGGTAAGGTTACAAGTTTTAAATGGATGGGGATCACTCGAGATACTATGGAGTTTACCCTCATGTTCAAAATTAAGATAATAGTGCAAGGTGGAAGGGATGAAATGCATAACACATATCCAAGGATGTACTAATAGGATAGTGTACTAAAAATACCCTTCTATTATGTAAAATAACTCAGGGAGGGTATGTACACCTACTTGGATGGGAAGGACAACCGTTCCTAATGTAGGGGCCAAAGTATCATTAAATGCTTGTAAAATGGTTGGATATTGAGCTAAAATAGTTTTAGGTAACTATAGTTTCTTAAAATAATGAGAGTAGATAATATTTATATTTGATCCATTATCAATCATTACTCATTTTATTCAAGTCTAATCAATTTGAGCAGTGATAAATAGCAGTAGATCCTAGTCATCAGGCTATAATGGTGATATTTTAGAATTATGAAATGTTAAGGATGATGACTTTTGAAGTGATTCAATAAAATTTGATAGAGGTTAGGGTTCATTTTATTTTATATAGATAGTTTTAAAGGCTTCTATCATAGCCTCATGATTCTAAGGAGAGTTTTGGATAAGTTCATATAAAGACATCTTGATTGGGAGTTATGAAGATACTTTAAGATAGATATTTGTATCAATTCTAAAGCAATATTATTTTTTACTTTTCATAAATATAAATTTTAGGTTTTGGGATAGGCATTTTAGGACTATTTGTGGTAGAATCAAGATCTTTTACAATAGTCACTTTGGCTTTATTAGGATTTTGGGTCTTATGACCTTGGGTCTACGATCATGTGGCTATGTGTATCACATATATTTAGAACAATGGTATATTTTTTATGTTTTTAGACTCATATAAATCTAGAGGGTTTAGGAGGGGTTGATATTGAGTTCTATCAAAGATTTTATCTTCCTTTAAAACTTGTTTCAATCCTCTTGGGAACATACTAGTTCTTGAGGTGGATGTGACCCCAGTAGTTTGACTATGGGGTAATCATGACCAAATTATTCTATTAAAATATATTCCTCTTATAATAAGTTTTAGACCATAAATTTTAGTGCATTACAATGTTTAGTATCATGTCCTACTATTATATGATACACACATTTATTCTTTTCCCAATACCATGCTAGTTTTTGAATATGGGGGTTAACAGGTTTTATGGATGGTAGTGTGACAAGGGAAGTTTAAATAATTTGATCACAAATCTTAGAGTAAGACCCCCTCAATAGATCCCATGTATATTTTTTTATCTTCTGAGGCACTGGTATGGATGTTGCATTTGATTTTGATTCTTGATCCTTCACAATGGTTATTTGAATACTCCCCATAGTAGGTGCTTTATCTTTATGATAAGACTTTACACCTAAGCCTCATGGGTAGTAAGTATTTAAAGGAGGATTCTAATGATAAATGATCTTTAGAAGAGGATTATACAATGGTGGTTTTTTATTTTTCCAAATAATGAGGTTCCAATATAGATGTTGTAGTTTGAATAGGTGGTAGAGACATCTACCCCTTATAAATCTGATCAGGGGTTTAGGGATATCCTCTTTAGGGAGTACAATACTTATGGGAAGATGTTTCAAACATTTTCCTCATGATGCCTCAAGGTTTTTGTTTCTATTTCATAAATCCTTCCCACTAATTTCTCTCTTTATAAAATTTGGCTCTTCCTGAACTATGAGGGAAGTTGGTCTTGGTTTTGGTTGAGGTAGCGTAACAGTCTTCCCAGGGGGAGTAAGATAGAGGGGATGGGTATGCTACATGAAGGTGTTGTAGTGACTAAAGGAGTGGTATGTGTATCTTCTATGATGTTTAAAAAATCATCCTCTTTGATATCTTTCTCATCCTTTATTTCTATTTGATTATCTTGAATGGGTTTAGGTAATGTTTCCTCAAGAGGATCCCAAATAATGAGATCTGTGAAGCCCAAGTGAGTACTGGGGTTAGCTTTACTTGATTTAGATGGTTTGAAAGCATCTCCTATAAGGCGATATAGGATTTTATTTATCATGTAAGGTGATTCATATTCACTACTGACCTATTTAGGTATAAGTTGATCATTGATTGTACTTATCACATGGATCTCATGGTCTAATTTGCATCTTAAAATAGCCTGTATAGAATTATACATAGAGGCATGGTTGGGGAAGGGCTACCTAAATATGTCTATGGACTGATTAGGAGGAATTTTAGGGTTATATAATTTTACCTCTCCTTAATCAATAAGGTTTTGAACTAGACCTTTGAAGTAGTGACACCTATTGATGTCATTACCTAGTACATGATGGTAATTGCAAAAGTCCTTTTCTTTGAACCAACTGGGCTTAGGATGAGAGTCTTCAAGAGGTATAACCATATGAATTTAAATGATATATTATTTTAAGATCTTGTCTAAAACATAATTGTAATATTCACCTAAGGGTGTATATTTCCATGAAGGAAAACATGTTAATGGATTTTGTGATTGTGCTTAGTAGGTAGAGGGTTTGGATTGGATTTTTATCTATGGGGGTATTGATTTTAAGACCATAGCATTAGTAGTGCCTTTGGTTTTAGTATTTTTAGTTCCTTTGGAGGGATCAGGTTTGAATTTTTTATTACGTAGCTTTACCTTCCCTTCTTCTAAAGCTTAGATTTCTAGTTTATGAACCATGGAAAAGGCTTCATCAAAAGTCTCAAAGGATTGAACCCATAATTTTGATGAGATATGTTTAGCACATGATATTGCAAATGACTTGATTAGTTATGGTTGAGGAAGGGGAAAAGTAAGTTGGTTTATAAGACTCTGCCATCTAGCCATGAAATCTGTGATAGCTTCATCATCAAATTATCTAATGGCATAGAGGTTGGTTATGGCCACTTTTATTGTGATGTTAATGGAAAAGTGCTCTAAAAATATTTGGTCTAGTTGTCTAAAAGAGAATAGGGAATGTTGAGGGATATAACTATACCAATCTAAAGTTGGTCTAGCTAGTAACATGGGAAATGTTCTTAGGAGAAGAATATCATCATGGGCTATAAGATAACAAGCATGTCTAAATGCTCAAATGTGTTGCTAAGGATCTTCCTTATTTTTAAATTTCATAAATTTTAGAAGTTCCAATTATGAAGGGTTTGGTCTAATAGGGAAAGTTGGATTAGTGGATTCATTGAAAATTTGCTCATAAGTGAGCATATTTTCTTGCCCAGGGGCAAAGGCTTCCAGATTTTCCATCCTATTTATAAGGATGTTTATAAGGTCAGGTTGGGTATTATGTTGAGGAATACCCCTAAGATATTTTATTGAGGATGTTGAATGGTATGAAATAGAGTGGAAAAAGGTAGTGACAAGGGGTAACTAACTAAAGTGGTCATAATCAATTGGGATATCACCACATATTATGGGGCTTGTAAGGGTATATAAGTGGACCCAAGGGCTTATGAGGGAGATACGTATTGGTTACTCAATGGGATATATTTTTGATGAGGTTGACTCAAGGGATCTTGTTGTAAATTGTGATTTTGGGGATTTGAAGTTATGTTGGTTTGGATGGGTGGGAGAGTTACAAGGATTGAAATCACTACATTCTAATGTGTCATGGTAGGAGGTGGAATAAACTTAGGTTGATGTGTGGTAACATTTTGGGCTTGGGTACTAGTTGGGGATAGATCAATAGATGTTACTAGAGGTGGATTGTTTAAAGATTATGTATTATTAGTATCAAAACTTGTTGGGGGAGGGAACCATGGCTATATTAAACCCTTCAGGGCCCTTTAGGTGCATTCCAAAAACATTCATAGAATATTGTATATGAGGGGAAAGTGGAATAAAAATGGCTTGAGTGATAAGATAATGGTTAAGATCAATTAGATTACTATCCCATATGGGGGAAAATTGATGATATCCCTGAGTATAGAACTGGGGAATACGCTCCCACATAGACTCAAGAGAGCTAGGAGGATTCAAAGTGTTATCCATGGATGAGGATGAGATTGGGGATTCAATTTTATTTAGTGATTATTATTGTGTCAAAACCATGTAGCATGAAAGATAAATCAAGAAATATAAAAAATAAAAAATCACACAATAGTCTTTTTTATTATCTCATTTTTAGTGGAAACAAGCACACATGCTACAAAACATACTTAAAAATATTTTAATTTTCTAAGAAATTAACTTTAGAGGGTGATAAGGAAATATATTAGTGAGGGTACTAAGAAATGGTAGTCTAAAGATGGTTTCATGTTTTCATTTAAGGATGGGAACCTCTATATACATGAAGGTATATTAAGGTCTAATTCCATGTTGGAATAATGTGCATGGCTTTGTATTGGGGCCTACCCCCTCACTTCACACACCGTATAGATAACAATGCCAAGTTCTTATCCTTTATACTTCTTTCTATAATTTTTATACTTGACTGGTACATCGATTCAATTTCCCCTTGGTGATGAAATCCAAGTGGGTCCACGTTAGGTAGGAAAATGTCTCAAATGCTTATTTTAATATTATGTGGTTTTGGTTGTGTGTGAGAAAGTGTGATTACTATGATATATTGACATACCTAGATTTAATTTATGTGAATTATCTATGAAAGTAAAGGATGAATGCAATTATTATTAAAACTTAAAAGGAAAAGTAAGAATTTTTGGATTTTATCTATTTTGAATGAAGATAAACAATCAAGAAAAGAGTTAACTAATGAATAATTTCACAATGAAAATAAAAATAATAATGAGACCTTAAAGGTCCTACTGGGTGTGCCAAAATGTAATAGTTGTTTTTCATTTTTTCATTTTAATATAATTACCTACTAAAAACTCAAATAAATAAATGGTTTATAAGGAATTATTTGAGATAAGAATATGTTTGTGCACCATTTGAATCCAATGAATTTAAAAAACTTCTTTTTGGCTTGGAATAATAACTTTCACACAATGAGACAACTTGGACAAATTTGATTAATAGATAGATAAGTGAGTTGCCTGGTTAGGAACTAGTCCTAGGAAGTTATGAACTTCCTCGCATGGATGTTAGCTCACTATTTCCACAATTAAGTGGATAATAAAAATTTAAATTAAAAAATATAAAAATGTGATGTGGATGAAATAACAAAATGCTTAGGAACTAATATTTTTTTAAACTATCAATATAAGTAAAGTATTCATCCAAATAAATTCCAATAGAATTCATATCTTATTGTATAGCATCTAATTAGTTATGCGTGGATTTGATTAAAGGAGAATAGACAATGGTATAAAGTGATAACTCAAAAGCTATGTCACTTTGGTTAGTGAAGAAAGGTTGAGAGATCATGGGTAGATCAGTGATATTAATTACTTCATGTGAAATTCTAGGTAGAGTCATTTACTGATAAATTCCATGTTTAAAAGGGTAGGAGATCAAATCAGATTGAATCTAAGTTAGATTTTTATGACTAAATGGTTCATATTTTAAAATATAATTAAGGGATCAATATCAATCCTATAGAATTGGTGTTGATTCAAATGAATTGGTATCGATTCTATTAAAACTACATAAGGTTATAAACAAAAAGCTAAAGGATGACTGAGGATATTCAAAAATGAAACTAGGGATATCTAAGATTTTATAAAAATGGAATGAGTAGTAAAAGATAGAATGACATAAGAAATGAGATATTCAAAAGAGATAACTTGCCTTGAAATGGATGTAGACAAAGTATCTTCTTTTTATAGGTGCAAGCAATCTCCTTGGTTTGTGATGACTATTCTGGATTGGGTGTAGCCTAACTTCAACAGTGTGGTGATAGAATTTGTAGTTGATTCTCTAATGAAATGTTAACAATTCTTTAAGATTGAAAATTTGAGAGGAAAATCAAAGGGTTGCCTCAGTATATATAGATCAATGCCTATCTAAGAAGATTGATGTTGATTCGCCCTTTTTGGTAAAAGTTTGCTTTCATTAATTTGGATTTATTCTAATTATGAGGTAATTTTGGGATTAATAGCATGGTTTTTTTATAAACATATTTATATGATGGTAATTTTTTTTAGGGTTAATATTTATGGCTTGTAAATTATATTTTGGTGGTTAAAAGGTAAAATAGTAATTTGTAAAAATAAATTACCAATTATTTAATGGTAAATAGTTTAGACTTTAGGATAGGGGTATTTAGGATGAAATAATAATAATAAATCCCTATGATTCCAAATAAATAATATAGGACATATGAAGTCATATTTTCTAAACCCCATTCATAATTTATTCCTTCTTGCCTACATGTAACTGATTGCCAACTCCCAAATTGCCAGTCTCTCATTGTATTCACTACCATCTTCATGATATTACATGATTTTCAATTTGGTATCCCAAATTATAGCCATTAATACACCTTGAGTGTGTAAATAAAGTGTATTCATATTTATAAATATTTTTACATCTCAAAATTTAAGAAAAAACCAAAATTAGACACCTCTTTCCTTGGAGAGTCAAACTAGCACCTCTTGATTCTTGACTACATCAATCCACCTCATTAGTGTAGCTAAGTTATATAGTGTATATATAAATATTATTATTATAAAAATTAAGTATTCCATATTTAAAAAAATCATATCTTGAATCATACCAACCTCTCACCTTGGGTCATTATCACTTTACTCACAAGAAGGTTCGTTAGGCCACTAGCTTGCTAGGCCTAATTGGAGGTGCATGAAGAGTAAGATTAGAGATTTTATATGAGAATAATATTAAAACCTATAAAAACAATTTTAATAATATTTTACATCTTCCATGTCCATTATAATATCTAATACCTTCATAAATTAATTACTTGCTACTCAACCTAGCTCATTTAGACTTAAAAACAAGGCCATGTTTGCCAAATAGTCATGTAGAAATTATTTTTTATTGGATTAAGTATGTATAACACATAAAACATATTAAATAAATCATCAATTTCATTTAAATCAATTTTTTTATACTTTGGATAAATATAACTTGACTTATATCACTTTTGGTCCTCTTTAGGTCTAATTTTCCTTCAATTTTGCATGTGCAGGCCAATGTTTTTAATTTTTATATTTAATAAGGTATAATAAATACATTATAAAATTTTAAAAATAAATAAATTTAAATTTATAAATTAAATCCAAATTTTAAGTCATTTGGAGCTATAAAACCCAAGTTATGGCCCTTTTGTGGAAACTAGGATCTACTTGGCAGCAAATATGCTAGTTTAGAATTTTTTTTGTAGCTTGAGTTATTTAGGTTATCAAGAGATAATTTATTTTTTATATGTTTATTTAAAAAACCTATAAAAAATCCAATCATTATATGTTCAATTCTAATAAATAAAAATCACCATAATCATATAATTTTAGGAATGCAGACCCTCTTTGTGGTTGTGTGCATGCATTTAGGCTATAGAATTAGCTTTGGAGGCCTAAATGAAATGGAATGTATATTTTTATAGATATTATGATCATTTAAATAATTTAATATAACCTTAAAATTTGTATTAATCACTTTGGAGTGTTCCCAAAGACTCAATATCTCCAGCCATGTACAAACTTATTGACAACTTTCACTTTTTCACCTTGTGTACAGGGCTATGACTAATCATTTCACCTTTGTTCATGGTGATCACTTATTTATATGATTATTTAGTAATATAAAATATCTCTCCAATATTATAAGTACCTAAACATGATTAGATAAATCATAAACACTCAAATTTGTCTCTTTTCAACTAATTGTAGACCTCTTCATGTGAGCTTGTATGCATGACAAATTGTCTTATAGGCCATCCCTATAGGTGTTGAAAATTTGAAATTTCTTAGGGCTTGGTAGGAATCTAAATATAGGATATCAATTATATCTTGATCATTTTTAAGATCTTTTAATCTTGGTATGCTCTAGTATTACTAATTTTTAATCCATGTCAAATGGGTGGTGGGTTTGTCAACTGGGCATGATAGGAGACCAAGAATGTGGTCCTAGATGTTATCCATGCATATGGACAAATTGGTAGTGTCAATTTTTAGTGAAGAAGCACCATAAATGGAGTTCTTGAATAATATCTCAAACTTTGACAACATTTGTTATTAGTGTTTTTTCCCTCTTTAACAATAGTGAAAATGTATTTCTAGTTGGACTTGGACATCAAGGTCATGGAAACATGTGTAAATCACCTATATAGACATGATACAAGTGATATATTTTCACTTCAAGTTCCTAGAAGTAAAAATTCCTTTTAGAGCTTGAGAAATTATCTCTTACATGCCAAAAAAAGGACTTATTACTGTAACTTATGCCATAAATTGATCTTGAAGGTTAGGCCAAATTTCTCTGGGGTACAAGAAGAGTTATTAGATACATATATGAGGTATATTATGGCTCATCAAAATGACTTATAGTTTCCATTATATTTATGCATGAAATTAAGTTTAAAATTTTCATTTTTCTTGTATTAGGAAGGGTATTCTTAATACCAGAATGGGTGGTGGGTTTATCGACTAGGCATGATAAGAGGCCAATATCATGGTCCTAGACATTATCCACCATTTATATGTATTGTAAGTGTTAGTTTACAATGAATAAGCACCAAAAATTGAGTTCCTTAAACAACTTGAACTTTGAAAATATTTGTTGTTAGTGTTTCTACCCTCCTAAATAGTAGTGAAAATGTATTAATGGGTGCACTTGGATGCCAAGGTCATGTAAACAGGTTTCATTCACCTATATAGATGTGATTCAAGTAATATATTTTCAACTGGTGTCCCATAGGTAAAAATGCTTGTTGGAGCTCGAGATGTTATCTCTTCACTGTCAAAAAGTTACATTTTAAGACCCGTTACTACAACCTATGCCACAAATTTCTCTCAAAGGTTTAACCAAAGTGATCTAGGGTGAAATAATATTTTTTAGACATGTAGAATATGATCTTATGGTTCATATAAATTACTTATAGTTTATGTTCTATGCATGTCTAAAGTTAGGATAAAATCATACATTTTTCTTGTATTGGGAAGGGCATTCTTGGGGCCAGAATAGGTGGTGGGTTTGTTGATTGGGCATGATAAGAGGTCAAAAATGTGGTCCTAAACCTTATACACCTATAAAAATATGTTTTTAGTGCCAATTTGAAGCAAAGAATATTTTAAATGGAGTTCTCAAAAAATAACTCCAACTTTGACATCATTTGTTATCAGTGTTTCTACCCTCCTAAATAGTAGTGAAAATGTATTTTTAGGTTGAATTGGATGTCATGATCATGGAAACACATATAATTCACCTATCTATATGTGCTCCAACTGATATATTTTCACTTGTGGGTCTCAGAGGTAAAAATGCATGTAGGAGCTCAAGAAGTTCTCTTACATGCCAAAAAGTTGCATTTTAAGACCTATTACTACAACTTATGCCATAAATTGCTCTCCAAGGTTTAGCCAAAGTGATCTAGGGTGAAATAATATTTTCATACATTCATAGGATGGATATTATGGATCATTAAAATAACTTATAGTTTTCATTCTATGTATGTTTGAAGTTAGGCTAAAATTTTACATTTTTCTTGTATTAGGAAGGGCATTCTTGAGGCTAGAATGGGTAGTGGGTTTATCAACTGAGCATGATAGGAAGTCAATAATATTATCCTAAATGTTATCCACCCATCCAAATGTGTTAACAGTGCTAGGTTTTAGTAAAGAGGCACCAAAAATGGAGTTCTTGAAAAACTTAAACTTTGACAATATTTGGTATTAGTGTTTTTGCCCTTTTGAATAGTAGTGAAAATTTATTTTTTGGTGTACTTAGACATTAAAGTCATGGAAAAAAAAATCATTCACCTATATATACATTCTATAAGTGATATATTTTCACCTAGGGATCCTAGAGGTAAAGAGCATGTTAAAGCTTGAGAAGTAATCTCTTCACTACCAAAAAGCTGCATTTTAGGATCCATTACTAAAAATTATGCCATCAATTACTCTCAAAGGTTAATATAAAATTATATAGGGTTAAATGAGAGTTTTCAAACACCTATATTAGGGATCTTACAGATTGTCAAAATGACCTATATTTTTCATTCTATGTATGTCTAAAGTTAGGTTAAAATCTTGCATTTTTCTTCTATTGAGAAGGGCATTCTTGAGGTCAAAATGGGTGGGGGGTTTGTCGATCAGGCATGAAAGGAGGATAATAAAATGTTAATATAAATTATCTACCCATTTGTATGTGTTTTTATTTCTATTTTACAATAAATAAGTATAAAAAATGGATTTTTAAATAGTAGCTTAAACTTTGACAACATTTATTATCAATGTTTTTGCCCTCCTAAACATTAGTGAAAATGTATTTTTGGGTAGAATTGGATGTCATGTGTCATTAATTTATATAGATGTAATAAAAGTGATATATTTTCATCTAGGGGTCTCAGAGGTAAAAATGCTTATTACAGCTCGAAACGTTGTCTCTTCACTACCAAAAAGTTACATTTTAGGACCTGTTACTAAAACTTATGCCATGAATTTGTATTGAAGGTTCAGCCAAAGTGATCCATGGTGAAATAATAATTTTTAGACACATAAAGGAGGGATCTTATGATTCATCTAAATGACTAATATTTTTTGTTCTATGCATGTCTGAAGTTAGGCTAAAATTCTACATTTTTCTTATATTAGGAAGGGTGTTCTTGAGGCTAGAATGGGTGGTGGGTTTGTCAATAGAGCATGAAGAGAGTCCATTAACATGTTATTATACATTAAAATCCAATATGGATGTGTTGGTAGTTCCATTTTGTAATGAAGAAGCATTGGGAATGGAGTTTTTGAATAAAATCTTGAACTTTCACAACATTTGTTATCAGTGTTTCCACCCTCCTAAATAGTAGAAAAAATGTATTTTCAAGAAGAATTAGAAGTTAGGGTCATCAAAAAAAGTTTAACTAACCTATCTATATATGATCAAAGTGATATATTTTCACCTAGGGGTCTTAGATGTAAAAAATCTTGTTGGAGTTTAAGAAGTTGTCTCTTCACTGCCAAAAAGTTACATTTTAGGACCTATTACTGCAACTTATGCCATGAATTACTCTCAAACATTCAAATAAATTGATATAGGTTGAAAGAATATTTTTTAAACTCCCAAATAATGGATCTCATGGTTCATCAAAATAACTTATAATCTCCATTCTATGCATGTCTAAAGTTAGGCTAAAATTCTACATTTTTTTGTATTGGGAAGGGCATTCTTGAGGCTAGAATGGGTGGTGGGTTTTTTGATAGGGCATGACAAGATACCATGAACATGATCCTAGATGTTATCCACCCATATTCACATGTTTAAAGTTCTAGTTTTAAGTGAAGAAGCCTAGGAAATGGATTTTTTAAAGAACAACTCAAATTTTGATAACATTTATTGTTAGTGTTTATACCCTCATGAATAGTAGTGAAAATGTATTTCCAGGTGGACTTGGATATCAAGGTTATTTAAACATACTTCATTCACCTATTATACACATGGTAATGATATGATATAGTCATACATAGTCCATTATAACTATGTTTAAATGTTTGCATGAGCTTGATTATACTATTGGTGAAGTGAGAGGATGTTGTTTACCATCCTCTAAAGGTGTTGGGAAGGTTAGATATCCATTAGAATATATGAAAAACTTATGAGAATATATTGTGTCTCATGTAAACATATAAACCATAAGACATACATAATGAATATAAATTAACCTTTGAAGAAAAAAATTGAGAGAGAAGGTCTAGAATTTGATATGTACTTATTTTAAGACCCTATTTTTATGATAAAGTGGGTTCCATGTTTCAAATAACCTTTTTATGTCTGATCTAATAGTCTGAAGATTACAAAACTTGTAGGGGTTAAGGTAATTAGGGTTTATTGTAAATAAAAATGGTCATATATATACATCTCAGCCTTATGAGTGCATTGAAACTTTGTGTAAGAGTATAAAGGAGTGTGATAGATTATTTACGAAAGAGTAATAGTCTTGATAAGATAAAAAGAGCCTAATATGAGGATAAGTATCATTGGTCTCTAAGAGACCAATATAAGTGAATCTATAAAGGAGGATAAGAATATAGAGTAGAGGCCATAGATAGAGTACTTTTAGTGATATGAATGGTTAAGAAATCATAGAACTCAAAGTCAATTTTTTCAAACAAATTCATAGTGAAAAATCTCATTAGTAAGATTTTTCATATAATATGACCAATTATATTATTCCCACTATCACATGAATTTCACATAGGTGTTAGTAAATTATATCTCTCCCACTTTCACATAGGGTGTTAGTACTTATCTTGAAAAATCAAAAACTAATGATGGTTGTTTGAATTTGATTTTTGAAATGTTTGCTCAATAGTGACAGTGATCTCACCCAAAATTATGAAATTAATTGACAAATCTAAATGTACAATGTGTCATGGATGCTTTGAACATCTACATAACATTAGGGTTACTTCAAAAATGTGATAATCATTCTTTGAAATAAATTTATGATTGTGTTTATATGGTCTTAATGGCTTTTATTTGTGCATTGAGAGATTTGTATCTAAGAAAACATAAATTCTTCTCCTTACCCTAGAATAGTCATAATATCTGAATCTTATAAAAAATAAAGTGAGATTTAGAGGCATGTGTTTATGGTTAGTAGGCCTCTACAACACCATATAAGCATTAAATTGTATAAATGAAAGTAATTTAATACATATATAAACCTTAGGTCAATGTTAAAAATATACCACGATAAATGTTATCTTTACAAATGTTATGATTTTTTACCTTTCTAAAATGTTTGTGAGTTCTTAATAACTATCTATAAATGCTCAATGTGTTTTTAGTCGTTCTTTCTACTAAATGAACTATAATTCTTGTGTAATCATAAATAATTTATTTCAATTAATACTATATTGGTGTGCCAAAATTGACGTCAAATGAGTTAAAGTGAAAAATAAGGAACATGAGAACAGGTGCATCTTGACTTATCAAATACTAAAATAAGGGACCTATATTATTAGGTAAAATTTGGATAGACTTAGGGGCATCATAGGTTTTTTAAACATCTAAAATTATCAAATGTGGATCAATGGTCAAACACTACACTTCATTGTTAATAATAAGAGTAAAAAAAACACATTTATCATAAATTAGTTTTAAAATATAGTAATAAAATCCATAGAGGCTTAAAAAATAAAAACATAATATAATTTTAGATAGTTTCCATATAGGCACATGTACAATGTTAATAATACATAAATTGACATATAAGCATACAAAAAATGCATGCATTGCCATATAGGCATACAAAAAAAGTACATCATGTAAGATGTGAGATAATCATCAAATAGCCTCTATTTCTTTGCCTTCTTTGAATAAGACCCTCCCTAGGATGCCTTGTTGGTAGATGAAGATCCCTTGAATGCCTTTGATTGCTCCAAGGTTTGACTGTAGGTCCTATGCTCATAACTCTCTTATAGCTGAACCTATTCAAATACAATATTATTAGAAAATTAACATAAAATGCATGCAACCAAGTTAATAAATTAAATTTAAAATAGAATAAAAAAAATTTAAACATGCACTTACTACAATCTAATGGTCCTGCTCAATCTTATTTTGACATTTAATTAGGCCAGTGGCATGTTGAGTTGCATGAGTAGATGTCTGAAATGAGGAAGAAAGATAAGAAGTGTAATAACCTTGCTGGGGTCCATCTAGAAATACATGATTTTTTTTAATTAAACACATATACCAAAAAATAGACTAAACCACTATAATCTAAGAATAACATAATAAATACTCAAGGTGACATAATAAAAACAAGAATAATACATCACATATCACTCATCTCTAATATCATGAGAGTACATGTCATAATGTGAATATAAAAATTAATCACATCAACTCAACTACAACTAATAAAAGTCTATAGCTTATATTGTCAATTTAAAATAACAAGTAATTATAATTATACATGATAATATTCAATAATAATTACAATATAATACAATATACATAAGATACAAGGCTCCTTGGAGCATAGTTCCTAAACTTAAGTATCTACAACAATCTCAAGTGTCATCTCCATAAGTAGTACTACTATGGGAAGGGAGAGCATAATTCAAGTGATTTTTCACATCAACCATGGACCAATGATCCCCTAATCTAATCCCATTAGGAAATGACCCTCCCTTCATGGATGAGTAGATAGTGATGGTGCAAGAATCCAAAGAGACAAGTAAGTACCAGTGTGTTGTATAATTTCTAAACTAAACATGTAGTGTATCATAGAAATGTTCTATTGAAATATATTGCACAAACATGTTAATCATACTCATGAAATGATAATGTCTCATTAAACATACTTTGGCCCAAAGTTTTATGAATAATAAATGATATTGATCTATAGATCATTCAAATTCATACACACCAATTGATTGGACTACCTTTATTTATCATTGTGATAGTAGTGATCCAGTGAAGTCCATCTCACCCCTTACTCTATATCAGTAATGTAGATTGGTGAAATATAATTCAACCATAAAATTCATTTAATTTACATCCTACTAGCAATCACATCATATAACATGTTAAACATAGGAGTAACCTAAGCATACATTTATAATAATGACTATAGTTTATACCACTCAGATAAAATACAAATTGATCTATATATTTTCACTACCACAATTAGGTTTCAAACATACTACACCCTATGATAACCCATATTACCATAGTCTAGTATTCTAAGACATAATTACTAATCTTCCACAATCAATCATAATAAAGTATGTTGGATTATTTTAAATTATGTCATGGTGATGTCATGGAGGTTTCCTTTAAGTGGATGAAGTGCTTTAATAGCCTAAGTAACAATGACAAAGTGTGCAATGTGTTTGTCCTAGTATGCTTGGTTGATCTTCTATTTTGGCATGGTTAGAGATGTTTAGGATGAGTATGGAGTATTGAGCATGTATAAAAGGTCCTTAAGATATTTTTTAAGCTTTTATTGCTTATGTCATAAGTGAAATTCATCTGGTTGTCCATAGTTTTTATCTAGACACTTCGGGTCTAGTGGTAGAAAATCTGAGTATGCAGTCTGATGATGTCACCATTGCCACATATAGATGATTTAAGAGGAAATGATCACATGGGTTTTTTCAATATTGTGCCTAGTTATTATGTGATAAATATTACGTCATGTGCCTAAGTGCATCAAAATATATGCAAGTGCAAAGTTGGGCTCCCATGTATTTTGATAGTGTTTTCCCATACTTAACCAAATTTGCATGAGGCAAAAAGAGTCAAGTAAGTATTTTTATGGTAGTATATCTCACACATGTGTATATTTCAAGAGAAGGTGATCATATGGGTTTGTTTAGTTTTGTACATAGTTCTTATGTGCCAAATTTTAGGTCATATGATTTATCATGACAAAATATATGCATGTGCAAAGCAAGGCTCTTAGGTATTTTGACAATGTTTTCGATGTTCTAGTAAAGCTAAGTAGTTTATTGATGCCATATATCACACATGTGAGGGTTTTAAGATCATCTTTATATATGTATGGAATCCCCTATATGAGAGGATCTTATCCACTAAATTTTAGATCATGTGACTAAGCACAATGAAAGTTGTGCAAGAGAAAATTTTGCCTCATAGGCAAGTTATAAGCATAGTTGGCTCTATGATAGAAGCTTTTGATAAGGAATTTTAATGGTAATATATCTCACTCACATGAGTGTTTCAGGAGTATTTTTTCATATGGTTAGATTCTCCTATGTAAGGAGATCATATGGTCCAAACTATAGATCATGTGTCCAAGCATGGTAATAGTTATGATTATGCAAAGTTAGCCTTCTAGGTAGATAAGTAAGGTTCCCATACTTATAAAAATTTCACAAGTTAAAGTTCAAGCAACATCAATGGTGTGTGTTGATCCAAGATGTTAGGAAGTAGTGAGATGAGGACAAGTGCATGGTGTTTAACGTTGAGCATAGATAAAGATCGAGCTTCTTCTAAGGATCAATGATAAGCAAGAGCTCATATATATAGAGATCATTGGTGTGTATTAAATTCAAGAGGTCAAAGTGATATTTATGTGGTTTTATTAAATACTGAGCTACGTACAGAAGATCGATGAAGCATAATGAGTCAAAGTTTCCAGATTGCACAAGATGAGGTCAATTATCAAATGTTTAACATTTGGATTTGGAAAATTGTGTTAAAGATCAAACAAGATAAATGGTGCATGTTTAATCTGAGCAATGAGGACATGAGATGAGATCATCATGTTCAAGGTTTAACTATGATTGTTTGCATTTGAATATTTAAATTTGTAAAGGAAGAACTTGTGCTCTATATTTTGTCTATATCTTTTGATCTATGAATAATTTGCTCATGGTGTAAAAAGTGAACATGTAGAGGAATCCAAGATGCACATATAAATATAGATTTGAAGATCTATAATTGTGTACAATCAAATATATTAAGGTTCAAAGTTGACTATGTTTTTGTGCATGGACTGTAAGTGACCCAAAAAGATTGTTCGAGCCTATTTTGATATTGTTTTGATATATTTTGATAAATTGGATATTAGGGAGTGTTTTAGAGTCTATGAGGACAATATATGTTTATTATGAAGGTTGAAATTTCATATATAGTATGAATAAAGCTTAATAATTTGACAGTGTTTGAGTTTTTTGAGCATATGCAAAGGTGAGCAGAGTTGACTGTAATCATTTGAGGATGTCGAAGGGGAAATGAGGAGTGGACCCATGTAATTGAAAGTTGATCTTATGTTTTTATTTTGTTCAATGTAGTGATAAAGGAGTTAATGGGTTCACACGAGACCTATAAGGGCTATAAAGGCCTTATTAAAAGGTGTAGCTACTTAAGGGTGACCCATACATGCTATAAATGACCTATAAAATTTGTATTGAGTTATGTCTTCATGTGAGAGATGCCTTAATGGCTAAGGCATGCCTAATTATTGACCAAGGTGTTGATTATCAAGTATGCTCTATAAATAGTGGAACCAAAGGTGATGGTTTCTAGACTTGAGGGAGAGACTTGGGAGAGAATTGAGAGAGGCTTGTGTGTGTGTTTTGTAGAGAGGAGGGGTAGAGTGCCCTATGGATGAATTGAAGATAAAAATAGATTAAGGATTGTTTGTATGGCCTATAGGTCATAAATCTATTGGTATAATAATTCTCTTTCTATTTGAGTATGATCAAAGGTGAAGAGTGATAATCATAGGTCCATCATCAAGTGTTAAAGATATTAGTTCAAAAGTGGATGTGTTCATAGGTGTTGTTATGGTAGCTCAACATCTAAGGGGGTTTCATCCTCCTTTCAAGGTGAAACTTGTTATAGGTCTAGTTGTTTTTGTAACTTAGCTAGATAGGTGTGACAACACCTTGTGGGATTGTAGTATCACTAAATTAGGGATGGTAGCTATTTGATCAGTTGTAACTAGTCTAAATTTGTTCTTATTATTATGAGATAGTAGTCTAATTATAGGTTTTAGTGGGTGTTATTGCCCAAGACAGTTTCCCACATATGTCATGTGTTATATGATTGATCTTGCATTATTTTTCTTGTTCATTGATATGAATGATGTGTATGCCTCATGAATGTATGTATTGACTGATTAAGAGTTTGAAAGGATTGGAAATAAAGTTGAAATACATAGGCTCACTAATTCACCCCCCCTTTAGTGATTATATCTCTAATAATTGGTATCAAATCAGGTCCTTTGGTAAAGGCTTAATAGTTTAAAGGTGATTCAAGATACAATATGGGTAGTCATCAAGAAGGTTTCTCTACTAAACAAGCACATATGTTTAATGGATCCAATTATGATTTTTAGAGTGCAAGGATGAAGACATATATTATGTCCCTAGGGTTTGATGTATGAAAATCTATTTTGGATGGTTATGTTGCTCCTACTACTCCTTTGTCTAGTGTTGTAGATAAAAAGTTGTTTGAGAATAATTTCAAGGAAATAAATACTATCACTTGTGGTCTTTTAGAGATTGAATACACCAAGGTAATCCATTATAAATTTAATAAATATAATGGTAAAAAATGAAAATCATTTTTGAAACAATAAGATGATGTGGCATCCTTTCTAGAGAGAGTTGATGAGATTTTAAACATCGTCAAAGGTCTTGGAGAGAATGTTTAAGAAGCTATTATAGTCCAAAAGGTATTAAGATCTCTATCTCTCAAGTTTGATCCAAAGGTATCTACTATAGAAGAAACTCATGATCTTACTCAATTGAAGATGGATCAATTTCATGGCACCCTTACTACCTATGAGATGAGAGTAAATGATGATATACCACCAAATAAGGAAGTAACATTCAAGACAGAGATGAAGCCTAAAAATAAGTTTCAAGGTAAGAAATCCAAATAAGATGACATATATAATATTGATGAGGATGAAATAATTGCTTTGATTACTAGTAAATTGAACACATGCTCAAGGAAGTCTAAGGGTAAACTACTCTTCAAAAGTTTCAATTGTGGAGAGATAGGACATTTTGCTCATAAGTGCCCTCATAAGTATGACAATAATGATGATGACGATCATGGTATATGTCAAGATGAAGAAAATAATTCTTACAGGAAGAAAGGATTTAGAAAGTATAACAATAAGAAGTCCTTCAAAAACAAGAAGAGTCTTTACACCAAAGAAGATTGCAGCTCATCAAATGAGAGTGAAGATAATGACTCAAAATATGATCATAAAGATGATGGTCCTTCTAAAGATGAAGCTCTATTTATAGCTAAGAAAAGAAGTTGATCACATCAAAAGTTGTCTACTTGGAGTGATTCAGATGGTGATGAAGATGAGATGGACTGTGAGACTATATTGATGAATGCTCTTAAAGAACTAAAGATTGAGAAGAAGATCAATTAGAAGATGAAATCTAAACTCAAGGACTATAAGGAGAAATTTAGTGTGTATGAGGTAAGATTGGATGAAGACACTAAGGAACATGAAGATATGATCAATCATCTTATTTTTCAATTGGAAATTATATCTACAAGACTAAAGGATAAAGAAGATGAATGTTCAAGTTATGTTTCTAAAAATGAGTCTTTGAAATCTGAGATAGAAAAGATAGTTATTAAGGTGAAGACATTTGTGAGATTTGAAAAGAACCCATGTGATCTAGATGATATTCTAAGTGGTCAAAACCATGCTAGTGATAGAATTGGTCTTGGATATAAATAAGAATAAAAGAATGCAACTCAAGACAAGATGAATACTAATGTGAAACAAGACAATCATAATTTAAATACAAATCATCACACAAGGAATGAAGGTGATAGAAGAGTAAAGATAAATTAGATCAAACAGCCAAATTCCATGAGGTATGTAAGTTTTAATGGTTACTATTTCACATGTAGTCAATTTGGTCATAGGGATAGAGAGTGCAAGAGACCTATTAGAAATGAGTTTGCATTGAACTATGATGAGGGTCATCAGTCAAAAGGTATGAATAGAGTTAAGTGATTTAACTATTTTGATGTGGGACACTTTGCAAACCATTATCCACATAAAATTAGACAAGGTGAGTCCTATTATATAGGACATATTGCAAGTTTTTATCTAAACATGGTAAGACATACTGTGTTTCCATCAAGGAATATGGTGTGCTATAATTATGAATAGAGAAGTCACATTTCTAGATTATGTAAACAAAGGCCATCAAGTCAAAATGAGTTCAATCAGGCTCCTAAAGTGTAAGGAAGAAGGAAAGTTAAAACATGGAATCCAAAGGTGACAAGTGTGATTCATGATAAGACTGTAAGTCCAAGTAATTTATTTGGTATTGTGGATAATGCTTCAAAAGTTGAAGAGTACCAAGAGGTCTCATTATCTGCTTATGTTGAGAATGAAGAAATCAAGCTCAAGGAGATGACCAAGATATTGGTTGAGGCTAGTCCTAAGGTATGTATGGATTCAAGTGGACACCATGTTGTTGTTGAGCATGAATCATGTAAATAACATCAATTGTTTGTAAGGAATGATGAGGTTTTAGACTATAAGGTGGATTCCTTAGATGAAAAGGTATGTCATGAATCTTTATTGTCTCCATATATTATCAATCCAATTTTATAAGAAAATTAGAATGTTATAATGTTTAAACATATTGATTATCTTAAGACTAAGAAGAAAAAGAAGAAATATAATCATTATATGACCAAGGAGGAGAAGGAATATGAGGAGTTGTGAGTAAATCTTGGTTTCACATTATTCTAAGACATTGTGAAATGGGGTGTCTTTGCTTATGCTTCTTAGAAGACATATTTCTTATGGAGAAGTAAGTTTTTGGGCTCAAGATCATAATTTCAATCTGTATAAATACTTGTGTTGATCATATAATGTCATTGGTTAAGAGGGAGAAATAACTTCATGAGTTTGCTCCATTGGTTTGTGAAGGAGCTATAGTATAGAGTCAAAATGGGTGGTTCTAGGTGGATTAATTATATTGATGCAAATGTCAAGAAGAGTTTGATGTTAATAAAGGGCTTTACACTTCCTTTTTATGTTCTCCAAGTGATTTTGTGGTCTTAAGGTATGTTTGTGCCAATTGAAGTTTTTTGAGTGCTCTCAATTTTCAAAAATTTTGTCTTAAGGGCAAGCAAGTCTAAAATGGGTTTTAGGAAGTCTATGTTCCCAATTATGTTGAATCTCAAATCTTGGTCCAAATTTGTGTAATGGATGTCTCCAAGTGTGAAAGAAGTTTCAGGAGTGTGCGTTGACTAGAAGGTATTGTGTTAACCTTGTTTGTTTTGAGATTATAAGGTTTTGGGCTTTGCTATAAAAGTGGTTTACATTGTGAATTAAGGTAGGAGGCTTCTTAATTTTTTGAATGGGACAAATGGGTGATCAAAACAATATTCATAGAGATTTTAAGGTTTGTGGTTCTCAAGTTATTAAAGTTTTTGTCGATATGGAGGGTTAATTGGCTAGTAGGTTTGTGAAATAAGTATGTTGCAGAAGATGAGATAGGTGGTGAAAATTGGTTTGATTAAGGGGGAATATGATAGTGATCTAGATATGAAGTTTTGGGTCCTGAAGATATGTCTACTAAAAATTGTGGGCTCTGAAAGTTGTAGGTAGGGCTACAAGGAGGCTAGATAGGCCTAGTTTGAAGAAGATTGTTTTTTATTAGTTATTTCAAAAAGAGAAAAGTGTGTTTATTTTAAGGATATTTCTCAATTTAGTTGAGAGCATGATTCCTATTTGGTGAGTAGCATAAAGTTTTTTTTATGGTTCTTGTGGTATCTTGAGAGAGAATGCTAGTAAGCATGTGTGGTGGTTCTTCATGATGTGTAGAGATCTGAAGATGCTCAAAAGGTGCAATGTCTTAGATATCTTAGGGGGATTTCCTCTCATATGTTTCTTTGTGAGTTTCATTAAATTATAGTGATTTTTGTGTGTTCTTTCTTCATTGGTTGCAGTGCTTAGTTGAAGAGAGTGTTGGCATGAATCAAGAAGATGTTGTTAAGGCAAGTAGAAGTAGGCTCAAGGTAAGGGGAGTTTGTATCATCTTTCTAAGATGGTCCTCTCCTATTTTATAGTATTTTAAAGTCCTAAATATTAGTTGGTACCCACTTTGTCGTTGTGTCAAAGGAGGAGAAAGTTCTTGTTGTGGGAGTTTTTGAAGAGAGAGAAGGTGAGTTGTATATTGTTATATATGATGGTTTTTGACATCAATGAGAAAGGGGGAGATTGTTTGAGTATTTTCAATGATGTCATGGTGATTTCATGGAGGTGTCATCTTGAGTGGATAAATTTATTTGATAGCCTAAGTAATAATGACAAAGTGTGCAATGTGCTTTTCTTAAAATGCTTGAAGTATGCTTGGTTGATCCTCTATTTTGGCATGGTTGGAGATGTTCAGGGATGAGTATGGAGTATTGAGCATGTGAAAAAGGTACCTAAGATGTTTTCTAAGCTTTGAGTGATTTTGTGCATAAGTGAAGTTCTGGTTGTCTATAATTTTCATCTAGATACTTGGGTCTAGTGGTAGAAAATCTAAGTATGTAGTTTGGTGACATCACCATTGTCACGTATAGATGAGTCAAGAGGAAATAGTCATATGGGTTTGTTCATTAATGTGGCTAGTTTTTATGTTATAAATCTCATGTCATGTTCCTAAGTTATTTAAAAGATATGCAAGTACAAAGTTAGGTTCCCAAGCATTTTGACAATTTTTTCCCATACTTAGCCAAATTTGTATGAGGTAAGAAAGAGCTGAGTAAGAATTTTGATAGTAGCTTATCTTCCACATGTGTATGTTTTAGGAGAAGGTGATCATATGGGTTTATTAATTTTTGTACCTAGTTCTTATGCACCAAATTTTAGGTCATGTAATGTATCATGACAAAATATATGCTTGTGTAAAGTTAGGTTCCCAAGGATTTTGACAGTGTTTTCTATGTTCAAATAGAGCTAAGTAAGTATTTTGTTGACATCATATCTTTCACATGTGAAGGTTTTAAGAGTATATTTATATATGGATGGAATCCCCTATGTGAGACAATCTTATGCACTAAATTTTAGATCATGTGACTAAGTGTAATTAAAGTTATGCAAGAGAAAAGTTGGCATCACAGACAAGTTCTAAGCATGGTTGGCTCTGTGATAGAAGATTTTGAGAAGGAATTTTAATGGAAATATATCTCACTCATGTGAGGGTTATAGGATTATTTTGTCACATGGTTGGATTCTCCTATGTAAGGAGATCATATGGTACAAATTTCATATCATTTATCCTAGCACAGTAAAATTTATGACTGTGCAAAATTGACCTTCCAAGCAGATAAGTAAGGTTCCCATAGTCAAATTTGCACAAGTTAAAGTTCAAGAAACATCAATAGTGTGCATTTCTCCAAGATGTTAAGAAGCAATGAGATGAGGACAACTACATGATGTTTAATGTTGAGCAAAGATAAATATCAATATTCTTTCAAGGATCAATGGTGAATGGGAGATCATATAGATAGAGATCAATAGTGTGCATTAAAGTCAAGAGGTCAAAGTGACAACTATGTATTTTTTTTAACGACCAAGATATGTACAGAAGATAAATGGAGAACATTGAGTCAAAGTTTTGAGATTGCACAAGATGAGTTCAATTATCAGATGTTTAACATTTGGCTTTGGCAGACTATACATTAAAGGTCAAACAAAATCAATGGTGCTTGTTTAATTTGAGCATTGAGGACACAAGATGTGAGCATGGTGTTTGAGTAACTTTGACCATTTGCATTTGAATATTTGAATTTGCAAAGAAAAAACTAGTGCTCTATATTTTGGCTATATATTTTGATCTATGTATAATTTTCTCATGGTGTAAAAAGTAGATGTGTACAAGACTTCAAGGTGCATTTGGAAATATAGATTTTAAGATATAGAAGTGTGTACCATAAAATATATTAAGGTTAGAATTTGATGGTGTGTCTGTGCATAGATTGTAAGTTACCTGAAAAGATTGTTCGAGCTTATTTTGATATTGTTTTGATATCCCTTAATAAATTGGCTATTAGGGAGTGTTTTAGACTCCATGAGGACTATTTGTGTGTATTATAAAGGTTTGACCATTCATATATAGTATGAAAAAATATTAATAAGTTGATTATGTATTTGTTCATGATTTTCCTATACACCAAGTCAATGTTTGAGTTGTCTAAGTATACACAGATGTGAGCAAAGTTAAATGTGATCATTTGAGGATGTCAAAGAGGACATAAGGAGTGGACCCATGTAATTAAAAGTGGTCCTATGTTATTATTTTGTTTTATGTAGTGCTAAAGGAGTGAATGGGTTCACATGAGACCTATAAAGGCTACAAAGACCTTATTAAAAGGTGTAAATGCTTAAAGGTGACCCATAAATGTTATGGCCAACCTATGAAGTTTGTATTGAGATATGTCTTTGTGTGAGAGATGCCTTAAGGGATAAGGCATGCCTAATGGATGATCAAAGTGTTGATTATCAAGTATGCTCTATAAATAATAGAACTAAAGATGATGGTTTCTAGACTTAAGGGAGAGACTTGGGATAGATTTGAGAGAGGCTTGTGTGTGTGTTTTATGGAGAAAATAAGGGGTAGAGTGCCATATGGATGAATTGAAGAATAAAAAAATTAAGGACTATTTTTATGGCCTATAGTTCATAATTCTATTAGAAAACTTATGCTCTTGTTATTTAATTATAAATGAAGGTGAAGAGTGATAATTAGATGTCCATCATCTGGTATTGAAGACATCATTTCAAAGGTGATTGTGTTCATAAGTTTTTTTTTGGTAGCTCAGCATCTAAGGGGGTTATAACCTCCTTGCAAAGTGAAACTTACTAAAGTTCTAGTTGTGATTGCAGCTCAACTCAACAAGTGTGGTAACACCTTATGGGATTGTAGTCTCACTAAATAAGGGATGTTAGTTCCTTGATTAGTTGTAACTAGTCTAAATTCATTCTTGTTATTATAGGATAGTATTCCAATTAAAGGTTTCAGTGGGTTTTATTACCCATGAGGTTTTTCCATGTATGTCATGTGTTATGTGCTTGATCTTGCATTGTCTTTCTTGTTCATTGCTATGAATGATGTGTATGCCTTATGAATGTATGTATTGACTGATTAAGAGTTTGAAATGATTGGAACTAAAGTTCAAATATCTAAGATCACTGATTCACTTCCCTCTTAGTGATTTTACCTATAATAAATTATTCATAATTACATGAAAAAACAAGCTTATATCCAAGCAACTAGACATAACAAGCAAGTCACAATTTCCCTAAAACATATAATATTCCATCTTAGCATACGTTACACTCTCAAATATTATATCCACATATACATAAAGTCTTAAAACCCATTAAAAAACATGTTATTCATAGCAATAACTAGCATGCATACAATAAATTAGTCAAACATAGATGTAAGTCTATAACAATTATAGTATGTACCATCTTGGTACAACATACATTTTTACTATATTACTCTATGATATCTCATACTATCATAGTTCACAACTACATAAAAACATATAACCCAACTTATTATTTCAAGAATCAAATGATCCACATAGATAACAACAATCAAGTATGGTATTATATCACTTTAGTATACCCTAAAATTAAACTGCATACTAGCATCCCCAAGATACACCATTATATACTAAGTATAGCCAAACATCTATACATATTATCAATCTCATAACATGTACTCCACTCAAGTATTAAATATAAAATAATATAACAAATAGTCAATAAATCATGTGTAGAGAAAATAGAGGACTCATAATCCTATTATAACATTCATTTAAGCATCTCATTTTATTTTCTAAAAGACCATTTTAAAAGGTTATTGTTAACCATTTTGACCAAAAGTCAAAATGGGTCAACCCCCTATATTCAAAAACTTATATAGGTATCTATTATATTGTCATAGGGTGTGTTATAATTCATTTGATGTAATTTAATGTCGCTTTAACCTTGGTCATGGTCCAATTAGTCTTTGTGTCATTTGATGTCATATAAGGTTTAAGGCATTAAAAGCAAGTGGTACAGTTTTCCAAGAAATAAAAGTGTTCTAGACTCATCCTCAATGTCCAATGTGTTAGTCCCTATCAGACATGTCATTTTTTAATTGAAAAATTGTAGGTGATAACTTAAAATCAAGAAAGTAAGTAGAAAAGGAGTTTCAAAGGTTGTACGGCCTATGAGAAAGAGATGCACATGAGAAAAGGTTTTGGGATGTCTCTTAAATTTTTTAAACCTAATTTCCATTCTTTAAATTCTTTTGAAGTGCCAAAAATGGGCTAAAACCATTCTATCTCTTCATCACTCCACTATACAAATGAAACCCATCAACATGTTTTTGATTAGTACAGCCAATAAGAAGACTTCCAAGTAAAATGCCTTTGGGGGGTAATATTAAACTTATTTTTATTCCATTTAATGTTTGTATTTAAATTAATTGTGTATTATAATTTATTAACCATCTTTAACAAGTTGACTATGTTTTTTGGCCTATCGTTTCCCATACCCTGTAAGTTTTGCTCTTGTTTTAACAAGTTAGTATAGCTTAGTTGTTTATTTTTCTTTTAGATGATGTTTAATCTCTTATAATGTTTTATAATGCTTTATTTCATGTTTGTAAATGATTTCATGGATCAAAAATCTTAAATTGTAGGAAGGTGTCACCAAGTGAGGTTGCAGTCAAGTCTCACCACTTGCAGAAGGTTTGGTTCTCTAAAAGGTTTTTATGTGAATGGAATATGATGTTATCCATGATTTTATTCTATAAAAATCACCTTACTTCCATGTTTGGTCATACAAATTCATGCTTTGATCAAACACATAGTCACATTATGTCACACAATCAGGCTTATGCTTATTTCCAACTATAGTCATAGTATTTTGAGCTTTGATCATGTTCATGAAGGAGAAATGAATTTTATAAATAGGTTTAATAACTTATAGTTACATTATCAATCAGTCAAGACCTCTATAATTCCATGAAAATAATGATAAGATAGTCAATTCCCAAGTATATAGTCATATACCATGGAGATACACACCTACAAGTACCTACAGAAGGACATCACATTGAAGTGGGTGTTGGAACTGATATTAGTCATTTAAAAGTTGTAATAATTCATTTTAAAACCTTTGAGAAGATTTGTAAACTAATTTTAAACCCATTTTCTATACATATAATCCATATTCATCATCAGTACCTGGTTTGCAACTATTTTAGCACCTATAGGGGACTGAGAATATTGAGTTGGAGATTTTGTAACTTGTTTGAAATTATTCAAGATGGGAAGGATGAATTAAGATAATATTAAGAGTACCAAACTTCATTTAAGGTTACATTCCATTCATACAGTCTACTTTCAACCTTCACTACCTTACATGCTACTATAAGTGCATCTGTAAACCATACATAGAGACTTGAAGCATGGTCATAAGGATGTCCTAGCATGTTTGCAAGCCTTCATTAGGATGGGATAAGAGGGATATGATTTGATAACTCAGTATAAGGTCAAATTAAATGCACACTACCCATACTCATTCCCACTACCTACACATTAGAAATGTCCACCTACAAGTGGCACTGACAAAGGTGAAAGTGTTATTCAAGGGCATGTGCATATGTTTGAAAACCATTCATGAGATCTTAGGGTGCTTAAGAAACCTTAACTATCATGAATAAATAATTAGATTAGTTACCAGTTTCAAGAGGTTATCTTCAAAGTTGAATGACTCTGTTTAGGGATAATTTTCGTTAATCACAAAAATAGAGCCCTTAGTGTTTTTGGAGATGTCATATTGAGTTTTGATCAATATAAAAGTATCCATATTGTAGCCTCCACATAAGAGAAGAGTTGTGTAAAAAGGAAGAGGGTGTATGATTAGAGTATCATAGTGTTTGAGGCATCCCAAATCATGATTTTTTTCATTGAATTTTTTCAGTGTATTCTACAGAATTTAAACTTTAAATGACCTTCACATCTCAAAGTTGTAAATGAGGTATATCTTCATGATTTTGTAGTCTTTTTAGGATGAGAGAGGGGTTGGTGATACCTTTCAAAGAGGTGGAAATAGTTATGTCACATCTAGACCAACATGAGAAATCATTCATAGGTCATTGAAACATGTCATAATGACCTAGACCTTTAGGGATGTAGGCAAGTCTATTAGGCTTAGTTTAGGCCTTAATCCCAAGAAGGGGTCAATTATATATCTAGTGTTAGATAAACATTATAATGAGTTTAAGAATGTTTTTAGGAAGGAATAAGGTGTGTCCAAGTTGTAAATATGTAAAAAAAACCACTAGTAAGCCATTTCTTGGCTCAAAACTCATTAGGCTTACAAGGAATGAAGAACAAAGCTTGAATAGGAAACTTTGAATTCGTGCACCTACTTGGATACTTTTCATGGGATCTCAAGGATCTTGGACAAGTTAAATAGGGTCCTGAGAGAACATTTTGTGGAATTTGTTTTCCAATTAGACATCAAACTTGTATGAACAATCTTTAGAGGGAAAACTCACTTTAAACCCTCCAAAACCCTAGATAGTGACTTGATTTGGAAAATAAGGAAGTATGGGCATCAAAATGTCATGGAATGGCTTGGGATATGGTTTAATATTTTAGAGGACTCTCTAGGACTCCTCCCCATCCTATTTAGTTGTACCCTACCTATACAAATAGGGGGAAATTAGATTTCTTTGACTATTTTTGGTGTTTTACAAGTATGAAATGGTTTCAAGAGGTGAAATAAATTTTATTATAAATATTGGGACTTTTTATAACCCCTCATTTCCATTTATTTTATCATAAAATATCCTAAGTTATTTTTCAAGTACTCTCACTTCAACCAATCCAGGATGGCATAGTGACCAAGCTAGTGAGAGAGTGAAAACTTTAATTGGGTGGAATTTTAAGGTATACCTAGTGAATCTAAGTCTATGGGAGGTATTAAAATGTGTCATTCACTCATGTATATTTATTTTCATGGAAAAATAAATCCAAATTTAAGTCTAAGTGAGAAGGGTGAGTGAAAGAGGAGTTATTTAGATTGTAGACAATGATAACTCATGTGTAGAAGAGTATTGATGATTATGGATGAAACCAATGCATTTTTGAGAATGTCTAAAAACCCCCCCCCTCAATTAAATCATCAATTTTATCCCTAGTTAGTTTTGATATGTTTTCAATGGGTGAAATGATGAAGTCAATTTTTTGAGCAAGCAATGAAGAGTCCTATGCCACATTTTAAGAGTTTCATGAATTTGAGGGCCATTTGTCCTATAATACCTTGCATGTTCTATTTAAAAATTCATTATCCTACATTCTTAACTCCTTTTATCAACATGATACATGTCCTAGTGACTCTTAGACTTCATTCTCTTCTCCTCTCTCTCAAATTATATAAGTAGTAGCCATTTTGGCTCTTATAAAAAAATACCACACCATGTATGGAAAATCCCTACTAGAATGACATTGTATTCTGCCTTTGAATAATCAATATAAGTTTAGTTTTTATTTCATGAACATTTTTCTAAGTGTGCAAGTGATGTATGGTGAAGTTAGTGATAATCTTCTATCTGTGCTTTCCTTATCCTTTCATATTTATGCAAGATTTCATATTATAATAGGTCATATAGAGTGTAATAAAGTGTTTTAGGATCCTTTCAAGTGTAAAACTATTCTTAGAGTGTACAATCTTTCCTCTGGTTATTTACCTTGTGTTGCTTCATGCACATCACCTCTCTATTGAAATATTGATGTTAGAACCTTCTAGGACTTACAAGATAGTTTGTATGCCTTGTTTCATTATGATATAAGTAATATGTTCTTGTGTAAATATTATTTGTGTATCACCCCCTTATAATATTTCCATTTCATGTAACTTATAACTCTTTTCCCCTCAAGCAACTAGTTAGTTAGGTGACAAGCATTTTAATGTATATCAGGGAGTTAGCCCTTAAATCTAGATGTCTACTTCTACCTATAGGTACACCCACATGCCTATAAGTATTACCATGTTGTAAAAATATATAAGAGGCTTTAACACCCTCTTATAGGGTATAATATTTTGTGACGAAATTTTTGGAATGCCTGATGAGACCCATTGTCTTCAAGACAACTTGTCAAGGTGAATGTTGGTCTTAATAATATCCACTGTAAATTGGTGTGCTACTCAACATTTAGTGAATCCATTCAAGATGGTTCAAGGCCATAATTTTTTCATATACTTGATCTCATAATTCATGTTTATTACTAGTTCATAATCTAGTAGAGTGTTTAATCATATCAATCCACCTATTCAGCCTAAACTTCCTCTTGAAGTTCAATACCTTCATCCTAATCTACCTTTTGAAGATAAAGTAGATTTTGCTATCCAAAAAAGTGAAGAGGTGAAATAAATTGAAGATATTGAATAAAACATGAAAATACCTCATGCCTTTCCTACCTTTAATACTAAAAATCTAGTTTATCTTCAAGCATATGATGTCATTCCTCTTAATGCCACAAAGAGTGTGCCCACTTTCAATGGTGAGAGTCATATTACACCTAGTGACCACATCAGGGATATCTCAATTTTTTGTATTTTCCATAGTTTCACTCAAGATAACATTTCCATTAGACTCCTTACCATGTCCCTGAGAGGGAAAGATCTTTATTGGTATAGGACTTTTCCTGGTGGATGCATCACATCATGGGATGACTTTGGAGTGTTGTTGACCTAAATATTTGAAGATGAAAGTGACCATACCTCTCTCATACATCAACTCAACATGATAAAAAGAGGTCCCAAGTAATAAATACACGACTTCAATGAGAGGATTAAAAATACTTAGTATACATTGCCTCCTCCCATGAGACCACCTACTAACTTTTTGTTCCCTACTTACTTAAGAGCCATTGGTACTGATATTACTATCATGATTCAATTCATGGGTGGTTTCATTCTTCCCAAATCATATTAAATTTCCATAAAATATGAAAATGGTCACATTCAAACTAGATTATTACCTCCTAAGGTATCTATTCCTTTTATTCCCAATACTTCTTCTAATACTCCAAGTCTGGCCCAAGTTCTCAATGTTAATACCAAGCCTAGAGTTGCTCCTATGAAGGAAAATAATGTCATGGATAAAGATGTAGGAATTTAGATGATAAGAGCTCTGCTTAGGCAAGATAACATGTAACAAGGTGCCCATAAAAATACATATCCATATTACTAGAAATATGGCTAACAATATGGGAAATGAAGAGGTCAAGAGAAGCCTAACTTCAACAAGCTTGCTAATGTATACAATCTTAATTCCACTACCAATTCAAGGGAGATGGTACTAGTGCATAGAAACTTGGTGCAAGGAGAAGATTGGAAATGAGGCCAATTTATAAATTCAAATGAGAATGGAGATCAAGCTCTTATTTCTCAAGGAGGAATCACTCCTTTCCTATCAACTAAATATGAATTCATGATGCAAGCAAATGAGAGTTGTTAGCCCCATGGAGAAAGCTTCACCAAATTCTTGGTGGAAGATACATTTGTGATCAATCAAGGAGTTTGTGTTGTAGATAATAAAAGGTAAAAGAATAAATATCTATGAGGTGATAATATAATGCCTACAATTTCATAAAATCTCCCTCTAAGGTATCAAAGCATGGTTACAAGCATTGTAGTTCCAAACAAACCTACACCTCATCCAAGTCAAAATGTGGTAATATCTACTCAAGGAGTCTCAATTCCCCAAGTTCCAAGAAATAATTTTCCTCCAAGGACTCAAGATAAGGTGAGTAATATTGCCTTGAACATAGTGAATTCTTTGAAAAGTGACAAAGCATTAATCTCTTTATGAGATGTCCTCCATATTCCTGACCAAAAGGAACTATTACAAAATAGTTGCCCATTATTCCTACTAGTCCTTCACCTTAAATTCAAATTCATAGTCATGTTATTATTCAAAATGTCCCTAATACCATTATTGAACCATCTACTAGGGCTAAGAAACATCTGTCATTCTACCTCAATCTCATAGTGGGTGACAAATTGGTACACAATTGCATAGTTGATATTGGAGCCTCTAATTTGGTCATGCCCAAGGTTATAACTGATAATTTGGGCCTAAAATATGAATCCCATATAAAAATAGGACTCAAATTAGATGGTACACCTGATAAGATATTAGACTAATAAAAAACTTGAAGGTTTTCTTGCATGATTATCCTAGTTTTCATATCCTTTGAGACATAGTTGTTGTTGACCATCCTGCTCACTTTTAAATTTATCTTTAAAGAGAATTTATAGACAATATAGGTGGCTATATTTTTTTTTGACTAGTCCTTCTTGGCCTTTAAGACAAGATATGGAACCAAGGTGATCATAATAACTTGGTCAGCTCTAACTTAAATTTTATGATCAACGAGAAGGATAATCCTAATGTGGATGATGGAGCCTCTAAACTTGAAAGAATTTTTGACTTGTTCCTTTATGAGTATATTACCAACACTTATGAACATGATCTTTATGTATACTTTAAGAAAACTAACCTTGTTACTTATATCATACATGAAGATCCATTTAAAGGAGCTAAGGTAATTATTAAACATTCTTCTTCACAAATTATTAAAGGAACTACATGATTCATGAGTATGATGATGCTAGGTTGAGGAACTTAATTGATCACCATAGTGGAAATAATGATATATTCATGCCTACTATTGATGAAGATGCCTTGGATGATGGCACTCATGAAGAAGAAGAGGATGACTTATGGATAAGTTACAATGCCATATGTCTAGAATTTGAACAACTAGGTAATGTCACTTCCCATCCTAAAAGGTCCATATCTGGTGTGTTTGATAATGATTCTAACAAACATGATGTTTATTGGCTCACCAAAAATGAGGAGTGTTATGTTATGAATGAAGAGGACTCATGGTAAAGGTTCAATGCCATATGAAAAGAATTTGACAATATTGGTAAGTATCCTTTTTCTCCAAGAGATTATCTATCTAATGTCAAGTTTGCTAATGAGACTAACTAGGTTTTTGAGTTTTCCATCAAGCACAAGGATGAAGGTCATTCTGTTGACCAAGAGTCTATAGTTATGAGGGATTCTAATGAAGTTAGTACCCAAGGAGTTATGAACATGGAGAATTAGGTCAAGGTAGAAGTTGTTGTGCCTCAAAGATAGTTAATAGTTATGTATAATGTTGATATAAATTAATATGCATTGAGATATAAAGGAGAAATTGATACTCCCAAATATCAAGCACTTTCTGTCTAAGAAGGTGGAGAGGTTGAGGTAGTTGTCATACTTTCCAATCTACAATTTTTTGGAGAGAATCTAATAGATGTGATAGAGATCATAGTTTTTGCATCCCCAATCAAAGTCTTTGAAGAGAAGAAACAGACACTCATGAAGGCCTTGAATAATCCACTTAAAAGCACAAGAAGACACAAAAGTGATAGGATTCTTGATCAGACCCATATGCAAGAGTACAATGATGATGAACATGCTCCTCATGCTAGGCTACCTTCATGGAGTAACAAAGATGCTAGGGGAACAATATTTTACCATAATTGAGGTAATAATTAGATGTTTCACCTCAAGATTGAGGTTTTGTAAATATTAGAATAGGTTTGTGTGTATTTCTTTCAATTATGTTGTGTTCCATAGGTGTTTTCATGAACACATGTGTGTTTCTTTTGAGTGTGTCTCAGTTTGTGTCCCTTTTCTTTGTGTTTGGTATGTTTTCAAATGAAATTTAAGTTTAAAACCTTTGTATAGTGACTCCATGGCCCAATGGATAGGATTAAGCAACGGGTCATGGTATAGCAATCATACCACCCTTGGGAAATCACAAATAATGTTGACCATTTTGACCACAAGTTAAAATGGGTCAACCCTTCTATAGTGAAAGAATTATATAGAAGAATATTATATTTTCATAGGGTGTGATATAATTCATTTGATGTAATTTAATGTCATTTTAGCCTTGGTCATGGTTTAATTAGTCTTTGTGTCATTTGATGTCATCTAGGGGTCAATTTAGAGAATTAAATGCAAGTGGTAAGTTTTTCCAAGCAAGAAAAGTGTTATAAAATTCTCTTTAATTTTCAATGTGTTAGTCCATATCAGACATGTTATTTTATTATTGAAAACATATAGGTGATAACTAAAAATTAAGAAAGTAAATGGGAAAAAAAGAGTTTTAAAGGTTGTACAGCCTATGAAAGAGAATGAAATGTTGGATAAGGTTATGGGATGGATATTTAAATTAATTATACTTATTTACATGCTTTAAATTATTTTTAAGTTCCAAAAATGCACTAAAATTGTTTTAGCTCTTCATCATTCCACTATGCACATGAAACTAGTCAATAGGTTTTTGGTTGGTATAACTAGTTGGAAGACTTCCACATCAAATGCCCTTTTGGGGTGATATTAAACTTATTTATGTTAAATTTAATGTTTTTAGTTTAATTAATGGTGTATTATACTTTATGAACCATCTTTAACAAGTTGACTATGTTTGTTTGCCTATTGTTTCCCATATGCTGCAGGTTTTACTCTTGTTTGAGAAAGTTAATAAAAATTAGTTATTAATTTTACTTATATATAATTTAAAATCTCTCCTTTCATTTTTCCCATGTTTTTTTTCATGTTTGTCAATTATTTCATGGAACAAAAATCTCAAATTGCATGAAGGTGTCACCAAACAAGGTTGTAGTCAAGTCTCACCACTTGTAGAAGGTTTGGTGCTTTGAAAGGGTTTTATGTGAACATAATATGTTGTGTTTCATGATTTAATACCATTAAAATCAAATTCCTTCCATGTTTGGTCTTACAAGTTCATGCCTTGATCAAACACATAGTTGCATTATGTCACACAGTCAGTCTTCTGCTTGTTTCCAACTGCAGTAATAGTGTTTGGAGATTTTATAATGTTCATTAAGGATAAATGAAGTTTTATAAAAGGTTTAAAATATTATAGTTACATGATAAATCAATAAATACCTCTCTAATGCCATGCAAATAATGATAAGATAGTCAATTTCTAAGTACACAGTCATATACCATGGAGTTACACACCTATAGGTGCCTACAGAAGGACATCATGTTGAAGTGGGTGTTGAAACTAATTTGAATAATTTCAAATCTGTAATAATTAATTTAAACACCTTTGATAAGGTTTTGAAACTAATTGTAGACCCATTTTCCATACATATAGTCTGGCTTCACCATCACTGCCTGGTCTACAACTGTTTTAGCACCTACAAGGGACTGAGAATATTGAGTAAGATATTTTTTAACTTTTTTCAAATACTTAAATATGGGAAGGATGAATTGAGAAACTTTTAAGATGACCAAACTTCATTTAAGGTCACATTCCATGCATACAGGCTACTTTCAACCTTCACTGACTTACATGTTACTGTAAGTGCATCTACAAACTGTATACAGAGACTTGAAGCATGGTCATAAGGATGTCCTAACATGTTTTGAGGCCTTAATTAGGATGGGAGAGGAGGGATATTATTTGATAATTTACTAGAAGGTCAGATTCAATGCACACTTCCCATACTCATTCTCACTACTTACACATTAGAAATGTCCACCGACAGGTGACACTAACAAAGGTGAAAGTGTTATTCAAGGAAATGTGAATATGTTTGAAAACCCTTCATGAGGTCTTAGGGTGTTTGATAAACCTTGACAATAATGAATGAAGCATTATATTGGTTGGCAGTCTCAAGAGGTTATCTTCAAAGTTGAATGACTATGTTTAGGGATAATTTCCATAAAATGCAAAAATAGAGCCCTCACTATTTTTGGATATGTCATATGATGATGTCATATTGAGTTTTGATTAATCCAAATGTATCCATCTTGTAGCCTCCACAAAGGAGAAGATCCATGTAAAAAGTAAGAGGGTATGTGATTAGAGTAACATAGTGTTTGAGGATTCCTAAATCATGATTTTATTCATTGAAAGTTTTTAGCGTATTCCATAAAATTTGAAATTCAAATAGCCTTCACATCTCAAAATTAAAAATAAAGTATATCTTCATGATTTGGTAGTATTTTTGAGATAAGATATGGGTTGGTGAGACATTTTAAAGAGGTGTGGAGAGTTATGTCACATCTAGACCAACATGAGAAATAATTCACAAGTGATTGAAACATGTCAAAATGACCTAGTCCTTAAAGCATGTAGGTAGGTATATTAGGCTTGGTGTTGGAGACTTAGGTTGCACCCTAGTTGAGCAAAGGATTTATCAAGTCCTCTTGCTCAAACCTAGTCTAGCATTAGAATGACCCTAGGTTGTGGGTTACCTAAACTTGGGTCAAACCTCTAGGATTTTTAATGAGTATAGCTCCTCATATTATTCATTATAGTGCTCACCTAAGACCTAAATAATTTGGGATGAAAAGAGAGGAGTTAAATGAATGAAATCATACTTTAAATATGGTTATGCATCATGAATTCATTGTATCCACTCATAGGCTTGAACTCTTGACACACTAATGGACTATGAATAGACTTAACACATTGCCTAAAATGGTTTCCAAGAAAAAGTGCTTCACATAGAGGTTAGATTGATTAACTTAGGCTAGAAGGCAATGAGGGTAAGGCTTGATTGAAGGCACTTACAATCAACAATCCACTCTATATCTGAGACATCAACATTATGACACACTAGATGACCTACAAGGAAAGTTTACTAAAAATAAGGTTTAACTTAGACCTATAAAGGGAAGATTAAACCACTTTTGCAAATAAAAAATTACAAACCACTAAGCAAAAATTGGTAAAAATTTGCAAGTGTCTTTCTCATTAATCCAAGAGGTGCATGACTACAAATTCTGGTAGAGTCTAGTCATACCAGCCCTAAGGGATAAAAATCAATAGCTCAAATCTTGAATTTATAGTAGAATGGGATGAGAGAGATGGGTAACATGAATGGGAGAGTGGAAAAGGGGGCATTGTGATTAAGGCCAAGATTACCACTAGAAGAGGTCATAATAAACACTACATTAAATCCTTCTTGAACTCCTTATTATATTAATGTCACTAAGACTATTTTGGCATGGAAGAGTAGAGAAAAGCTTATGGAGGCCAAAATTTCCACTATGAGAAATCATGGATGGCTACCAGAATCTCCTTGATCTCCTCATTACATTTATGCTCTTTACAAACCCTAAACTGATCTGTGTCCATCAAAGAACACACTCTATGTTTCATGCCAAGAGCTCAACCAAACTATACTATTAGTTTTAGACATGTGTCATCATCTCATGCCATTTGGAGATTTGATCAAATCTACTCCTTTAATCTCCTCAAGAGTCTACAAGTTTTAACCTTCATCATTGACCATTGATCTGTGTTTGACTTTCTAGATGGTGCCAATTATCAACTCCCCACTCATCTCAATTTTATCCTTTAATAATGTGACACTCATTAATCTTTCATGCTTCTTATGGATCCACTATCAAAATTTATCCAATTCACATGCTTGTGCCACATGGTGACCTCACATTTGATCTAGGCTCCTTAACTTAAGTACTTTTGATCTTATCTACATGAATCAATGCATGTCATTGATATTTATTAGTAAGATCAAATATGTATTGTTTATCACCCTACTCACCATGATCAAGACACTTGGCACCTTTATATTTAATCTTAAGATCCTCTGATTCTTTGATCCTTGCTCGCACCATTAGATCTTCACAACATGATTGAATGCATGCCATTGGATCTGCCCAGACCCACTAACTTTGTCAGATTACCACTTGACATTGGATATACTCTAGGTTTCCATGATATTGACACTTTTTAGCAATATTTTTAGACTTAGGAATATTTTAATCAAAATTATTACTTTACAATGATTGAATATGTCATCCCGATACACGTTGCCTTCTGCCATATTGCTCCTGCATGACATTTCAATGATGATCTTATTCCTCTAGTGTTTAAGTTAGTCATTTTTTATTTAAAATAAGGACATTATGGGGTATAGAAAATTAATCTAAGGAAATGGTCATCAAAGCTTTGAATGATAGGGGTTGATATTTTGGCTTGTGAGGCCAAAATGTTAGCACCTGGTTTAGGCTTGAAGCCCAATAAGGGGTCAATTCCATATCTAGTGTTATAAACATTCTAATGATTTTGATCATGTTTTTATGAAGGAATAAGGTTTTTTCAAGTTATAAATATGTAGATAAAACCATTGATAATCCATTTATTGGCTCAAACCTCATAGGCCTATAGGGAATGAAGATAAGACCTCGAATAGGCAATTTTGAATGCGTACACCTACTTGGATACTATGCATGGGAGCTCAAGGAGATTGAAAAATTTGAATAAGGTTATAAACAAAAAAAATGTGTAATTTTCTTGACAATTGGATGTCAAACTTGTATAAATAATCCTTAGTAGGTAAACTCACTCTAAACCCTCTAAAACCCTGGATAGTGACCTGATTGGGAAAATAAGGAAGGAATGGAATCCAAATGGAATGGAATAGCTTGGGAGATGGTTGAATATTATATATGACTCTCCAAGGATCCTCCCCATCCTACTGAGTTGTACCCTACCTATACAGACAAGGGGAAATTGGCTTTTATTGACTATTTTTGGTGTTTTATAGGTATGGAAGGGTTTCTAGAGGTGTAATAAAATTTGGGAGAAATATTGGGACTTGTGATAAAATCTCATGTTTATTTATTCCATTATAAAATCTCCTAAGTGATTTTGTAAGTACTCTCACTTTAGCCAATCCAAGATGACATAGTGAGCAAACTAATGAGAGAGTGAAAACTGCAAGTGGATGGACTTTTAAGGTCTACTTAATGAATATAAGGATATGGGAGGTCTTTAAGAGTTTCATTCACATCTATATACATATTTTCATGGAAAACTAAAGCCAAATTTGAGTCCAAGTGTGAGGGGTGAGTGAAATAAGAGTTATTTAGACTACAAATAACGATAGCTCACATGTATAAGAATATTAATGACTAGGGATGCAACCAATGCATGGTAGGGCATGTCTACAACCATTCCCCCTCATTTTAATCATCAATTCTATCCATATTTAGTTTTTGGATGTTCCAAAATGGAAAAATGATGAATGTAGTTTTTTGAACAAGTAATGAAGAGTCATATGCCACATTTCAAGATTTTCATGCATTTGAAGGCCATTTGTCCTATCAAAACTTGCATGGTATATATCAAACTTACCTACATTTTTATCACCTTTTATCAACATGACACATGTTATAGTGACTCTTGGACTTCAATCTCTTCCCCTTTCTCTCAAATTCTATAAGTAGTAGCCATTTTAGCTCTTGGAAAAAAATACCACACCATGTATGGCAAAGCCCTGCTATAATGACATTGTATTTTTATTTTTAACAATAAATATAAGTCTAGTTTTGAGTTCATGAACATTATTATAAGTGTGAAAGTGATGTATGGTGAATTTAGTGATAATCTTTTATCCTTGTTTTCATTATCCTTTCATGTTTATGTAAGAGTTCCTATTATAATAGGTCATATAGAGTGTATTCAAGTGTGTTAGGATCCTTTAAAGTGTACAACTATTCGTAGAGTGTGAAATCTACCCTCTATTTCATTTACCTTGTGTTGCTTCATGCATATCACCTTTATATTGAAACATTGATGTTAGAACCTTCTAGGACATACTAGCTAGTTTGTATCCCTTGTTTCATTGTGATCAAAATATGATGGTAATCTGTAAATCATCTTGGTGTATCACTCCCTTAGAATAGTTCCATTTCAAGTAACATTTAACTATTTTATCCACAAAAAACTAGTTAGTTAGGTGATAAGCATTTCAAGGTATATTCAGGGAGCTAGCCCTTAAATATAGAGGTCTACTTCTACTTATAGGTACACCCACATACCTAGAAGTATTCCCATGTTGCCCAAATATGAAAGAGGATTGAACACCCTTTTCTTAGGTATAATATTTAGTGACAATAATTATAGTTTTTGGTTTTTAAGGCACTTAAATATTTACTCAAACCATCTATTAAACTATAAGTACAATCTCTATGTTTAAGCACTTATATATTATGTACCACATGTACATATTTTGATGCTATGCAAATACTAAACCACTTTTCACTTATATTTTTTTATTAATAATCTATTGTATTCTTAATTTCATTTTGAATGAACATGACCTTACACTAGATTAGAAGATTATATTAATGTTGACACAGTTTCACCATTCTTGAGGTCCTATGGCCAAATGTGTTTATATTTGTTAACAACTTAGAGGTATACACTCTAATATACCCAATGTACGTTAACACATAAAATGACTCATAAATCTTGAGATAAATTGATTTCCTTTATACAAAAATATGTTCAACAATATAAATGAAATCATTAGCCTTTATGATTCATGGATAAATACTCAATCAATATAACTTTATTAACAGGTTAATCTACATAAGACAATATTTATGAAAAATTAAGGAACAAGCAATAACATTTATTATCATAGGGATTATAATTACTAAGAGCTGCCAAAGTATATAGAGCACTATAATCTATTGATTTTGTTATACTAACAACTATCCCATTATGGTATACTTATTTATTAAACCATAATTATCCAAGTATATAGGATATGAGCTAGGTGTAGCCAATTAATAAATCACCATAAATATCACAACTACCATACACCAAATTTTTATATATAGCTTAGTCTTTTCAATTTGCTACGCTTCTCATATATACCTCACAGTAACATATATTCTGATATAACCAACAGAGTACATTTTAATATTCGATCATTGATTCACTTTTAAATGTTAACTCATAAGAATTATTATACTACTTAATCCATATGTAGAGATGCCTTTAATATATATATATATATATATATATATATATATATATATATATATATATATATATATATATATATATATATATATATATATATATATATATATATATATATCTTAGTGATGTTATTTATATGATACTACATAGATACTTCATAGCGGTAAGATACGTTTTCATATATTCTGATGTAGAGATGCCTTTCCAAAGGTAGTGACTTAAAAAAAACATAGTCCAGTCCCCAACATGCTATTATACCAACATTGTTGCCACCAGCACAATATTATACTAGAATATAAATTTTTAAACTAATTATTATACCAGCATTATAATTAATCATTCCCTATTATTATTTAATGTTCATGTTGAAATGATAGCTAGGATATAGCGGCTTTCTAGCGATGTTATATAAATATAACATATATTATTTTCTTATATTCAACTTTAGCAATTCCCAATAATAAAATTTAGTGAATAAACTTAGTATGGCAATGCCTCAACTAAAAAAAAGAGTTTCTATATATAATTATGCTTCTCAAGTACAATAGTTTAGAAGTTTGTACAGTCAATATATATTTTAAATATAAGTATATAGTCTAAATGTATTCAATCAATTTAAATAAATATAATTAACCATGTTCATTTTGCTGGTGAATCACTAACACAAAGAACCATTAATTAAATCATGGACTATAATTTAATCTAGTATGACAACTTTTAAAACATTTTTTATCAATAATCTTCACCAAATACAGTGACATAATCTAATTATTGGTAGGTTAGGTAAATTACAGCTATATATCAATTTCATATACAATGACTAAATTAAACTGTAAATAGATAATTACCTCCTATAAATTTATATAATTACCTCATGTAAATATATAATTACCTCCTATATATTAATATATGGTTGAATTCAAATTAATTTATCCTATTATATGGTCAAATTCATATTTATATACAGTTTTATTAATACATATAATTACCTGAGTGACTAAAATAAATTGGTAATATATTGTAATTTAAAATGTATAGCTCTAATACAATGATGTCATTTCGTCACCATAAAATATAGGGATATCAATTTCTATAATTGTTGGGTGAAACAAAATGGTCTAAACTATCCACTATGGACAAAGTGGCAATTTCCTTCCCTAAAAGATATTTGTATGAGATTTAAGATGCCAAAGATGAATTGTTATACAAAATTCTCCAAAATTTGATATAATAGTCTCACTGTAGTACTACACTGGCTGGTATATGATAAAGCAACGTCAAAATAGGGAGAATATAATATATTTAATATTCTAATTTCCTTTACCTATTAACATCTATTATTTAATATTATTTTAGCGATATACTAAATCTAGATATTATTAGCATCTACAATTTTTCATGATCATACATAAAATTGAAATCATTACCTACTTGGGTAATAGCATTGAAATCTTCTTCATTGCTCCTTTTGTTATTTTCTTCTTTCTACTCCCTCCATTCTCCCTTAATTCCTGCCTAAGTATGGTGATTCATTCCCCTTTATTCCAAGATTTTCTCTTGATTTAATCCTTTTGTTTTAAAGATTATTTTTTATTTTATTTTATTTTAGTTATTTTTAATATCTTTTTTTTTTTTTTTTAATTTTCTAAATTTAATCTTACTTTTCCTTTTATTCTTCATTTTTTTTGTCTTTTCTCATTTTTTATTTTTCTAAGGAATTTTCTATTTTTTTATATATATTTAGCATTAAATGTCAATTTCATAATTATCAATAATCAAAATTTTAAATTTGCATTTGTAAATAATATTCCTACCATCATTAATGATAAAACATGCCAAACATGAAAAATAATTCATTACAATATTTACCTATATAGGCAAACCATAGAAAGAAACACTCTAAATAAAGTAGTAAACACACCATAAGTAAACTATTTTTAATGCATTTATACCATATCTTAAATACTATGGTGTGTGCATGGTTTTCACTATAAATTCCAACATCTCCATATACATCACCCTCTCTAATGATACTCTCTCTCTAACACACTCTGAGGGATGAGTTCTGCATCCACCTCATAACATGAAAGTAATTAGATCATATCACATGATAAACATATAGCATATAATATAACTAAAACAATACATCAATATGATCAAAATGTACATATTTACACTATAATTAACTTATAATAAAGGAATCATTTTCCACCACGTATCTAAGTAATATTATACTATTTCATAATATCATTTATCTCAAGCTTAGTTAAAAATAGTCAAATCTGAATTTGTCAACTATAGATATCCATGGATAATCTAGCAAGTTTTTCTAGTGAGAAAATAGGGATATAACATCCTTTTCCTCTAAATATAGTCATCATCCCTAATGACTCTTATTCAAACATAAGTTTTGAATTAAAAACATTATTTATCAAAGCAATAAAATGGTATACACTATCAAATTAGGCAAATATATGGAAATTTACCTATAGAACTCATCATAGTTCCTTCAAGTTGCACTATTTTAGGAGTATTGGTCCCAGAAGACCCTATTCTTTGACATCTCACTATTAATAAAATATAGTTTTGAGTATTACTTACTCATATTGGTTCTATCATGACTACCCTGAGTTCTAGAACCATCAAGACAAGCCTATATACTAAGGACTGACCACTTTTATAACCTTGAAGGAACCCACATATCTTAGTTAAAGTTTCACTAACTTTATAAAAACACATGAGATTATCATAAAAGCCAAAAACAATGGCCATGGAGAGTTCCATATAACCTTCCACCCCTTGTACACATTTATATAATCTAAAGAGTATTTTTCTCATTTCAGAGAAAAATGTTTAAGGATCCTGGTAAGAATGATGTGCATAAGTTAATATTATTACTACCCTACATAGCTCCTAATAAGTATAACATGTCAATATTATCATTACTTTAAGGAGCTCCTAAAAAATATGATGATGAATAGGAACTAGAAATACAACATTTCCAATGTATATAAAATAATGAAATAATTTTTCTACCGTATACATTTGTATGGCCATACAACTAAATCTGACAAGTTCATATGTCAATCCTAGATTTGATAAGTCAGTATGTCAGATCCAAACTTCGAACTACCAAGTCAATATGAGACTAATTAGGACCACTCCTATCACTTAATATTCACATTCCTAATTCACCACTCTTTCCTTAGGTCTCCATGACCTGATGATCTTTAAAAAGTATACAATGTTCAATAAATCTCAATTATATGTTAACAAATCATAAAAAATCAATAATATGAGCTAAATAATTATAGATGTATCAACATACATACAAGAGAAATCATATAATCAATCCATAATTTTATTAAGTTGCCACTATCCAAACATAACTAGTATTATATTTCCTAGCTTAACTTATAGTGTTATATTCATGGTTAAGAGAAAATAATGTTAAAAATAACATAACATACAAATTTCAAGGGTCACACCATCCTTACAACCTTATAAAGGAACAACCAAAACATTATTTTCTTGTTTGCTTGACTATCACACAATAATTTAAAAGTTTATCTCAACCCCCAAATTGATAAAATGTTTTTCACCTCCTATACCTCACTTGCTTCTCACAAAAGGTACAAAAAATAACTCTTTAAAGAAACATGCTTTAATCAAAAGATATTAATAAAAATATAATCAAGGATATATGATATCATAATAATTATAATCAAATTATAATTTTTAATCTAGAATTAACATAAATTTAAGGTTTGCCACTCTCTGTGGTCTAAAATCACTAGTTAGAAAAAGTAGTGACCCTAAAGAGTCACAAGTGAAAATCAGATAACTATCATCTATAAAACTCTTCCATACCCTCACAAGATAAAAATAAAACATCACAACTCAATGTTTCCAAATCACTACCGACTTACCAAATCTATAAGTATAGTAAAAAAAATTATTTCCACAACTGGGAGAGAATTATACTAACCATAAAGATGTATCAATCCATCTAATACTACAACTTCTCTCTCAAAAATAGTAGAAGACATTCTCCCACACACTTCAAGGGAATAAAGTTAAAATAATATTTCAAAAATATATTCCCATCTAAGATAACACTAATTCAACAACATGAAAATATGAATCCTCTAGGTGGCTTATAATGATGTCAAATGTGAATGAGATAATAACAACTCTCTTCTAAGCTAACTAAGAGGGTGCCAAACCATTAACAAGTTTCTAACACATAGGGATTGTCAATCAAAACATCCACTTTCTTCTATAAGAAAATTCCCACCGCTCTAGGTGGTACTAACTAAAAATGATCTTATAAAATCTTCTAATCATAGGATTAGTGAATATAAGACACAAAAACTAAAGCACATATATTTAAGTGAGAAACATCCTATGCTTTTTAAAAACTCAAAAAACACAAAACACAATTACAAAGGTGACTTGATAATTAAAAAAAGGATGTAGTCACTCTTGATTTATTCAATCTAAGTGATGAAACTATGATAGAAATCTCTTTTTCATAACTCATAAACTAGATTATATACTCACCTACCAAAACCTCATATACAACCAACATCATCAAGACATTAAATACACCAGCCCCATAGAAACTATAATAGGGTATTAGTGCTCCTAAAGTTACACACTCATTGTTCCCCATACACATTCATGAATGCACATACTTACAAAAGTCACCATGCCATACAAAAGGATCTATCAAGTCTCAAAACTCTATCATGGTGTCACATGGTTCCATACTAAGGCACTATAAATCCAAAATATTAGTGCAATACTTCATGTTACTAGGTTCACACTGATGAATAGAAAGACACAAAAAAAATTAATGGATTCATTAGGTCCTAGAGTTTGAGCCACAACTCTAATACCACATGTAACAATCCCACTAAGGTCCATCTAGAAATACATGAATTTTTTTAATTAAACACATATACTAAAAATAGACTACACACTAAAATATATAAATAATATTATAAATACTCAAGATATGATAATAGAAATAAGTATAATACATCACATATCACTCATCTCTAATATCATGAGAGTACATGTCATAATGTGAATATAAAAAGTAATCACATTAACTTAGCTATAACTGATACAAGTCTACAGTCATTGATATCAATGGACAATAATAAGTAATTACAATTCTACATGACAATATTCAATAATAAGTAAAAAATAATATAATGTACATAAGATACAAATCTCCCTAGAACATAGTTCCTAAACTCAAGTATCTACAACAATCTCAAGTGTTATCTCGATAAGTAGTACTACTATGGGGAGGGAGAGCATCATCCGATCACTTTTCCACACCAACCACAGACCAATCATCCCCCACTCTAATACCATCAAGAAATGTCTCTCCTTTCCTACATCAGTAGATAGCGATGGTGCAAGAATATAGAGAGATAAGCAAGTACCCATGTGTTATATGATTTCTAAACTAAACATGTAGTGTATCATAAAAAATTATTTTATTGAAATATATCACAAAAACATGTAAATCACACTTGTGAAATGATAATGTCTCATTAAACATACTTTGGCCTAAAATTTTATAAATAATAAATGATAATGATCTATAGATCAATCAAATTCATAAAGACTACCTTCATCTGTCATTGTGATACTAGTAAGCTAGTGAAGTCCATCTCACTCTTTACTTTGTATTATCAATGAAAATTGGTCAAATACAATTAAACCAAAAGATTCATATTATTTACAACCTACTAGGAAACACATCGTATAACATGTTAAACATAGTATTAACCCAAGCATACATTTATTCTATCAAACATATGAATGAATCTTATATTATTTTTATCCCATACTATAAATAATGACTATAGTTTGTACCACCCAAGTAAAATACATATTCATCTATATATTTTCACTGTCATAATTAGTTTTCAAACATACTACACCTAACCCATATTACCATAGTATAGTGTTTTGAGACATAACTACTAATCTTCCACAATCAATCATAATAAAGTAGTCATAAATACATGGAAACACAAGCTTATATCCAAGCAACTAGATATAACAAGCAAGTCATAGTTTCCATAAAACACATAATATTCCATCTTAGCATATGCCACTCTCTCAAATATTGTATGCTAATGATTATAAAACATGTTATTCATAGCAATAACCAACATGCATACAATATATTAGTCAAACGTAGATGTAAGTCTATAATAATTACAATATGTACCATCTAGGTACAACATATATTTTTACTGTAGTACTCTATGATATCCCATACTATCATAGTTCACAACTACATAAAAATATATAACCCAACTTACAATTTCAATAATCAAATAATCCATATTGATAACAATAAGCAATCAAGTATGGGATTATACCACCTAGATATACCCTAAGATTAAATTCCATACTAATATCCTTAAGTAACATAACATATAAGCATGCACCATTATATACACAATATAGCCAAGCATCTATACATATTAATAATCTCATAACATGTACTGCACTCAAATATTCAATGCAAAATATATATAACTAACAGTCAATCAATCATGTGTAGATAAAATAGAAGACTCGTAAACTCATTATAACATTTATTTAAGTATCTCATTCTATTTTCTAAAATACTATTTTAAAAGGTTATAGTTTCAAGTTTTTAGGACACTTAAAGATTTACTCAAACCATCTATTAAACTATAGGTACGATCTCTATGTTTGAGCACTTGTATATTATGCACCACATGTAGTTATTTTGATGTTATACAAATACTAAAACACTATTTACTTATATTTTTTTACTCAATAATCTATCATATACTTAATTGTGTTTTGAATGAACATGACCTTACACTAAATTAGAAGCTTATATTCATGTTGACATAGTTTCAACATTCCCAAGGTCCTATGGCCAAATGTGTTTATATTTATCAACAACTTAGAAGTATACACTCTAATATACCCAATGTACATTAACACATACAATGACTCCTAAATCCTTGGATAAATTGATTTCCTTTATACAAAAATATGTTTGACAATATAAATGACATCATTAGACTTTATGATTCATGGATAAATACTCGATCAATATAACTTTATTAACAAGCTAATCTAAATAGAATAATATTTCTACAAAATTAAGGAACAAGTAATCACATTTATTATCATAGAGATTATACATTACTAAGAGCTACCAAAGTATATAGATCACTATAATCTATTGATTTTGTTATACTGACAACTATCCCATTATGGTATACTTATTTCTTAAACCATAATATATTCAACATAATTATCCAATTATATAGGATATGAGTTGGGTATGGCCAATTAATAAATCACCATAAATATATCTACTACCATACACCAGATCATTATATATAGCTCAATATTTTCAATTTTTTTTACGCTTCTCATAAATACCTCACAGTAACATATATTATGATGTAACCAATGGAGTATATTTTAATATTCAATCACTGATTCACTTTTAAATGTTAAATCATAAAAATTATTAGACTAGTTAATCCATATGTAAAGACACCTTTAATATATATGTATCTTAGTGATGTTCTTCATATGATACTACATTGATACTTCATAGCGCTAAGATACTTTTTCATATATATATATATATATATTATTTTCTTATATTCAACTTTAGTAGTTCCCAGGAATAAAATTTAATGAATACACTTAGTATGGCAATGCCTCAACTAAAAAAAAGAGTTTTTAGATACAATTATACTTCTCAATTACAATAGTTTAGAAGTTTGTATAGTTAATATATATATTAAAGATAAGTATATAATCATAATGTATTCAATCAATTTAAATAAATATAATTAGCCATGTTCATTTTGTCGATGAATCATTAACATAGTGACCATTAATTAAATCATGGGCTAGAAGTTAAGCTTATATAATGAGTTTTACAACATTTTTTTATCAATAATCTTCACCAATTACAATGATGTCATCTGATTATAAGTAGGTTGGATAAATTATAGCTATATATTAATTTCATATATAGTAACTAAATTAAATTGTAAATATATAATTACCTCCTGTAAATTTATATAATTACCTCCTGTAAATATATAATCACATCCTATATATTAATATATGGTCGAATTCAGATTAATTTATCCAATTATATGGTCGAATTTAGATTTATATACAGATTTATTAATACATATAATTACTTGAGTGACTAAATTAAACCGTTAATATATTATAATTTATAATATATAGCTCTAATATAGTGGTATCATCTCTTCATCATAAAATATAGGGATATCAATTTCTATAATTTTTGGGTGAAACAAGATGGTCTAAACTGCCCACTATGGACAAAGCGGTGATTTCCTTCCCTAAAATAGATATCTGCATGAGATTTAAGATTCCAAAAATGAATTGTTATACAAAATTCTCCTAAATATGATATAACAATCTCACTGCAGTACTATGTTGGATGGTCTATGGTAATGCAATATCAAAATAGGTAAAATACAATATATTTAATATTATAATTTCCTTTACCTATTAACATCTATTACAATCTCAAAAATGTGCTAAATCTAGATGTTATTAGCATCTACAATTTTCCATCATCATAGATAAAATTGAAAGCACTACCTACTTGGCTAATGGAACTAAAATCTTCTTCATCACTCCTTTTGTGCTTTTCTTCTTTCTGCTTCCTCCATTCTCCCTTAATGCCTGCCTAAGTATGGTGCTTCATTCCCTTTTATTCCAAGATTTTCTCTTGATTTAATCTTTTTGTTTTAAAGATTCTTTCTGATTTTCTTTGTTTTTAGTTATTTTTAATATCTTTGATTCTTTTTTTTTATTTTCTAAATTTATTATTACTTTTCCTTTTATTATTTATTTTTTCCTTTTTCAAGGAATTTTTTATTTTTTTAATATTATTTAGCATTAAATGTCAATTTCATAATTACCAATAATCTAAATTTTAAATTTACTTTTGTCAATAATATTCATAACAACATTAATAACAAAACATGTCAAACATGAAAAATAATTCATTATGATATTTACCTATACTGGCAAACCATAGAAAAAAAATTCTAAAATAAATAGTAAACATACTATAAGTAAACTATTTTTAATACATTTATACCATGTGATAACTAATGTGGTGTGTGCAAGGTTTTTGTCAGCTCTCTATCGACCTCTAACATCTCCATCTACATCACCGTCTCCAATGATGCTCTCCCTCCAGCATGCTCTGAGGGATGAGTTCTCATGCATCCACCTCACAACATGCAATTAATTAGATCATATCACATGATAAACATATAGCATAAAATATAACTAAAACAATACATTAATATGCTCAAAATGTGAATGTGTACACTATAATTAACTTTCCCATAATAACATATATCTCAAGCTTAGTTAAAAATAGTCAAATTTAAATTTATCGGCTATAGATATCCACGAATAATCTAGCAAGTTTGTCTATTGAGAAAATTGTGACATAATAAGAAGTTTCCCTACTAATCATTTAAATGGGACTATCAAATGTCATGGGATAGTCTTACATACACAATACATTCACATAAGTTATATTTTCTAAGAAAGTATGTAGTAAACTTATTTAAAAAAAATTGTTTTATAATTTAAAATTACAAGTTAATATGTACCTCTATGAGGACCTATGTGGATAACATTATTGTAGTAATGACTATGTATATCTCTACTCATAGTGATGGAGGAGTGTCTACTTGAGACATCAATTGAATAAATAATGTCTCACTTAGTTTTATATAAAGTATCAAAGATATATGGTAATTTTTTCTCCTTTATTAAACCAAGAGTGTAAGATTAACTCAAAATTTTACATCTGTACAAGTAAAATGTGTCATGCTAACATAGGTAGATGTAGTAGTGTATTATCCATCACATATCTCCACTCATAGTTATAGATGAGTGTATACTTGAGAGATCAACTGAACAAACAAGGTCTCACTTAGTTTTCTATAAAGTATCAAAGATATATGGCAATTTGTTCTCCTTTATTAAACCAAAAGTGTAAGATTAACTCAAAATTTCATCAATGTATAAGTAAAATGTGTCATGCTAACACATGTAGATGCAATAGTGGATAGGCTAGTAATTTTTTTTGTATATGTCAATAGTGGTTGAGTAAGATCAAATCCTACAAATGTGGAATGTGATGATGAAGGCACCATCTTGTCTTAGAACTTAAAAAATTACATATATATTATTCATTTTTTATTTAAATTAATTATTAAATTTTAAATTTACAAATATAGATTAAATTTAACCTGAAATATATATAAAATATACCTATATCCATGTAGTGATTAATGATTGCACACCAAATGTGTATGCCAATAAATCTTCACTCAAGACTATATCATCCAACCCCTCTAAACCACTAACACCATCATTATCATAAGGTCTAGTACATATGGATCTATAATATCTATAAGGATGGGGTCAAGTACACACACTAAGTGGCATATCTCTAGCATCAGTCATTGAAAGCCTACTCATATGCTTAATGGGTGTATAATTAAGTGCACTAAGTTTTTGCAAAGTGTCAATCTCCATGACCTCCTTCACCATAGAGGGGATCTCAAGATGATGTGGCTTTTGGGTAGGGATCCTTGCAAGTCGATTAAGTGCCTGATGTATACTTGGTCGATCTTGGACAAAACCTTTCCCTCTTCCCTAAAATTCACCATAATAAAAATAATTTGGAATCTCATTGAGGATAAACTGACAGTAGCATTTGCTTAAAAAATACAATGGGACATCATGGTTGTTACATTGTGGATAATCAAACACCATCCACCATTATTCCTATAAATTAGGTTTGATTAAATTGTGTTGGCACCTATGGATTGAGAAATGTTTAGCAATTACTAAAAATGGTGCATTGGTGGTTAAGTCAATGAATAATGCACAAATTGATACTTTTGATATTTATTTTTGACCTAACATGCTAATAATTTATGAGCATAATAAGCCCTAAAACTATCTTGATATGATGCCTCGTCTATCAATTTAACTCATTATCGAGTCAAATCAACCCAATATTGACTCTAGGTTATTGTCCAAATATATGTGGTGGGTGTTGGTGGATGTGGGATCCCTCATTGTCCTAATTACTTGCTCAATTTCAAAAAAAAACCATGATGTGTGAATCTAGATCCTTTTGGCTATCTGGGGGATATTTTTGAATTATATGAGTGTTAGGTGGATGAATATGAGGGTTAAGAGGGTTAGGTGGAGGGTTAGCCAAAGGATTAAGAGAATTAGGTGGAGGGTTAGCCAAAATATTAGGAGGGTGAGGTGGAGGGTTAGCCATAGCATTAGTAAGATTGGTGGAGAGTAAGGAGGATAATTATGGTCTCTTATAGTGGATTGGTCTATTTTAAACAAACAATTTACAAATTAAACAATGTAAAAAATAAAAAAATTGGTAAAATACAAGGTTAAGAGATGTAGTTTTTATCACTTACCTCATCTATGTGGTAGTATTTTAAATTTTAGGACATGTTGAGCTTTCTAATGGACTTCTAACGAGTTTTAAGGTCTTTTGAGGAGAAATGTGATCATGTAATAGTATTTAGGAGTTGGAAAAATGTGAAATGGATGTGTTTGACCATGGGGTTTTAAAAAATATACAATTAATGTATATGCATTATAATAGCATGTACATGTTATTATAATGCATACGTATTACCCCATAACACGCACATGTTATCACATAATGCATAGTTTTAAGGTTTAGCAGTTGTTGAGCCATAATGTAAATAATGCATACACATTATAGGCTATTTTTATAGAATTTCCCCTGATTTCATGCACATACCCACCATTTTCATCATGATTTCAACTTTTTTATGGCAATTCCACTATTTTTTAAGGTGTTTTCGTTGATTACGTTATACGATTTTGTTACTGCATAATTTTCTTTCAATGTAAAAATCACCATAACTTGTACTTAGAAATATAATTTATGATACTTAATGTGAAAATTTTAAACAAAATATTATATGTATTGGTGGACCACTCCCAAGTGGTCTCATGTACTCTCTTGTGTACTCTTGAAGGTTCTTATGATGCAAAATCTAAGCCACTGTTTCTATATCACTCATGCATAAAAAACAAATAAATGTTTAGTGGGAGGTTGATATTGAATGTTTTTAACACCTAAGGGATTTTTTATAGCCCAAATTTTATAATTTTTACCCCCTATTGCATCCTTTTTGCTCCTTAGAGGCCTGTTTATGGCTCCTTTCATTATTTTCATCTCATTTTCCCCCACTTTCTCTATTTTTAAGATTTTTATACCAAGAACATCATATTTCCTTCCTTTAAATGGTTGTTATTTAACTTTCATTTTCCATCCACTCCCTCAAGGGGACATCTTGGGGCATATTATTTCACCTATGGCATCTTGGTGAGCCCATTTTCAATGGCAAATCATTAATCTCAATCATAACACTTGGGGCATGATTATTTTTTATTTCAATTTTTATTATAAAAATTATTATTCGTCAAATAAATCACAACAAACTTTCAAAGATGTTCAAAATGTACGCACTTCATTTTTATCACTTTTGTTACAAAATTAATATTCGGATGATTTTTTACAAAAAACACACAAAACAAACATGAATTCGTCAGTAATCCCAAATTCATCTACATAATTTTGGTGCACATATTGAGACACATTGGTGCATCCTTGATTGGGGAAATAAACCACATCATAGCATCCAAGGCATCAACATCCCCCATCAATCAATCACTTTGTTAATGTCACCCTAGTTTATTTAAATCAAAAGAACAATAAAAAAAGGGAGCACTTATAAAAAGGACTACATCATCCTAATCACTCTTTATTAGATAATTAACTTTGATTAGCTAATTAATAAATCACTAATAGAAAATTAGATTGAATGTGCATGTCATATTTACCAAAATTCAAATAAATCCTAATTTCCTTCATCACCCCACCTACTTGGAAATATAAATATCATTTTCCAAATTTAATGAAATTACTAAGATGTTCACATAATAGAATAATATATTACAGAAATGAGATTAAAGATAATAGATCCACAACAATAATTGATAGAAGAGTAGAATACTTGATAAATATAATTGAGCCACTTTAAGGGAGAATCCTCCACATCAATATAATAATAGTAGAAATTTCAATATGATGGTCAAATACTAAACACTATCTCTTATATATACTCTAATTATCTATGGTTATTCCATAGGTTGACCTCACTAAGAAAATAGAGAAATGTGACAAGATAATATAAGAGGTATTTAAGCCACAATTTAGATACATATATTCTTAGACATGTCATAGGTTAAGGGCACATCATGCCCCTCCCATTCATAACAACATTGAAGCAATCTCAGATGATGATGCAAGAATGATTCATCCTCCCATGTTGCATATTCACAATGTAGATTCTTACATTTGATCAAATACTCCTTAATCACTATATTTCATAGTTGTTGCACATTTGAAGGATCTCTTTAGGATATAGAATAACCTTACCTTCCTCATTTAATATAGGTAAATTAGTTTGAGTATAAACTCAGTGTCTAATTACCTTATTCAAGAAAGATACATATAATATTGGATGTATGTGAGTGGACTATTAGAATTCTAGCTTGGAGGCCACACTACCAGTTTTCTACAATATGTAATAAGGGCCATAATACGGGAAAAAACTTGTTATCATTTTTTTATTACTTTAGATACATCTACTTATATATTTTTAATCATATAAATACCTAATCACCTATGTTAAAATGTCACTAACTACGTAGTTGATTTGCATGTTGTTCATTCAATTTTGTGCCATGGCTAAATTTTCTCACAAACTCATGAGTACCTCCTATTGATGGTGAATGTGTTCTTCAACAACTCAAACCTTGGGATGAACCCTTAAGGTTGAAGTGATAGATGAGAGCTGATATCCATATAAGGGAATAAAGAGACAAATTTTGGATGAACTATGAATAGAAGTATTATACTACCATTCAACAAGTGGCAGCCAATGAACCCATTTATCCTATTTATCAAAAACAAAACAATGGAGATACCCTCATAGACATTTATTGACTACCTATATTTTTCCATTATATTTAGAATGATAAGATGGGCTATGAGCCAATTGGGTTCCAAAACATGCAAATAATTCATCCCAAAAATACTCTTAAATATGGGATCTTGATCACTTACAATGATCTTTGGAGTACCATGCAATTTCTAAACTATGTTGAGAAAAATATAAGCTACTGTACTAGAAACAAATGGATATGATAAGAAACAAAAATGATCATACTTGGTGAGTCGATCCATAACTACCATGATAGTATTTTTACCTTCAAACCATGGTAACCCAATAATGAAATTCATAGATATCTCCTCCCAATGTTGGCTAGGGATGGATAAACACTATAAAAAACTTAGGGTATTAACGGTTTCACATTTGTTTTATTGAAATAATATGCATTCAACCACATGTTTTTGGGAATCCCCGTTGAGTCCTTAAAATAAATATTGCTTGAATCTATGATATTTTTTCAAAAATCTTGAGTGACCTCTTATTGGAGATGTATGAAGTTCTTGAAAGATTTTATGTTTGAGGAGAAAATGCTTACAAAGGAATAATCAACATTTATAAAATAATGCATTCCCCTTCCATGTAAATTTTTTATATCTCCTATACCCCTCTTTAATATTTTGAGTCAAATAATGGGTATCACTATCATTCTCCAATTCTAATGTTGCTTCCTCTAGTTAATATGTCCACCAAATGATCATTGCACATAATAATGCATCATTGATTCATCCCATCAAGATAGTGCATCTACCACCAAATTCAATTTTACTTTCTTATAAAATATTTCAAAATCATATCCTAACATTTTATTCATCCATTTTTGTAGTTTTTAGAAGACAATCATTGTTCTAAAAAATATTTGAGGCTATCATGATCAATTTTTACCTGAAAGTGATGACCCATTAGATAAAGTCTCCATTACTTGATTGCAAGCAAAATAGTGATCATATTTTTCTCATAGATTGGCTTGATCCTATTATTTCCCTTCAGTTGGTGACTTTAAAATGCAAGTGATCTTCCTTATTTCATAATTTCATCCCCTATGCCATATCCTGATGCATCACATTCCACAATAAAAGTTTTAGAAAAATTAGGAATAGCTCAAAATGGAGTGGTGCACATATCCATTTTCAATTGATCAAATTCCTTGATAGTTATATCAATATAGTGGAAAGAGTATTTATTTAACAAATATGTTAGTGAGGCTATGATACTACCATAATTTTTGACAAACTTGCAATCGTAACTAGTTATCCCTAGAAATCCCCAGAGGTTCTTGAGGGTCTTAGAAACCTGCCACTTCATCATTGCTTGGATATTTTTAGGATCAAATTTAAATCCTTCATGTGAAATAATATGACCCAATTACTCCACCTCTTAGATGCCAAAATTGCACCTAAAAGGTTTGGCATAAATTTGATATTGTTCTAGATCTAATAGTACTTATTTCACATGCTTCCAATGGTCTTCTCAATTTTTATTTAAAATGAGGATGTCATAAAAAACACTAACACAAAATTTCTCAAAAATGGTATGAAAACATTTTCATAAAACTCTAAAATGTAGATGGTGCATTTGTGAGAACAAAAGGCATGACCATAAACTCATAATAGCTTTTATGAGTTTTGAAAGTTGTTTTAAGTATGTCCTCTATGCAGATTTAAATATGATTATATCCAAATTAAATATCCAATTTTGTAAAATAAATAACACCATGAAATCCATCTATAAAATCATCAATTACTAGAATAGGAAACTTATCTTTGATGGTGTACTTATTGAGTTCTCTATATTTTGGGTACATCCTCCAAGTGTCATCCTTCTTCTGTACTATGACCACTGGGAAAGAATATTCACTTTGGATGTGTTGGATGATTCCTACCTCTAAAATCTCATGTACCATGTTTTCAAGTTCAATCTTATGGGAATAGGGATAGTTGTAGGTTATAATGTTGGGTGGTTTACTTATAGGAAGTAGTTTGATGGCATGGTCATGTACTCAACTTGGTGTAATTCCTTTTGGCACATCATCAAAAATAACACAATGATCATCCAACACCATTTATACATCAAGATGAATAGACTCCTTAGTTGTTTGAACCTATACATAAAACAATAGCATCAAAAATTCTTCATCACCTTCCATGAGAATCTTCATCATCTGATGATAATTATCTAGTTATGGATATTTATCCTGTAATCTATGTAGTTTAAATGTCCTACCTTTTGAATGGAAGCACATGAATAGTTCTTGGAAATTAATATCATTAATTCCCAAAGTGGTGAAACATTCCACTCCTAGAATAATGTCATCCCATCCCATGGGAATAGAAAACATAAAGTAATCTAATAGGTAGTCTCCCATATCAAGCTTAATATTATGGCATTTTCCAAAATAGTTGATGGTACCACCATATGTAATCATGACCTAAAATTTTGGAGTCGAGTAAATGAAATAGATCAAATGTGTACCCAATTTATTGTTAATGAAGTTGTGTGTACTCTTAGATTCATTCAACATAGTCACCTTTTATTTTTTGAGGAAACCCACCACCTTGAGAGTTTGAGGATAAATAATACATGAAAGTGAATGGTAGGAAATAGTAGGTTGAGAATCTTCAAATTCATCCTTAGGTTCATCTAACCCTAAACCTAAGGCCTCATTATATTCATCACCCTCATGGGAACCTTCAATGTAAAATAACTTATTTTTATCAAAAAGATGTATTTTTATTCATTTGCTATCACAGCCAAAACACAAACATTTTGCATACTTCACCTTAATTTTTTGAGGGGTAAATCTAGTAGGTTAAGGAAATGATAGTACTAAGCAAGTGTGTTCATAGGCATTAGTGAAATTTCTTTGTCTAATCAAATATTTTTCCTTTGTCATGTTGTAGACACTAGAAAACCATATGCTATGGTTCTAATCATCATAAAACCCCCTTGGCCCCATTTGGCCCCCTTGGGTTAGGATTAATTATAAAAATCATTAAAACTCACATTCTTCCCCCTTTTGGATAATTTAATTAATTAATTAGATTAAATAATCTATTTCCATCTCCTCACCCAAATCCATGGCTAAATGATTGACACCTAGCCTAAGGACTATTTCCCACCTAGGAATTTACTACCATACCCCCTAGATTTATTCTTCATGCATCCCAATAATGTTTTTATTAACTTTAGACCACTTTTCATTGGTCTTAACAAATAGTTTTAAGTACAAACAACTATATTCAGCAAGTTTGGACTTATTCTCCTTGACTAGCACCAATCACCACTCAATTAGCATCGGTTGACTAAGATTGGCACTGATCACCCCTCGACCATCAGCAGTTGACCAAGATTAGTGATGGTTATTAATGTAACCCAAAGACCCTACCTAAGGAGGTTGAATCATGGAGGATAGAAGAGGAATCATTTAAAGAAATAACTTACAACTCTTGGTGAACTAGAGTTGAACCAGAACTAATCTAGAGACAAGGAACACTTCAACATCTCAACATGGAGCAATTAAGTACCATCACTCTACCCACATAGCCCCAGGTTCTCAAGTATCTCACCACTCAAATTTAGACTTCTCTAAGCTAGAAACTCCACAAGATAAGTATCTTGTTCTTATTCTAACTTCAGTTATTTAGTTTTTAGTATTTTAGATCTTACATCCATTTCCTACCTCTCTACACCCTCTTTTTTGTTGGATATATGAAACTCTAGACACTCACCCTTCCCACCAAATAGCCACTAACCATTCTCAACCATTTAAATATCAAATACCTATATTTGATATCTATGAGACCGTATCTTATCTACACAACCCCTAACCAACATAAAATAACCTATAGAACCCTTATGTAACCAAGCCCAAATTCTATTCTGCTTGGAACTAATGCCCTATCAAAACCCATAGTGACTAGCATTGATCACCTCTGATTGAAAGCAGTCATCCCTCAACCAGCACCAATCACCTCTAATCATCACCAATCACCTCTAATTGGCACTGGTTGTATAGTGATTAGCACCATGTAAACTTATTTTTCCTAAAACAACAAACTTAAACCACCTACCAACCTCAACCAAAAACCCTATTTCTTAGTCCTTGTCACCACACAAAGTCAAAAGTAACCACCCAAACCAAAATTTAATAGTTTATCATTTCTTTTTAATGTTATTTTGTTAATTTATTTATTTCTTTGAAAGCATTTAGGTCATTTTGATTAAGTACTTTCATTACTTCATGTTACCTCTTTTATCAACACCTTTTATCAACATTAGCTTGTTTAAAGAGTGGATTGATAGCCTTAAAGGAAGTCTAGTGCTTCTTGGATCTAGATTTAGATAGGTAATCCACCCATCTATCTCACTAACACACCCTTTTCTAATTTATCTCTTATTGTAGGTTATCCTCCTAAGCCAAAGAGGAGCTCTCCATAATTGACTAGATCACACACACACACACACACACACACACACACACACACACACACACACACACACACAACCAAACCATGTTCTTCTTACCATACCCTCTTTTAAGTTTCTTTTTGTCTTCTAAAATAAAATAAACAATAAAAAAATAATGAAACATTTTGGCATTCCCAATATGACCCTAGTCTTTTCTTAGGTTCATTAGTTACATTTAGATGCCTTATTGTTCTTGTACTCATCTAAAAGAAATCAAAAAAAAACTTTGGGTTTAAAAATAAATTGCATCTATTGACTACTTGCTTAGTTATATCACTTAGTTTAATTTAAATGGTGAAATTAATCATAACATATCACTTCTTTTTACACACACAAGACCAAACCACTCACATAATTCATACATTAGACACTGACAAAAATCTTGACTAGGATTTTACCACCTATCAATAAACCTTCACCCATTGATTATCCCACTTGCACTTCATTACCAAGGGGAGAAACCAAAACTCAGTACTCTAGTTGAGTATAATCTCTATAAATTTGTTATATCCGATATGAGCACTTGATACCTTTATCACTATGGTGTGTGAAGTGAGGGGGTAGGCCCCAATATCAAGCCACATACTAAATTCTAATTCAAATTTTGAGAGTCTTAAACTACCTAAAACCATCCTTAGACTTCCTTTTCTAGTTCCCATTCTACAAACCAAGTTGAGTCACATAATTCTAACTTAAGGCATAAGCCATAAGAGAGACAAAAAAAACTTAGGATTTAACGTGCATTAGTGTGTGTTTTATCTTCTTGACTTTTTCTTGTCTTCTCTATGTTTGAGTTATAAGGAATAAAACCCCCTTGGAAACCTTCCATGATCTTACCTTCATACACCTCATCTCCATTTTCTTGTTCAATGGGGATCCTTCCTATGTTTTCTCAAGGAGATGCTAATTTTGTTGGACTCCTAGAAAATAAACCCCTTACCTTAGAACATTACCTTGAATCATGAGACACTTATGCTCCAAACCTCACCTATAACCAACCCAACCTCACCTCTAACCAACCTAACCTTGCCTACAACCAACACAACCTTGCCTACAACCAACCAACCTTGCCTATAACCAAACCAACCTTGCCTACAATCAATCCAATCTCAACTATAACCAACTAACAACCTATCAACACCTATTTGACCATTTTCATAGCCCACCTCAACTAAAAATATCTCAAAATCACCAATCTTTGGACTATCTATCCCAACCATCATATCAACTACCTCAACCTCATCAAACTTTTGACTACTTAACCCAAACATCATACCAATTACCTAAACCTACTTTGGGGAAATCCTCTTTATCTCAAAACCAAGACTTGGTCTATCCCCTTAGTCATCCAACCAAAATTTTCAAACCCACAAATTTTATCAAACTTACCCACCATACCAAATCAATAAAACTTGTCAAGTCAATCCAACTTTTTTAAACAACCAACTTCATCAAACCAACCAATTAGCTCATAACCTCAAGAGTCATTGGTACACCCTTCTCTTATGTAATACACCCCACTAGGGAGATCATATTCCTCAATCCTTGACAAACTCTTAAGGGCTTCTATTATTAGACTTCATTAAATCAAACCCATCGATAGTTCTCTTCCAAAACCAATTTGGTTTATAGAGAATGATTTTTACATGTATCATCACATAAATAAACATGTGGTAGATAGATGTAAATATTTTAAGACATTTGTCAAACCTTATCAATCAAAAAAAGGTTTCAAATAGTAGTCTCCATGTTCCCCCCAACCTATCCTTAAATGTCTTCAAGTAATAAATCATTAAACCTCTTCCTACACCCATTGTTGTGTAAGCCAATAATCAAAACCATCAAAATAATAAGGTCCATGCCTTAAATTTGGTCCTTACTAAACCTATAACCAAGGAAAATATAATCAAAACATCAAACTTAACCAATCCACTTGTTGACCAATTGTAACCTTCTCAACTTTCCCTCAAAATAATAATTAAGGAAACTACCACACCCATTCCACTTCCTATTTTAGTGGAACAAATGTAAACTCAAACCAATTCACTTATAACTAACCCAACCTCACCTATAACCAACCTAACCTCACCCACAACCAACATACCTCTTCCACTTCCCCTTGTATGGGATTAAACTCAAACCAACCTACCTCTTTCACTTCCTATTTTAGTGAAACAAGCCTAAACTCAAACTACATCACCCACTCATCTTCCACCTTTAGTGGAACAAAATAACTCAACTATAACCAATCCAACCTCGCATATAATCAACCCAACCTTTCCTACAGCCAAACCAACCTCACCTATAACCAACCTAACCTCAACTACAACCAATTCAATTCAATTACACTATGATTTACTCATTTTCAACTTCCTAATGACATTGTCTTTGATTCAATTCCTTTTATAATAGGTTCAAATATTTGTCATCTTACCTCACCAATCAAACCAAGTAAATAAGCAAACCAAACAAATAAACTAAGTCAAACATCCAAACTATCTCCCTCAACCAATCAAACCAACCTCTAAACCAAATCAATCAACCAAAATCAACCCAACTTTCAATCCAACCATAACTAACTTATATATCAACCCACACCAAAATCAACCCTTCATTCAAGATTTTTTAGATAAAAATATTGACCACCCTTTTATACAACCTACCCATACCACACCAAAGCTCCCTCATTGGGACAATCAAACACTCTTTTCCAACCTATATTTATTTTAGTATGGTGTTACCAACATCATTTCCAAACCTCAAACCCACCCAAGTTCAATCCAACAACATTTCCATCACCTTATCATAATAGAGGAAATCCCACATAAACCACTACCTACAACTTACACTACACACTAACTAATAACCAACAAACTAACAACCCTCGAGAGGTAGGTGAATTCATCTTCATACCTCCTAAGCCCTCTTTACTAACTAAGCATCCTCACTTAGGAACATTTTCCTTCCTCAAACTAACGTGGAAGAAGAGACTAGGGAAACTCTCCCTCCAAAAGGATTCATCTATTCATCAACTTTGCACCATTTCCTAGCTAAAGCCTATGCCTAAAAAACATTAACAAATGACCAAACTAACCCTTGGCATTTGTGCCTCAACCTACACTTATACCTATCCTAGTCTAGTACCAAACCAACCTTAAACAAACCTTGTGCCTGAGAAACCTTTTCACAAAACCCAAGTAGCCTCTAACTTAAACGATGACCTTAGACCTTTATTTTACCTCTAAAAGCTAACCAATGCTAGTCTCTATTAGACTTTCATTGATCTACCCATAGTCTTCGTTTGCCTTTAACCCTCGACCGATGTTGGTCTCTAGTAGACTAACATCGGTCGACTCCTGACCAACATCGATCACTATCATAAATAGAGCCTAACTTAAAACCTTGCCTTATCACCCAAACAACTTGAACCAGCCAACCAAAGTCTAACAAGTAAAACCTTTAAGCCTAAAAGCAAATTAAATCCTAAAACCATCAGCTACCCAACCTTATAGAGATAAATGGAACCATTTTGTTTCATTCCTCCTCCTTAAGCACTATCCATCCAAAACCTTTTACATGTCTAATTAAGTGTCAAAAAAATAGTTGGGGGACATATTCACTCTTTATTGGCTTAAAACCATTTGCATATAAGTGTGGGGCATATCAAAACCTATGCCCCTCACTACTTTGCATTCATGTATGTTATTTTTTTATAACAAGTTTTTAATCACCTTGTGTCTAATGTAAGCTCATCCTTTATTTTCAAACAACTTCATCTCCTTATTGTTTAGGATAACTAATTAAATATAGTATCATGTGATTATCCATCATAGCCTTAGCCTAATCCTAAGTGTGGGTATCATATCTCTACTCATGGCATGATTCTCATGATCACTTTTTATCCCTTATAAGATAGATCCCCATGGTCATTGTCACTTAAACCTCTTTACATCATTAACCTTCTTATGTTATAGTTTTACCTTCATAAAGGTAAACTTTCAAGCCTCTATAGACTAGTCCATGTCTCAACCATACATAAAAATTAGTTTGGAATATAAAAATATCACTTGGGTCAAAAATATCTAGCATTGTAGACTACTCCCTTAAAGGATAACTTCTCAAAACCATCAAAATTCTTAAAACTAAGGTAGACTGCTCCCTTGAAGGATAACTATCCAATCCTAACAAATCAAAATCTTAGACCACTTCCTTGAAAGATGGATAAGTCAAAAATTTGTCAAATCAAGAAATCACTCAAAAGCTTCTCATATTGATCAGCTTTCCAAACTCATCAAATAAAAGCATCAAAGATATCCATAGTCAAATATCAAAAAAAAAAAAAAAAAACAATCCCAAAGAAAGTTGCAATCAGCTTTCACAAAAGTAAAAAAAAGTAGACTTCTTACATCGACCAATCTACACTTAATTAAAGGCATGGACTTAATTAAAGGCATGGAATTTATCTATAATGGTTCCTATGTCACCTACAAAATGGTTAAGCCATCCCCACAAGAAGGTTACACTATCATCCATTCACCTACTTTTTACCATCCACATCCCTTTTCACCTCTCAAATCAAGGGATTTTTGAGCTTACTTGACACTATGTGATCAAGGCACTTCTTTTAAAAAATGAACTAACAAAAATGCAAAGCACAAAATGGCTTATGTTCATAAGCTAGCCCATCTTACTACTATTGTCTTTGCCAATAGGAGCGTTTAGTCTCCTTGTTCTACTTTAATGACCACTTGTCAAAAAGGCATGTATATTCCCTTTTTAAGTCATTAAAACCCAACTACCAAATTTTTACCCTTTCAAAATAAAATGGGTCCCCTTTTACCCAACCAAGTTGTACACCAAATTAGATATCCAATTTGAGCACCACCAACCAAACTTTAAAAAATAAAAATAAATAAATAAATAAAAACAAATTACTGCAACCATCTACACATGGGAAAACACTTTGTTCTCCACCAACCCACCAACCAAATAACCTTAACCTTGATCATTTTGGCCTACCATTCACACTTTTTATTACCAAACCTCACCTTGGTCATTTTGATCACATACTTACCTTGCCATACTTGATGAACTCACACTATTTTTATGTAGTGACTATTTAGGTGCATTGGAGCATAAGCATTTATGGTCTTGACACTTATGACCATTTTTGTCTTCTCAAGATCACATCCTAATTTGGATCCCTATGAATACATCAACATTACCCAGGAGACTTGAGTGTATAAGTGATAACCCATATCAGCTATGCCTAATGTTGTAGCTTGGTTACCCTATTACTTGTCCTTCTAGTGAAACCTTATTTACCAACCTACCTCAAATATGGTAGCCTAGTCTATGTGTGATCTATGATATCACCCTTAGTCTCATTTATTCCACCCATTCATACCTTTTGTATGCAACCATTTAGGTTCCTTGGAATACACCCATTTATGGCTCCGACACCTGCACCCTATTCTATTTTCTTAGGATCACCCTACTTTTAGCCCCCTAAGAATATGGACACCTTAGCATAGATACTTGCATTTATAAGTGTACCCATATCCACTATACCTAATGTAGTGTCTTGGTTCACTTGTCACTTATCCTCCTTAATATAGCCTTATTTTCCACTTCATACCATCCTACCTACTTTACCACTCACTTACACACTTGTCAAATCCACACCTAATTCTATTTTCACCTCATTACATCATGGTTTGAGGGGGAACATCTCCTCCCATACTTTGGGCATCCAACTTCCCAACCAACCATATGTTTTTCTTTAATAGGTTGTTGATACAAACTACAAAATAAAAAGGGGCAAAATGTAGACACTAGAAAAGCATACACTATGGTTCTAGTCATCATAAAACCCCCCTTGGCCCCCTTGGGTTAGGTTTAATTATAAAAATACTTAAAACACCAATTTTTCCCCCTTTTGGCTAATTTAATTAGTTAATTAAATTAAATAAGCTATTTCCACCTCCTCACCCAAATCCATGGCTAAATGATTGACACCTAGCCTTAAGATTATTTTCCACCTAGGAATTTATTACCCTAACCCACTAGACTTATTCCTCATGCATACCAATAACACCTTTATTAACCTCATACCACTTTTCATTAGTCTTAATAACCATATTTAAGTGAAAATAACTAAATTTAGTAAGTTTGGATTTATTCTCCTTGATCGGTACCAGTTACCACTCAACTGGTGTAGATTCACCAAGATCAGCACCGATCACCCCTCGACTAATGACATTTGACCAGAATTGGTGATGGTTACTTAATTTAACCCAAAGGCCCTACTTGAAGAGGTTAAATCATGGAGGATGAAATAAGAATCATTTAGAGCAATAACTAACAACTCTTGGCAAACCAGAGTTGAACCAAAACTAATCCAAAAACCAAGAGCACTTCAACATCTCAACATAGAGGAATCAAGTACCATCACTTTACCCACATAGCCCCAGGTTCTCAAGAAGCTCACCACTCAACTTCAAACTTCTCTGATCTCGTAACTCCATGAGCTAAGTATATTATTTTTATTTTGAGTTTAGTTATCTAATTTTTAGTAGTTTAGAGCTTGCATCTATTTCCTACCTCTTTACACCCTCTCTTGTGTTGGAGTTCCACAACTCCAGACACTCACCCTTCTAACCAAACAACCACCAACTATTCTCAACCATTTGAATATCAAATCCTTGTATTTGATATCTCTAAGACCCTATATTATTTACATGACCCCTAAAAAACACCAAACAACCTACATAACCCTTTTGTAACCAAGCCCAAAGTCTATTTTGCCTAGAACTGACACCATGTCAAAACCCATAGTGATTGGCACTAATCACCTCTAACTGACAATAGTCATCCCTTTACTAGCATCAGTCACTTAAACTAGCACCAGTCACCTATAATCGACATTAGTTGTATAGTGATCAGTACCGATCACTATGTAAACTTATTTTTCCTTAAAAAATGAGCTTAAACCACCTACCATCAACCAAAAACCTTGTTTCTTAGTCCTTATCACAATAAAGAGTCAAAATTAACCACCCAAACTAGACTTTAATAGTTTAACATTTATTTTTAATTTAATTTTGTTAATTTATTTATTAATTTGAAAGCATTTAGGTCATTTCAGTTAAGTACTTTCATTACTTCATGCTACCTCTCTTATCAACACCTCTTATCAACATTAACTTATTTAAAGAGTGGATTGACAACCTCCAAGGAAGTCTAGTGCTTCTTAGATCTATATTTTGCTAGGGAATCCACCCATCTATCTCACTAACACACCCTTTTCTAGCTTCTCTCTTATTGTAGATCATCCTCCCAAGCCAAAGAGGAGCTCTCCATAATTAATTAGATCACGCACTCACAGTCAAATTAGGTTATTCTTAACATATCCCTCTTTTAAGTTTCTTCTTGTCTTTTAAAAGAAAATAAACATGAAAAAAATAGTGAAACACATGTGTGCCCTTGGGATGGATTTAGATCCTGAACTAGGACAAACCATGTGAACCTCGAATTAGATGTTATGTTTGAGGCCACCCAAAAATAAGTTAGTCATTTTCTTTTAAATGATATCCACCAAATGTAAGGAGAGATTATAAAATTGAACAATATAATCCTTTATAGTCCTTATTTATTAAATTTTGTCTAATTGGTTGAAGTATTTTTCTAAGACATTATTGCCATAGTGGATCTGTAACTCCTTAGAAAATATAGACTAGGAAACCAAGAGACTCTTATTTTTATTTTGAGCACACAACCATTGATACCAAATGAGTTCTCGGGTCCTAAAGATAGAGAGGCCATGACTACCTTTTGTGAACATAGAGTCTAATGTAGATCAAATAAACTTTCAATTTGAGTGATTCATATGAGTAGTTCATTACCATCAAACTTGCACAAGTCCACTTTTGGTTGCATCATTTTTGAACTAGTATTGGTGATGTAATTATTTGGAGGAGGAAAACCAAATTGGATTGGTGGAGGGTTATTTTGTAAATATTAAGCTTTAAATTTGGATAATTTCCTAGTTATTTTTTGTAGTTTATATTGTAAGCTGGTCAGGTCCATTGTCATCCTTGGTATTTCCCCTTTAACTACATTGAGATCATCTTTTCATACCATACCATGTAAATTTAATTAAATTTTTTGAACTGCCTTTGAAATACACAAATTATAAGTTTCAAACTCCATGTTATCCTTTTGAGGAATTATATGAGCTTCTTTCCCATTCTCACATCAATGAGTGTTAGGACTAGCCATGTACAAACCCTAAGAGGGTATTAGCTCCAAAAAATGTGTATTGACAGATAATACCATTTTTATCACCTCACCAAGATGAACCTAACAATTTCTAATGTGCACAAGGGTGAAATTTTTCATCCTAAAATATTTACTAGTAGATTATACCATTGCAATCATCTCACAGAGACAAATCTAATAATTGATAGTTGTAGATGATATTTATGGATTATATAGCACCTTAGTCTTATACACTTATAAAACCCAAACCTTGATTGTTCCTCTTAGTTTTGGACATTTTCCACTTTTGAAAGTCTCATATATAATATATCTTGTGCCCCTTAGCCTATTTCTTGGTTTGACTAGTCTAATGTTGATGACCCAAACTTGTTATCTTACCCAGCAATCTTAAATCCTACTTATCTTTCAACTCTGTAATTTCTACACTTATAGTTTCTTGTTTCTTGGACACTAGCATCCCAAATAGACACCTACATTGATGTAAGTGTCCTACTCTAATGTAAGTGTCTAATGCCCTAAAGTCATCTAATTTAAAAATCAAATGCATCCTAATGGTTGGCCTAAGTTCTTTAATACAAGTTATTTCTCCAAAGGGATTGATATAAATACAAGATCAATCCAAATTATATCTTAACCTAGCATTCAAATAAAAGAGCATTTAAAGACCATTCAATTGATCAAAACTTCTTTATTTATCCCTTTTTCATACTAGTCATAGGGACTACACATCTACAGGTGTGAATTACTAAAGGAGAAACCCAAGAGATATATTTGACAAGTTATAAGCTATATCACTATTGTACTTGCTTTCCAAATATTACATGATTCACACATAAGCCAACATGTAGGGGAGAACTACATTAGTCTAAGGCCCTCTTTGATGTATTATCTATGTAGGTAGTGCTCATTAATAGAGGGGTTATCTGGGGTTATCTTGATACTATGTGCACATTAACCTATTTTATCCAAGGTCACTATGAAGATGAAGAACTATCAGTGAGTTTAGGTTTTGTATCTCTGCATTGATGAGCCTTTAAGCATCCCTATTATATTATCAATCACCATGGATCTAAGTAGGATATTTATTTTATTCACATTTATTTCTAATTTTGATTAGTGATTCACCCTTTAGGTAGTATGGGGTACCCTATTATAAATGACCGTCATCTCTCTCTTTGCATCTATGGATGCAGAGAAAGCTAGAGTGAGTGAACATAACCATGGCCCCAAAGAAGGTGATGAAATTCATCCTGAAAGTCTTCCATGAGGTAATGTTTTTGATTCTAATTCTTAATTACTTGATGTTGTTTTAGATATGCCTAAATTTTTAAAAGCCTGTCATTTTATTTATTTGAAACCTTACTTTTATTACTTATTTTATGGGTTGAGTCCCCCTTGAGAGCCTTCGGAAATAATGGGTCCAAAACCATTAGCAAGGCTATGGTGTGAAATTGGAAGGAGTCCAAAACCTTACCAAGAATTTTTTTTTGTTTTATTTCTCAAACCCAAAATATTTTAAATCCATTATTAACCATGGGCCTTGGTTTATTCGTATCACTCTAGTTTTTTTCACTAGAATTGGGATTTTCAAGTCTCAGAGTAAGCAAAGCTGAAAATACCCATTTGGGTTGAGTTTCTTGGCTTACCTCTCCCATTATGGAGTTTTATTGGCTAGCTCATTAAACCCATTAGTCATTTCATATGCCATGATTAGACCAAGTTATTTATGGCTTATCCCCAAAAAAGGGTTTGTGTTGAAGTAGATTTATCCCAAGACTTGAAAGATTCAATTGATATACAAATTGGCACTAATCAATTTTTTTTAGTGTGTTTTAAATATCAATCTCACAAATACTTGTTTTTAATGTTAGTCCTCAGACTATATGATCCAAGAATGTCCTCTGATGGTGCATACACCCCTACTTCTTAGGAAAAGGGTGGTTCTGAGGCTAAACCTCAAAATGGAAATAATGATGGTTAGACCACAGTCACCAATAAAAACTAATAATAACTCTTTCAAAGTTGGTGGTAGGCCAAAAAAATCTTCATACATACCTATTGGTAATAATTATTCCTCAAATTTTGCTAGAAAAATTGCTTTACTTAATAAAGTTTCTCCTCTACTTATGCATACTCCATAAGTAGTAGATTCTCTAGTTGAGGCACCACCCTCAGAGATACTATCACAACCCTCTTCTAGGGTGAATATTTTAGAGGAATAATTGAGTTTGGTCACCCTAGAATAGTGTTTTGGCACTCTTGTAGTCCTTCTCCATCCCCTAAGGAGGAGGAATAAATGGCTCATAAGAGATAACCATTTAAAATGAATGATTTTATGCCCAAAAAACTTATGTTTAATCAATTTGTTGCACTTGAAGATATCATAAAGGATAATGAAATACACCATGATAGTTCCTAATGATTATTTATTCTTATAATATTTAGGGTCTTACTTATCCTTTACATAAGTCTGTAGTCAAGAATAACTATAAATTTTTTATCAGTATGAAAATTCACTACTTGCAAGAAGTTAAGATTTGTAGATTCTTACTATAGAATGCAACACAAATAATTTGGCCGAGGGCCATATGTCAAGCTACTAGGAATGAAGTTGGGCATGGTGGGACCATTACTTTTTTGGCTCTAGAGCTTTCTTAGAATATAATTTCCTGGGGCTCACACCCCACCCACTAGATGGTTTAGACCCTATTTGACTTTAATAATAGCATCGTTAGGTTAGTTAACTTATACACCTCTAATGATGTTATGGATTGGGTTTCTCTATGGAGATGGCTAGCTGACTTGCTTCCTAACATGTATTGGATCCTTTGTGGTGATTTCAACATGGTAGAATTGGTTTAGGATAAAGAATGATGCATTTTAATGTGGTGGTGTGTTGGTGAGTGTGAATCTTGGTTTTATATGCATAATAAACTTAGGTTATTTGATCCCAATCACCATTAGATGAAAAATTTAGCCACCCCTGGTTCACTTGGTCAAACTTTTAACAGGGAGAAAATAGGGTGTTTAATCATCCCTAATACATTTTTATAAAATCACCACCCTATATGCTTTAATATTTAGTAGACCATGCCTCAAGTGAAGCCTACCTCCACTCTATTCTATCTCAATAATTCTCACCTTAAACATGAAAGAATAGTGGGGCATAGTGTTAGAATTTAGAACTTGGTTCCCCACCTAGAGGGGGTATTGGATAGATCCAGTGGTGGTCAGATGATCTTGATCCTGTAGACACTTAAATCTGGCCATCGATGACCTCCAACCAAGATTTTGACCAATTTCCACTAAAAATGCACAATTTGGCCTAAAAACACTAAAACATGCTAAATAATGTGAAACTTGATATAGTCAAGTGTTGATTCTGGCTAGGGTATCCCTAAATGGGGCAATACAATTTATGAACTAGCTAACTTTGATCAGATCATTTCAAGTCAAAATGCTAATTTTACACCTATGTGCTCTAGATTGATCTTCCATATCAAATCTCTTTCACAAGACAAGTGCCTTCATGATTTATTATTGGTAACATCCTAAATGAGATAATGGATCCAATGCATCTGACATCACCTTCCAATTTCAATCCAGTCAATTTTTGGACCAATAACAAGGTACTCTAATCAATTTGAGTAATTTGTGCACAAAGTGCTTAATAATGATTAAGAGTTAATTAAACCAAATTAGAGACCTAATTAAGAATTCCATGGAAATTTGTTGAAAACTTATTTTTTGAAATGGATATTAAATATTTGCATCATCAGGTGACCTCATTTCTTGGGAAGACATCCCTAGGCCATAAATGTCATAAATATCAGGATTCATGCCTCACATGCCTCATCAAAGCCCTCTATGCCTCGTAATTACTCCTCTATCCCAAATATTGATGAGGCTATTTATCAATTTTAATTTCATAATTGGATTAATCCTTAGCCATACATCTTAATCTCAAGATGGACGGTTCAGGTTGATTCTAGACATTTGCAAAAATCTATAAATAGGAGGCCTTACCACATCATTTCTAAGCTATTTTGGTGCAAATTTATAATGCAAAAATATCTTAAAAAATCTATTGCAATTAGTCTTACCATGCTAAATTGATTCCAAGCCACAAGCCAAAGGTGTCAAGAAGAGATGGAGGTAGCCAAGCTTCCATTGCCAAGGACTTCATGAGCACAAGCTGAGAAAGCCACTACAACAAGCATTCTGGAGCATCCAAAGAAGGTAAAAGAGGTTTCTTTTGCATTTTAGTTGTGTGTTTTATTCATGTTTGTTAACTAATCCCTCACTAGAGTCTAGGCCTAGAGATGTTATGCTAGTTAGCGTGTTTCTTTCATTTTGTTTTCATTCTAAAACTAACACCATACTAACCATCCTCTCTTGAGTCAAATTCTTAGATTAACATATGGCATGCTCAATGGGACCAAATGCATCTCACACTTGAAGAAGATAATTTTACAAATTTAAAATATTCATTTAGACCCTTAAAACTCTTGTAATTTAATATTCTAACTTTATTTTGCCATTCTTGTTTGCCATAGTTTTACACAGTAATTGACATCGGCAAGTAAGACTGACATCAATTACATATCTTAACCAACATCAATTTTCAAAACCAACATCAGTTGTATACCTAGTATCGATCACATTGGTATAATCGATGTCGGTTAGATAACCATCATTGAATAGAAAATGTAATCATCATTAGTTATATAAACCGATGTCGATCACTGTGTTTTTCTTAAAACATAAACCTGAGAGCTCTTTTCTTAAAGTTAATTATTTCAAAATAAAAAGAGCTTCAAATGTAAAGGACATGCTAACATTTTTGTTGCAGGACTAAGCTTGACATTTGTTAAAAATATGTTTAGATCACCTTTTGCATGCTTAAAAATCAATTAGGAATCTTATTTGGTGTTTAACAAAAAAAAAATAGATGTTTATGGTGAATGTTTTCAAAGTTTGCAATTAAGACTAAGGGGTCAAATTAACACCACCAAATCTTTTATTTGGGCTTAAAATTGAACACACTTGTCAATTCTTATTTACAATAGTTGTTTAAATCAGATTTTATTTGGCAAAAAGAGAAATGTTGTGTGTATGTTCTTCCATTTGTCCCCTTTATGGAAACCTTGGAATCAAAACACCATTCTTATTACAAGTAGCTCAGTCTAAGGATTTGAAATAAAGTCATCTAAAGCACTCTCCAAAAACTCGTCAAAGTTTGGGTGATCTTGAAAATGACCCTAAAGTCTTTCTATTAGTCTTTTATTTCATGCAAACTTGGCTTGCAAGGGGGACGTCATTACATCCCATGAGTTATTTAAGGAAGCTTTGACCTGGGGTTTCACCTCCTAGCATTGACTTCACTTACTCCTTTGGATTTTCACATGAGATGTATCTACATTTGGACATTACACTACATTGAGCAAACAATAGGATGTAGTGGTTGTAAAAAGGACTAGACCTTTTTACAACTAGCCAATGTTATGGTCACCCAATTTCTATGTTTGTCTTTTGCATCATTTGATTTGAAAGTAATTGTGTAATTTATTCCCTTAGAATGATCAAAAAACTAATTAGTTTTAGTCAACCCCATTTTACCATACCCTTGCTAGGATTTGGACAATTATTCTTAGTGTATTTTTCGATCATTTTCTCATTTGGTATGTTTTTTAGACTAAAACTTTTTTTTTGTTTATAAATCCATGTCAAAACTAGTTTGTCTATACGTCACTCTTTTGTCTAAAGAAATATTATGTTGGCCATTTTACACCGCACTTGTGCTTTGAAATTTTGCAAAACTTGTTTGTGTGTGAGTCATTTGAGTTACAAAGGGTAGCATTATACTATCTAAATCATGTCAAAACATTGTTTAGCCTTTTAAGTCTTGGAAACATAAAATTGACCACATTATTTGAGTATGCTTATGCTATTAGTCTACTCGATTTGTTTCAAGACTTGTTTACCATTGTATCAAAACTATTTTTCAAACCATGTCATGTATACCATTTAGACCTTTGTCATGTGTCATCATGATGTCTAATCTTGTCTAGCTTGTTTGATCAAATCTTAGTCTTCAACATTGATTTTTCAATTAGCCTTGTTAAGTTTGGATTCAAACATTGATTTATTTCTAGTTATGCCTTAATTCAAGAGGTTAATACATAGATCTCTCTTTTGGGTTGCATGACTTTGGTTAATCGATTACCTAAATTTGAAAACTATTGATGGTTTGTTTTTTTAGTACTTATCCTTATCATTGTTTGTGTCTTTATTTGGGAAAACAAGTCTTTCTTCAAATAACCTTTTGTCTTATACTTTATGCCAACTGATCATGTTTATGTTTGATTCCATGTGTCGGGTTTATGTCAAAGTTGTTTCTAAACTTCTTAGATTAAATCAAATCACATCAGCATTTGTTTCAAGTCTAGATTTTGATGTTGTTTGGCCAAAATTCCTAACATATGCCTATTTGTTTGAGCCTAGATTTTGATTCTACATTTGGACAAAAGACCTAGTAACTCAACTTTTTCCTTTCCTAGTTTAGACCTTGATTGGATCACTTTGACCTAGACCTTTAACATGCAAGTTTTTATTTAGACACTTGACCTTTTATGTGTATGACATTTGACATTAGACATTTGATGTTAGAATTTTTTATACCAAGTCTTATCACAAACCACATTGGAGATATAGCTCCACCCCTTTTACCAAGTTACACCAAGCTTGAACTATTTGTCCTTTCGATATAGTTTTTCAAAGTTTGTGGAACTCTAAGCCTTTTTATTATAGAGATTTCATCATTTACATAGATATGTCTAGCTACACTTATGGTGGAGTCACTTACAATCCAACTTATGATAGAATGTCCACACAAAATGACTTTTGTGTCTTTAATCAAGACCCTAATGATGCTAATATAGTTTGTGAGATAGATTTCTATTTGCCTCATATTAATCATTCATGGGAACAAAGTCATGAAACAACTTAAGATATAACTTGAGACCTTGATTGCTATGAAGAATCTTGTGAGGAGGACTTTGAAGACCTAAATACAAATAATGTTGATTGGGATATAAACCATACCTTCTTTACACTAATCAATACATGGAACATAGTCAAGAACCAGCTTATAAGCCACCTCACAACTAGGATGATATGGTTTATGAGGAAAACTTGGATGCTTTAGCTTATGCAAGTAATTAGGCTCCACCACATCATATCATTTCTATTATAAGACCACAATATCACACCATTCCCATACCAAGACCTCATCCTTTGGTTTGTGTGAGAAATCGGGTTCTAAATGCCAAACCATTTCTATACCAGGACCTCATCCTTTAGTTTATGTGAGCAATCAAGATCCACAATGCCCCTTCATCATTTCAGGACCTAGTCCTTTAACTTATGTAGGAAATCAATCCCCAAAATGCCCTATCGTTACCATTTTAGGACTTTGTCCTTTGGCTTATGTGATCAATCATGCTCCCCAAAGCCCTACCATTATCCAACCATAAGTCATTCCTCATCCAATACCAATCCCAACTAAACCTCAACCAATATAATCATTCAAAGACCAAGTTATGTTCAAAACTAGTATTTTACAACTCATTGGAAACTAAAGCCAAGATAACCAACCAATCTAAGATGTTTTTGTTAAACCAACCACTTGTGATAAGTCAACCTATGATGAATCACCTATTGATCATATACTAGTTGTCGAAGAGTCTCACACTGACGAGCTAGTCTATATCGAGTCACTTCTTAATGATTATAACCACCTTTGGGAAAATCATTACCTTGACCATGTTCTTATTTTTCAAGAGCCTCATATTGACAAGTTAGTCTCTAAGGAGTTGTTTCTTGACCTATTTCCCATCTTAGAGGAGTCTCACTTTGACAAACTAGTTTTTGTGAAGCCCATTATGCCATCATAGGCTATTATTTATCTAATACCAAATATTTAGTAAGACATGATTATAAAAAAGTACTCATCAGATGAAGAATTATAATTAGATTCAAGTACTATTCTTGAATTGACATTAGATTTAGCATCAGAATCAGAATCAACATCAAATTCAAAGTCCCTTGAGTTAGAATCAGATTCAGATGAAGAATATGTTCATGGTTATTACAAAATTGGTTATGCATACCTCACAGATTAGTTTGAATATATTTTTGATCTTTTTATAGTTTTTTAGGATGAGTACTTTAGATTTAACACAAGTTATCCTAGTGTATTCTACAAGGATTGTGCAGTCTCTCCCCATTCTATTACCATTCCATAGGCCATTACCATCAACCAAAATAGCTATATCATTGACATTCCATCTCCCACAAGTGTTGATTAGGATAGAAAAAATATCACTTTATTGAACTACATCCATGGTGATATAGCAGTTGAAGAAGAGCAAGGAGGCCAAGACCACAATAATATAGTAGAAGAACACTTTCCTAGTGAAACCTTTTTGGAAGCACTAGGGGACAATCAAAGTCAAAACTTAGCACCTTCTAGTGAAACTTTTTTACAAGCACTAGAAGAAAATAAAAGTCAAAATCTAATGTTTATTAGTGAAACCTTCTCAAAGTTACTATGGGACAATCAAGACAACTTCATTGGTGAAAACCTCATTGAGACACCAATAGCTAAGCACAAAATTTATTCACTGCTTGATGAAGATAAAATTAAATATCAAATCAAAATAGCTTCCTATCTGCATCCTAATCAGATGGTAGCTACTCTCAAGAGTAAACAACAACAAAAATTGGTGGTCCTATTGAGAGAACAAGTCATTAGCCCTGCCACAATCAAAGTTATGTTGAATTTGGCATCAGCAACATTACGTGTGACTGAAAGTCTTGATCTTCATTTATTTCCCCACCATTATACATTCTATTATCATCTACCATTCCATTTCATAATCAAACTTACCATCCATTATTTATCCTTATTTACCATCCATGGCCACACGTTCCTTTATAGAGGCTATAAAGATACCCTATCTCAACGTTTGAAGGAATCAAAATCAATGACCAACAAAGATCATAAAAGCATTCTCGATAACCAAATCTGTAGGTCATTTTTAATAGAGCAGCTATTCAAATGAGGTGTTAGCTAGTAATTAACATGATCAAGTATTTTGTTTATATCATTTGTTGATTAGGATGTGCATCTCCCTATCAGTAGGAATAATACAATCAAAAACCACACCCAAGCCAAAAACATGTACCATACCATTTCACATGGCCATGCCATTGCCATTACTACATCTCTATTTTCCATTGTCACATATCCTACCATTCACTCTATCACTTGGGGATAAACCCTCTTACCATTTTATACATCCTATCATTCCATTCATATTTAGACCAAAGCCTATTTTTAGTCATCCTACCCAATCCTATTTTGATCTTGGTTACTTTGGTTCTTCTTTCACTTTTTATTAAGAGGATTCCAATCAAGTTTCAAATCCAAGTCTATGTTTAAATTATAGTCTATGAAAGTAGTGTGACAATTAATCTGGAAAGATATCTTTCATCCTATTAAGTTTGTTTATCTAAGCCTAATTATAACCACTTATGGTAAAATTAGTGTTTCCCTAGTCTTACTACTAATTATAACTTATTATGGGAAAATTAGTATCATTGACCTATTCTATTGTATCCTAGTTATAACCACCTATGGGAAAAATAGGTACAACACTTGTTTATCATGCATTGTTGTATCACCTTTTCATCATTATTTTCATTTAATTGGCCATTTGCTAGATTTGAGAACTTGTTAGGACCTATTTGGTTTTTTTTCACCTTTTGTGTGGATATAATTACTCTGACTTGAGGTCATTTCAGGACTATATGGGTCATGTTCAATTCATTTTGAGGTCACCTCAGTCCCCTTTATATACGCTCTTTTCATTTTATGAGCAACCTAAGCCAAATGCTCTCGCCATTTTATGAGTAGGTATCTTGTCACTCTCGATTGAGGTAACATACCTCAAAATTCTAAAAACATTCATAACATTTCAAAAAATCCAAAAATATTTTTCCTATCTAAGCCTAAACAGTTATCCTCAATCCACCTTACTGGGGCATTATCATTGTTAGGATGCTTTCTTTTGCTTTTGTTTTCAGGATTTATGTTTGTTTGTTTATTTCAATTTATTTATTTGTTTGTTTATTCATTTGCATGTTTGTTTGCTTTTAGCACTGTTGCCTTGACTTAGTCTATATGTGTTCATTGGGTGATTCCTTTCACACATTATTCTTGAGTCTATTCATATTCATACATCAACATTATCATCATGGTTGTTTATTTTTGAGTGTTTATTGGATATTGGGAGTCAGTCTTTATGCATTTTTTGGCCAATTTTTCATGGTGTTCTATCATGATGCCTACCATCACATGATACAAAAAAAAATAGCTTCAAGAAGGTCTACAATCAATGGATCCACATAAGTTTTTCCTTGGCACCTTGGCAAATCCTCCCATCCCACCCTTGATCAAATCAACCCATTGACCATTCTAGTTGTATCATTATTAATCAGGATGAGCATCTTATCATTGATAGGTATAACTAAATCATTCACACTGATAAATCTTATTCTTATATTCATCTATTTCATCACTTTACACCTGCTCATCTTTAATTTATATTCTAGGTTATATCCTTGAGTTATGCTTGCTAATCAACCCTAACTAGGGCACAATCATCTTTAGCCAATCTAGGTCATCTTTATGATTATAAATGCCTATGGGAAAATCATTATTTTATATTTTATTCCTGATTATAACCACCTTTTGGAAAATCAACCTCCTTTTTATATCAATGCATGCAAGCATTTTCTCATTTGGATTAATCTCAACCATCAGTTAATTCCACCTTTCTTCTTGTTTATTTTTGAGGGACCATCCATCAACAAATGTGACAGTCACTCTCTCAAAGGGGCATCATCATAGGCTTCCCAAAACCATTTGAAGATTTTTTCTTCGACCATCATATTTTTTTTGGCATACAGGCCATTTATTATTCTTTGAGAAGACATTACTTTGCCTACTATTTGCAACATCTTCCCAAATAGGGGCAAATTATAGACACCTAAATCTGGCCATCGATGACCTCCAACCATTTTGACCAATTTCCACCAAAAATGCATAATTTGGCCTAAAAACACTAAAACATGCTAAATGATGTGAAACCTGATATAGGCAAGTGCTAATTCTAGATAGTGTATCCCTAAATGGGGTAATACAATTTATGGGCCAGCTAACTTTGATCAGATCATTTTGAGACAAAATGCCAATTTTGCACCTAGGTGCTCTGGATTGATCTTCCCTATCAAATCTCTTTCACAAGACATGTGAAATTATTTATTTTTGGTAACATCCTAAATGGGATAATGGATCCAATGCATCTGACATCACCTTTCAATTTCAATCCAATCAAATTTTAAACCAATAACAAGGCATTCTGATCAATTTGAGTAATTTATGCACAAAGTACTTAATCATGCTTAAGAGATAATTAAACCAAAGTAGAGTCTTAATTAATAATTCCATGGAAACTTTTTGAAAACTTATTTTTTCAAATGGATATTAAATATCTACATCATCAGGTGACCTCATTTCTTGGGAAGACATCCCTAGGCAATAAATGCCACAAATATCAGGATGCATTCCTCACATGCCTCATCAAAGCCCTCCATGCCTCTTAATTACTCCTCTATCCCAAATATTGATGAGGCTATTTATCAATTTTAATTTCATAATTTGATTAATCCTTAGCCATACACCTTAATCTCAAAATGGATGGTTCAGGTTGATTCTAGACATTTGCAAAAATCTATAAATAGGAGGCCTTACCACATCATTTCTAAGCTATTTTGGTGCAAATTTATAATGCAAAAATATCTTAAAAAATCTATTTCAATTAGTCTTACCATGCCAAATTGATTCCAATCCAAGCCAAGCCACAAGCCAAAGGTGCCAAGGAGAGATAGAGGTATCCAAGATTCCATTGCCAAGGACTTTATGAGCACAATCTAAGCAAGCCACTACAACAAGCATTTTGGAGCATCTAAGGAAGGTAAAAGAGGTTTATTTTGCATTTTAGTTATGTGTTTTATTTATGTTTGTTAACTAAGCTCTCCCTAGTGTCTAAGCTTAGAGATGTTATGCTAGTTAGTGTGCTTCTTTCATTTTGTTTTTATTTTGAAACTAACACCATACTAACCATCCTCACTTGAGTCAAATCAACCCATTGACCATTCTAGTTGTATCATTATTAATCAAGATGAGCATATCCTCATTGATAGGTACAACTAAATCATTCACACTGATCAATCTTATTCTTCTATTCATCTATTTCATCACTTTGCATTTGCTCATATTTAATCTGTATTCCAGGTTATATCCTTGAGTTATGCTTGTTAATCAACCCTAACTGGGGCACAGTCATCTTTATCCAATCTAGGTCCTCTTAATGATTATAACCTCCTATGGGCAAATCAATATTGTATATTTTATTCTTGATTATAACCACCTTTGGGAAAATCAACCTCCTTTTTATATCAATGCATGCAAGCATTTTCTCATTTGGATTAATCTCAACCATGGGTTAATTCCACATTTCTTCTTGTTTGTTTTCAAGCGACCATCCATCAAAAAATGTGATAGCCACTCTCTCAAAGGGGCATCATCATAGGCTTCCCAAAACCATTTGAAGCTTTGTTCTTCAACCATCATATTCTTTTTGGCATACAGGCCATTTCTTATTCTTTGAGAAAACATTACTTTGCCTACTATTTGCAACATCTTCCCACATAGGGGCAAATTGTAGACACCTAAATTTGGCCATCAATGACCTCTAACCAGGATTTTGACCAATTTATACCAAAAATACATAATTTGGCCTCAAAACACTAAAACATGCTAAATGATGTGAAACCTGATATAGTCAAGTGTTGATTCTAGCTAAGGTATCCCTAAATGGGGTAATGTAATTTATGGGCCAGCTAACTTTGATCAGATCATTTTGAGTCAAAATGTCAATTTTGCACCTGGGTGCTCTAGATTGATCTTTCCTATCAAATCTCTTTCATAAGACATGTTCCTTCATTATTTTTTGTTAGTAACATCCTAAATGGGACAATGGATCTAATGCATCTGACATCACCTTCTAATTCTAATCTGTTCAAATTTTAGACCAATAACAAGGCATTCTGATCAATTTGAGGAATTTGTGTACAAAGTACTTAATCATGGCTTAAGATCTAATTAAACCAAATTAGAGGCCTAATTCAGAATTCCATGGAAACTTGTTGAAAACTTATTTTGAAAATGGATATTAAATATCTACATCATCAGGTAACCTCATTTCTTAAGAAAACATCCCTAGGCCATAAATGCCACAAATATCAAGATTCATGCCTCTCATGCCTCATCAAATCCCTCCATGCCTCTTAATTTCTCCTCTATCCCAAATATTGATGAGCCTATTTACCAATATTAATTTCATAATTGGATTAATCCTTAGCTACACATCTCAATCTCAGAATGGATGGTTCATGTTTATTCTAGACATTTGCAAAAATATATAAATAGGAGCCCTTACCACATCATTTCTAAGCTATTTTGGTGCAAAGTTATAATTCACAAATATCTTCAAAAAGCAATTTAAATTAGTGTTACCATGCCAAATTGATTATAAGCCAAGCCAAGCCACAAGCCAAAGGTGATAAAGAGAGATGGAGGTAATAAAACTTCCATTGCCAAGGACTTCATGAACACAAGATGAGCAAACCACTACAACAAGTATTTTGGGCATCTAAGGAAGGTAAAACATGTTTCTTTTGCATTTTATTTATGTTTATTTCTTAATCTCTCCCTAGTATCTAGGCCTAGAGATGTTATGCTAATTAGTGTGTTTCTTTCATTTTGTTTTCATTTTGAAACTAACACCATACTAAACATCCTCTCTTGAGTCCAATCAACCCATTGACCATTCCAGTTGTATCACTATTAATCAAGATGAGCATCTCTTCATTGATAGGTACAACTAACTCATTCACACTAATCAATCTTATTCTTATATTCATCTATTTTATCACTTTGCACCCGCTCATCTTTAATTTGTATTCTAGGTTATATCCTTGAGTTATGCTTGCTAATCAACCCTAACTGGGGTACAATCATCTCTAGCCAATATAGGTCATCTTAATGATTATAACTACCTATGGTAAAATCATTATTTTAACTTTTATTCCTAATTATAACCATCTTTGGGCAAATTAGTCGCCTTTTTACATCAATGCATGCAAGCATTTTCTCATTTGGATTAATCTCAACCATGGATTAATTCCACCTTTCTTCTTGTTTTCTTTTTGAGGGACCATCCATCAATAAATGTGATAGCCACTCCTTTGAGGGGGCATCATAGGCCTCCCAAAACCATTTGGATCATTATTCTTTAATCATCTTCTTTTTGGCATATAGACCATTTCTCATTCTTTGAGAAGACATTGATTTGCCTATGGTTTGCAACATCTTCCTGAAGAGGGCCAAATTATAGACACCTAAATTTGGCCATCGATGACCTCCAACCAAGATTTTGACCAATTTTCACCAAAAATACACAATTTGGCCTAAAAACACTAAAACATGCTAAATGATGTGAAACCTAATATAGTTAAGTGTTGATTCTGACTAGGGTATCCCTAAATGGGGTAATACAATTTATTGACCAACTAAATTTGGTCATATCATTTCGAGAAAAATGCTAATTTTGCATATGGGTGCTCTGGATTGATCTTCCCTATCAAATCTCTTTCACAAGACATGTACCTTTGTTATTTTTTGTTGGTAACATCCTAAATGGGATAATGGATCCAATGCATCTGACATCATCTTCTAATTCCAATCCAAAAAAAATTCAAACTAATAACAAGGCATTCTGATTAATTTGAGTAATTTGTGCATAAAGTACTTAATCATGCTTAAGATATAATTAAACAAAATTAGAGGCCTAATTAATAATTCCATGGAAACTTGTTCAAAAATTATTTTTGGAAATGGATATTAAATATTGGTATCAACAAGTGACCTCATTTTTTGGGAAGACATCCCTAGGCCATAAATGCCACAAATATCAGGATTCATGCCTCCCATGCCTCAAAAAAAGTCATCTATGCCTCTTAATTTCTCCTCTATCCTAAAAATCAGTGAGCCTATTTATTAATTTTAATTGCATAACTAGATTAATCCTTAGCCACACATCTCAATCTCAGGATGGATAGTTTAGGTTGATTCTAGACATTTACTAAAATCTATAAATAGGAGGCCTTACCACATCATTTTAAGTTATTTTGCTTCACAGTTATAATGCAAAAATATCTTCAAAAATCCATTGAAATTAGTGTTACCATGCCAAATTGATTCCAAGCCAAGCCAAGCCACAAGCCAAAGGTGCCAAGGAGAGATGGAGGTAGCCAAGCTTCCATTGCGAAGGACTTCATGAGCACAAATCAAGCAAGCCACTACAAAAAGCATTTTGGAGCATCCAAGGAAGGTAAAAGAGGTTTATTTTATATTTTAGTTGTTTATTGTTTTCATGTTTATTAACTAAACTCTTCTTAGTGTCTAGGCCTAAAGATGTTATGCTAGTTAGTGTGTTTCTTTCATTTTGTTTTTATTTTGAAACTAACACCATAATAACCATCCTCTCTTGAGTCAAATTATTAGATAAATAGATCGTGCTACCACCTCTCTTTGGATATATGGTAAATAATTGGCCTCTTTTAGATGATGTCTTCATAATGCTATAAACTATGAATATCTCTAGGTTTTACAAGAACTAGAGTTGTCCCCTTTCAATTTTTAACTTCAAACTCAAGTAACACATTGAAAGCATAAGGTCCAAGCTGAGGAGGCTCACAAGGCTATAAGAGATCAACTAAGAGCTCATAGGAATTGGTTGAAAATAAGAGACAAAGTCTCTAAAAATGTTTTTTCCCTTCTCTACTCTAGGAGAGTTACTGATAGAATAAAGTTGTCAAGGAAGGAGATGCTCGGCTTACAAAACTTCCTAAGATTTTGGAGGATTTTATTTATCATTACCATGGTGTTTTTTCATCATAAGCATCCTCTCTAGAATGTGAGGTAACTCTCCATCAATGCCTCTAAGTGGTACCCTAAAAATCTTCCAATTTGTAAAGGATTTCCTGTGATAGGGCCTTATCTCTCAACAATCTCCATGAGGTTGTTAAGTAGATGGTAGTTGAAAAAGCTCCAAGAATTGATAGTTTCCCATGTGAGTTATACCAGACCCTTTGGGATACTATTGGCCTTAATCTTCATAAGGTATATTCTAAAGCTCCTTTAACTAACTCCTTGGGACCCCTTATAAATTATGGTAACATTAAGTCTATTCCCAAGGATGGTGATCCTCAACTTATCACTAATTAGAGTCATATTACTTTTATCAATGTCTCCTATAAGATTATTTATAAGGCCTTAGCCCTTAGGTTCAATCATATTCTTCCTTTAATTTTCAACAGTGAATAAACTAGCTTTATTCAACATAGATTTAGTTTGGATAATGTCATTACAATTTGGTAAGGTATGGAATGGGATTGGGTCTCTAATAAAAAATATATGTTTGTCAAGATTGATTTTGAGAAGGCCTATGATTGTATTGAGTAGCCCTTCATTATAGCTATGTTGTGGACCCTTGGTTTTGGCCCCAAATTTGTTCAAATGGTCAATATTCTCTTTCAAGATGCTGGGGCCTGTATTACAATTAACAACACCCAATATTCTTGGTTTGAACTTCATTAATCTATCCGACAAGGATTCCCTTTAGCCTCTTATTTATATGTGTTACTATTATAATGCTTTAGCTATTTTTAAGCTAACTACACTACCAAGGTTTGATGAAAGGCATTTCCCTCCCTCAGTTTGACATATAGATTTTGAATGGTCATTTCACAGATGACTCTTTTCTTACTCTTCTAGAGGAAGAAGAGTCTGTTACACCCTTTTGATTATCTTGAATAGCTCACATTTAGTCTTGAGATTGCTTGATGTATCTATTAGTCACTTTCCATCCTCTTTCCTTCGTGGGGACCCTTTTTATATATTTTGCCTAAGTATTGGCCTCCCTCTAATTCCAACATGTGGTAGCTTTGTGCTTATTTAGCATGAATTTCTTAGTTCATCTCAGAAGAGTGTCAACTTTACATGTGGCAACCCAACATTCATCTGAATTCATTTCCTTTTGGTCAGAACTATGAGTAGCACCATTGGCTAATAGGGTGATGGGTGGGACCCACTGAGTAATTATCAAGGGAAATATCATTTTTGCATATGGTACTTTTACATTCATTTTTTAAGGAATTTCCCAAATTTCCCTCAAAGAAGCGTCTACTCGACACATGGCATCATAGCACTTATCTAAGATTAGTTTATTTTTGATAGCTCTTCAAGCAATGCCATTGGCTAGTGAAGAAATAAATGAGACCCACTATGTAGTTAAAACTAGGAATAAATGAGTTTTTCCACGTGATACCATAGCACTTGTCAAAAGAAAAGTTTTCCTATCAAAGCTAAGAGTCATGTCATTGGCTAGGATAATTGGATCTCTATCTCCAATGACATATCAGAGGTGACACAGAGGTGGAAACATGGTGTCACTATGCTCCTCTTGAGCATTGTGGCCATAACAAGAAAGTATAGTTATACCATATCTAGGATCCAAAGGATAACTACACTCATGAGCCCAAGTCCTTCATGGAGTTGTAACAACATTAGCATTGGCATTATGTCAAAATTTATAGATCTCATTCTTTTAAGAAGATATTTTGCCTATATATTTTGGGTTCATCCCTTTTGGAAAGAGATGGTTATCATTTACTTGGTATTTTTTCTATTTTGTAAAATAGACATTTGGAATAGAATAGGAGTAGTAGTAGTTAGCAATTTTTCATTCTAAGACCTTATTAGGTGCCCCTCATAGGTGTGATTGGAAATTTTGTGTTTTTCCTTGAGGCATTTTGTATTCCATTCTTTACCTAACTATAAAGAGGATGTGTTGTTCTATGTTAATTTGAGTGAAGAGTTATCTCTACTTGTCATTCCCTTTCTTCTACTTCTATAGTATTAATCTTTATTTACATCATAGACATTAATTCATGCTTTATGCTCCTTTATAGTCTAAAATGTTTAAGGATTCAATCTATATTATGAAATTATAGGTTAACACTTTAAATCACATGACGCATCACCTTAGTTTTATTTTAGTGTTACTTGTTTTTCTCTCTTATCCCTTTCCATCCCCAAGATCAACTGAAGAGCTAGGTTCTAAAATCCTAGATGTTGCTTTATAGACCACAATTCAATCCCATGCCTATAAATCTTCCCATAGAGGTTGTTTAACTTGAAGCAAGATTTTTAAGCATCAATAATTTTTGTTTTTTGGCATGCATGATGGGACCAAATCTGCTAGTCTACCTAAAAAGAAGCTTGATTTTATGAGCCAAAGAATCATTACAAGGTTATAGACAGTGAAAAATCCAAGCCTATTAAATCTACCCTTAGGATTTATAGCTCACCAAAAGACCATAGGATCTAATGCTACTCAACAACCACATATGGCTCTCTCAAGACTACTAAGAAACTTTGTATCATGAGACAATTACATCCCACTTATCCCTCTGGTGCCCCTAGATACATGACACCCCATTCTTGCAATTGCCTTAAAGGAACTCCCTAAACTCTCAGGAGAAGATTTCAAGACCACAATAGAACATCCCCTAGATGTTATAAATTTGTGCATTATACATTATATTAATGCATAAAATGTAACCTTGAGACTACTAGTTGTTTCCTTCAAGGGGTGAGCTCTTGATTGGTATCGATCCTTGCCACTCAATTAAATATCTACTTGGGATGACTTGGGTGATAGATTTTTTGAGTGGTTTAATGAGAAGGTGGACTGATCATCCCTCTTTTAATAACTAATAACTATCAAGAGGACCCTATAAGAAGCCATTACCAATTTCAATTCTAGGTTTGAGAAGACCTAGCAAAGTATTCCAATAGCCACTAAGCCACCCATAAACATGGTCATCATTTTTTATATTAAGGAATTCAACTCAGATATTGTTGTCATGATTTAATCACATGGAGGTCAGATGCTATCAAAATATTATGATCTAGTAATAAGGGCCAAAAATAATTTAATAGATGTGAGAAAGCTTCCTCCTCAATTGTTGATGTCAATTTTCCTAGAGATATCAATGTTTTCATAAGAATAAGTCCCAAGTACCTTGAGAACACCACCTTATATGTATGTGTATCCTCCCACTTAGGCAAGTACATCTACTTTAACCTCACTATCCATAGATATGAATGATATGAAGAGTATCTTGTGAAACTTATCTAATGAGATAATAAATCTCAAAAGGCAACAAGCTATGCATCCGAATCTCCCTTTTAATATATATCAAGAAAGGAGAGCACCATGTCAGTAAAACCATCAAGTGCCAAATAATTAGATGTGGCCCATAATTAAAATGGTCATAGTCCCTAACCCCTACATATGGTATCACCTAATACCAACAAAGATCTATTCACTGGCCAAAATAACTTGGTAGATGACTTGAATTCATGGTGTTTCCCCTATAATGATGCTCATGGATGTTGACATTACTCAAGGGGTAGTCTACAGTAGAAGGTTATCAAATAGTGGTGACAAGGTAACACACATGATACAACCTATAGATACTAATCTCTAGGGATTGAGAATACAGTCTTAATGGTGAAAATGCAAGGAATGTCCCTCAAACAAGAGGAGGAAATAGCCTTGGAACATGCACTTTTCTCTTGGTTAGAAGGTGATTATGTGGTCTACACCAACAAATTTCTTATGTATAGAGCCCCACAAGTTTATTCAGACTACTATATGTACTCTAATAAAAGGTTGGCAAAGAGCCCTAAAGCTGTAGCAAGGCCCCAAGTGACTCTCATAAAGGGTATAGGATCCCAAACTCCACCTTTGGCATATCAAAAGTATATAGAAATGGTAAAAAACAAGGTAAAAAACCTTGAGGTTTTGCCCCCAAGGTCATATAATGTGGTGGAGCAACTGAAAAAGGTTCTAGCCAATGTTTCTTTCTAGGATGTCTTATGTATCCTCAAGAAAAAATCTCTACTAAAAGAGGCCTTCGATAGATGAGGGAAAACCATGCAAGAAAAGATGGATGCATAGTTCATGAAAATAAAAGGAAAAGAGGCTAGTGAAAATGCACAACCCCAGATACCATCCTCGTTTGTCAACTCCAAGAAGGGGTAAGTAAGATAAAAACCTACCCTATTCTATTTAACACTTAATATGAGGAAGAAATTGTTGCATAACTCCATGATCAATTCTGGTGCTGGCACGATGGTGATGCCCAAGAGTATATGCATTAAAATTTTAGTATGAACCCTTGAATAAAGGAGTGATGTAGTTGGATGGAAAGAAGGTTCAAACCTTAGGAATAATTAGGGCTTCCCCCCTCACATTTTATTCTTTTCCCAACATTTTTGTATCACAAAATGTTATAATAATAGACATCCCTCCTATCTTTGGGCTATGTATATCAATAGATTTTACCACATAGATAGGTGGGTACCTATCATTGGATTGGTCCCATTTAATTCTAAGGACCAAATATGGCTTGAAGTTAAAGGTGCTATCTAAACCAATTTATCTGAAACACATAGCAGATTAAGTCATGACAAACTTTAAAGTGATGCATACCTCTTTCTCAAAAGGGGAGATGTACTATGTAGAAATGATCTAAGGGGAAGAAGTAGCAGACATCAAAAGCCTAGAAGAAGAAGCCTCCATTGAAATTCATTGAGAACTACCCATTCATAAACTTTGATGCCACTAGTCTCAAAACCTGGCCATTCTTGAGGTCATGAAGAGGAAGGAAGACTAGAGCAAGGGAGCTAAGAGTGAGTCCAAATTTTGGACTCTACATTTTGATGGTGTAAAGCATAAAACCAAATCTAGAGCTGACATCTGACTAATGTCTCCTTTTAGAGAAGAGACCCTCTAAGCCTTTTGATTCCAATTTTCCTACACAAATAATGAGGCCAAATATGAAGTGTTGGTCTATGGCCTCAACCTTGCTGAGTGGATGGGTGTAAAATAGCTAAAAGTATTCAGTGATTTTGAACTATTAATAAGGTAGGTAATAGGATTTATAGCTACAAATAATGTGCATATAAGATCTTATCACCACTATATATGAGATTTGGTTAAAACCTTTAAATCATTCAACATTCATATCATCCTTAGAGCTATGAACATAAAGGCTAATAAGATGGAAACAATCATATCCCAATTCAATCTAGTGACATACTTATTCACCAATAAGCAAGCTATGTAGGTTATCATTAGACCCACCATCCTTGATAATCATTAGAATTGGCAGGTGTTTGAAATTGATGCTCAGATTACCATATTTCTCTAGCAATCATGCAAATTCATGGAAAAATTAAAACCAAAGATTAAATAGGCCTATGATGACCAGATCATGCAATTAAAAACCAATAAGCTATCGAAGGAGCTCATCACCCTAAAAAATCCATTTGATTCTTATTATGCAAGAAATGACAAACAAAAGTTTTTCATGGATAAATATAAACACTCTAAGATTAGTTTTAGAGGTGGGGTAAAGCTAAAGGTGGGAAAGGAGGTTCCCCAAAAGGATAAGGAGTGGATGGGTCCCTTCTATGACTAGTATGAAAGAGTCATCACATGGACCTATGATGACTTGAGGATATGACCATGAGGTCATCCAACACACCATAGACTTGGTGGAGGGATCCAAACCTATTTAATAAAATCAAAGGCCATTAAAACCAAAAATTGAGTCCCTCATGGCTCAAGAGCTAAGGAAACTAATCTACTCGAAAATCATATACCTGATCAAACACTCGACTTAGGTATCCAACTTAGTTTCTTTATATAAAAAGAGTAGAAAGATCCAGCTATATGTAGAATTTTGGGAATTTAATAAGGCTTTCTTGAAGGACCACTATCCCCTTCCCTCTATGGAATAAATCATCTAGATAGTGGCAAGTGCATAAATGTTCTCTACTAGATGGATTCTTTGAATATAATTAGGTGTGGATAAATGAAAAAGATCAACACAAGACCACTTTCACCACAAAGTGGGGAACCTTCACATATAAAAAGATGCCTTTCATATTTTTTAATGCCAAGGCTACATTCTAATGAGCTATAGATGTGTATTTTAAGGGCCTAATCAATAATATCATCCTCATCTATTTAGATAACCTCATTGTGTTCTCAAAGAAGAAGGAAGACCACTTCGATCATCTGGAAAATGTTTTCCAAAGGTGCCAAGAATTTGAAGTATCTCTCAACCCTAATAAATGTGTCTTTAGAGTCCTACAAGGCAAGATGCTAGGATACATAGTATCCAAATAAACAATCACCATTGATATAGAAAGAGTACAAGCCATCAGAGACAGCCTTGTTGGTAAACAAGAAAGGGGTCTAGTCTTTCCTTGGGAAGATTAACTTCATCAATCGGTTCATCTTTGACTTTATAGGATTGGTGAGACCAATCACACTAATTTTGAAGAAGGACCAAGCTTCTAAATGGACACTCAAGGGGAGGATATCATTTAATAAAATCAAGGATGCGGTATTCAATGTACCTATGCTAGTTAACCCCAAATTTTCTAAAGACTTCATTATGTACATATATGGAAGTGAGCATAGCCAGGTGGTTGCATTAACTCAAAAGGAAGAGGTAAGAGGAAATGATCACCTAATCTCATTTTACTCAAAAACATTGCATGGATATGAATTCAAATATAATTTCATAGAGAGATAGGGTTTCACCATTGTTAAGGGCCTCAAAACATTTAGGCACCTTGTCGTGGGCAAAAAAATAATGGTGTACATAACACATTCCAACATCTATGAATACATAATGGAAGGACAAATCACAAAAAAATAGATAATTAGATCACCAAGATCCTCAAGTAAAATATCAAAGTCAAGTCGACTAAGGTGGTCAAAGGAAGAGGAATCTATGAGTATTTAACCCAATATGTAGATATCTCACTAAAGGAAATAGACACATTAGAAGTAATCATACTAAACCAATAAAAAGTAGATAGATCTTGGGTTGTCGATAGGATCTAATTCATGCAAATTGGTTAGTATCTAGTTATCCTCCTCATACATAAAAGGTGTTTATACAAGTTACAGGGGTCTAGTTGTAAGTTGGTCCAGGGAGTACTGTTCAAAATAAACTTTGATGGAGATCTGCTCTGATGTGTCAAAAGACACAAAGCTAAGAAAATCCTCCAATATATTCATTTATTTCCCTTGGGTGGCCACTTCTTAATGAAAACCACCATGACCAAGATCATGTATGTAGGGTACTACTAGCTAACCATGTTTGTAGACTACCATCAAGCAGTCAAAAAATGCCAAGAATGTCAGTTCTTTATGGGAAAAGGAAAATTTTAGCTATGCCACTAAATTTGATTATAACCAATGAACCATTCACATAATAGGGTTTATATTTCATGAGAATGATCAATCCCATATCTAGAGCCGATCACAAGTGGATATTAATGGCCATTGATTACTTCATGAGGTAGACTAAAGTGGTCCTACTGAGAGAAGTGACCAAGAATATGATCCTTGACTTCTTAGAGGAACTCATGATAACGTTTAGCCCACCCAAGACCATCATCTCTAAAAATTCAAAAGCCTTCTTTGGGTCCAATATTTTTGAGTTCATGATCCAAAATAGTATCTTCTTAAAGACTTCATCTAATTACTACACATATGGAAATGGGTTGGCAAAGTTGACAAATAAGAATTTGATAAGGCCAATCAAAAGGATGGGTACAAACTAGAAAAAGGAGTGGCACATGAATGTAAAAATGGTCCTATGGGTGGATCACATCACTCCAAAGTAGATCTTAAAAACTTCCCCATTTGAACTCATGTATAGAAAGGAAGTAGTCATTCCTATGGCATGCCTTATAGAGCCTAAAAGCTATTGAGATTACAGAAAATAGAGAAATGAAGGTTAGGCTCATATATCTACTTAGCCTCCAAGAGGCAAGAGAATAGGCAAGTGATGAAAAAATTACCTAAAATCAAGCATTCAAATGGTGGATCGATAAAAAAATGTCAGACCTAGGATTTAAACCCAAGGATTTGGTTCTCAAGTATGATTAAATGGCTGTAAAGCTAAACTAGCATGCAAATTTTGATTCTTTATGGAGAGGAATATTTTGCATCATCAATGATAGACAAGGAAATGTTTTTGAGCTAAAATATGGAGGCAATACATTGGAGATCCTAGTTAATAGGATTGACTTGAAATGTTTCAACTAGTTGACCTACCTTTCCCTTGTACATAGTTAGTTTCCCCTTTTTTTATGTGTTTCCCTTCTTAATTATTATTTATTTTAGTTTATTTCCCTTTCTATTGTTTTTTCTCTTCAATTGGAACCGTTTTGACAAGTGACTCCTCTTGTTTCCATGTGTCCTCTCCCTAACCCTCCTAAATTTTAAAACATTCTCTAAAAGATAGTTATCTACTCACCTCTCCTAAAATTAATGTTAGGCACTCCATATTGCATTATTCCCCATGAATATCACCAAAAATCTCTTGTGAATTACTCTTTGAGTATGTGTGTTACCCTTAACATTTATGGGGCACCCTAAATTTAAAATATTCCATGATGACCACACCTATGAGCATTGGCATATAAATAAACCTCTCCTCATCTAGCCAAACACTTAGACACATTGAGATTTTTTATATCATTGATAAATTGATAAAAATATAAAGGGCATAGATTTGAGCCAAGAATTATGAGACCCTATGAGCAAAATTTGTTGACCTAGTATTTTTTTATGAACAAAGAGTGATTTTAAAAAGAAATTATTTAGATAGAGACTTCAACATCTTCATCAAGAGGTGATAATCATCCAATAAAATAGATAACCCATATCTTATATATCTAGGAAGACATTCCCCTTCCATATGTGATAATCAAGTCATACACTTTTACCCCTGCTTAACCAAAGGAGGTGTCAAAAATCAAAAGGATGACCAAAAGACACTACAAAGACCAAGCATTAGTTACTGATTTCATAGATGAGATATATGAACCCAAGCTAGCCAAAAATCCCAAGAGATTGATGGAGGGCACCCATACTCAAATGATTGAGAAGGTCTAGAGGAATGACTATGACTCATTTAGGTGTAGAATGTGGGACTGCATACTAGCCCAATTCATGGTGCCCTATGTTTACCCATTCCTATAAATCATCACCCTATGTATAGAAAGGTATGATGTCAAAACTAGTATAATTATGTTAAATAACTATTTGAGGGTGAAAATTAGTGCATATGTCATTAGGGATATTCTCTAGCTCCCAAGTGACCCAAAGGCAAAAATTTGTAACATAGAAAGCCTCCAAGATGTTTGGGATACCTATGTCTATGATAAGGCACACTTCATAAATTTCCTCCTCTGGAGCGGCTATGAAAGTCACCTCCTCTACCCATCCCCCTAGTGAGTTCCCTTTGAATTACTTGAATGATTCTCTATCCATATTGGCCTTCATCTTTGAGATGGAATCAAATGCCAATGTCACCAATTTTTAGTTAGGGGTGTTCTTCCTGCCTAACCTCAATGAATAAAGGGGAGGTATACACAATGGCTTTTTTAGATGTTATCACTATTTCCAAGAAGGATCAGCTAGGGAAATTTTTAATGTGATAACCTTTCAGTGTTCTTCCTACCTCCTACATCTCATTTTATACTAGCACTCCTAGTTATTCTTTGTATATCTCAATCTCGACTCCTATGAGATGGGCATTTTCCCCAACATGGTGACTACAATCATAGTATGGACCCACATCCTATCAATTACATAGGACTACTATGAGTTTTCCTAACTCTTTTTATCTCATGTCCTTATTGACCTTAACTGAGAGGCCATTATAGATAGGATGATGGATATGCAGTGATCATGGCTCATCAAGAGCAAAGTTTTGGTAGATTGGTTCTTTGAAAGCCATTTCACCTTCATATGAGCCCATGGGTTCAAGGGTAAGCTATTATATATCCTATGCCTGCTAAAAGATAGAAGTTTGGCCTTAGATTTGACCCACCAACTTGATGTGGTGGATTCCATCTATAGATTACGAAAGAAGAAGAAGGGTTTATATGATGTCCCATTCATAAAAGGAGGCATCATGGTGGTGAAAAGGCTACAGGAGTACCAAATCACATCCAAACTCATGGAGCTTAGCCTCAACTTGATCGATGACAGGTGGAACTATAACCCAATTAGTTTCATTGCCTCTTTAAAAACCACCAGTGAGCCTAATCCCTAGCCCTGACCATATCTTAAAGAGAGGAAGTCACCTACAAGATATGACCCTAAGTATTACGTAGATTTCTCTCAGATCTCATTAGACACCTGCAGGCCATGGGAGTCCTTCTATGATGTGGTATGGATGTTTGACCCCTCCCAAAGGAATAAAGGGATAAGGGCATAGCTCACCCAAAGGGATTGGAGCAAAGATAAAATAGCCACCTATACAAAATATAGGCAATAAATCAATAAACTATAGTCAAACTTCAAGGATGAAGAAGGAGATGTAACCTTTAAAAATATTTGAGATGAGCATCATCTAGAAGAGGACTTGGAAGAAGGAGGATTCTCTACTGAGGATAAGATACCCCTAGGGAAGAGGTCAGAGACATGCCTCCAGAGAAGGAAAAGGAAGTCACAAAGATCCTAAAGTTGTCAACCTAACCACCTCCTTTCTATCCATACTACATAGCCCCATAGAAACATCAAGCCTCTTCTAGGCACCTCATAGCTAGATCATCACAGTAGAAGCAGCCTAAGGAACCAAAATATAGCTCTCCATCAGAGCCCTTGTAGAATAAGATACGCTTCTCATAACTCCTCTCCACCTCATCCTCTTTCTTTTCCCTCACATCTCCATCCATAATTTTGCCTCAGGTTGTGACACTCTCCACTGCCTAGCTAATTACTTCCTTGGCCCCACTCTCTTCTTCATCCACCCAATATCCTACCAAGCTCACACTGCTTTCCTTTACAGTCTTAATTTCCTCCCTCATGCCTTTTCTAACTCCTTTGCCTTCATCATCTACATCATCTTCCATCATGGCACAATTGTCTTCTACCCTACTCTGTGGGCTTCCACCTTTCTCTCCTTCTACTCTCACCCTTAATTTGATTACATCTAAAGGAATTACATCTATTGTTTAATAACAAAAAGTGACCATTCCATTCACACTACCTCAAAGACTCTCCTTCATAAGGGAAAACATTCAATAATCAGAGCAATACCATCAACAGATAGATGTGGTGATAAGGGCTTGAGAGGCCCATATAGAGAAGAAGAGGGGGAAACAAGAAAAATACATAGTAGTTACTCACATGTGGTCATTCTTTGACCCTACATAGTAATCCCTCATGATTGTGCACATGGCCCCTCAAGTAGTCAAGCCCCAAGATCAGATGTAGCTTGGGGACTACACAATACAAGCTATCAACCTCAACCTCACCCAATCTAGACCCACTGATAGGGTCAAGATGATGGAGGAAATGTATAAATTTGTGACTATTGACTACATCATATCAACTTGACAATTAGAGAAGACCAAGTTATAAATTACCAAGGTGAAGGCTATGATCGACTGCCTCAACACTGAGGCAAAAAAAAAGATGTAGAGCTCAATAAATTGAGGTTTGACCTTTAGAGTCATGTCTCTAATGATATCTTCTAAGTGGAAGCTAAATTATGAGAAACCATAGAGGCCAAGCTATAGGAAAAGGAAGAAAAACTTACATAGACCAATCATAACATCTTAGATTATAATCAGGCATATATACAACAATAGTAGTTATAGCAGGAGTCTTTGATTAAAGACCAATAAATCATGTATCTAAAGAATGACCTCACCACCTGCTCCTAGACCATGAATATCCTCCCAATGATTCAACAACTATGTGTATCCTACTAGGAGAGGATCAAAGGAGAAGCCATAAACTTAAAGTTAACCCTCACCTTCATCATAGATTCATAAGTGCGTCTATTAACTAGGTCATTGCCTTTGTAACCCCCAAGATACATGATGCATATATCCTCATCTAAAATCTTTATATCACTTTAGATGAAATACTATAAGTAACACGGGTGGTTAATCAAAGGTAAGTGGTGAAAAAAGTCAATGAATTTCTAGGTTACAACAAGGTAGCTATCAAGTGTAAGGCATTTCTTAACACCTTAGAAAGAGTGGTCCAAGATAGATAGGGATGCATTAAACAACGGGTCTAGTTGCCTCCCCATTCTTGGTAGATAATAGTATCCTTCTAAAAGATCAAATCAAAGTGTTGCTAGAGCAAAAACAAAATGACCAAACCATGTTCACAGCTCTCAGTCAATCGCTTGGTGTCTTTAAAGTGAAGAAAATATTTTGGTCACTTACCTAGATAGAATTTTAGATTATATTAGTAATATAGGGTTTGGGGAACATCTCCTTCAAGGAGATTATCAACCTAAATAGAACCTTTGAGGCTCTCAATAAAAATGCCCAACCAAAGGAGGAAGAGTGGGCACCCTTGCAGGTGGCTCTTCAAAAGTTATAAGTTCATAGACCTTCCTTTTATTTTGAAAATTTTTCCTTGACTAGTCCACGTACCACATTTTTGGGTTCTCTCATCCATAGGTAGATACCCCTATGAGTTTTTAAGAACTATGGATCAAAATCCACCATTTTGATTATCTTGATTAGTTCACATTTAGTCTTTAGCTCGCTTGGTGTATTTAGTATTTACCTCCTATCCTCTTCCTTTCTCAAGGCCTCTTTTTATATATTTTGCCTAGGTATTGGCCTCCCTCTACTTCCAACATGTGGCAGATTGATGCTTCTTTAGCATGAAGAAGTCTTCAATTTATCTCAGAGTAGTGCTAGATTGACATGTGGTAACCCAATACTCATCTAAGTCCATTTCCTTTTGGTTAGAATTTTGAGTAACACCATTAGCTAATAGGGTGATGAGTGGGACACACTAATCAGTTATCAAGGTAAATGTAATTTCTCCACGTGGTGTCTTTATGCTCATTTTGTAATGAAGTGCCCAACTTCCCCCTGAATAAACATCTACCCGATATGTGGTATCATAGTGCTTATCCAAGAGTAGTTTATTTTTGACAGGCCTTCAAATAATACCATTGGTTGATGAAGAAATGAATGGGACCCACCATGTGGTTACAACTAGGAAGAGATGATTTTTTTCATGTGGTGCCATGATGCTTGTCAAAAGCAAATTTTTCTTGTAAGAGCTAGGATTCATACCATTGATCAGGATAAGTGGGTTTCCATCTCCAATGACATATCAGAGGTGGCCCTAGAGATGGACACATGGCATCACTATGCTCTTCCTAAGCATCATGGCTATAAAAAGATAGTACATTTATGCCATATCCAAGATTTGGAGGCTAACTACACTCATGAGCCTAATCCTTCATGAAGTTATAACAACATCATCATTGGCATGATGTTGATATTTCTAAATGCCATTCTTGTAAGAAGCTACTTCGCCTATATATTCTGGGATCATCCCTTTTGGAAAGAGTTAGGTATCATTTACTTGGTATTTTTGCTATTTTAGAAAACAACCATTTATAATAGAATAGGAGTAGCAATAGCTAGCAATTTTTCATTCTACAACCTTAATAGGTACCCCTCACAAGTGTGATTGGATGTTTTGTGTTTTTCCCTTGAGGCATTCTCTATTCCATTCTCCACCTAACTATGAATAAGATGTGGTGTTCTATGTCAATTTGAGTGAAAATTTATCTATGCTTGTCATTCCCTTTCTTTTGCTTCTATAGTATTAATCTTTATTTATATCATAGACTTTAATTCATGCTTTATGCTCATTTATAGTCTGAGATGTTTAAGGATTTAATTTATCTTATGCAATTATAGGTTAACACTTTAAATCTCTTGGTACATCACTATAGTTAGTTTTATTTCAATGTTACTTATTTTTCTCTCTTATCCCTTTCCATCCCCAAGATCAACTGAAGAGCTAGCTTCTAAAATCTTGTAGGTTTATGAGACCATAATTCGGTCTCGTGCCTATAAATCTTCCCATAGAGGTTGTTTAATCAAAAGTGAGATTTTTATCCATCAACAAAATGTTATGGAATGTCTCCATATTTTTTGTGTAGATTCAAGCTCATTTATCTAATGGATAAAGACTCAATTCTACTACCAGTCTTTGGGTCCCAAACCTCGTTAGTTAGAAGGGTAGCAATGGTAGTGGCTTATTTTAGGGGTATAGTTTAATTTTATTGGCATACCTTTTGCTTTTTGGGCTTCTACCTCTGAACTATGGTCTTATGTGGTGAAAAGAGTTGAAAAAAATTCTTTCTAGATCATAAAGCCTTTATCTCTTGCTGGCAAAATATAGATTTGCTCTAAAGTTTTGGTAGCTACTGTTGGTGTAATTACTTTGTATTACATTTTTTTTACTAATTTTTGTTAGTAACTACATCAATTTTTTCAGTTACATAACCAGATGCCTAGGTGTCAATTTCTTAACTATATTTTTCCCTCTATAAATTCTCCTCTTTTTTATGGAATATAATATCAAAGTTTCAATTTCTTCACATTCTGGTATCAGAACTAGAACAAAGCTTATAGCCTAAACACAAGCCTCAGTAGAAGGATCCACGATGAAGCCTAGAGAGTGTTGGTAGACATAAGTGCAAGATATGAAAGAATTCTATGAAGATTTCTTTGGTCAAAGAAAGAATAGATCTACTAGAAGAGAATTTTTAGAGAGGAGAAAGTCAATACAATCATGGATAGAAGCTAGTAGATAGTTGCAAAGTGTGTAGATGAGATCTTTAAAAGCCTACAAAAAATTGTAGTGAAATCCATCTCCACATCACCAACCATAAAGGAGTGTTGGTAGTTGTATACTTTCCTTTCACATAGATTGCTTTGCCATAGTATACATAAAGGTGGAAAATTGTAATGCAGTAATCCATTAAAGTAATTCAGATCATTTCCTAAAGCTTGACAAGTGAACAAAGCTATGGAAGGATGCAATAGTCCATTGCAAAGAGCATTTGTACTAGAAGTTGACTATGCTAAGAAAGACTGGAGCAAAACCCTCAGAGGTACATCTTTACAAAATACAACATTTTTGAAACTTTGAAACTTTACATATTTGTTCTAGCTTGTAATTTTCTTACAAAAAATAAAGTAAGAAAACATACACAAAAATGTCTTCACCCAAGTTGCTTTTATCAGATTCCCAACTCTTGAAAGGGTCAAATTTTGTCAAATAAAAGATGAAGATGAAAACAATTCTTCAATTTGAAGAATTATGGGGCATCATCATTGAAATAGTGACCCATCTTACTAGCCAAGATGATCAAAAGAATTTTGACAAGTCAGATGCAAAAGTACTTATGCTGATAACTCTCAATATTGTTGATGAAGTACAACCACATGTTTGTAATACATAGACATCGAAGGATGCATGGGAAATTCTATCAAAAATATATGAGGCAAAGAACTAGACCAAAATTATACATTTGCAATTACTTCTTCATACACTCAATATGAAATTAGGCAAAAAAGTTGAAGAGTTCTTACACTAGGTTGCAGAACTACAAGTAAAACTTGTTGCACTTAGAGAGAAGATCAAGGACAAGATGCTAGTTTTGATCACACTAAGATCTCTCCCATATCAGTTTCACATGCTCATTATGACATTCAACATTACCAATAAATGGGTTTCATTCAAAGAACTGTTAGGTTGTGGAGCTAAAAGCTTCGACTATGCAGACGAAAATAGAAGGTTGCTAAAGATCCAAAAGAATCAGTTTCGGTAGCATGACCGACGTTGGTCATGATCAGTGCAGAAGGAAACTAGCATCGGTAGGAAGTCGGTCAATGTCAGCAGCACCAGGCAAGTAGGGACCGACATCGATCACCTGTGTGTTCCAGAACTGTTCATTGCACAAATAGTTAGTTAAGTGAACTAAATGTTTGCATGTAAAGGCTACTTTGAGTCTTGAGCTGCATGGATAATCATTCCAAATTAAGAGTCTAAGTTATTGTTTAAGTCTGAGATCTATTTATAGACCCATTGGCATGTATTGTAATGTATGAGCTGATAAGGAAGGCAAGGAAGATCCTTCCATTGTAAGATCATTGAGTTGCAGGTTATTGCAAGCTCATAGGAGATCTACATGTGTAAGTATGGTCTATTGAATTGCAAGTTATAGGTTCATGGGAGATCAACTTGAAGTACTATAGAGTGTTTGGTGTACTGGCAGGGTTATTACTGACTGGTTGGAGAGGTGAACACTAATTTTGTGTGTGAGTTGTGTGTTGGGACCATTTTTGGTAGGAGAGTGTTTTGAAGAAGAATTACTGTACACTTGAGGTGTGGGAAGCCTCTGTAAGGTGGAAGAGTGTGGCGGCTCTTTATTGTATTCTTTTCTATACAAAGTGTTAATACAAGATAGTGTATTGTCTCTCATATTCTGTGCTATTTGTGAATTCTAGTTACTTGTGCTTCTGGTATATTTTTGCATGTTTAATTGCTTATATTTGGTAATCATATTGTGCTCTTTCTGAGGAGCAAGATCCTAAAAAGTGGGATCAGAACAAGTGTGTTTGTTCTTGGATTCCCTGACAACTGGTATCAGAGATTTTGGTTGGGATACTAACAGATTGGATTAGATTTGGTTAGTGTGTTTTGATTACAGGTTACTCACAGGGGTTTTCTATTTGAGTGGGAGTAGAGCAATGGCAGAAGATAGTAAGCTACGAATGGAGAAGTTTAATGGCAAGAACTACCAATTATGGAGGATGTAAATTGAGGATTACCTGTATCAAAAAGATTTATACTTACCATTGGGTGGGGTTGATTGCAAGCCCTGGGATATGAAGGATGAAGAATGGGAGGTTCTTGATTGAAAGGCTCTGGGATCTATAAGATTGAGTCTTGCATCATCTGTGATTTCTAGCTTATCACAGTGTAAGATAATGGTGGAGTTGATGGAATCTTTGGCAAATTTATATGAAAAACCCTCAGCTTCGAAATAGGTATTTCTTATGAAGCAATTATTTAATTTTCAAATGTTGGAAGGTGGATCTATACATAGTCATCTTAGTGATTTCCATGGTTTGGTAAACCAGTTAAATTCAGTCAATATTGTTTTTGATGATGAAATTAAGGCTCTCTTAATCTTGTGTTCATTACCTGAAAGTTGGGAGAGTTTGGTAATGGCAGTTTCTAATATTGCATCTACTTCAAAAATCTTAAAAGTGGATGATATTGTGAGTGTGATCTTGAATGAAGAGATACGTAGGAAAAGCACAGGTGAATCATCAGGGAATGCTTTGAGTGTTGAAGGCAGAGGAAGGCAAAGAGAGAAGATAGAGTGTGGGAGGTTAAGGTCGAAGATAGGTAGGAGATCCAAGTCCAGGTATGGCAAAATAACCTGTTGGAAATGTGGAAAGCAAGGGCACTTAAAGAGAGATTGCAGATCAGGTGAAGATCAGCATGAAGGACATGAAGAAGAAGTAGATGTTGCAGATTACATTTCACAAGATGCTCTAGTACGTTCTTTGGATAAAGTAGAATCTTGGGTTTTAGATTCTGGTGCCTCTTTTCATGCATCCCCAAATAGGGAATTTTTTCATGAGTATGTCCAGGGAGACTTTGGAGAAATTTGTTTAGGGGATGGTAAGCCTTTTCATATGGTTGGCAAAGGGAAAGTGAAGCTAAAATTGTAGATAGGTAACACATGGGTGTTAAAGGAGGTCATGCATGTCCCAGTTCTGGAGTGGAATTTGATTTCTATAAGAAGTTTGGGTGATGAGGGTTGCACAGTAACTCTCACAGCGGACTCTTGGAAGGTTACCAAGGGTGCACTTGTTGTAGCAAGAGGTAAGAAAGTAGGTACGCTTTATCTATCTACTTGTATTACTGATTCTCTTTTTGGGTTATCTACTTCAGCTGTAGATTCGAAGATGTGGCTTAATAGGCTTGGTCACATGAATAAGAAGGAGATGCATTTTCTTGAGTCAAAGGGTATGCTTTAATATTTGGAAGGCATGAATCAAGATTTCTGTATGCAGAAGAAGAAGGTAACATTTCTTGAGCAATCCGATGTTAGTGACAAGAATAGGAAAGACTTGGTTTTCAAGGAGAAGGTGACGGATAGAGTTCAGCACAAGGGGCAAAAAAATTCTGAGTAGAGCAAGGGTGATTTGGACAAGGGTTTGATCCAAAAGGAGCTCATGGGAAAAGGTCAGTTCTCACAAGAAAAACACAGAGATCGATGATGACAGGAAAACTGGCGTCAGCATCGAGATAGGGACTGATGTCAGCTATGTGCAACCTGATGTTAGTGACTCAGGGTAGATAAACACCAGTGTTGGTAAGGGGGAACTGACGTCGGTGATGAGACAGTCACAGGGAACCGACATCGGTCAGGTGCAGACTGAGATGTGACTGGCATCGGTCACTGAGATGAATTTTGGGTGGACAGCAAGCTATCAAGGAGTCTCAAGTGCCCATATGGAGGACTTAAAGGGTATGTAAGCCTCAAATTCATCATTTCCATTCTTTACTCTACTTTTTGCTCACTTATGGTAAAGAACTAGGAAGTTATTAAAGAAGCAGAACAGGTAGATCCAGGAAACAGTGGGAGCTTGGCATGGATGAAGGATGTGATTCCTTGGAGGAGAACCAAACGGGAGTTTTTGGTGGAGTTGCCAACTGGAAAGAAGCACTGAGAGACGAATGGATGTTCAAGATGAAGAAGAGTGGAAATGGATATGTGAGACGGAAGGTTAGGATATATGGTCTTGTGTAAGTTGTAGGACAATGGAGGTTTGATCATTGTGTTTCTCTTTACTAGGTTGGATAATATTAGCTACATTATCCTATTACTGTATGATGTGCTTATTGCAGGGTTACATATATAGGGAGTTGCTGAGCTAAAGGTAAAGCTAGTTCAGAGGGGTGTCATGAGGAATCTGGGAGCAACAAGATTCTTTGGCATGAGTGTGTTTTAGAGACATGGAAGGTCACAGGTTGACTTTATTTCAGGATGATTATATGAGACCAGTTAGCACGCCGATGGTTGGACAGTTCACAGAACATATTCTTGATTCACATAATGAGGTTAAGTGCATGGTATGTACTAAACCTGAGTTTTCCCAAGCAGTGGGAGTTGTCACAAGTTTGGAGCCAATCTGAGAAAGAAGCACTAGAGGGCAGTTCAGTGGATTCTTAGAGGGACCAGCAGCAGGTGCACATGTTATGCAGGTTCAAGTTATTTTCTACATGGTTTGTAGATGTGGATGTGGCAGGTGATTTGGATGACATGAGTTACACCATAGGGTGTGTGGTGGTTGGTCTTCAAGAGTGATCTTGAGGAGGGATACAAAGCTAAGGGAACAAACTAGATAGAGTATAGGTACAGGTACAGTTGTAGCTATTTATCTCCAAGTGGGAGATTGTTAAGTTGTGGAGCTAAAAGCTTTGACTATGCAGATGAAAATGGAAGGTTGCTAAAGATCCAGAAGAATTAGCATCAACAGCATGACCGAGGTCGATCATGATCAGTGCAGAAGGAAACCGGTGTCGGTAGGAAGTCGGTCGACGTCGGCAGCACCAGGCAAGTAGGGACCGGTGTCGGTTGCCTGTGTGTTCCAGAACTATTCATTGCATGAATAGTTAGTTAAGTGAACTGAATGTTTGCATGTAAAGGCTACTTTGAGTCTTGAGCTGCATGGATAATCATTCCAAATTAAGAGTCTAAGTTATTGTTTAAGTCTGGGATCTATTTATAGACCCATTGGCATGTATTGTAATGTATGAGTTGATAAGGAAGGCAAGGAAGATCCTTCCATTGTAAGATCATTGAGTTTCAGGTTGTTGCAAGCTCATAGGAGATCTACATGTGTAAGTATGGTCTATTGAATTACAGGTTGCAGGTTCATGGGAGATCAACTTGAAGTACTATAGAGTGCTTGGTGTACTGGCAGGGTTATTACTGACTGGTTGGAGAGGTGAACACCAATTCTGTGTGTGAGTTGTGTGTTGGGACCATTTTTAGTAAGAGAGTGTTTTGAAGAATAATTATTGTACACTTGAGGTGAGAGAAGCCTCTGTAAGGTGGAAGAGTGTGGTGGCTCTTTATTGTATTCTTTTCTATACAAAGTGTTAATACAAGATAGTGTATTGTCTCTCATATTCTGTGTTATTTATGAATTCTAGTTACTTGTGCTTCTGGTATATTTCCGCATGTTTAATTGCTTATATTTGGTAATCATATTGTGCTCTTTCTGAGGAGCAAGATCCTAACAAGTGGGATCAGAACAAGTGTGTTTGTTCTTGGATTCCCCGACAAGAACTGGTCAATTTACTTCATTAGGAGGAAGTAATACAGTCTGTGCATGAGGAATTTGAGGACAAAGCCTTGATCTCCAAGCAACGGGGTCCAAAATTCAAGAAAGGACCTCAAAAGTAGCCAAAACAACATCAACAATAGAAAAATACTAAGAAGAAAAAGTGGTGGTGTTACATTTGTAAAACCAACATGCATGATACTGATCATTGCTGGTATAATGCCTTGGCTCAAGGCCAATCCAGTCAAGAGGGTTCTTCCAGTAAAGAAGATTCAAATAAATCTAAGAGATGTCCTTGACATTAAAAGTAGAATGGGCATGTAGTAGCACAAAATCAAGAGGAGAATTCATCAGATGATGAAGCAGTAGAAGAAACATCATATGGATCCCATGATGACCTTATACTAGCCTCCCAAACCTTGACAATAATGAGCAAAGTTTGGTTAATATACTTTGGTGCTAGCAAGCACATGACTGGATGTAAGGAAATCTATGATTCACTAATGACTCACCCAACTAGAGATCAAGTTTAAATTACTGACAATAAAGAGTATGTTACAGAAATAATTGGATGTGTTACCATTCCTCTCAGGACAAGACGTTGTGTTCTCACAAAGGTACTTTATGTCCCTAGTTTGACAATAAATCTCTTATCTATTAATCAATTATTGAATCACAAGATAAAAGTAGAGTTTCTAGTCCAAGAAGGCATCAAATCATGTCTCATTTCTTAAGAAGTTCAAGTTATTTATAAATCCTTCTTGAAGGATCAGTTATTTGCCTTAGATGCAATTTCAAGAAGTGAAGTTGCACTCATTGCCTCTACAGTAGAATCTACTACACTTTGGCACTACCAATATGGGCATCTATTTGTTGGTTCCCTCTTCTAACTTAGTTTTAAGGCAATGGTATGTGGAATTCCTTAACTTTCTTGTTCTTTTCCAATATGTTTTGGTTGTCTTACAATCAAACAACATCAGGATTTATTTGAGCTAAGTTCTTCACATGCCAAAGAATGACTTGATATGGTGCATATTGATCTATGCAGACCCATGCCAATATCCCATCAAAGATTCAGGTACTTTTCGGTGTTTTTTTATGACTTTTCTCACAAGATTTGGGTGTTCTTTCTTGAAAAGAAGAGTGAAGCTCTTTCACATTTCAAGACCTTCTATCAGTGTGTTGTTACATAGTCCAAGAAGAAACTTCAACTCTTCCACTCAAATCAAGGGGGGAATTCACATTAAAAGAGTTATTGGCATTTCTAAAGCAACACGACATCAAGTAGCACATAAATATTTCCTACACACCTTAGCAGAATATAATAGCATAATGATGCAATCATTCAATCATGGAGATGGCTCATTACATACTATCCACTACAAAGTTGACAGCACAATTTTGGACAAAAGTAGTACAGATGGTTGTCTATCTTCTTAATAGAGCACCAATAAATATCTTTCTAGATAAGACACCAAAGAGGTATGGAGTGGTCTTAAACCATATATTTCTCATCTTTGAGTATTTGGTTATACTTCTTATATGCATGTTCCAAATAAGTAGAGGAAGAAGATTAAAATAAAGACCCTCCAGTGTATTTTATTGGGGTATAGCACTACCTCCAAAGCATACCATCTCATTGATCCTAAGATGAAGAAGATTTATGAAGGTCATGATGTGGTCTATGATGAGTCATCATTTGACTCATTGACATAGAAGGAGACAGACCACACCACCTCTCATAGACTATTTCCATAGTTAGATGATGAGCATGAAGAAGGTAAGCTGGAAGAAGGAAAATTATTTGTTGATCTTGATAATCTATAGGGTAGTTCTTCATCAAATTAGAAGCCATAATGACATCCTAAATGGATAGATTCCATATTTAAGGACTCACACGTGAGATCTCCTATAGACACTTCATCAAGAGTTTGAACAAGAAGATAGGTGAGAGATGAAGTCAATATTCCACTCATGAATTTAGTGGTTGACAGCACCAAACTAGAGATGGTTTGAGAGGCCTTAAGTCAACCCTAGTGGAAGAAAGCTATGGATATAGAATATGATGCTCTCATCAAGAATGGAATGTGGGAACTTGTTGATCTACCTATAGGGAATAAATCCATTGGTTATAAATGGATTTTTAAAAAAAATTACAAGGCAAATGGATCCATCAACAAACATAAATCATGACTTGTTGCAAAGGGTTATGCTTATCAAGAGGGCATTGATTATGAGGAGACATTTGCACCCTCTACAAAGATCAAGACCATCATAATTATTTTTGCACTAGCAGCATAGTATGGATGGAAACTTCAACAGATGGATGTCAAGAGTGTTTTCTTGAATGGTGATTTGAAATAAGAAGTATACATGACCCAACCAGAAGATTTCATTGATGACAAACATCCACATAAGGTATGTCATCTAGTTAAGTCTCTTTTTGGAATTAAACAAGCACCTTAGGTATGGTACATAAAAATAGATGATCACCTATTGCATCATCATTTCATTTATATCCCCTCTAATTCTAATTTATATATCAAGAATGTTGGTATAGATATTGTCATTCTTGTCTTGTATGTGGATGATCTTATGATCATTGGTAGTTCAGATGATCTTGCTAATGTAGTAAAGAATGATCTAAAGAAATCCTTCGATATGACTGATTTGAGGCTACTACATTATTATCTTGGCTTGGAGATATGGTGGAAATAAAATCACATCTTTATCTACTAGATCAAATATGCCAAGACACTCCTAGAAAATTATAGAATGTTAGAATGTAGATCTCTTTCGACACCGATGGAGAAAGCTTTACAACTCTCTCATTTCTAGGATTACCCTCAAGTGGATGCAATTCTCTATAGACAACTCATTGGGAGTCTCATCTACTTGACCTACACTAGGCCAGATATATGTTTTTCTATGATTTATCTTTCCATATTTATGTAGGAGCCAAAGAAATGTCATTAGGTTGTAGTAAAACATGTTTTAAGATATGTCTAAGGCACACTTAAGTATGGTCTAGAATACAAGAAGAATAGTTAGTTCTTCTTGTAGAGGTACACCAACTAAAACTATGTTATATCTGTTGATGACAAAAATCTACTTCAGGATACATTTTTCATCTTAAATCTAGACCCATTTCATGGATTAATAAAAATTAGTCAGTATTTTCTCTCTCATCCATGGAATTAGAGTATCACATTGCATAAGGAGCTATGTGTGAAGCAATATGGATACATCACATTTTGTCTGATATGGAGATTCCTAAAGATTAGCCACTAGTTCTATTCTATGACAATCAAGGTGTGTTGAAACTTATAAAGAATCTAGTTTTTCATGAATGAACCAAAAACATTGAGGTTCAATGTCATTACATCAAATAACATGCTTTGAATCACCATATTCATCTCTATTATTTCTCGATGGATTCATAGATAGTAGATATTCTCACCAAGTCTCTTGGAAAGGTGAAATTTGATCTATTCTAGGAGTACATTTTTAAAAATAATGTAATAAAGGGAAGAGTGTTGGCATAATTACTTTGTATTACATTATTTTTACTATTTTTTGTTAGTAGCTACATTGGTTTGTTTAGTTACATAACTAAATGCCTAGGTGTCAATTTCTTAATTATATTTTCCCCTGTATAAATTCTCCTCTTTGCTATAGAATATAATATCGAAGTTTCAATTTATTCACAGTTACTCATGTTTATTATTCTTCCTATTGGGCCCCCTTTAATGCCACTTACATTAAGCTATAAAAACTCCTAAAATATTTTTATGGGATAACTCTTAGGGTCACAACGGCCTCTATAGATTTTCCTAGAACATATGCTACCAACCCAAGGAAGTTGGTGGTCTGGGCCTCTTAGACATTAAAATTCAAGGCCTTGCTCTTGGTGTTAAATGGATTGTTAGAGGTCTTATTGGGGATGAATCCTAGAATATTATTCTATGCCACTGTATTTCTTAGGGGCTTCCATTTGGTAGAAAGGCTTGGTAAGGTCTAAGACTTCACTCTCTTCTTATTACCCTAGTGCTAGTTAAAATCAAGGGTACCTTTATTGTTCAAATATTATGTAAAGTGTGGGAGAAGCTTAAGCCTCATCTTACTTGGGTAGGTGAGGGTTTCAAGAATCGCCTCTCAATTAATTCCTAGTTTCTCAGGTGATCACCCTAATTAAATTTTCATAATGTTCCCTTTGCCTTAGTGCTTTGGGTTAAAGGGTTAAGGTTTTATAATAAACATGTGAAATTTATAAGTGATCTATTTTTTAAGGATAATCAGGCTTGGCTCACTTGGTAGCAACTTTAGAATAAATTTCATTTAAATAACTTAGATGTAGAGGCTATAGTATAAATTCAAGGTTCCATACCTAATTAATATTTATACAAAATAGGGGTCAATTCCCTTGTTCTTTGGTAGAAGGACTGTCATTGGCCTATGAACACCCTCTTCACCTGATACTCTCCTAGGTTAGGTTATAATTTAATATCCCCTTAGCATATTCTATATGAAATACTCAACGTTAGATGGAATGTTTGTTCTAGACATGGGGTTTGGGCCAAATGCTTTAACACTGTGTGAATTGTTATCATTGAGCCAAAAAAATCTCATTTTTTATGGTGTTTCCATTATTAGGAATTACTTTTGGGTGACCAGCTCAAGCATATGGGATTTTAAAACCCCATCTACCTAACTTATCAACAACCAAATAATTTTAAGCACCTTTTGTGGTTTTACTCTCATGAACAATCTATGTGGTGCTGGATTCATTCCCTTTTTAGCCCTTCTGACCTGAATTCTTCATGTGGAAATCAGCTCTCTTGCGAGACTTAGTCTGTTGCCTTTAAAATATAACATATTTTGGTAGATATTTTGATCTAATATTTTATTTCAAATATGGAAAGCTATAAATTATTATTTCTTTAATCATGAAGATCTAAATTGTAGTTTTTATATTACTAACAACATTACTATTCTATCCATTGTTACTATTTAGATTTAAAGTCAAACTAATAAATTTTACTTGTAAATTAACCACCTTTAACATCTACTCAACCACTAGATAAATACCCCATGCACGGTTAGCTAAGAACCTCCTGAGTCTCCATGGTATCTTACACCTCCCCAAGGATGATGGCATGGACCACACCGATAGCATTCTATAACAAGATATAGGATTCATTCTCTTCATCAATCACCACCTTTCTATTCTTCCCCATGACATGGTGGTCTAAGTGTCTCTTCCATATTTAGAGGTGATGGTAGGGGTTTGGGCTATCCTCTTCTAACTCATGATGGTGACATTGGTGGCTAGGTTCCTCCTTCCCAAGGTAAAATTCCATAACTGACTCTATCAATCTCTCCTAAAATAAACCAAGATGAGGTTTTATAATCTCAACAAAATGATGGGTGGGAGCCCTTACCTATGGATGAGGATCCTCCTACTCTAGGAGGATGGGGTGATAAGTCTTAGGACCCATTATTTCCACCACCTCCCCCGATGTCCATATTTTTATGACTACTTAATAGTCCTCTTTATTGCTTTCTATTCCTTGTTTTCTCTACTTTGTTGTTAAATTATTGATGTGGTGTTTATTTTTATGTGTGGTCATTTATTGACCACATTTTATACTTTTCTCAAGGTAGTTTTGCCTTCAATGTGATTATTCTCATGGGTGTGACTTCTCCACCCTATTTTTTTATATGATTAGCATTGTACCATATCCTTGTCTTATTAATATATAGATACGTTCTTCCATAAAAAAAGATGAAGAACTACGGTTTTGAAATTTCATGAGGAGTAACAGTCCATGACCTAGATCTTAATGCACCATAGTGAAGGTGAATTTAAATCCAGAAACATCTAGGTGGTTGCATCCTTTTCTAGTAGTATTCCATATAAGACACCTACATCAAGTTCAGGTAGTAGCATTGACACACTATCCTAGGCTAACTCTAGTGTCTCTGACTCTAGAAGCATGCAATCCATAATCTAATGATTGTTTTATAATCCTCTTCCATTTTGCTTCCTACATATTCCACATATAGAAATATGTCAGCATTAGAACTAGCTAAGTACATTACTTCTTTATCATTTTGTTATTTAGCATAGTTGTACTTACTATATTTATCCTATCATGGTTTAATTAATTCATCATATGTTATATTTGAGTTTATCATCTAATTGGTTTTCTATAGAGATAGTCTATCACCTTTTTACATCAGGTTATCTCTATCCCCTTTAACCCTAGATAACCCCAATCTAGATCTTTTTAGGGTTGAACATTTGGTGAACCCGATCTTTAAACTCCAAACCCTAGGTCAATTAGGGTTTTATGATTTTATTTTTTGTTGTTAATCCATTATTTTTATATAATATGTGCAACATGGATGCATCTATCACCTATTTTAGGTTCTAATTTGTCATAGTTTTTATAGTTTGCTACATTACTTCCCTTGTCAAAACTATTAAGAAAATTCATGCCATTAATGAGAGAGTTCTAAATTTAAAAAAACACTTGATCTCTCTTCAAATTTCCTTTTGTAATACACTAGATCAAGTGTCTTCTTACCTATCATCATAATAGGAGGCCTCATTGATGAATTAGGCAACATTTGTCTCAAAATTTCACTATCCAAGATTCCAAAGTACTTCACTATCTTTAAAGATATCTTATATGATGCATTACATGATACCTAAGTACCAAGTGATATAACATTGGTTGATTTTGTAGATATTAAGAAAAATCTAATATACAACATAAACATCATTACCTTTGGTTATAAGTAGGTGTCCTCAAAGAATATCATTTATCAATACTAGCCTCCCTCAACCCAAACCCCTAAATTCAATCAAGAAAACCAACATAAGCATATTCCATCAATTTCAAAGACATTTAATGATGTTATTTCCTTTTACACTTGTTAGATAAGTCACCACCTTATAGGGTTATTTTTGTGAGAATATTATAGATGAAAATCTTGTCATGGAATGTAGAGCCACCAAATGTGGCGTTCATGTTAAATTCAATAAAATAGACCAAACATAACATATCACTTGAAAAAGAAGATTCACCATTCCAACCTCTAATAAATACATGTTTTTCACCCTACATCTAGATGTGTGTTTGTTCTAAAATGATAAAATGAATTCTTGTGAACAAACATTCAAGGCTCAACATTTACAAAATATATTTCCTCTCAAAATTAGCATTGGACCTTTAGATTTGGAACCATCTAATTTGAGCATCACAAGATTTGATAATATTTGATGATAATTATTGGGATAAATAAAATTTAATATTATTGTGGGTCCTTGTATATTACCCACCTTGTGCTAAGTTATGTCAAACTATTTGAACTATAACATTCTCTTGTGACAACCTTGGATATGTGAGATGTATGTGGTTCCCCCTAATTTGCACACATTTTTAAAATTTAGTCATTAGGGATTTTATTGCATATGTACAATGGATCCTAAATCCTTAAAACATTATGCATTGGCCCAATAAATAGATAATCCTACACTATAATCCTATGAATATGAGTATAAAATTTATACACTAGTATTAAAACCTAACCAAATTGTTCTAAGGTACCACAGAGACAATTGTCATGTTTACCTGAGTCTCCAATTTTCATTACTCCAATGGTTAATAAAATGTAAGCTTATATCTCCTCCTCATCCTATAGAGGTTGATATGAGTAGAACTCTACCCAAAGGATATGATGAAAATGCTTATTATCATTAGCATCAAGGACTAGGGCATTTTATAAACATATGCTTTATATTCAAACATAAAATATAGGATCTCATTGATGCTCAAACAATTATACTTGATGACCCTCCAAAGGAATCAGGTTAATAACCTAGTGATTAACAAAAATAAAAAACATTTAGCAAATCTTTTCATGGCCATTGAAACAATAATTTAGAATTATAACATGCACACACCACACAGTAGGAGATTCAGAATAAATAAATTAAACATCTAAAAAATAGGATTTGACAATCATTTTATTCATGGATGGTTCTTATTTTTGTCATAACCATATTTATCCTACATAAATAAAAACTACTTGCCATATAAGGTATTTTTAGCCACTTGGTTTTGATTTACAATACTTTCAAAAAAAGGTTAGTTGGAAAGACTCTTTGGGAAACATAACACTACTAATTTCTTATGGTCTTAAAGTAATTCAAACATGGGTTTGGGTTATGCATACCATATCCCCATATTCATTTACACCAAAAAATATTTGGTTATAACAAATGGTAGCTAAAATTGATCCAAATCAGTAAGGTTTTTCTTTTTCTCATAAAGGCAAATTAATGCATATTCCAAATGATAGCATTAGTTATTCTACTACACATGTAAAGCATGATGAGAAACATGTTATGTACATTTTCAACTTATCTATAAATGATAAAAAATAATGTTCCAACTTAAGGTTGTCAAGTTCAGAGTGGGGATATACCTATGACCATTCATTGAATGAGCTCATAGATTAGTCTCTTTAAATATTCAAAAAATACCAAAAAAATCAAAAAGCATTCAAAAATCCAAAAACATTTTTGGCACATACATTATCTATTGGATCATTAGCATCTATGTGTTAGTTCCATGTTAATGGATGGCATTTCAATTACTCCTACATACACATGTGTGTCACGCCTCTACTTTAGTGTGATATAGGCAAGCACATATACATGATCTATTCCTATTTCAGATGTTGGGCCTTCCCTCTACTCATGTCATATAGACATTGGGGGCATCCATTTATATGATCACAATACTTATAGGTTATTTCATTCTATGGTCACTTTACATTATCATTTTTTGAGCTCATATATGTAATTACACATGCCTTTATCCCTAATTATATATTTCACAAGGTACTCAATATGCTATGCACTTGAGATTTTCTTAATAACACATTGGATCCATGGCCTACTATGATATGTTTATGTTGGTTTTTTATGCTTTTCTATATGCACTTTCTTGAGTGTCTTACCTTACTATTATCATACTTATTTGAGCATTTAAATATTATCCTTTGTTTACATCCCCACATGCCGATGTGTTCTTTATTTGACATTTGAATATGTCATTATTTACCTTCTTGGACATTTGAATATGTCATTATTGATTTTATGGGCATTTGACTAAGTCATATTCTTTAGATTGTTCGAGCATTTTCATATTCTCTTTTGTTTTCATATCCTATGACTATGTATGCTTTATTTTATATTTTAACATGTCATTTATTATTGTATGGGAATTTGAAAATTTCATCCTTACTTTTGTATACATTTGACTAAGTCATGTCCCTTCAATTGTGTGACATTTTAACATGCCCCTTATTTGCGGTCTCTTAGGACCATTGTATGTTGATTTGCTTTTGAGTACTCTTGTGTGCATGCTTGATTTGCTTATTAATTTTTTCCTATTATTATATATACATTTCAATGATATTTATCATGCATCTTAGGCCTTCATGTGATCACATTTTTCTATGTGCTTCAATGGTACATTTACCTAGACATGTTCTCCTATATGCTCCATGGTTACATTCACAAATTATTTAGTTGTCTTATCCTTTTGAGGTGAGGTAACTATTGGTTTTTATTCTTCCCTAACCTCAAATGGTGGGGGAAATATCAATGGGGGCTTGTCATAGAGGCATGTTATTCACATTTGGCACTTAGATCAGTTTCTTAGATTCAATGGGGGCATGCCATAGAGGCATGTTCTTCACATTTGGAACTTATATCAGTTTTCTAGATTTAGTGGGGGCATGTCATATAGAAATGGCTTCTACACATTCACAATTTTTAAATTCAATAGGGGTATGCTTTGGAATCATTTTCTCTACACTTATTCAATATTTGGCACTTATATCAGTTTTCAGATTTAGTGGGGGCATGTCATATAGGTGTGGCTTCCACACGTTCACAATTTTTAGATTCAGTGGGGGCATGCTTTGGAAGCATGTTCTCCACACTTATTTATTATTTATCATATCCATATTTTAGTGATGGAATGTTTTAGAAACATGTCATCCACATTGGTACTTATTTTAGTTTTCATATTTCTTCATATATAGTGGGGGCACGCTTTGGAATCATGTTTTTCACACTTAGATAGTTTTCAATAGGCCAAAGCACACAGTTATATAATTTAGATTCATAATTTTGTTAGAATTCTATACGTTGTTATTATATCAAAAAAAAATTCACCCTAAGGAGGGCTACTCTAGCCTCCTTAAACATGTAATAATATTGAAACACCTCATATGTTGTGGGTGACAATTCTTAGAGATGAGTCTCCAGATTATGGGATAGATCTCATGCAAAACACATACAACTAACCACTAAGCTACTTTCTTTGAAGTAAAAAGGATAAAATGAGATTAAACACTAATATAATAGAGGTGATATACCAAGATAAACTCCACAAGCCTACTTGAACCTACACTATGGAAGATAACTTTTAAAACTAATCTCAAACCCCAAGGTTCTTCTAACAAAAGTGTTTCAACATGAAGGTAAAATGCAATGTATTTATCAAGGTAGATGAATAGTAGGTTTGATCATAAACACTAGTAGTCTTATTCACACTTAAATACAGATTAATAAATTAGTTACACATCATGTGACCTACTATAAGGCATATTACTCAAACAAAACATGAAAAAGATAGATGACTGCAAGGAAAGGAAACTATCACTTATCACTCAACAATAAACTACTTACATATGCAAGAATTTGAGAAACTTAAAACTAGATTGAAATATTTATTCTAAAGGAAAAATTAGTATTCAAATTCATAAAGCTTCACCATACTAAATGTGGATGATCATACAATTTCAAAAGAGGCAACTTATATAGAGAAATGAGGAAGAGAAAGGAAGGCATAGAATAGGGAGTTTTCCAAGTGTATCTCGAGAGAGTTATAAATAAGGAGTTAGAAATTATTTCAATAGGTATCTAAATATATGTGTTCCTCCTCTAAAGATGCTTCATCTCCCACATGGTGTAGGAGTTTCAAACTTAGCTTGACACCTTGCACTACTCTTCAAAATTACCCTTCTTTGCATGAAAAGAGTGACAAATGGGATTATTCATCATCAAATTGACATGAATTCCTTTAAACCTTCTCTTAGACATGTATCATGAATTTTGAAACTCCCTTGCTTTGAAATTTCATGGGAAATCATCACATAACTCCTTCGGTGTCAAGAAACTCTTTGGTATACTACACCAAGCCTTGTCCAAATGGCTCAAATTTTGATTTCAAATTCATCAAGGCACTCTCTCCATAAAAGGAATTCAAATACCTTATTAGACTTGAATCAATTCATTTGGGTTCATGGAGATACTCCCAAGACTCCATCTTGTACCTTATGCTCTCATGAGAATTTTTTTCCTTATAGTCCTATAATCATGTAAACCTCCTTGTGTATGACAGCGTACATATGGTATTGACAACCTAAGTACATATTTGAGGACCCAGTATGGATTTTCAACTTTATGACAAATTTTAGGTCCTGAGAGTTAGTGAAAGTATCGTTTTTATATTTTTTCTTTCACCAATTTGGCCTCCTTGCCTATAAGACTAATTTTTTGCTCCAAATCTCTCCCACACATTTGAAACCACCAGCAAGTGTGTGATTAAATTTTCCCAGCCTATCACAAACATCCATGCCAAATTTTAGGTCCTTAGACCCTATTGAAATGTGATAACCATGAAATGGTCTAAGAAACTAACCTTTTTTTAAGCCTATTTCAAACTACCCTTAAATACCATACTTTTTTGAGAATTTATAGGGTGTCTTGTATATATTTGTGGGCTTGTTTAGGTGGAACACATCCCAAATCACCTCTTCCCATAGTTTTCAAGTGTTTAATTTCTCAAAACCCTGAAAAACACCTAAAATCCTTGTAAAATAGTTGTAAGTACAAAAAAATTACATGGTGAGAATCTACTTAGAGTCTATAATGTTGTTTAGGTGATTAGAAAATAAAATCAGTTCATATCATGTACTTTGGAATCCAATCTTCCACATCAGGTCCTTATTAGGGTTTTAAGAGGGTTTAAACTTGTTTTGGTTATTAACGATTGTTTATAAACCATGGGCCATTAATCCTTGAACTAATACCACAATTTTCAAGTGTATTATCCCCTAAAATTTCCTTAGGATCATAGGATCCCATTGATTCTTTTTATACAGACCTAAGTGCAAGAAGTTGGTATTTAGGTCTCTATATTACCATTGGAGAGTAGTTTGCAGTGTTAGGCATTGTTCATGAAGGTGAGGGATCCAATACAACAATCGATACCATAAGATTTGAAATGCAGTCATTCACCAAATAAAGTTCAAGGAGGCTTCATAGGCATAAGTGCCACTTTTCTTTCCTTCTGTTGCATGTGAATGGTCTTGGAGGGTTTGTGCTATATTTATGAACTTCTCAAAGTTCTCAAATTCTCACTTTACCTCTAATAAGACAACATTTTCATGACTATACTTACAGACATGTGGGGTTTGGTCTTAGGCTTGTTAGGCCTAAATAGAGATTTTAACATTTCCTCACTTATGATGGGTATAAAGACTATATGGAGGTTGTAATAACATCATATGAATAAATTCATTATTCTCTTCTTCTTACAAACCTCCCTTATTTTAAACCTAGTGAACACATTTACTCAACAAGGCAAGCCTATAGGTGGTGGACTGACTATATATATATATATATATATATATATATATATATATATATATATAGGGTTGGAATGAATCTAGTCTTGACCAATTTCCTTGGTCATTATTTCATATTTAATTTTGATCTTTAATTACCTCTACATCTTGTTCATTTACCTGACCTCTAACCCTAATGTGTGTGTGGCATCTTATTTTCAAGTTTGGAGACAACTTGACTGCAATCCTATAGGTGGTGATGGAGGCTTTTGACTACAATTGAAGTTTTAGGATCCTTCTACAAGTTAGTGAGAAAGAGAAATACTTTCCACATTATAATGAGAACCTAGTTAACTTCCTTTGAACCTTTTCAACTCTCTCAAGACAATCATATTCCAAAATCATACAACCTTTTTCTTGCATCTGTTTAGGCCTAGATATAGGTGACTATTTGGTGGAATTATTGAAACTTGAGCTTAGAAACCTACTATTTTCAACTATATCATTAACACATTAGTAAAATCCAAACTTTATTATAATTTCCCTCTTTCTATCATACAATTTTCATTGACCTTTTATAGCATTTTCAAATCTCTACCTTCTTATATTCATATGTAGACCTGTGTATGAGTATTAAGGCTTGTAGACCCAATATTCTTAACCTTAATTGACTTTCACATAATTTAAGTGTCTTAAAACTTGTGCCTTATCTCATTTCTACACTGAGTCATGTTTCCACACCTATCTTCTTCATATGAGCATTGGTTTTTGTCCAAAAATGAGGACCTACAGGTTTATAACCTATAGGTCTATCATTTTGCTTGCATGGAATGCTAATAACATCTTATTGAGTCTTTGACACCTTGATATTGTGTCAACTCATATTATTTTCATGTCATCTATGAAATATTCTTGTAGACTTCAATAAATACTATGCCATCTCAAATTTTCTCATTTGTATGTACGACCTATGTATACAATCAGCTTATATGCAAGGATTTATGTATTGAAAGTAAGTGTCTATAATATTCATTCATTTTATATATGATTCAAATGGATTAGTCAGTGCTAAATGAGTGTCTATAATTACATAATGTATTTATCCATTGCAAAATCATCTTCAACATGAAACCTAGACCTCATGAATATCCACCTACATGTTTACATACCTATGGGTGGATGAAGCTTGTCTAAGTATTTGTAGAGAGTAAATTTGAGCCTCATGCTTATTACCTTAGGATTATAACTTATTCAATAGTGTCTTCCTCATATTCTATCATGGGTTTCTCATTGCTATTTGAGCCAAGTTTGGTAATTATGCTTGTAGAAGACTGTTAATGCACAGTGTCATGCTTCCAAAGGAGAACAACATGACACCTATTAAAAGACAATCTATAAATATCTATTTCTCAAGGAGATGGAACATTAATCATGGAAGAGTGAGGGATTTTTATTAATATTAAATCACTTGGAACCTTTTGAGAGTGATAACATTTCAAATCAACCCAAAAAACTTGTATCAAGGGTCAAATGTTCCATGCACTTGAGACACTATTCTCCTTGTTGAAGACATCTCATGAAGTTGAGTTGATTCAAGAAACCAACATTAAAATGACTCATTCTACCTCTTAAAACATCCCAAAAAACCATTCTCTTCCATCTAACTCTAAAGTAAATAAATGTGACCAAAACTAGACCCTACTTAAATGAGCAAGACATAGTGACCTCTTTGCAATCTTAATGATTATTCATCAAGGAGAGGGGATGAATATGCAAACTAATTACAAAAAAATTGATCAAAATTTTATCCTCCAACTTTCTCTCTCCTAGACATACCATGCATTTGAATTTTTTCTTTTTGAGCTTGTGAAGGTAATGATGGAGGAGAGAGAGAGTTATATGCACCTTTAAGACCTAAAACTTGATCCCAAGCTTGAATCTAACTTTTAGAAGTTAAAGAGACTCTTTGAAACTATTTTCACCTACAAATATATCTTTCAAGTCCTTACAAGTTCCCCTAATTACCTACAAAGGATTATTTCTCTCAATTTAGGCATTTAACTACAAGTTTCATCAGGTTTTGGCCATATCTAATCCTTCTCTAACTTTATAAATCTTTGTTAAATATTTTTCCTTGAGAGTGGTACATACAATTCATCCTTTTTATATTTAAAAATCTGACTAAAAGAATTTGGAATGTATAACAACATGATAAGAGGTTAATAAATGATAATATGACTTTTAAGATGTATTTAAAACCTTATATAATAACTCAAACCAATGTTAAACCTTGACCACCATGACAAACACATTGAATCATGAATGCCCTTGAGATTATAAAAGTGCATGAGAGACCCAACTTCAAACAAATCTAGTAAAGGATCAACATGAAAACATGAAGACCATTATGAAGATATTATAAGACCATTACAATCATATACAAGCTTGAATAACCCTATGAATAATTTCAACCTATAAGGTTTGACCATTTTAACTTGGAAGTCAAAATTGGTCAATAAGTACCATTATTATACATAGTTTCATCATGAGACATATCTAATGTACATATGCTATGCAATGTGAACCTAATATTGAAAAATCCAAATCAGTTTCAAATTTTAAAACATTCTTAGGGACTATCATCACCCACAAGGATGTACTTTTGCAAATTGTATTGAGCCAATCTACTATAATAGTCATTTCACTTTTGGTATGGTTGAGGTGATTAAATCACTCAATCTTGCCAAGTTTTTAGGTTGGAATTGATTATATTATCTAATCTTACCAATTTAATAGTATGAGTCAACTTTGTTCACTCATTCTTACCAGGTTATAATTATGATTGGGTTACATGGTTGAGCTAATCTCAACTGTCAGGTGATAACTCACCTTTTCTCCAAGGTTGGGAAATGTGCCTTCCAATATCTCTATATCTCTCTATCTCATTAGATATATGCACTTTTCATATATATATATATATATATATATATATATATATATATATATATATATATATGTATATGTCTCATTCTCAGTTTTAGATCCTTATAAGGATACATCTTTCAAATCAACTTGCCAATAGGTGAGGTGGTTACATCGAGACACATGTTTACTCCTAAACCTTATTCTTTCAATTTAAATATTTTCAATACTTTCAATTTCAGATTATACGCATTGATTGTGTATTGTAACATGCTCTTGGTTACAACTCAATCACCAACAAAACACTCAAGTTGGACTCATACAAAGGCAATGTGTATTATATACACCCAAATATGCATTTATTCTCCTTTAAACTATCAATTTCATTATTAGATTAAAGGCGAGGAAAATTTAGATGATATTTATTGATTATATATTGCCTCAATCTTATACACTTGGAATATTTTGACATTAGTTGTTCCTTTCAGTTATGTATCTTTCTCTTCTTTATAATTCTCACATATTCTCTATCTTGTGTCCTTTAGACTATCTCTTGGTTTGACCAGTCTTTTTTATGACTCAGACCTTTTATAATGCCTAGAATGCTTAAAATTTACTTATGTTCCACCTCTACAAGTTCTAAGTTCGTACATACTTTCATGTTCCCTAGACACTAGCATCTTGGATAAACACCTATGTCGACGTAGGTTTCCAACTCTAATGCAAGTGTCCAGTGCCCTAAAATCATCTAATTTTCAAATAAAACATATCCTAATGGTAAACCTAAGTGATTTAATGTGAGTTATTTATCTAAAGGGATTAATATAAATACAAGATCAACTCTCATTAATTACTCACCTAACATTCAAACAAAAGAGCATTCAAAGAACATTAAACTGAGAAAATTTTACTTATTTGTCCTTATTTCATACTAGTCATATGGGATACACATCTACAAGTCTAAAGTACTAAAGGAGAATCCAAAGAGATATATTTTCCAAGTTAAAAGTTATGTCATTGTTGTACTTAATTTTCACATATTACATGATTCACACACAAGCCAACACATAGGAGAGAACTACATCAGTTTAAGGACCTCTTTAGCATATTGGCTGTGTAGGTATCACTCATTAATAGAGGGGTCTTTGGGATCAGTTCGACATCATGTGCCCACTAACTCATTTTTATGAAGTTCATTAAGAAGATGAAGAACTAATTTTTTTCAATTTTATGAGTGTTAGTCCATAACCAAATCTAAATGCACCATAGTGAAGTTGAATTCAAACCCAGAAGCATCTAGGTGGTCACATTGATCCATAAAATTAAGCAATAATACGCTTGAGTATTTATTTTTACTTTATAATATTAGTTTATGGAATAATTTAAAATTTGGCATACAAATCATAAATTTAACAAGAACAGTTCAAGAAATTCTCAAAACACAACTCATAATTTGATAATAGAGTTCTGCGCAAAGGCCTACGTCTTTGGGTCCTATATCGATCGATGTATTGGGAGAAATGCTTGAAAAATACTTATAAACATCTCCAAAATGAAAAGTGAACAACTTGAAAGTTGTTCCTTGGGAAAAATAATATGAGTCCCTTTTCAGACTTTTTCCTAATTCTACCTCAAACTTCCTATGACTCGTACAAGCTTCCTAACTCTTAGCCTTTACAATAGTTTCTTAACTTCTTCATTGTTATTCAAATGAAATTTATCGGCTTTATATAGCCATTCAAACCCATAGCCCAAGTGGTTGGGCCTTATCTCTTTTACACGAGAGATCACGATTCAATCCCCATCTTCAATGGTTTTGGTGGCCATTATTAATATATTATCCCACATTTGGAAGGTGGGTGACTCTTATGCATTGAAATACCATGAAACTCATGGTAAACAATGCCAAGTGGTTGGCATTACCATGCATTTTGTAGGGTTTGTGGAGGCTTATGGGTTTGGTGTGGAAATTTGTGAATAAAGTGTGGCATGTTTTAGATGTTATGTGGTTTCATGTGGAATATTGAGTGGTATGTTGGGTTTCATGTGAATGTTTGGATATGTAATGTGGCATGTATGGTATAGAACATGGTGACATGGATGGGTCATGTGGAAATGGTAAGTTATATATGGTTTTGTTAGGACATTCAAGAAAAATTAAAACTGTACCATAGTAAAATAATTGGTGGCAATCCATGTGATGGCTTGAGGACCCACCACTTGGTCCAATCTCCACTCACCAATTGTTGACCACTCGCCACTTGTCAACATCCAACTGGATGTTTCATCCAACCCCTTTTTTTTTTGCCCTGTTATGTTATACCTGTCAAAGATGAATATATTTGGCTATCAAAGATAAATGATTGAAATACACTATTTTACTACATGAACTGACTGCCATGTGTCACATTTTTACTAGTCCAAATTTTGCCACATCATCCTATTGACCAAGTTTGGCCACAACTTTGACCAACCATAACTTGCACATACAGACTCTATTTTGTGAACCATGAGATGCATCAAAAAGCTCTCAATGAGATCTTCATAGTGGAATTATTTTAAAATTGTTCTATAATGGTCACTTTCTACAATTGGACCAACTTTGACCTACTTTGACTAGTTTGACTAGAACTTTGACTAGTTACACAAGGAGCATATGAGCTCTATTTTCTATATTATGCATACCATTGGAAAGGTCTCAAAGGTACCTAGGCAATGGTGTAGGTTTATATTTGATTCAATACCTTTTTTGAATTTACCTCTAGATCACACATCCTTTTCCAATAGGTATTTCATATAGGACACCTATGTTAGGTTCAGATAGTAGCATCAATGCAATCAACCCAGGGTAATATTAGTCCTATAACTCCAAAAGCATCTAATCAAAAATATGATGACTATTCTAAATTCATCTTCCAGTTTGCTTCCTACCTATTCTATATATAAAATTATGTCAATATCAAAACTAGCTAAGTATATTACGTCTTTGTCATTTCCATATCTATCATAGTTTTACTTACTATTTTTAGCTTATCTCTATTTTATGAATTCAACATATGTTATATATGAGTTTAGAATCTAATTGGTATTTTATAGAGTTAGTGTATCACCCTTGCACATTAGGTTATTTCTATCTCATTTAACCCTAGATAACCCTAATCTAGATATTTTTAGGATTAAACAATAATTTATATAAGGTTAAAAATTTTCCCTATTTTATATTCAAAAAACCACTTCGAACAATATTGTAATGATAGAAAAATTAAATTCTTCCTATATCACAAGTTATGTTTTTTCATTCCTTTAGCTCACAAGAATGCACAACACTAGATCCAAAAAAATGCCTTTGTAAAAACTTGCCCAAATCAAAGATCTGATACCACTTGTATTGAACTACTTAGATGTTCACAAAATAGAATAATATATTATAGAAATGAGAGCAGAGATAGTAGAATCAAAATAATTATTGATAGAAGATTAGAATGTTTGATAAATATAACTAAGCCACTTTGAAGGGGCAACCTCCAAAATAATGAAATAAGAGAAGAATTTGTAATATGATGATCAAATACTAACCACTACCTCCTATATATACCATTCTTAGCCATGGTTATTTCTTAGACCAGCCTTAAGAAGAACATAGATAAATGTGAAAAGATAATATAAGAGGTATATAAGCTACAAGTCAGCCACACATATCCCTAGACATGCCATAGGTTAAAGGCATATCATCAAAATTCAAAGTGTCCTTCACAAGCCAAGTTTAATGCAAAGTGAGAAGTTTCAAATTAAGTTCTATGACATGCACTTACACACTCTAAAACCACATGAATAGATATTATTAAAAGTTATTAAACACTCTATGTCATAGCATTTAATGTTTTCCTCTCATTCTAGGATTGATCCTCTGCCATTGATCTTCATTTAGGATCAATGGTCCACATTGATATGATAAATCTACAAAATGAGGAGCCCTCTCCTCCTTCCAACAATTTTTTAATTGACAACAAATTATTATTCAAATAACCTTTAAAATATTCAACAACCCTCATCATGTATCATTAAATCATCTAGTTAACAAAGGTTTACACTATCGGATTTCCCACGTGCATTATACAACCCTTTTTGCAACTACATCCAAACACATCACTCTTTTCAGTAAGGAGATCATAAGGAAAGGTATAACCATTTATGTTTGCCTACTTTTTTATTTGATTTCTTCTTCATCTTGCTTAATTAGTGGATGCCCACCTAGGTTAGTAATATGTTTCAATTATTTTTGGTTTCTTCCTAACCATAAAACTAACCTTTGAAATCATGTGTTACATTTTATATTATGATGTTATTGGTACATTTTATTAAATTTTGTGACACTTGGGACACCTTTTCTTATATAAATTTTTCTTTTTGACTCTCTACTCTTTTATATTGTGTCATGGATTCCTTCTATTATTTTTGTATTTTCTCTCTCATACTTCTTTTTCTTTTTCTCTTGCCTTGCTTTCCTCTTTATGATTTCAATTTTGTTGTTTTTATTTTTTTTCCAAGAACATAGTGTATTCTTCTAGTTGACCAAGAATGTAGTGTACATTTGATGTCTAACCAATAGCATAGTGTATGATCTTGGAATTTCATTTTTGTGGGTTCCTTGGCCCCTTCTTTTCATTCCTTTGTTGTTTGTGTCTCTCTTTTAATGCTCCTTTTGCCCATTATTTGTTAGCTTGCACATTAATAGGGTTATAATTTGAATTTAAGAAGTCTATAAGTATATAAGTGCATTAATCTCAAATAAATTCATTTAATTTTTATATATTGAGTTTCAAAAATTAGAGGATTGAATTTATTAGAATATCATCCCTTGTACCAAAAACATAAAAATTGCATTAGTAAGAGAGTGTATAACATCTACTAGATGTTTACATCTCATTGATAAGGATAATTATTTGGATATTAATATTGCAATATACTTCCTATTGAGATTAATCTATACTTAGTTTTGTTTCAAGCCCTATTCACCAAATGGAGTCTGACAAAGGTAGGGTCATGAGTCCATCACCTCTTTTTGGTGGTTTTGTAAGGTGTGGAAGGTGAATTAGGGTTTAAATAAATGGCAATAATTTTTAATTGATCCACAACATATTCTATAAAATCAAGTAAGGTTTATAGAGGATATTAGAAAAGGAATATAGTTATCAAAATTATTTCTTGAAAGGACATAGACCTAATACCGTAAACTATGCTCTCAATCATGCAAGGATAATACACTTAGATCTTAGTTAAATTTTATAAGTTTAATGTTTATTTTTTAATTTATAGGTTATCTCTCATTGGTTCTTAGATATGTTTTCATTTGATTTCATCCTCAAACACTGCATATTTTCTACAATTATGTTTTCTTCTCAGAACTATATCTTTATCAGTTTCAATTATTTTAGAACCTTCTTTTGTTACATTTACATATATATTTATTATTTATTTAGGTAAATCTTGTTCCAATTTGATTTTTACTAATTATTAGGTTTGGTGTAATTAATTGTTCATGTAAACCACTTAACCTATTTATAGCATGCCAATTTTTATTTCCTTACATGTTTATATGTTCATATTCCAAATCTTCATATAATTCATGCAAAATGGTCACTCCTCATATTTTAAGCATATAAATAATTTTAATTATCTAAGATCAGCCACTATTTGATCTATTAAGAATATCACTAATATTAATTCTCCATAGATAATTAATAATACTAGATAAGATTTATTTTAATGAATTAGACATTGGTCTAACCAAGTTAATTACATATCATATTGGTATCATAGCCAATATTTATGTTTATTGGAGTATGGATTAGAGTGTTATAGGTTGTAGATGCAATTGACCAATTTGGCAAAGGTAGAGAGTAAAGACAACTTACTACCAATGCATTTAACTTATTACCAATGCATTTGAATATTTATACTAAAAGTATTACATAATGCAATGGCATAGATTATGTTTTTAAAACTTGTGTTCATTCTTTTTCTAATATGAGAATACTTTAGAATATTCAATTTTACAATATTCCAAAAATATTAGTATAATTTAATAAGAGCCCATATAAACCTAGAGCCTCATCATTCTTCTTTCTTCATGTTAAAAAACCATCCCTGCAAACTTGGACTAAATTTTACAATCGACCATACTTATCATAAAAACATTTGATGATTTTTTTTAACTTATTAAATTATATTAATTTAAAAATATAATAAAATGATGGTTATTAGTCACGAAGGGTAACTAAAGCAATACATCTGTTTTAAATCTGGATTAAACTCTCCCTTTTCCACCTATCAAATTTCATTATTATTTGTGCAGTGGAATATTTTCAATTTTTTAATAGTTAAATTGTGCATTTGTTGTTAGAACCCCACTAGGTTTAACCAAAATTAGGTAAAGTTTTTTATTTTATTTTACTTCACTAATCTAAACCAAATTAATCTCAAATAAGGTTAAGGTATTTGATCTTTAACGAAATGCATCTGAAATTAATACATGGTTTTGATTAGTTTAGTTATGATCAAATTAACAACATCAAGCAAAATTACAAAACCAATTCATCACAAATTATAAATCTATTGTATATTATCTCAGCCAACTACTGAAATTTTGCATAAAAAATTATATAATAATCACAACCAACTACTGAGTATTAAAATTTAATAATAGTATAACAATAAAAAGTTTATGTATCAAAGTGGAAATATACATCTATACAATGTTCCATGAAATAAACAAGTATCCACAAACTCGCCAATGTACAAAATGTAATCATGAGTAAAAGTCTCTATCGGTTAACTATTGGAAGAGAGGGACAGCATCATCAAAGTGCTTTTCAACACCAACCATAGACCATGGATCCTCCACACAATCACCCAATTAGGGAATGGTCATCCCTTCACGGATGAGCAGATGATAATGGTGCAGGTATCAAAAATTCATTTATAACCCATGTGTGTAAGATAACCATCACATGCATCATATCATAAATAATTTTGTTTTAACATGATATCATGCATACATGCATATAAATCAAGTAGGTGAAATGATAATGTTTAACTATAAACATTACTTTGGCCAAAGTTTTCATATAGTTTAAACATTACATAAATCAATCATATTCACACACACACACACACACACTCAAATAGATTTCATTTATTCTATATATTATTAAGTAAATGTGTAAAATCGTTCTCACATAATTATTTTTTGTCATTAATACCATAATTTGCTAGTTAAATCATATATAAGATTCCATGATTTCCCATATAGATCTCTATATTAATACCACAATATTAAAATACAAAAGAATCATACATGAATTAATCACATGTTATAAAATAACAACATAAAAACCCGTTGTTATATTTTACTAAGTTTCAATAACAACCTAACATCCATTTTAAATAAGGCACTATTACAAGTAATTTAATTACCCAACAATATTTAAGATAGCTAAGTATTTACCAATTCATGTAAAACACACTTTTATAGGTATTATAATGAAAATAAACATAATCTTGAATTTTACACTAAATTCTAAGTTATTAAACAAATTCCATTGTCATAATATTAATTTGTATTAAACATCAACTACTTATTTTTAATTAATTAAGACTGATTTAAACACATTATAATTTAATGAAATACATCATAGTTTTTATATAAATGCATTTGTTCCTTATATACAAACATCTATTTTCATACTAAATTATCCACATATACACCTATATACTTTATATGTCCACACACACACATATATGGTATTATAATGAAAAAAAACATAATCTGGAAATTTATACTAAATTCTAAGTTATTAAAAAAATTCCATTATCACAATATTAATTTGTATTAAACATCAACTACCTATTTTCCAATCAATTAATATTGTTTTAAACACATTATAATTCAATGAAATGCGTCATAGTTTTTATACAAATGCATTTGTTCCCTATATACAAACATCTATGTTCATTCTAGATTATCTACATATACACTTATATATTATATATGTCCATATGTGTGTGTGTGACCATTATATATTTATATATATATATATATATATATATATATATATATATATATATATATATATATATATATATATATATATAAATCTTGTTGGAGTTAGTCGATGGTTTGAAGCAACCACCCTCTCCCTTTGAATTCAGTCCACATTGGCTCTCTTATGAAGACTTCTAGATACTTATTAAATATTCTTGGCACACTTTCTCCTCTGTTAATGGGAAACTTGCCATGATAAGCCTAAAAATAAATCTCATCAAGGTTCAGAAAGTTGTCAAGTCTTGGTCTAAGTCAATTTTTGATGACTCTTAAGGACAATTATTAAAAGTGGAAGAAAAAATCAGTGCTTGTTCTTGAATCCCTTCAACAGGATGACTTTGAGGAAGAAACTCTCAAGGAGCTTGAAGCACTGGAAAAGGAAAAAACATGCAATCTTAGCTTGGTGAGAGGCTAAATGGAGGATAAAAATCTGGTCGACTTAGCTCAATGAGGGAGATGATAATACAAAGTTCTTCCATCAACAAGTACTTGCTAGGAGGGCGAAGAATACCATTTAGAGCATCAAGGATAATGAGGGAGCAAATTGCAATGATTTTGATTCTATTTCAAAGGCTACATTCTCACATTACCACCACATTTATATATAATAGATACATGAAAATATCAGAGACATTATGGTTGTAGCCTCTTTCTTTGATGGTTGGGTGGAGGAACAACAAAACCAACAACTTGTCAGTCCCATCTCATTTGAAGAGCTACTCAAAAATCTTAAATCCTTTTAAGAAGGGAAAGCACCAGGACCAAATAGATAGATGGTGGAATTCTACATTGGTTTTTCAGATATTTTAGTAGATGATTTGATTCATGTTGTTGAGGAATCATGATTGATAAGTAGAATACATTCCCCTTTTTCTTCCAACTTCATTGCCAACATCCCCAAATAAAAAAAACTTTCACACTTTAATCATTTCTTCCCAATCTCTTTGTGTAACTAAATTTACAAGATCATAGCTAAACCATTATTTCTCACCTCAAACCCATCTTATCACAACACATTTCCTCAAAAAAAATAGGTTTCCTTAACAATCGGTTCATTCATAATGCCATTGGATCAGCTCAGGAAGCACTTCACACTATCAAAACCAAAGCTCGTCTAACTTTCATCTTAAATTTTGATTTATCAAAATCATTTGATAGGGTAAATTGGCTCTACCTCAGGGTCATCCTCACTCAAGTGGGCTTTGATCCATATTTTATTTATTGGATCATGGATTGTTATTAGTCAGCCTCCTTTACTATTCTTATTAACAGTTCTACATCATCCTTTTCCTCCCCTTCTCATGGTCTACGATAGGGATGCTCTCTCTTCCCCCTTTTGTTCATGTTCATTTTTGAAGCACTCAGCCATCACTTTCATAGTGAGATCAGTCTTGGGAATTTTAGTGTAATGCAGATCGCCAGAATAACACATTTTATTTGTTGATGGCATCTTGATATTTGGATCGTGTTCCATCTTAGAGGAAAAATACTTAGATATGATATTAAAAAATTTCTCTTTGGCTATTGGAATGGTCATTAATATGAAAAAGTATACTATTTATTTTTTCCATATTTCCCAAGCTACTCAGGAACTCTTTCTATTGTTGTTACCTTTCCCTGTCTTTGACCTAGCTGATAGTTTCAAATATTTGTGTTTTCTAATCAAACCAAATGATTTTCATATCAAATATTGGATCTAGATTGTATATAAAATAAAAATAAGGATTTCCCTTTGGTGTAATAGGTAGATCTCCATGGTTGAGTGTGTGGTCTTAATTAAGAGTGTTCTTGGAGCCATGCCTATATACTGGCTCTCTCTCACTCTCTTTTCTCGTATGATCCTCAATAAGATCAAATGGCTTTGTCTCCACTTCCTTTGGTCAAGTAATAAATATCATTGATGCATTTCACTTCTCAAATGGAACTTCCTTGCTCAGCCTAAATCTAAGGGTGGTTGAGGCATCAAAGATATTCCATCCTTCTCCTCTGCATTGGCTGCTAAGGGGGCGTGGTGACTCATTCATCAACTAGGGTTTTGGTAGTTGATCTTGTATCAGAAATACATCTACCCTCTCACTATTGAGGAGTTTATTAGAGCACAACCAAATAAATTTGTAGGAGAATCTATTTTCTGGAAAGATACTATGTAAAGTTGTCTCCTCATCATAAATCATCTTTCTTGGGAGCCTGAGGATGGTTATAAAATACAAATTGGTAGAGATGTTATTATTGGGTCAAAGGTGATCATAAATTCCCTATCTCTCTTTAATCCACTTTCGATCATCTATCTTTGAAGTCTTTGGTAGATGTAAATGATAGAGGAAAATGTAATTGCTGGAAAGAGGGTTGGAAATCTACTTCATAGGGTTGTTTGGCAAAGATGCTATTACTTGGGACAGATATAAGAAGGCTTTAATTTCTAGCTCCATTTTCCTTTTAGAGAATGATGATCAATTGTTTTGGGCTTTAAATTAGGAGGGAGGCCTATATGTGGTCAATCTGGGTTACCAAGCTCTTCGAACCCATGTTGATCAGGTATTTCATCAATGGTGGTGGCAGGGTTTATGGAACATATAGGCACCACCAAAGGCAATCCTCAATTTTTGGATTGCCCTGAGTAACAAATTATCACCTGGGACACCCTGATGTGGAGGGGTTAGACTGGACTGAGAAGGTGCCACCTATGTAAGGTACAAAATGAAACCATTAATCATATATTTGTCCACTACTCTTTTATGAAGGATGTTTGGAGTGCTTTCTTCAATCACCAAAGACCTCATATCTAGGAGGGTGTCAGCTTGTCGACTGCTTGGGAAAATTGGTCTTCTAACCAAGGTTTAATAGAAGCACATAAAAGGTTTCCACTTCAGTTGTGTTGGATTATTTGGTTGACTCACAATGAGGTCCTCTTTTCTAGTGTGACCCCCTTAGTTATATCCACTATGCTCTATTTAAAATACTCCTTCATTTCATAATATCCCACTTTCATACTCAATATTTCTTCCAATTGTATCCTTCTTCCTCTATAGTTTAATAAATCAACCATGTTCTGCTTCTTAGATGGAGCTTCTCAAGGTAATCTTGGTCTTAGTGGTACTAGTGGCATCATTAATTTTAATTCCACTACTATATCTTTCAAACATTGGATGGGTATCCAATTAAATAACTATGTCAAACTCCAAGCCATTCTTATAGCTCTAAATGTTGCCCTATATTGGGGTTTATCGATGATCAATTTTTACCTAGATTCCAAGATTGTATGTGACTAGATGAATGGATTGGCAACGTGCAGACATACCACTCTCTCTCCAATCTTCAATCGAGTGAAGGAATGATCCACACAATTAATGGCTACCACATTCACTCATATCTACCATGAACACAATAAAGTGGTGTATGTTCTTTCCAAGAATGCATGCAATCTTGAGGAGGGTTCGGTCTATCTCCAAGTAAAGGTAGATAATGGCCCTACCACTGTGAGAGTTTATTCACTCACATATATCCCTTATAAAGTCAAGGATTTGCTTCCCTATTTTGACATATTTCTTTATTGCTTCTGTGCTTTGGTACTTACCTCTAGTAAGTCTTTTTTGTCTAGGGCCCTAGGCCACTTTTTCTCTCTGCCAACTAGTTTTTTGGAATTACAGTTGTATCTTTTCACCTCTAATAGATGGAACAAAAAATGCCAATACTTTTTTTCTAAAATACACAGACACACGTGCGCGCGTGCGCACAAATCAGTTATATATATGAATATAATTTTTAAGTTATATATATGTATGTATATATGTCTTTATGAGTTATTCATAAACTATATAACTATGTTTTTATGTATAACTCATAAACACTTATATACATATATATATATATATATATATATATATATATATATTGAGTTTAATCTTTATCCTGAGATCTCAACTTAAGAAAATGTTAAATCAATATAAAACTAAAAACATAATTCACATTTTTATGACACAACACTTAATGTCCCAATAAAAATGCATTAATACATAGAAACACTAAATGTGACTAACATGTTGTGTACCATATCATACATCGAATCCCTGAAAACTATTTAACACTACATTATTTTCCCATGTGGCCTACTAAGTTATTTCACCCAAAACCATATAAAATTTATGTTGAGGTTGAATTCAGTTATTCAACATGAATTCAACCCCCAAATTTAATCATTCATGCTAACCTACTTAACTCAACCTTAACAATTCATTAAAAATGTCAAGACATAGTCATTTCTATATAACCATACTCAACCATTTGTTAATTACCTTACACACAAAGGCATTTATTATTAGGGTAAGTTCAACTTATAAATCATGTCCTTGTTTATTGATAATACTATTTATATATACTCAAAGACAAAATGAATACTATACAAGTGTTTACATGTGCTCTACAGCCCAGTCATTCAACATAGTTAAACAAATAACCAACATAGCTGAATACCCTAAATACAAATAAATAAACATTTTTTTTATCCACCTAAATTAACACACTCATTTACCAAATAACAACACACGATCATGTGCTAAATAGACTAACACACATTCATGTGCTAAATAGAGTAAAATGTAGTCATTTCCCAATAAACACTCATAGTGATTTTTCATATATCTTAACACAACCATATACCCATTAAACTAACATAACCATGTTAAAATAACTAACATAGACATTTAATAATATATTAACTTAGCCATTTAAATAATAACCAAAACATGCATTTGATATAACAACACTCAGTCGATATATCCAAATAAGTTTATACACTATCACATATAACTGAACAAACACAAAACATTTATTTATTCTCATTACCCTAACCAACCATGCTCCAAATAATAACTCATAGTAATTTTTATTAAACTAAGACACAACCATTAATCAATTAAACAACACATAATGTTCATTCCTATTACCATATCTAACCATGTTCATGTAATACCTATATTGAATCAATGATTTGATTCTTTGGGGAGATTTCTCCTCCTACAGGGTTGAATCCCTGATTTTATCATGGTATAAACAATTTAATTGAACTTGTCTAAAAACCATTCAAACATTCAATAATAACTAGTATAACATCAACATAGCTATGTAGGATAAAATAAAAGAACAAATGTTATCTCTTTAAATGACTCTAAAGAATATTATCTTCTTTACCTATACCCAAATTTCCTCCTTTTCCTTTTGTTTCTTCTTGTCAACCATGTCTTAGCTTGTTTTCAAAAAACCCTTCATAATTTTACCATATCCACAGCCATCTACTTGCCACCAAAAACCCCTACTTTCATGGAAAACCCTTTTCTATCATTGAATCCCTAGAATGACTCACCATAAACACCATAATTTCTTGGCATGACTGATAACTCTCAGTTTTAACCCCAAAAATAACACAGTCACTGAGTTATCTCCACAAAACTCATAGTCAAACTAGTTCCTTCCACTTCACACGGATCGACCCAACCAAAAAAATTGATAACTCACCCAAATTAGGGTTGACAATTAAATGTCAAAAGACATAATCATTAATTTAATAATTCCAAATACATATAATAACAATAACATTAAACAATATAAATGTTATGTCTAATTTAACCCCATTTTGGGTATTCCAACCATGTCACTATGGACACCAAAAAAGTCACATTCACCTAGTATCTAGGTTTAACTAATATTTACAAAATCAACTTATTTAATAACTACAAACTAAAATCTATATCCATGTCATTATATTTTTTTTTAACGATAACTTTTTATATTGATTGCTTATAGCTACACACCATTAAGGAGCCATGTAGTCAATAATCCACAAATTAAAGTCATCTAAAAAGACATGTATAACTATAATATTTTAGAATAGCATCAAACATCAAAATTATAAAGAATAATAATAATTGCAAATATGACCACATTAGCATCTAATCACAGATCAACATCAATCAACATTATCAAGCACAAAACAACCAAATACAATTGATATTATAGAAAACATATAACCATCCACTCATAAAAAAATGCATTTAACTATACCACGTGGTGTGTGCAGGGTTCCTTGTCAAATCTCTCTGTCTCCGATATAATCATCTACTGCAACCTCTCTGATTATACTCTCCCTCCATATTTGTTTGGAAAGTGTACTATCTCTTGCATCCACCTCAACAAATGTAAATGGTAGTTAGCCCATAACATTAATAATCAATAAAATGCTATAAAGCACATTAATATTGAATAAGCATGATTAATATACATATGAAACTTATGTATAAATAACCAATAAATAATGAGTCACACAATAATCATTATATGTATGGCCATACATTAACATAAATGAAAATAATTTTTTACAACATAAAATTAACCATAATTAGCCCTATTAATATTAGGTTAATGATCAAATCAAGTTTAGTGAGGAAATCAAGATGTAATAATTGTTAACAAAAAAGATGCAAAATGGAATTTATCTATGTTTTCATTAGGTGAGATTGTTGACATGTTATTAAGGGATAGAGTGATGACATCATGTACAGTGCATGGAAATAAATGCACTATCATGATGCGAGGCTAAAAAAAATCATGCGTCATTCCAATGAATCTTGTTTCTTTTACCATCAAACCTCAAAAGTAGTGGAAATTTTGATATAGCACAAGAAAAACCATTACTTCATTTTCTTCCTATAAAGATAGACATGCATGTATTAGAGTTTATATAATAGGGAAAGAGAGAGGTAGATAATTAGGAGTAGACATGACTTGAAACTCCTTGAGCAATTTTGGATGTTCCATTACAAATTTAATGGCTAAAGTGCAAGGGAGCTGGTTTGAAATCTAGTGAATAGAAGAACGAATATCAAATCCAAAGCAATATCTTTTGTCAACACTGTCTCATCCTTGTTTAGTTATGTAAGCACATGGTCAAAAAAAATTCCATGTTTAATGTTGATGCAGTGGATTGCACCTGGGGCAAGGAGGCCGAGCACCTGCCTTCCACACACAACAATGGAAACTCCCCTCTCGCCTGTGGGACCAGCGAAGCTGGAGGGGAGAGTCTCTAAGTAAGGGTTAGCTCCCTTTGATGCATCATATTCATTCCAGCAAGTGCTAACACACACACACACACACACACACACACACACACACACATATAATGGGGGGGAAGAAAAGGGAGAAAGATTACAGGAAAAAAAACTACTCTAAAAGAGGTGATGCACCAAAATAAGTCAACCTTCTCACATTCACACCACATACATATAATTCCAACTTAGTAGAAGGACCAGGCTACAAGAAACATGGCAGGGAGACTCTAATGGAAAATACAGATAATAGAGATCACCAAAGGTGCTATGAGACGCACACTTATGTAGTAATTTCTTCTGTTTCTAGACTTCCAAATACAACTCTCCTTGTCAGCTATAGAAATGGTGCCTTGTAGACGATAGGTATGTTGGTATCAAACCTATGAAAGCATCAAGAAACAATGACTAAACACAAACTAACACTCGAGACATACTCAGAAATATCTATCCAAGATAGAGGTAAAAAATGCATTTATTGATTCAGGTTAAATTTTGCTAGGGCTACACCTTACAAATGTGGAAGATGATTTCTCAAATACAAGTCTCCAATATATAGAAGAAGAAAGGAGGCCTTTTGGCACCCCTTTTTACAAGTAACCCATGTGCCTTATGAGCATTGGGAAGAACAAGCTGCTCAAAACATCAATGAGTTGTGCCCTTTGTCTGCTTGTAAGGCCACTTCTTCAAGGTGATTACACGGTTTGTCTACTCATAAATGCGAAATGAAGAAAACTAGCTATATTGCTAGTTGTTTGCACCTCCCAATGGTCAATATACAGGCATTGTATCATCTGCCAAAATAACTTCTTGAATCGGTGCTTCCCTTTGCCACTTGGACTATCTATCTACTCCATGCTTTTGGCTCTTTTGTCTTTTCCCTATCTTGTCTCTTTTGGCTCCTTTGGCCCTCGGGGCTATCTTCTGGCAGGTCATTACATTTCTAGGCCTTTTCCATGGTTAGCACTCCCTTTCAATTTGAAAGCAAATAGCTATTTCACTTCCTTAAGTTTGATGGATTTTGGGACATCATCATCTTCAGCAAATTCCTTTGAGCTTTTCTGCTTGTTGAATCGACCCCTTGAACCAATCACGTTAAACCAAAATGTTGAACTGATTCAATGGTTTAACATTGCAAGCCAAGCATGATGGAACCAGGCCTTTGAACTTTCTTTGTTTGCTTCTGTCATTGAACCTGCACGTTAAACTGGAGGCATTGAACCAAAGCGTTGAACTGCCAATTGAACCAAGGCTGTGAACTTTGTGGATTGAACTCTGCATTGAACTTAGCTAATTGAACCAAGCTGAAGAACCTGAAGATTAAACCAAGCACTTGTAAAGTCCATAGAAATTCTTGGACTTGTGCAAAATCAAAAAATGAATTGGCCTTAAACAGCAAGGGGAGAAGGGGAGCAATTTTTTGCCCTGTTGGGAAAAAATGGTCAACAAATTAGCGCCTCCTAGGGGAAACATGCCTGACATGCTTAGAACCAGTTTCCTTAAAAATCCATTGGGCACAGAGTCAGATTGTAACTTTAAAACAGCAATATCTCTAATAAATTCCAAAATCAATCACGCAGATTCACTCCAAGAGGAAAAGAAAACATACACAAGGCTAAGAAAACTACTTGTGCAACAGCACTTAGGGAAAGTAGGAAAAGAACTAAAAGCAACCTACTATATACAGTTAACCAGGTATTTTTTATTCCCCCCTGGATCAAAGGTAAAACTTCTTAAGTCTTCTTTATGGCAAGAAGACTTATGGTGCCAGGCAAGTAGCTCAATGAAAAGGAGATTTGGTGACCTACTCCTCTTGCCTGTCACCTGGGTTGGCTGGAATCTAAGTGGATCAGATTCAAACATGCCTCCAACATACATGTATTCTTCTTGTCCTTGGAGGCTTGTTGAATGTTGGTCCTTCATATTGGTGCTCTTCACCAAGAAATCAGTGGTTGCTGGCTTATCACTGTTAGCCCTTTGACATGTATAGCTCCCTTGCAGTGCATCATGGTCTGACTTGTTTCCTTCTGCCTCATTGAAGATCCTATCAGACTCGTCCTCTGCTTCCTCTTGGCCTTCTTGAAGAAGGGTGATTGTGGTGATGTCTGAAATGGATTCATAGAATGACTGCTCATCCCACAGAACATCACCTCTCTATTCGAAGCTTTGTTCTTCAAGGCCTACCTCCAGGAAGACAGACCTCTCCTTTTCCTCCTCAAAGATCAAGATCTCTAGATGTTTGAAGATATCCTCTTGATCTTCCTCCAACTCAAGTTCCTCATCGTAGTCATCCTCATCATCAAAACAGCAAGGAAGTTCATTGAACAAGGGGGAAGAGAGCTCACCATGCTTTTGTTCCTCTTCATATTGCTAGAACATCTACATATATGCATGTCCTGAGTCTTCTCCATTGTTGATGAGGTCTTCACAAGGAGCATTGATGATGATTTCTTCTTCGTTGTCACTCATGACAGCCTCTTTAAGAACTGTAGATTGGATCTTCTGCTTCTCACTCGCCTCCTGCAGAATAGGTTCTTCTTTGAGAAGGGGTGAAGTGGAACAAGCATGTGGAAGAGGTGGTAGTCCTTAAGCTAGAATTAAATGATTTTCCTCCTTCCATTTGGCTAGCACTTCATCAATATCAGGTGTGGCCTGATAGCTCTCTTGGAAATGTGTAGGTGGGGTGTGTTCAGACATGGAATGTGTTGTTTGGTCTAAGTCATCCATCACACATTGGCTGAGGAATCTCTCTCTGGATTCCAAATCTACAATTATTCTAGCTATATCCTCTTGGAAGAGCTTTTCTTGGAGGTCATCAGTGTTATCATGAGCAAGAGCAGCTTCAGCCTCTTCAAGGTTTTGAGAAAAACCTTGTTTCTCCTCCTTCCTGCCCCATGATTCCACTATTTCCCCCCAGGTCAGGAAGTTAGAATTAGAATTTTGCTCCTATGAATAGGCAACAACTTTGTTTTGTCCAAGGTCCTGGGGCTCCTCCACAAGGTCTGTAAGTTCTATCTCTCTTTCATGGAGCAGACTCATCCTAGCCTCTAAATCTTCAATTTGTTTGGCTAGATTATCCTGAAAGAGTCTTTCTTGGAGGTCACCAGCATCATCCTCTTCAAATCTCTAGGCTAGTTCTTGGCATTCCTTCCTCCAACTTAGAATCTGCACATCACATTGAAAGACTTGGGGAGGTTGAGGAATGCAAGGAAGAGACTTTTGATACACTAGAAGAGTCTCTAGAAGAGGGACATGTTGGCTAGTGGTATTTCCCCCAATGGAAGATTCACAATATAAAGAATAGGGAAGATTGATCTCCATGGGGGGTTGCTCTGATGCCCTTTGATGTTGGAAAGATAGGCACATGGGATTGAGAGCATATGCATCAGATGAGCTAGAGTGGGTGAGTGCTATCTGATAGAAAGGATTTGGTGCAAAAGAGGGGGCTTTCTTCAGAACAGGATAGGGCACACAATGCTGACTGCTTTAAATAGATGGATTTCTCCATTTTTCTACCTCCTCCTCCATGGATTGCAAGGCCTGTGCTTGCCTAAACAAACACTCCTCTTTATACATCAACTCATGCTGATATCTATACTGCTCCTCCAATCTGTCAATCTCTATTGTCTGCCTCTCAAACTCTAGTGCCACCTCCCTTATCATTGCAAGGCAACTAGGAAAGCTACTTGAGGGATTGCATAAATATCTAGAGCCTGATCATAGTCATATGAAGGAATACAAGGTCCATGATTCTGTGCAAAAGAATTATACATATAAAAGTAAGATTTTTGATGGCACCAGGCTGCTTAACTAGTAGATTCAACTCAGAATCGCCATTGGTGTTTGATGCAAATCCTCCAAAGGTTGGTCAGTTGAAGAACACACCAAAAATTCTTCAACTCTTTGGACACAACTTGTCATAGTTGGTCCCACCGGGCGTGCCAAAAACTATTGACGCAGTGGATTACACCCGAGGCAAGGAGGTTGAGCTCCTACCTTCCACACGCAATAATATAAACTCCCCTCTCGCCTGTGGGACCAGTGAAGCTGGAGGGGAGAGTCTCTAGGTAAGGGCTAGTTCCCTTTGATGCATCGTATTCATTCCAGCAAGTGCTAACACACACACACACGCGCGCACGCGCGCGCGCGTATGCACGCATATATAATGGGGGGATGAAAAGGGAGAAAGATTACAGGAAAACAAACTACTCTAAAAGAGGTGATGCACCAAAATAAGTCAACCTTCTCACATTCACACTTAAAATCAGACAAACACATACATACACTTCAAACTTGGCAGAAGGACCAGGCTACAAAAAACACGGCAGGGAGGCTCTAATGGAAAATACAAAAAATAGAGATCACCAAAGGTGCTGTGAGACACACACTTATGTAGTAATTTCTTTTATTTCTACACTTCCAAATACAACTCTCCTTGTTAGCTGTAGAAATGGCGCCTTGTAGAGGATAGGTATGTTGGTGTCGAACCTGTGAAAGCATCAAGAAACAATGACTAAACACAAACTAACACTCGAGACATACTCAGAAATATCTATCCAAGATAGAGGTAAAAAATGTGTTTATTGATTTAGGTGAAATTCTGCCAGGGCTATGCCTTACAAATGTGGAAGATGATTTCTCAAAGACAAGTCTCCAATATATAGAAGAAGAAAGGAGGTATTTTGGCACCCCTTTTTACAAGTGACCCATGTGCCTTACGAGCATTGGGAAGAACAATCCGCTCAAAACATCAATGAGTTGTGCCCTTTGTCTACTTGTAAGATCGCTTCTTCAAGGTGATTACACGGTTTGTCTACTCATAAATGTGAAATGAAGAAAATCGGCTACACTACTAGCTATTTGCGCCTCCCAATGGTCAATTCGTAGGCACTGTATCATTTGCTGAAATAACTTCTTGAATCAGCACTTCCCTTCGCCACTTGGACTATCTACCTACTCCATGCTTTTGGCACTTTTGTCTTTTCCCTATCTTGTCTCTTCTAGTTCCTTCGGCCCTCGGGGCTATCTTCTAGTGGGTCGCTGCATTTTTAGGCCTTTTCCATGGTTATTGCTCCCTTTCAATTTGAAATCAAATGGCTATTTCACTTCCTTAAGTTTGATGACTTTTAGGACATCATCATTCTCAGCAAATTCCTTTTTTTTCTTGTTAAACCGACCCCTTGAACCAATCGCGTTGAACCAAAACGTTGAACCGGTTCAACGGTTCAACATTGCAGGCTGAGCATAATGGAACCAAGGCTTTGAACTTTCTTTGTTTGCTTCTACCGTTGAACCTGCACGTTGAACTTTAGGCATTGAACCGCTAATTGAACCAAGGCTGTGAACTTTGCCGATTGAACTTTGCATTGAACTTAGCTGATTGAACCAAGCCGAAGAACCTGAAGATTGAACCAAGCACCTGCAGAGTCCACAAAAATTCCTAGACTTGTGAAAAATCAAAAAATGAATTGGCCTTAAATAGCAAGGGGAGAAGGGGATCGATTTTTTGCCTTGTTGGGCAAAAATGGTCAACATTTAATATGTAGATTTTGTCTTCTCTCACCAAGCATTTTCTTTAATTTATACATCAGCTTGCTACGCCCCTATTTACATAGTAATTTAATAACCAAATATATAGAGTGCAAAAGAGTAAGAGTACAAAGTGCGGATGCAACCAACCTTTAAGAATTGATGATAATCAATGGCAGGTATGTTCAGGGGAAACAATATCAAGCCTTGAATAAATGCTTCAAAGTTACTTATAAGCCCTCCTTCTAATGAAGGATTGTAGCTTATAAGCTTCATGGTGCATGAGCAGGAGATCAATTCTATAAGTGATATGTTTGTTGCATGTTATCCTGTGTCTTCTTAGAAATATTTGATGGCTTATTTTATTTTTAGGGTTAAACTCCAATTTCCCCCTACATCTTTAAACATGAAGTAGCCGAGTAGAGTTCCTTGCCTTCCTATCTAAATTTAATATCTAAGGTTACTTTTTTATTTGTCAATTTTTTAATTTACCCATTTAGTGGAAGGTGTGGAGGTATTCATCTACACATACTAGAAATGAAATTATCTCCTAATGGGGAGAATTGTATGTAGCATCCCAAAAATAAACCCATCGAGCTAGATTTTTGTCATTAGCTACAATTGCTTTATGTCGGTATGACAAATTTTGCAACAAACTTATTAAAGGTCTAGTGTTTGGCCTAATTTTTCTTTTATAATATTGTTCTTCATTATCGTTCTCTAGAGGAAATTAGGTTATGTCATACACTGTACCACACATTGGGATCATCTATAACTAGAGAATAATCAAACCATCATGGCTTATGAGAAACTAAACCATTGGGACATATGAGAAACTTTTTTTCATATTTTCAATGTTGTTTATATCTTAGAAGTACACATGCTGAAATTTAGGATTTTATGAATTGGCAAAAGAAGAATAAATATTAGTTTATGCCAACTAAGGATGAATAATTTGATCAAATAAATACATGTTTGCATCCACACCATATTTTTCCTACAAACAATTTTTATTATGTGCAGAGATTTCAAATGTTAGATAAACAAAATATACAGTTGTGAAACATTTCTTTTAATATCTCTATGAATATGATCATCTAATTTGGGCATCTTAGAGTTTTATCCAAGGATCCATCTTTAACTATGTTAATTTATCTTTTTTTTGAATTTGATCATTCATTTACTCCTGAATTTGATCATTTTGTCACTCCTACCCTAGAGCAATCTATAAAAGCATATCCAAAGGAAAGGCAAGATGGCTTAGCCCAAAAATTTATCCTTATAGACATCTAATCCCTTCTTTTTATTTGGTCAATAGGAAACTACTTCATTTAATATTTTTTTGGTACAGAGTAACTCTTCTACCATTTTTTTAGGTCTAATTTTGAAAGTGATTGATAGAGACACAATTTTTAATTTCTTAAAGACATATATTAGAAGAATATTTTCTTACTAAAATTCATCAAATGTTGTAAACTATGATCATCGAGTGCTTCCCCTTTGACGACTCTGTGATAAATACAACTTCATGTGTTAACCATTAGACTTTCAGAGCATAGGATATGCCATTTAATAACCAATGAGAAAATTTGCTTCAAAATCACCCAAGGTTGTGTTGACCTATAGATTTTTGCTAACCATTATTCCATTTTTTTCACTCTACAGTGTAAGAAATTAGACTAAGATTTTATGATGATTTAAGTCTATTATTCTTTATGTGATTAACTAGTGTACCTTTTATTGAAAAAGGGGTGTGCTTTTGGGTATACGACATATTTTTCTAGTAAATTTGATCTTTTTGGTTTGGCTGAGGCACTGTAACAAGAGGTTATTCCACATAACATATATGTTTCACTTATTTTTCTTCCAAATATAGATGCTCTTGGCCTAATAAAAGTTAATTAAAATTTTGCTTCTCATCAATACATTGCATTTTGATTTCTATACAAAATTATTGGCATAATTTCATAAGATCTATATTTTAAAAAAATTTGGGCATTGCATTTATACAATATATTTTTATCTATATTTTAGTAGCTTGTAAACAAATGAAAATAATTTTTACAGTGCAATTTTGAAGAATACATTATACATTTGAAAATTTATTTAACTAGTTAAACATAGCCTCTCTAGTTCATAGTCCTTATTCCAGCATTGACAGACTATGAGATGTTATCTACTTGTTGGTGTTTGTGAAAGGGTAGAACAATCATTACAGCCCTCATTTATTCATCAATGTTACATATTATCTTCTTAAATGTTTTATAATGCAGAGATTTCAGACATGGGTCTCCCTGCAAAGTTGATTAGTTATTCATATGCATTGAAGGGGGTTACTATCTGGTCTTCATATTATTTTAAATTTGATTGTGCTTTTCATTTATGTCCTCTTACCCAAATTGAAGTATTACTTCCCCACCATGTAGCATTATTTATGGCTCCATTAGACTCCTTTGGCCAAATACATGGGGTAAACTAAAAATCCCATGTATTTCCCCCTAACGGGGCCAACGATTCATTTCTCCTTACCATTTTTCCAAGGGTGAAATATATTTTTAAATGATAGAACTATGGGTTTAGATGATTATAATACATATTAGCTATATGTTATTTATATTACATTACAATAAAATATATTAATAATAATTAGTTATATGTATAATAATTATATAAAAGTTGTATTAAATATATTATTATATTTTTTTTGATAGGTCAAAAAAAGGGGTAAAGCCCGTCTATTATAGATAATTAATTAAAACCCCTAAAAGAATCAGGGGAATACACCAGGAGTACAAAAAGCTTAAATATCAAGAAGCTCAGTAGTACCTAAGAAACTTATAAAAAATTTAATCTTCATCAGAGATTACTATATCAACATTATTATTACTAGCAACACGAGCATCTTCTTCAAGGTTGATCGCAGCCAGGGAGCCTACCAAGTGAATCTCATCAGTGTCATGCATGATTCCCAGCCTTTCATAATCACCTTTAAATTTTGATGTTGAAGGATAATGCCTTCATCCATTTCCTTTATCAGAGTCCAAAATTGATCAAGCCTGGTTTTCATTAGGAGGCTATAGTGATCAACATCTTTATGCACATCAAGAAAATTACTAGCACTGAAAAGGATAATTTGAATGCCAACAAGTTGGGCCACTTTGAGGGTATCTAAATGTGAATTAGACCAACCTTTATCCTCCATAGCCTTGATACCAACCTCCACAGAAGCCATTGAGGAACCGCCACTGAGATGAGCAAAAAGTTGGGCATAGAACAGATTCATGGCCATCCATTTTAGCAGCTTATCATCCTTCACACCTTCTAAAAGGGTTTTCTTCTAGAAATCTAGAGTTCATTGGACCATGAAGTAGGTATTTTTATCTGAGAGGGATCTTGATTCAAGCAAATGGTAGAGCTTTAGATCATCCACGAAGCCCAAGAAAAAGGAATGGATATCTTCAAGGGAGTAGTTGTGCAGCAAACTATTATTCATTTCATTGATCAAATTGATGATAGAGGCCTTACCTTTGTTGCTAGAGCCTCTTGAATCCATTTTTCCAAGGAAATCAGTGTCTAAGAGTCAAGAGTAGGAAGCAAAAAAGAGTGTAGAATGCTCGAAGAAGAGAGCGAATGGGGATAAATGCCATGTCGTGATACATGCATGCCACATGTATCTCTTGATGATAATCATTCTCCACTACTAGCAATGAATTCCCATGCTTTGAAAATCCATTAAATTAGACTTAGACTATTTAATGATTAATTTCATTAGAACAGTGATTATTAGCATCATTTTCTTCAATCCTCCAAGCTTTTGAGCCCTTGGTGAGGGTGTTGGTCACATGGAGACCCAGATTCAAGTGATTTAGGGTAACCCCTTCATTAGCCAAGTGATCTGCAAGCTTATTCCTTTCACGAAATATATGCAAAGGGAGATAAGTCTTTAAATTTATATAAAGGGTCTTGCATTTATCCAAAATATTTTTTAGAATCCAATTATGAGAAGATCCTTTCGAGAGGGATTCAATAATAACTTTAAGTCCCCTTCTATTTATAGATCAAGCCAATTCTTTTGAATAGCCAAAGAGATGTCACACTAGAGGGATTTGGCTTCAGTGACATTATTGGAGTAGGAGCCAAGTGTTTCACTGAATCCAAGCAAGAATTTACCCTTAGAATCTCTAAAAGTCCCCTCAGCACCAGCCAAATTGGGGTTGCTTTTAGTAGTGCCATCAAAGTTGAGCTTGATCATGAGGCTAGTCAGTGGAGTCCAATTATCTCTCCTACTTTTTTTCAAAATTGCTTTTTACCCTATTATCAGGTAGTCCATAAATGACATCATTCTAGTTTTAAAGAAGGTGATGATCACCTGGAACAATATCGTCATTTTTAGGGGGGGCAACAAATAGTCAATTCTCTTATAGTCTTCAAAATTTTGTCAATGATTCTGATTTCATTTTGGCTTGTGTTTTTGAAGATTCTTATATTCCTTTCAATCCAAATATTCTAGCATATGATGGCAGGTAGAGAATTCTAGATTTGCTAAAATATAGGTGACTTCATCTTGAGATTCCAACTAAGAATTAAATACCTGAGAGAGATAGGGAGAGCAAAACCATAATTGAAGCGAATCAAGAAGTTTGAGATTGACAAGGAAAATCAGTAATGCATGAGGAGATGATTAGTATTTTCTTCCTGAGAATAGCACAAGGTACATCTTGAAGGGCCCTGGAAACCTTTTTTCTTGAGATTGTTAACAGTGAGAATTTTGTCCCAATAGGAAATCCATAAGAAAGAGTTGGCTTTGGGGAGACTGTGCTTATTCCAGATTATAGAAGAAGGGAAAAACTCCAAAGGCTGAGCATTTTGGACAATAGAATTTTGTAACCATCCTTAATAGTGTAGTTACCATTTGGATCCTCTCCAAATAAGAATGTCCTCTTTTTTGGGGAAATGGAAGGGTCAAATAATTTCCTACAACTTATTTTTCTCTTCTTTGGGATGCTCAGGAACTTGCAAGTCCATCCAACCATCTTTACTATTGTTGAAGTAGTCTGAAACCCAAATGCCCACATGAGAAGAGAATTAGAAGTAGAGGCTTTGAAGAAAGTTGATGCTTGAGAGGGGATGAAGGAAAATCCAGATATCATTCTAGAATTTGGCTTTGTTACCTTTCCTGACATTCCATCTAAGTCTTAAGAATATGACTTGATTTTATCATGAGATTTCAAGCATGTGAGCCTTTGTGCAAAGAGCTAACTGTGAAAATCCTTTCTAGAATCATATTATCAAGATATTTGCATCTGAGAATGATGCTCCATAGAGAGGAACCTTTAGATAATAATCTCCAAACAAGCTTGGCTCCTAGGGCCCAATTCATATGTTTCTTGATTCTAAACCCAAGTTATCCCCATTCACAAGGCAGACATGTTTTTTCTTATTTGATCAAAGCCAATTTTTTGATTTCATCATTACCTCCCTAGAAAAATTTGATTTGAATAGACTTGAGATATTTCTCAACTTTTCTATGCAAAGGAAGAACAGACATCATGTATATAGGCATAGTTTGGAGGCAAGATTTAATGAGTTGGATTCTGCCAGCAAAGGAGAGCCACTTGCCTTTCCATCCTTCAAGTTAGTGTATGGTTCTATCTACCACCATTTTCCAAAGATCAGAAGAAATTATTCCAAAAAAGAGAGGGATACCCAAATAGGAACAAGGAAGAGATCCTGAGTTGATGTTTAGAATCCTTCAAATAGCCACTTGAACAAAATTATTAGTATTAAAAAAGAGTATCTTTTATATCATAGAATTGACATGTTGCCCTAAAGCCTTTTCATAGAGATTAAGATCTTGATTTGAAGAGATCACCTCTTTAATGGTAGTAGTACTAGTAAGGCCAATGTCATCTACAAACATAAGATGGGTGACTCTAGGAGCATTGTTAGCAACCAAAATGCCATTCAAAGCATTAGTATTCTTGAGATGGGAGAGCCATCTACTTAGAGCTTCAACCAAAATATGAACAAGTATCGAGACAAAGGGTTTCCTTGACAGATGCCATGAGTGGAATCAAAGAAGCCTAATGGTTCACAATTAATGAGAACATAGAATTTAGGGGAACTGATGTAGCTAAAAATCCAATTCCTCCAGGCTTGGCTAAATCCAAACTTATTGAGAATGGCAAGAATGAAATCCTAGTTCACCGGATCAAAGGCTTTGTTCATGTCCAATTTTATAAACATATTGCTTTTATTTTGAGAGGAAATAGAATGAATTATCTCATGGGATATGATAATGTCATCCAAGATTTTTCTTCCAACAACAAAATCCCCTTGTTCTTTGGAGATGATTCGAGGCCAAATAATTTTGAGTCTATTATCCATAACCTTAGCAATGATTTTATAGCATACATTACACAAGGAAATGGGTCTATAAGAATCAAAATACTTGGCATCTTCTTTTTTGGCATGAGAATAATGAAATTTGAAGTCATCTACTTGAGCACTTGGTTGGAGGTACCAGACTCCTACACAACAACAATGACATCAGGGCCCACAATGTTCTAGAAATGTTGATAAAACCCAGTCAAGAAGCCATCAGGGCCAGGGGCTTTGTCTGGTTTGAAAGAAAAGATAGCAGTTTTGACTTCATCTTTAGAGATAGGCACAATCAATAATACATTATTAGCCTTAGACACTAGAAAGGGAATCTGGCTAAGAATTTCATTTTGTGCAACAAATCTGTCATATTCAGTTTCAGAGAGAAGGGTCTTGAAGTAATTTTTTGCTTCTTTTTTAATTTGAGACTCTTTTGAGAGTGAGATACTTTTAGGCATAATCACTTTGGAGATCTTATTGAAGTTCCTTCTTATGATAGTTGTTTTGTGAAAGAAACCAATATTTACGTCACCTTCTTTGAGCCATTTGACGTGAGACTGTTACTTCCAATGAATTTCCTCTTGAAGAAGTAATTTGTTCCAAATATCTAAAAGTAATGTTTCCTCAATTTTCAAATCATTGGTTAATCCAAAACATTGAATTTATTTTTATAGATCAAAGAGTTTATCTTTAAGAAGAGTTTTTTGATCTGAAAGAGATCCAAAGGTGAGCTTGTTCTAGACTTTTATATGAGCTTTAATTGTTTTCAATTTTTAACCAATTTGAATTGGTTAGTACCAGAGAATGAAGTGTCCCACCAAGATTTGAGTTTTTCCATAAGAGAGGGTTATTTAAGCCACATAAGCTCAAATTTGAAAGGTCTGAGCTTATGAGGCATAGCTTTGGAGATGGACAAGTAAATAGGCCAGTGATCAGAGCCATGTATATCCCCAACCAATAGGGACTATAGAAAGACAAAAGCTCTAAATTGCTTTTCTGTGTATCCTAATTTTTTATATGAAATAAGAACAAATTGTGATTTTTTGCAAGATAAATTCAAATAAACAAATAAATCACAGTATAATCTCTTATTTATTCGCTCAGACTATTAAAATAGATGTCCTCTATCATCCATATAAAAGAATATTCAGATAGGTCTTAAAAACTTGAATTTTCCACAAACTGGAAATAAACCCTGAATCTGGAATGGCTCGGGTTTTTGTGTCAAAACACAGTCACTGGCGTCAGTTATATTGTCATCGTCAGTCGATATACTATCGACGTCAGTCTCACTTAGTCGATCTGCTCTGCCATCGTCAATATGAAGTCAACCGATGTCGGTCTCTGGACTGCCGATGTCAGTCTCTGAGTTGCCTGTGGCTCTATATGACCTGATACAGAATTGTATGGAATTTCATGGATCAGTATGGATTTCATACAGAATCACAATAATATGCTACGGCCTCTGTGTTGGATACCATATCTAAAGAAATACGGCACTAATACAAAAGATCTAATCTGGATAATTATTTAACCCACAGCTTATGAAATAAATACCTAAAATACTGTGATAACTTCTATGTGAAGTTATCTCTCAGAATCCCTGAAATACTATGATAACTTCTGTATGAAGCTATCCTTCAAACTGGCAATAGATCGGTTGGTATCTCACAACCTCTGAATCGCACACACTGAAGAGTGGACGTTCTCCAATGCAAATGGAATCCTGGAACCCTTGGCTCAGTCTTCACAGAAGAATTCTTAGCAACAATCAATATCAATAATCATATCATAATTTGCCTCCCTCCAATAAGAAACCCTTATATCCTCTAAAAAGATGTACTTGCCCTAATTAGGGTTTCATAATTAATAATTAGGATTTCTAAATTATAATATGCTAAATAATTAATATTTGATTAAATCAATCAAATATTAATATCTCCCTCAATACATGTCGGATCCCTGAACCGTTCGAAGCTGGTGAACCAGGGAGTGATTTCACACATGATCATGCAATAACAGGTATGCTCCGCTGAATGCTAACATTCCTTATATAATAGGAGCTCAGATAAATGTGCTCAAAAAAGCCCAAATGAATGCCAACTGAAACAAATTTTGCTAATCAAAGCCAAGCCAAGCTCCATTAAGACCCTCTATCCATCTTATCATCCTACGAAGGTCACATAATAGGCTAATCATCAAGTCTGAAGATGTCACCTAAAAAGGGGACATGACAATCCACCCCCCCTGAAATTGCTTGTCCCAAAGCAATCTCGGAACAACAAACCAATCAATCCACCTGGATCCCATATGTAGTTATGCTCTACACTGATGACAATCAACGCAAGCTCCTGCAACATCCTCTAAAAAATAACCAAGAGGAATCCATAATCATACTGGTGAATGCAACTCAACCAATCTCTAAAATCACAATTGCCCTAGATGTGTCGATACTGCAATCTGTGTAACTTGTTACTACCAATTCCATCTACAAAAGATGGTGCCAATCCATCCCATAATGGATGGTAAGAAACTAGAGTCGATCTACACCTGTGTGAAATCAAATCTTCTATGTCTAGATCAAAATAAGAATAATGAGCATCCCCCACCATATAATGCCGGTAGGAACCCCCAAACTCTGCTACTGGCTCACCATCACTAAACTGGGAATCAGTAGATGGCTCCAATCTCTAACTCCAAGGGGCTGTAGGCTGGATAGGACCCTGTGTAATCTGCTCAACAAACCCCACCTCAAAATCCCTATGAGGTAGCATAGTAGAAAGGATCCGTATAATCTTCCCACCCAATCTGCTAATAGCACTAGTACCTCAGATGAGAACACCTTCTGTCACTTTATGCGAGTCCAGACGAACACCTGCACTATCCAACAAATACTCCATGAATGATTCAGTGTAGTAAAAATTATATGCGAAAGCATCAACATACTCCCTCGCACACCACAACTGATCCCTTTGTAAAGGTGGCACAACCATTGTACCACACTGTCATCTATGTGAGAAGAATCAATTTGGAGACTCGACTCCACTGGCATCCCAAACACATCAGGACCAAGTACTCCCAAATCCTGGACATGTGTGTTGGCCCCAACATGTTCCTCAACAACAACTGTAGGAACGTACTCACCACCAACACTCAGTGTACTAACCTCTAAGTACACCTCCACACTCTGAATGCCAGCATCAGACTCATCCCCATCTAACTCCAAAGAAACTACCGCTGAAACTATCTCATCATCACAATCTCTAGCTCCCTCATCCTCTGCAACTAACTGAGAGTCCAAATCCCCATGACTAAGCTCATCCACATGTCTCTCAAAATCTGAGTGAGCCACCTTCATTGCCTCCATCTTAGGCTCTGAAGCCTCTGCCTCTGACTCCTCAGTTGTTCGAAATCTTCTGATTTTGAATCCTCACAATATGCCCATATTACACAATTTGCCTTGCCTTTAGGCCTCAAAATACAATCGTGATTGGCATCATATGGACCTTTGCAGTATAAGCAAAGCTTTTTCCTACATAGACCGTTAAGAACCTCTCGATCTAAAGGTGGTACTACTGGGTTGGCCTTTGAATCATTCTTAACAAACATAGGCCATGTAGGCCTATCAGCTATCCTGGAATGGGTCCACCATAGTCTCTGATTAACAGTAGCACTCCTATTATCCCCTTGCTCCCCATTCTATCGAACAGGTGTGTTCATCCTCTCTACCATAGTAGTGAGTGCCTGTAGTGCCTGAATCATCTGTTGCTGGCTTGTAGCCATAACCCGAAAGAATTCTTTGGTGCCCTGATTACTTGAAGTAATCATGGTTACTTAGCTGACTCAATGACCAAGCTACCCAAACTACCCAATAGGATGGTAGAAATTTGGCTCTGATACCACTGTAATATCCCCAACCAATAGGAACTATAGAAAGATAAAAGCTCTAAATTGCTTTTTTGTGTATCCTGATTTTTTGTATGAAATAAGAACAAATTGCAATTTTTTGCAAGATAAATTCAAATAAACAAATAAATCACAGTATAATCTCTTATTTATTCACTCAAACTATTACAATAGATGTCCTCTATCATCCATATAAAATAATATTCAAATATGGTCTTAAAAACCTGAATTTTCCACAAACTAGAAATAAACCCTGAATCTAGAACGGCTCAAGTTTTTGTGTCAAAACACAGTCACCGACGTCAGTTATATTTCCATCATTGGTCGATATGCTGCCTACGTCAGTCTCAGTTAGTCGATCTACTTTGCCGTCATTGGTATGAAGTTGACCGATGTCGGTCTCTGGACTGCCGATGTCAGTCTCTGAGTTGCCTGCGACTCTGTACGACCTGATACAAAATTGTACAGAATTGCATGGATCGGTATGGATTCCATACAAAATCATGATAATATGTTGCAACCTCTATGCTGGATACCAGATCTAAAGAAATATGGCACTAATACAAAATATCTAATCTGGATAATTATTTAAACCACAGCTTATGAAATAAATACCTAAAATACTGTGATAACTTCTGTGTGAAGTTATCTCTCAAAATCCATGAAATACTGTGATAGCTTCTATATGAAGCTATCCCTCAAACTGGCAATAGATTGGCTGGTATCTCACAACCTCTGAATCACACACACTAAAGAGTGGACGTTCTCCAATGCAAATGGAATCCTGGAACCCTTGGCTCAGTCTTCACAGAAGAATTCTTAGCAACAATCAATATCAATAATCATATCATAATTTGCCTCCCTCCAATAAGAAACCCTTATATCCTCCAAAAAGATGCATTTGCCCTAATTAGGGTTTCATAATTAAGAATTAGGCTTTCTCAATTAAAATATGCTAAAATATTAATATTTGATTAAATCAATCAAATAGTAATATCTCCCTCAATACATGTCGGATCCCCGAACCGTTCGAAGCTGGTGAACTAGGGAGTGATTCCGAACATGATCATGCCATAATAGGTATGCTTTATTGAATGCTAACATTTCGTATATAATAGGAGCTTAAACAAACATGCCTAAAAAAACCCAAATAAATGCCAATTGAAACAAATTCTACTAATCGAAGCCAAGCCAAGCTCCATTAAGACCCTCTATCCATCCTATCAGCCTACAAAGGTTGCATAATAGGCTAATCATCAAGTTTCAAGATGTCACGTAAAAAGGGGACATGACAATCTGCCCCTCTTCAAATTGCTTGTCCCCAAGCAATCTCAGAACAACAAACCAATCAATCCACCTAGATCCCATATGTAGTTATGCTTTGCACTGATGATAATCAACGCAATCTCCTGCAATATCCTCTAAAAAATAACCAAGAGGAATCCACAATCATACTGGTGAATGCAACTCAACCAATCTCTAAAATCACAACTGTCCTGGATGTGTCGATAATGCAGTCTGTGTAACTTGTTACTACCAATTCCATCTACAAAAGATGGTGCCAATCCATCCCATAATGGATGGTAAGAAACTAGAGCCGATCTACACCTGTGTGAAATCAAATCTTCTATGTCTGGATCAAAAGAAGAATAATGAGCATCCCCCACCGTATAATGCCGATAGGAACCCCCAAACTCCGCTACTAGCTCACCATCACTAAACTGGGAATCAGTAATGGCTCCAATCTCTGACTCCAAGTGGCTATAGGCTGGATAAGACCTTGTGTAATCTGCTCAACAAACCCCACCTCAAAATCCCTATGAGGTAACATAGTAGAAAGGATCTGTATAATCTTCCCACCCAATCTGCTAATAACACTAGTACCTCAAATGAGAACACCTTCTGTCACTTTATGTGAGTCCAGACAAACACCTGCACTATCCAACAAATACTCCATGAATGATTTAGTGTAGTAAAAATTATACACAGAAGCATCAACATACTCCCCCGCACACCACAATTGATCCCTCTGTAAAGGTGGCACAACCAACTGTACCACACTGTCATCTGTGTGAGAAGAATCAATCTAGAGACTCGACTCCACTGGCATCCCAAACACATCAGGACCAAGTACTCCCAAATCTTGGACATGTGTGTTGGCCCCAAAAACATGTTCCTCAGCAACAATTGTAGGAATGTACTCACCACCAACACTCAGTGTACTAACCTCTGAGTACACCTCCACACTCTGAATGCTAGCATCGGACTCATCCTCATCTAACTCTGAAGAAACTACTATTGAAACTATCTCATCATCACAATCTCTAGCTCCCTCATCCTCTACAACTAACTAAGAGTCCAAATCCCCATGACTAAGCTCATCCACATGTCTTTCAAAATCCGAGTGAGCCACCTTCATTGCCTCCATCTTAGGCTCTGAAGCCTCTGCCTTCAACTCCTCAGAACTATCCTATTGTTTGAAATCTTTTGATTTTGAATCCTCACAATATGCCCATATTACACGATTTGCCTTGCCTTTAGGCCTCAAAATACAATCGTGATTGGCATCATATGGACCTTTGCAATATAAGCAAAGCTTTTTCCTATGTAGACCGTTAAGAACCTCTCGATCTAAAGGTGGTGCTGCTAGGTTGGCCTTTGTATCATTCTTAGAAAATTTAGGCCGTGTAGGCCTATCAGCTGTCCTAGAATGGGTCTGTTATAGTCTCTGATTAATAGTAGCACTCCTGTTATCCCCTTGCTCCCCATTCTATCGAATAGGTGTGTTCATCCTCTCTACCATAGTAGTGAGTGCCTGAATCATCTATTGCTAGCTTGTAGCCATAACCTAGAAGAATTCTTTGGTGCCCTGATTACTTGAAGTAATCATGGTTACTTAGCTGATTCAATGACCAAGCTACCCAAACTACCCAATAGGATGGCAGAAATTTGGCTCTGATAGCACTGTAATATCCCCAACCAATAGGGACTATAGAAAGAGAAAAGCTCTAAATTGCTTTTATGTATATCCTAATTTTTTGTATGAAATAAAAACAAATTGTGATTTTTTGCAAGATAAATTCAAATAAACAAATAAATCACAGTATAATCTCTTATTTATTCACTCAGACTATTACAATAGATGTCCTTTGTCATCCATATAAAAGAATATTCAAATACAGTCTTAAAAACTTGAATTTTCCACAAACTAGAAATAAACCCTAAATCTAGAACGGATCAAGTTTCTGTGTCAAAACACAATCACCGATGTCAGTTATATTGCCGTCATCGATCGATATACTGCCAACGTCTGTCTCAGTTAGTCGATCTGCTCTGTCGTCATTGGTATGAAGTCGATCGATGTCGATCTCTGGACTGTCGATGTCAGTCTCTGAGTTGCCTGCGGCTCTGTACGACTTGATACAGAATTGTAAAAAATTACATAGATTAGTACAGATTTTGTACAAAAGCATGATAATATGTTGTAGCCTCTATGCTGGATACCAGATCTAAAGAAATACGGCACTAATACAAAAGATCTAATCTCGATAATTATTTAAACCATAGCGTATGAAATAAATACCTGAAATACTGTGATAACTTCTGTGTGAAGTTATCTCTCAAAATCCCTAAAATACTGTGATAACTTTTGTATGAAGCTATCCCTCAAATTGGCAATAGATCAATTGGTATCTCACAACCTCTGAATCGCACACACTAAAGAGTGGACGTTCTCCAATGCAAATGGAATCCCGGAACCCTTGGCTCAGTCTTCACAGAAGAATTCTTAGCAATAATCAATATCAATATTCATATCATAATTTGCCTCCCTCCAATAAGAAACCCTTATATCCTCCAAAAAGATGCACTTGCCCTAATTAGGGTTTCATAATTAAGAATTAGGCTTTCTCAATTAAAATATGCTAAATAATCAATATTTGATTAAATCAATCAAATATTAATATCTCCCTCAATACATGTCGGATCCCTGAACCATTCAAAGCTGGTGAACCAGGGAGTGATTCTGCACATGATCATGCCATAACAGGTATGCTCCACTAAATGCTAACATTCCCTATATAATAGGAGCTCAGACAAATGTGCCTAAAAAAGCCCAAATGAATGCCAACTGAAACAAATTCTGCTAATCAAAGCCAAGCCAAGCTCCATTAAGACCCTATATCCATCCTATCAGCCTACAAAGGTCACATAATAGGCTAATCATCAAGTCTGAAGATGTCACCTAAAAAGGGGACATGACAATCCACTCCTCCTGAAATTGCTTGTCCCCAAGCAATCTCAGAACAAAAAACCAATCAATCCACCTGGATCCCATATGTAGTTATGCTCTACACTGATGACAATCAACGCAAGCTCCTGCAATATCCTCTAAAAAATAACCAAGAGGAATCCACAATCATACTGGTGAATGCAACTCAACCAATCTCTAAAATCACAACTGCCTTGGATGTGTCGATATTGTAGTCTGTGTAACTTGCTACTACCAATTCCATCTACAAAAGATGGTGCCAATCCATCCCATAATGGATGGTAAGAAACTATAGCTGATCTACACCTATGTGAAATCAAATCTTCTATGTCTAGATCAAAAGAAGAATAATGAGCATCCCCCACTATATAATGCCAGTAGGAACCCCCAAACTCTGCTACTGGCTCACCATCACTAAACTGGGAATCAACAGATGGCTCCAATCTTTGACTCCAAGTGGTTGTAGGCTTGATAGGACCCTATGTAATTTGGTCAACAAACCCCACCTTGAAATCCCTATGAGGTAGCATAGTAGAAAGGATTCGTATAATCTTCCCACCCAATCTGCTAATAGCACTAGTACCTCAGATGAGAACACCTTCTGTCACTTTATTCGAGTCCAGACGAACACCTGCACTATCCAAAAAATACTCCATGAATGATTCAGTGCAGTAAAAATTATACATAGAAGCATCAACATACTCCCCCGCACACCACAACTGATCCCTCTATAAAGGTGGCACAACCAACTGTACCACACTGTCATCTGTGTGAGAAGATACAATCTAGAGACTCGACTCCACTGGCAACCCAAACACATTAAGACCAGGTACTCCCAAATCTTGGACATGTGTGGTGGCCCCAACAACATGTTCCTTAGCAATAACTGCAGGAACGTACTCACCACCAACACTCAGTATACTAACCTCTAAGTACACCTCCACACTCTGAATGCCAGCATCGGACTCATCCTCATCTAACTCCAAAGAAACTGCTACTGAAACTATCTCATCATCACAATCTCTAGCTCCCTCATCCTCTGCAACTAACTGAGAGTCCAAATCCCCATGACTAAGCTCATCCACATGTCTCTCAAAATCTAAGTGAGCCACCTTCATTGCCTCCATCTTAGGCTCTGAAGCCTGTGCCTCCGACTCCTCAGAACTATCCTGCTATTTGAAATCTTCTAATTTTGAATCCTCACAATATGCCCATATTACATAATTTGCCTTGCCTTTAGGCCTCAAAAGACAATCATGATTGGCATCATATGTACCTTTGCAGTATAAGCAAAGCTTTTTCCTATGTAGACCATTAAGAACCTCTCGATCCAAAGGTGGTGCTGCTGGGTTGGCCTTTGAATCATTCTTAACAAACTTAGGCCATGTAGGCCTATCAGCTGTCCTTGAATGGGTTTGCCATAGTCTCTGATTAACAGTAGCACTCATGTTATCCCCTTGCTCCCCATTCTATCGAACAAGTGTGTTCATCCTCTCTACCATAGTAGTGAGTGCCTGTAGTGCCTGAATCATCTGTTGCTGGCTTATAGCCCTAACCCAAAAGAATTCTTCGGTGCCTTGATTACTTGAATTAATCATGGTTACTTAGCTGATTCAATGACCAAGCTACCCAAACTACCCAACAGGATGGCAGAAATTTGGCTCTGATACCACTGTAATATCCCCAACCAATAGGGACTATAGAAAGACAAAAGCTCTGAATTGCTTTTCTGTGTATCTTGATTTTTTGTATGAAATAAGAACAAATTGCAATTTTTTTCAAGATAAATTCAAATAAATCACAGTATAATCTCTTATTTATTCGCTCAGACTATTACAATAGATGTCCTCTGTCATTCATATAAAAGAATATTCAAATACGGTCTTAAAAACCTAAATTTTTTGCAAACTGGAAATAAACCCTGAATCTAGAACGGCTCAAGTTTTTGTGTCAAAACACAGTTACCGACGTCAGTTATATTGCCGTCATGGGTCGATATACTGCCGACATCGATCTCAGTTAGTCGATCTGCTCTACTGTCGTCGGTCGATATGTTGCCGACGTCGGTCTCAGTTAGTCGATCTGCTCTGACGTCATCAGTATGAAGTCGACTAATGTCGGTCTCTGGACTGTCGATGTCGGTCTCTGAGTTACTTGTGGCTCTGTACGACCTTATACAAAATTGTACAAAATTGCATAGATCGGTACGGATTTCGTACAGAATCATGATAATATGCTGTGGCCTCTATGCTGGATACAAGATCTAAAGAAATATGGCACTAATAGAAAAGATCTAATTTGGATAATTATTTAAACCACAGCTTATGATATAAATACCTGAAATACTGTGATAACTTTTGTGTGAAGTTATCTCTCAAAATCCCTAAAATACTGTGATAACTTCTGTATGAAGCTATCCCTCGAACTGGCAATAGATCAGATGGTATCTCACAACCTTTGAATCACACACACTGAAGAGTGGACGTTCTCCAATGCAAATGGAATCCCGGAACCCTTGGCTCAGTCTTCACAGAAGAATTCTTAGCAACAATCAATATCAATAATCATATCATAATTTGCCTCCCTCTAATAAGAAACCCTTATATCCTCCAAAAAGATGCACTTGCCCTAATTAGGGTTTCATAATTAAGAATTAGGCTTTCTCAATTAAAATATGCTAAATAATTAATATTTGATTAAATCAATCAAATAGTAATATCTCCCTCAATACATGTCGGATCCCCGAACCGTTCGAAGCTGGTGAACCAGGGAGTGATTCTGCACATGATCATGCCATAACAGGTATGCTCCGCTGAATGTTAACATTCCCTATATAATAGGATCTCAGACAAACGTGCCCAAAAAAGTCCAAATGAATGCCAACTGAAACAAATTATGCTAATCAAAGCCAAGCCAAGCTCCATTAAGACCCTCTTTCCATCCTATCAGCCTACGAAGGTTGCATAATAGGCTAATCATCAAATCTAAAGATGTCACCTGAAAAGGGGACATGACAAGCCAACCTCTAGAAGGATTTATGATTCAAGTAGACAGTCTTGTTGAATCTAATCAATGCTGAGAAGGAATTTATCTAGTCTTTTTGTAATGAAAGCATCATCAGTCCTTCTATTATCCCAAGTATACTCTCCTGACTTGGGCCTTATATCAAAAGCAAAAATGTCTCAAATGAAGGATGTTAGAAGATGAGAAGAGAGGGAAAAAGAGCCCTTTTCTTTAGATTTTTATAGTAGGGAGGCTACAGTGTTGAAGTCCCCCATTACAATCCATTAATAAGAAGGATAAAGAGCCTTGATATTTTTGAGATATAACCAACACAAAGATCTACCCCAACAAGAGTTAGGGCCATAGACATTGGCAAGAAAGAAGGATTGATTGGAGCTAATCAACAAGAATTTTACCACTTAATAGTTGACACAGTCATCAATAAAAGTACCTGAAAGAGAAAAAGGATTCCAATCCAAAGCAAATCCTCTCGAGGAGCCAGAGAAACTTTTAGAAATACACTTATAATGTTTCTAATTTTTTTTAAAGATGTCCTGATAGATTTTCTCCTCCATTTTGGTTTCTTGGATTAGAACCTAATCTAGGTTTTTAAAATAAATTAGCTACTTCAATAACCTTTGTTTATATGGGGAATTAAGCCCATGCATATTCCAAGAGATAATAATAATTACGAAGATTTTTGCCAATTATTGTTGTAGGTGTGGGGCTTGTCCCCTCCAGAAGAAAAGATCTATTTATTTATATATTTGTTTGCACTAGGGTTTTTTTCCCTTTTTCCTCCTCCTCAAGTAAATTGGGGTTCTAATTTTCTTTGGCTAGCATTTTAGAGATTTGTTTTTTACTACCTTTTCCAATATGGATTTGAGATTCCAAATTCTTGGAATTAGAAAGAAGAGACCTACCAGCTTTGGTTTTCCTGCTTTGTATCGACTTGATAGCGAGAGAAGAGACATCAAGCATACCTAGATTATTAAGAAGTTGTTTGATCTGGAGTTGAGAAAGGTTTTCTTCTCCATCCACCACTTGCTTGTCTGAATCTAGATCATCCTCCAATCTAGAAAATTCCCCATCTTCCATATTAAGAGGAGTAGATGTTGTGGGGAGTTGATTATCTTCTTCAGTCAAAATAGTAGATTCAAAGGCCACTACCAGAGATAGTGTTAGGAACCCATGGAAGCACAATTGATTACCATATACAAGCAACTTAAGATGCAAAATTAACCAGAAGTAACAAGTAACTAGAAACCAGAAACAACACAAAATATGAGAGACAATACACAACTTGTATTAATACTCATCCAAAAAAGAATACAATAAAGAAGATGCCACTTCTTCTTCACACCTCTTAGAGGCTTCCCACACCTCAAGTGTATAGTAATTCTTTCCTCAAAGCTCTCTCTCTTACGATCCCAACACACAATTCAAACACAGAGTTGGTGTTCACCTCCAACCAGTCAGTATCCACTATTGTTAGTACACCAGTGCTCCACGCACTCCACAAGTGCTCCACGCACTCCAAGTACTCAACATACTCCAAGTAGATCTCCCATGAACTTGCAACAACCTGCAACTCAAATGATCTTACTTATGGAAGGAACTACCTTGCCTTCCTCTTTGCTCTCCAATTGAGTACACACTGTACTCCAAGTAGATCCCACCTGATCATGCTCCCTGTTGTGTAGCTGTCACCTTGATCCTACTACCACCTGTAGATCAACCTGGTTTTGCACACCTGCAAACCTTAGACCTCGCACACACATACACCTATAGATTAATGATCTTACTTACCATGTAGATCTCCAAATGTGGCCTTGCACACCTGCTGACCAAGATCTTACATACATGAAGAATCCTTCTGATTCTCCAAACCAGCACCCACACTTGGCACTGTGGCACTAGGAGGAACACACTATACTCTCTTCACACACAGAAGGAGCTAATATTTGCTCTCTTGCTCTCTAGCATAAATTACAATACAGCCCATGAGTCTCTTAAATAGATCTCATGCAAACAATGATTAGACACCTAATTACAATAATTAGATCCACAGCTTCTAGTCTAAAATTAGCTCTTAACATGCAAACACTCAGTTCGTTAACAAACTATTCATGCAACTGACAGTTTCAGAACTGCACAGGTGACTGACGTCGGTCCCTGTCTGCCTGGAGGTGACCGACGTCGGTCGACTCCTGCCGACGTCAGTTGCATTCCTGTCCACCACTAGCTAACGTCGGTTGGCCTAATCAACGCCGATGACTGTGACACTCAGCAACCTCCTTCCCTATTTGCATCAGTGAAGCTTTTAGCTCCACAACCTAACAATCTCCCACTTGGAGATAAACAGCTGCACTATACCTGTACCTGTACCCTGTCTAATTTGTTTCTTGGCTTGTATCCCTCTTCAAGATCAATCCTAAAGACCACCCACCACACAACCTGTGGTGCACCTCCTGTCATCCGAGTAACCTGCCATATCCAAACCTACAAACCCATGTAGTGAAGTCCTGACCCTGCATAACATGAATCCCTACTCCTGGTCCCTCTCAGATACCTGAGAACCCACTTCCCCGAATTGGCTCCTAACTCTCTGACAGCTCCCACTACTGGGGAAAACTCGGGTCTATACCAGACCTCATGTGATTTCAAACACTGAACTGTCCAGCCCTTGGTGTGCTCCAGTTCTGCATCTTGCGTATTAAACCTCGCTAACACCTGATTCACATCAGCTCCCACTGGAGACAAAATCAACCTGTGATCTTCCATGTCTCTCATGCCAAAGAATTTCACTGCTCCAAATTCCTCATGACATGTCACTAAACTAACCTTACCCTTAGCTCAGTAAAACCCTGTATGTACAAACCTGCTAGCTAGCATACCATCCACATACAGTAACAGGATAAAGTCATGACCATCATCCACCTGGTAAGACAAACACAATGGTTACAATGACACTGACTAAAGCCCTGCTTTGTCATCCACCTGTCAAAACCTATACCACTGTCCTGCAACTTTCTCAAGACCATATGACCTGGCCTTCCGTCTCACGTATCCATTCTCTCTATTCTTTAACTAAGGTATCCATTCATCTTTTAGTGCTTTCATACCAGCTGGCAACCCTACCAAATCTCTCATTTGGTTCTGCATCTTATTCATGCCATGCTCCCACTATTTCCTGGATCCTTCCTGCTCTGTAGTCAGCAACTAGTATAAAAAAGAGGAACAACGAATTTGAGGCTTACTTACACTTTCAGTCCTCCCCATGGGCGTTTGAGACTCCTTGACATCTTGTTGTCCGCCCAAAATACATCTCAGTGGTCGACCTCGGTCACCACACAGTTTGCATCTGATCGACGTCGGTTCCATGCGACTGTCCAAGTCGCCGACGTCGGTCTCCTCCTGCCTGACACCATCGACTTCTTTGGTCTACACATGACCGACGTCGGCACCTGTCTGTTCGACGTTGGTTACCCTTGACCGATGCCGATACCTATGTATGCCTGTGAGTGATGACTTTTTACTCGCGAGCTTACTTTGAATCAAAACCCTATCCAAATTGCCCTGCTCAGAGGTATCCAGCCCCATCCGCTAATCTCTGTCCGTCATCTCCTCCAAAAACACCAAGGATTTCTAGTTCTTAAGTTTGTCAAACACATCTGTCTTCCGCTTAAGAACATGCATCTCCTTCTTGGTCATGTGACCAAGCCTACAAAGCCACGTCTTCGCAACAGAAGAAGAATCAATAATACAAGCAAGTAGATAAAGAGTACCTTCTTTCTTACCACATGCTAATTCAAGTGCATCCTTGGTAACATTCCAAGAATCTGCTGTGAGAGTTACTGTGTATCTCTCATCACCCAACTTTCCTGAAGAAATTAGCCGCATCTCCAAGACTAAGACCTGCATGACCTCCTTCAACACCCATGTGTTGGCCGCCTGCAATTTCATCCGCACTTCCCCTTTGCCAATAATATGACAAGGCTCACCAACCCCTCTATTTGGGGCTGCATGGAAAGAGGCAACAGAATCTATAAAACAAGATTATACTTTATCCAAGAAACCTCCCAGAGCATCTTGTGCAACAACACCTGCAACATCTGCTTCTTTAGTTCCTTCATGCTGATATGCTACCAACCAACAATTTTTCTTTACCTGCTCTTTCTTTCCATAAGACCGTAATTGACCATTCGTGCTTTTTAATTCCTCCATTCTTAGTGTACTTTCTTTTGCCGTTGCTATACTCCCACTCAATCAGAAACCCCTGAGAGTGACCTGTAACCAAACACAAACCTGCTCCCTGCAACCTTAGCTCTGATACCAACTGTTAGTGGTATCAAGCTATGAGCCAACAACCTCGCTCTGATACCAACTGTTAGGAACCCACGGAAGCACAATTGATTACCATATACAAGCAACTTAAGATGCGAAATTAACCAGAAGTAACAAGTAACTAGAAACTAGAAACAACACAAAATATGAGAGACAATACACAACTTGTATTAATACTCATCCAGAAAAGAATACAATAAAGAAGATGCCACTTCTTCTTCACACCTCTCAGAGGCTTCCCACACCTCAAGTGTACATTAATTCTTTCCTCAAAGCTCTCTCTCTTACGGTCCCAACACACAACTCAAACATAGAGTTGGTGTTCACCTCCAACCAGTCAGTATCCACTACTGTCAATACACCAGTGCTCCACGCACTCCACCAGTGCTCCACGCACTCCAAGTACTCAATGTACTCCAAGTAGATCTCCCATGAACTTGCAACAACCTGCAACTCAAATGATATTACTTATGGAAGGAACTACCTTGCCTTCCTCTTTGCTCTCCAATTGAGTACACACTGTACTCCAAGTAGATCCCACCTGATCCTACTCCCTGTTGTGTAGCTGTCACCTTGATCCTGCTGCCACCTGCATATCAACCTGGTTCTACACACCTGCAAACCTTAGACCTCGCACACACATACACCTGCAGATCAATGATCTTACTTACCATGTAGATCTCCAAACGTGGCCTTGCACACCTACTGACCAAGATCCTACATACATGAAGAATCCTTCTGATTCTCCAAACCAGCACCCACACTTGGCACTGTGGCACTAGGAGGAACACACTATGCTCTCTTCACACACAGAAGGAGCTAATATTTGCTCTCTTACTCTCTAGCACAAATTACAATACAGCCCATGAGTCTCTTAAATAGATCTCATGCAAACAATAATTAGACACCTAATTACAATAATTAGATCTGCAGCTTCTAGTCTAAAATTGGCTCTTAACATGCAAACACTCGATTCGTTAACAAACTATTCGTGCAACCGACAGTTCTGGAACCGAACAGGTGACCGACATCGGTCCCTATCTGCCTAGAGGTGACCGACGTTGGCCAACTCCTGCTGACGTTGGTTGCATTCCTGTCCACCACTAGCTGACGTCGGTCGGCCTAACCGACGCCGGTGACTGTGACACTCAGCAACCTCCTTCCCTGTTTGCATCAGTGAAGCTTTTAGCTCCACAACCTAACAGATAGAGCCTTCGAAGTAGGGCATACCTTCGCATCAGTAGCAGCCTCATCCTCAATAAGGGAGAACTAATTTGAGACATCATTCTTTGGAATAGAAGGGGATGGAGTAGAATTTTTGGCCTTTCTTTTTAGCCCCTTTATTTATCTTTTTCCTCTGTTCTTAGAAACCCTCAACATCTATTTCATTTGGAGGATCCTGTAAAGGATAATCATGAACGAAATGTCCATGGGAGTGGCAAAAATGACAACAAAAATGAACATTTTCAAAATCAACTTCTTGAATCCATTCCTAAGTGTCTGGATTGAGTCAGATCAATAGAAGAAGAGGGTTTGAGAGGTCAATATTAACACAGAACTTGGCATAAATCATAAGACTGGGTTCTTCAGAGGGTTTTGACAAACAAATGAACTCTCTAATCTGATTTCCAATCAATTTGAAAATTTATTCATTCCAAAATTCAGGGGGCAATCCATAAATTTTGGTCTAAATTGGTACCTTGTTCAAATCCACAGATTTGGGGTCAAAACTTTCTTCCCAGGGCTTCATGAATAGTCCTGCGCATCCAAGAAACTAAGGGCCACCTCTGAAAATGTCATCCTTAACTAGGAATCAGGGTTCTTCCTTCAACATTGCCTGCTATGGATGTTCTGACTCTGCCTGTGAATCTGAAGTATGTCTTAAAATATTTTACTTTCTTCTTTTATATTTCTGTTATGTTTGTTTGAATTTACATGAATTGACAACTCTATTATTTTTATAGTGATATATATTTTTATCTTATTCCAAAGCAAACTTGGCATGTTCCTACTTTTACATATTGATAATAAAATCATAAACTTCACTTAAATTCAATATCATAATGACATGATATATATAAATGAAACTAGCGTCATGTCATGTTCAATCACCTAGGGCATCATCTCAAAGCAAGTGTTAGTGATTAGGATGACTTTAACCTAAGTTATGCTTCAAGGGGGTGTTTCAAAATTGCAATCCATACTTCTTGACAGAATCTAAAATTTCTATTAGAAATGGGTATTGATTAAGTGTAGTTTGTAGATTCGAATTATGGCCAATCCAGAAGAAAAAAGAAAGGAAGAAAAAAAAAAAAAAAAAAGGAGTCCTTGTTTGATTTCAAATTAAACAGTAAATTTTGTTTCAGCATTACATATATTTGAAACTCTGATATCTAATCATTGAACAACTTAGTTTATTCTATCATTGAAAAAATGTCATCAAAATTTCCTACATCTCCGGACCTTCACCCATACAACTCATATTTTTGTAAAATAATTTTCACACGAAGAAATTCAATTTCTCACATATACAAACATTTATTTTTTGGCACTGTTCACAAAACAAACTCAACATTCCAAAGCAACAAAAGTCACTAAAATGTTGAAAAACTGTACGTTGAATTATTGTACATTCTCTTAGTATTTTGTCATCATTTTCATATTTTGTATTTTTTACAAAACTACATGCATACAATAACAATTACTACACCTTGTCTTATAAGTTAACATTTTTATAGGCAATCATTGATCGATTTTCTAACTATGTTGTGCTTCTTATTTTTCTTGCTAGTATTAAAAAAATGGAAAAAAAAAAAAAAAAAAGAATTCGGTTTTTTAGATTTTTAATAATTCTAGTTTCGATTTTTGGAAAAACTCGGATTTTGAGTTAACGCAGTTTTCATCAGAAATTTAGTTTTCAAAATCTATTAGCTTTTTTTATTTTTTCACTCGCTGCATCTTTATATTTGCAGAACCTTGATTCTTTTGTGTAGGATTCATATTTTCTTCTACTTTTTCAATTTTAAATATTTGAAAGTTAAACGAAAATGTCTATATATAATTGAATTTGGTTATCCAATTATATATCTGTTTGCAATAATTTTGTAACATTTTTGAATGTAAAATTTTGAATCAATATTTAAAACTGAAATTGCTCTAGATTGAATGTTCTTATATTTATCTTTAAAATATATCTTGATATCATCAGAGTAATCCTTATTGACTATACTACTCAAATTTCTATTTTAATGATAAAGACAAAAAGAAGCAGCAATACACCAAAAAAACACAACTATTTAAAAAAAGTTAATAAAAAGAAAAGTTTATTATGTGGGATTTTCTTGACTATTGTTTAGTATAAAGTCATTACATTTTAAAGATATATAATTTATAATAAATTTAATTCAACATTAATCTGGGTAGAAGAAAGAAATATTAAATATTATATATAGGAACAATAAAGTCTAACGTGAGGGGCTCTGAATCTTCCAAACTTTAGTTCCCAATAAAATATAACAAAACAATGAGGTCTCTGACCATCTTTCCATTTCATTAATAAGGTTAACGTCATAAGTCTGCTGTGAATCCATTAGAGGGCAACATAAGTTACTGTCGGAAATTCAAACTGGCATCATCAGAATTAGCACCGTGAGTTATATCCCTTTGACGTGTTGCAGTGTCGTGTAATTGCAGGGCTAACTCCAAGTGCCACACCACATCTGCCATGGAAGGCCTCTCATCACCTTCTTCTGCCAAGCACTTCTGTCCCACCTCTGCAAACATTTCAAGGGAATATGAGGTTGTGTCACCTGTTAAATTTGGGTCTATCAGTTGCTCCAGGGCACCTTCTCTTAGATGCTTTAAAGCACAGCCACAGAGATTAATCTTCTCCCCTGATTGTGTGGACATAACAGCAGGCTTAGCACACAACACCTCAAACAACACCACTCCAAAGGAGTAGACATCAGATTTCTTGGTAAGAGCCCGCCTGTAGAAATACTGAGGATCCATATATCCAAAGCTCCCTTTCACTGCAGTGGTTACATGACTCTGATCGAATGTGTCTACTGCTCTGGAGAGCCCAAAATCAGAAACTTTGGCACCCAAGCTTTCGTTCAGAAGAATATTAGTGCTCTTCACATCACGGTGTATGACAGTCTGGAATGCCCCTGAGTGAAGATAGTCAAGGCCCTTTGCTGCACCGATGCATATCTCCAGCCTCTGCTTCCATGACAAAACAATGCTGCTATGGTCTTTTCCATACAGATGCTTCTGCAGTGTGCCATTGGGGACATACTCATAAACAAGACACATTTCAGATTTCTGATCACAGTAGCCTATCAGGGACACCAGATGTTTGTGCCTCAGTCTGGATAGCAGGTTTATTTCGTTCCTGAATTCGCGGAGACCTTGAAGGGATTGTGGATTTGCCCTCTTCACTGCAACTCTGATGCCGCCCCCTATTTCTCCTCTGTACACGTTTCCGAATCCTCCAACGCCCAGAAGGAAGGAGTCGTCAAAATTGTTAGTTGCCTTTTGAATCTCTGAAAGACTAAAGTACCTGCAAAATGTGAATCAGACAAAGGACATCTATTAATCAGTCACTGCTTGTTCCATGATATGATGATCCTACTGGAAAAAATGGTGTGGAATGCATTAGGTTTCTGAATGGTTAACCTTCCACCATGGATTGACAGTCAAGTCAAGGCTTCAGAAGGTATCACAGATTTTACATGTAAGCAATGAGGCAAAGAAGCCGCAGTCGTTCTTAGGCTTTGGGGGCATTTAAGATGATTAAGGATATTGTGAAGAGGAATAATAACATATGTATTGAAATGTATTTGAAGACGTTGTGTTAGATTATGAAGTTATGAAAGAAAGAGGGGAAAAGGTGGAGTAAGTAATTATATTCATCTCATAATTAATTAATCATTATGTACATAAGAGGAAGGTTTTAATTATGGTAATATTTATATTTAGTATAAAAATTATGTTGGATTTCAATAAGTATTATTTCAATAAAAATTATAGTGTATTAGTAAGAATTATGGTTTATTGGGAGGGAAAGATGAAAAGGCAAGAATTAACATATGTTATAAAAGGTAATTCTCTATTCGATATAAAATTTTGATGGTTGAAAAATTAAAGAAGAGAAAAACGATCCCCAAGGTTTTAAGAAAAAATTAATTATTATGGATTTAATACAACACCCCCTTTATCGATTCTAAATTATAAATAAATGTAGGGTTTACAATCATTCAAAGTTATTACTTCATAGTTAGTTTGTTATCCTCTTCATCGTAGTCCTCGAACCCGTTAGCCTTTATTTGTAGCCAAAAAGAAAAGCTCATTATGATATGGATTGTCTCACTAACAAAATTCTCCTCGGACTAGTTCATTATGGATGACTTATGAATCCATTATCTCATTACTTCTCGAGTTTTCAAAATCTCTAATCTCTCTTTCACAACCGATTCAAGAGCCCTCAACGGATGAAAAGCGCCCTATTTATATATGGGGTGCTCGATCAACAAAAAGATATCTATACCTCTCTCCAACCTGATCAATAATTGTGTTATGCCATACCTTCCATTTTTTCCCTTCCAAACTTTAAAGTAAATATAAATACATTTCTCGAAAGAAAAACCCTTTCCTAACCTTCAAGTAAATATAAAAAACCATCTCCTAACCTTTGAAGTAAATATGAATGGATTTTTCAACAGAAAGATTCCCTTCAAATCTTTGAAATAAATATAAAATACATAGAAAGGGTTGTAGTCCAACTGATGAGAATGATGGTTGTTAATATCCATCCATCAAGGTATAAAAATTTTCTATACTTGACATGAAAAATGGTTAAGACGAAGATCGTGTCCAGAGTGATTTTGACGACATGGATACTCCTTACTCATAACTGCGTAGCCAAAAGAACTTATTGTGGATACCCCTTGCGTATAAATGCTTAGCTAAAAGAACTCATTATGGATACCCCTTATGACTGCTTAGTCAAAAAACTCATTGATTTAAATGTTTAAATTCCATATAATACTTTCAATTTAAAAATAAAAAATAAAATGCATTTCTCAAAAGAAAAGAAATGAAATATTAAAATACCCCACAACGTCATTCAAGCCATACCTGTAGAAACCGGTGGATGCACTGAATTCAGTGCTGTTTTTAAAAGTAGCAGCAGACTCTCCTCCAGTAGAGGGCTTCTTTTTTTGGGTTTTCAGCACACAGCAAAAAATCATCAGAGACAACAATGAGACAGTAGCAGCAACGCTGGATGACACACCACCAATCACATAAACCTTGTGCCTACTATTGCTGCTCCTCCTCGCAGGCCTATTTCCTGACTTTTCCACAGCTTCCTCAGTTACCACATGATTTAGGTCTGCAAGATTTCCAGAGCTGTCATTGAGCTTGAATATTTCCAGCCCGTTCAGAATGGCATTGTAGGACTGTGGCTCTACTTCCGTGTTGGGATACACCGCCACCCACATGTCTGTTTTCCCGGATTCCTCTGCAGGGACATAGATGACATAATCTCTGTGAATGGGCCGGTTCGGCCCAGAAGCTGCTGCAGCCACATCGTAGGCCTGCTCAGCAATTTGATTGTTGATATAAATGTCGAAAGTCCTCTGGTTCTCTCTTATGAATTGAAGCCCACAGAAGTGAAGACGAAGCAAGTAACTGAAATTGGCATCGATATTGCTGAAAATCCAGGTTAAATTGAAGCCGAGGTTGATTTCAGAGTCTGGAAGCATAGACCTATAAGTGGCATAAACATCTTCAGGAGCAAATATATCCGCCTCAGAGTATGTAAGATTGCTTCCACTAAAACTTTGAGGCCACCCTGTGGTACCGACAGAGGCACAGAATATGTAGGGCGAATCGTCATCCCAAGTTCTGTCATAGTTATCATTTGCAGGAGATATTGACTGCCCACCTACATTCAATCTATACATCTTCTGCATGACAGTGTTTAAGGTTATGGGAAATGGATTGTGGGAATCAGAAAGACGACCGGGCTTCCCAAACAGCAGATTTGGGATGGATATGATTTCCATTGCGTTGATAAATGCATGGGATTTTGATTCAGGGATAAAGATGATATCAAGTTGCTTCTGCTTGCTGACGTGAATGCTAAATTCCATGACAGAATTGGACTGTAGGGTGAAATTGTGGAGCAGAGCATAAGGCCCGCAGTTGACAGAAAAAACAGCGTCGGTTGAATCGAGGCCGTTGTAGGAGGAGGGGTGAAAGTGAAGGCGGAGAAAAAGCCTCTGAGCAGTATCCGAGATGGGTACTGTGTACGTGGATTTCTCTGTGAATAGACGGGCTGTGGTGTCTAAGGTTTCAGAAGAAAGGTAAGTATCAGAAGCTGTTGCTTCAGTGCTGGATGGGGGAGCGAATTTAGATGCATGGTCTCCAACAAACTTACGTCCCTCTTGTGACAGAATTGTCTCGGAAGAACCGCAGTTGAGAAGGATAATATGATTGGAATCGGTATCATTTTCAGCGGCGTAACTGGTAATTGAAAGGGCAATGAAAGCAGAGAATAAGAGGGTGATAATGGCGGACATAGAATGGAGTGGTGGTGCACAGTTTTCCATCGAAATGCAGAGCAATCAGCAAAGTAATGTTGCCTGAAACTGTAATGTATTAAATATGGATTGATTTGAAGATTTAGGGCGCATTAAAAAGCAACTGGGGAGAGTCAAGATCTGGGTAAAACATGGTGTTGAAAAGATGTATTCGTCATATCGGGCGGTTCATCCTCATCTGAGGAATATCAAATTCGTTACCGGACAGCACCAAAACAATAGTTGATACAGCATTTACGAAGGTTGAAGTTGGCCGTGTATGGCGACTGAACACGTCGACACAGGCTGGGAAAGGTGACGCTCCCAAATTAGATTGAATGACGACGACGTTTAGTCTAATTAAAGAATGGAAGTCTTTTGCTTCTTCTAAGTGGAATAGAAACAATGGAATGTCGAAAGGCTTTTATCTTAGTCAACATGTCGACTACAGAAGTTAAGGATGCGGTTCTATGGAGGGAGCCATGCTTCTATAGATTAGAGATGTGAAATGGGAAGAACAATTAATGACGCCGAAGTTCAGGGATTTGTGTTTGGGTTTTAGATGGTAGAAACATGTGGTATTGATAATTTTATTATTGAATGTGATTCAATGATATATCATGATAATATTCGAGTATTATGGTGTTTATAGTTGGATGTTGGAAAATATTTATGGTCAAGTTTTGGAAATTTTGAGAAAGTTTACATCTTGGCAAGCTCAACATTGTTAGAGGGAAACAAATAAGATCGCAATTTTTTTTGATGCAGGGACCAATCAATTCTCTTCATAAACAATGTCTTCAATAGATGGGATAGATTGGATGAGTGTTGGTCTGTGGATCTACCTCTCCTTCTATCACCTGATATTCCCTTGGTGTGTGTGTGTGTGTGTGTGTGTGTTTGTTAGGGTGAAGTGACTATGATTTCCATTTATTATTATTATGTGTGAAGCCATTTCACATCATAATGGATGGGCTCATGTCAGCAAGTTCCAAGGCAAGTGTGTGAGGTGCATAGATTATTTATGAGGATCACCTTCCTAGGCAAGTGTGTGGGGTGCATATGGGGTGCACAGAGTATTGATGAGGATCACCTCCCTCTCCTTTATCACCATCAGGCATTGCTTGTTATTTTCTGCTTTGTCTTTACTTTCATCGTTGTTATGTTGTTTACTCTCTCTCCTTGCTTCTTTCTCAGAGGTTTCACTATTGTGATGGTGGCCTACACCATTTTTGAGTTAGGGTGAAGTGACTATGATTTCCATTTATTATTATTCTGTGTGAAGCCATTTCACATCATAATGGATGGGCTCATGCCAACAAATTCCAAGGCAAGTGTGTGAGATGCATAGATTATTTATGAGGATCACCTTCCTAGGCAAGTGTGTGGGGTGCATATGGGGTGCACAGATTATTGATGAGGATCACCTCACTCTTCTTTATCACCATTTGTCATTGCTTGCTATTTTCTACTTTGTCTTTACTTTCATTGTTGTTATGTTGTTTACTCTCTCTCCTTGCTTCTTTCTTAAAGGCTTCAATATTGTGATGGTGGCCTACACCATTTTTAAGTTAGGGCGAAGTGACTATGATTTCCATTTATTATTATTCTGTGTGAAGCCATTTCACATCATAATGGATGGGCTCATGTCAGCAAGTCCGAAGGCAGAGTGTGGGATGCATAGATTATTTATGAGGATCACCTTCTTAGGCAAGTGTGTGGGGTGCATATGGGGTGCACAAATTATTGATGAGGATCACCTCCCTCTCCTTTATCACCATTTGTCATTACTTATTATTTTCTACTTTATCTTTGCTTTCGTCGTTGTTATGTTGTTTACTCTCTTTACTTGCTTCTTTCTCAGAGGTTTCAAAATTGTGATGGTGGCCTATATCATTTTTGAGTTAGGGTGAAGTGACTATGATTTCTATTTATCATTATTCTATGTGGAAGCCATTTCACATCATCATGGATGGGCTCATGTTAGCAAGTCTCAAGGCAAGTGTGTGGGATGCATAGATTATTTATGAGGATCGCCTCCCTAGGCAAGTGTGCGGGGTGCATGTATTATTTATGAGGATCACCTCCCTCACCTTTATCACCATCTGTCATTGCTTGATATTTTTTGCTTTGTCTTTGCTTTCATCATTGCTATGTTATCTTATTTCTTTCCTTGCTTCTTTCTTAGTGAGGAAAAACATGAAATGAGTTTTCATCCAATCATCTGAAATAAAAGACTAAAAATTATGTTCTTTATTCGCTCAAGTGAGGTGTTGATCATGATTAAGTCTATCTTAGGCACTGATTACATGTGGAAATGGAGATGAGAAGAAGGGTAAACTCTAAAGTGGTTTCAATGTTTGTTTCAAATTTACTATATTTGATTTTGGGTAAAAATATAGTTTAGATTATGGTCGAGCATCTTATCAAACCAAAACACAAGGGAGGGTTGGAAAACGCTATAGAGGAAACCAATCCCCTGATCCCTCGATCTTTACCAATTGTAGGTGTGAAGGGTCGTTGCTTGGTGTCTATGGTGTCATTTTGGGAATTGGAGACCCATCTTCTATTGTTGGTGAAGGTGTCAACAATATGCAGAGTTTTATTCAATCTTGGGGTTTGAATGTAGGGGAACCCTTCCTTGTAATTGATTTGTCTCCTCTCAAATCCCTGGTTATGTTTGTTCATCACACAGTAGAAAATAAAGCAATTGAATTGGTTGGAAAAGTTATATGCAGTGTAATGAGAACGATAGATATAACAATCTAGGGTGTTGTAGGAATTACTATTGATGTCTTTCCAAATAGTTATGATGGTGTTTCTTATTCAACAACAATGAAAGTTATGATAAAAAATAAAATAGTTTTCATTATATAATAGTTTCTCGTTTTCTTTACTAACTTTATTATTCATTAATGATTTATAATACCCAGTTTACATTTCTTTGATATTTTATTTAATTTATATAGATTTGAAACATCATTTTTAATATATATGACTTGTAGCCAAATTTGTTTACGGCTAGGTGAACATTGTTGTTTCTAAGCTTAGTCTCCCTATAATTTTTTTTTAAGGAGGGAATTAACACACCACATCTTTCTTAGTAATATTCAAACTTGATGGCAACATCCAATATAGCAAGTTTTTTTTTTTTTTTGAGGAGTCAAACCCATGTCTAATGAAGTCTTGCATGCCATTGCCGCCTCCACGCTAATTTATGGCCATTTGTTTTCATAACATTTCCGAGATTCTTCCCCACTTTTAACTTATATGCGTTAGCATGTGGGCCTTCCTACTAGGAGGAAATGTACAATTATATATGTTATAATTTTTTATTGTTTTTACAATCTATCGAAAAGTCTAGCATTAATATAGTTTAAAAAAGAATTGATGGTCTTTTATGACCAAATAAATAGGGTTATATGGTAATCAAATTTAACTTTTTTTATCAAGTGAAAGGAAATATTAAAAATCAATGTAAAAAAATACGAAAAAAGATTATTTGAAGTATAATAAATACGAAAAAGTATTTAATATTTATGTATTTTATGTTTAGAATTTAATTAATTATAATATATGGCGTTCAAATTTTAGATGGAAAAAGTATATTAATAAAATATTTTTATTAATCTAGCACGTCCCCAGAATGAGGTACCACCATCATTCTCTCGTGGCCTCTTTATAAAGCAATTGTTTGTAGCCATTCTAACATGTCACCGAAAAGATTAAAGGTCCTAATTATTGAAAGTTGTCATCTTCCAAACTCAAAACAATACATTGGGTGCTAACAAAAGATGCCAAGGAAATTTATATTTAAGATGCCACATGGTGATAGGCTTCTAGAAGTTGATTATTGACCAAGTTCAATGGTGTAACCTTGCATTGTAGTCAACTAATTATATGGATTAAACAAGTTTAGAAGCAAACTTTAGTGTCGGCGATTATGATCTATGTTGATTTTTAGCATTTGAAACTTTTTATGTTTCTTTGTAGGTAGATTATGAGAAAAATCTAGTTTCCCTTGATTCAATTGACACACAAAATTAGCATATTCGCTTATCTTTTATTATAACCCTAATATGCCAAAATGTCCCAATGCTATAGAAAAGTCAAGGTTAGTGACCTCGACACCCTCTTGAGGGATTGTAACTACATATCTCACAAATTCAAAATATGGAATCAATGTAGTTATAGTGCTTGTGAGTGTTCCCAATACAAAATAAGAGAAAGGACTTCACATGTTCTCCCTGGATAATCAAATGCAATTATATGCTGGTCTATGACCTTTTAGTAGAAGTGTGATAACACAAGACTTGGATTGATGTTGATGCAATTGAGACTTAATGTCTAAAATCCTTGACAAAATGTGCAAACCTCTTGATAAGATTTGGTACATGTGTGCGAGAGACTTGCTTTAAGAGATCTATATGATAAAAGGAGATTATAGAATGACTCAAGGTACATTTTTATATATAGGGCTCTTTAGGACACATATTGGCAAAGGCCAACCATAGTGAATAGTGATAATCAACAAGCAAGGCACGAGGAATCAACCTAAGGTGGAAAGGACCCAAAAAAAGAAGAGGGAAAGAAGTTGTGGACCATTGATTATGGCCTAATTGAAATTGGTAAACTATCGATTATGACCTGACAAGTAAAAAGACTCAAAATAAATATCAAGATGAATAAAAGATGACTAATGAGGCTCATGATACTAACAACTGATAAAATTGAGGTGTATATGAGGCAATTTGAGTGGTGCAAGGTTGTGAAGGGTCTAATGTGGATGAAAGGTGTCTGAAAAGATCCAAATGTATACAAGTATTCCATGTATGATAAAGTAGGAAAAAGGGTATTTTACCAAAATTAGGTGTCTACATAATGCCCCACTTTGATGTGTGTACATAAATGTATGTGTGCATATCAAAGTAATACATACATTAAGTTAATACATGATAGAGATGGAAGGATGGAGACCTTGTAATCTTCAATATTCTTACTCACGTTCTAGTGTTAATAACTCTGGTGTACCTAAAAACAAACTCAAATGCATGTAAGTAGATCAATGTCTTAATAAATTGGTGCGAGTCTATCAAAATTAAATATAAACAAAAAAATAGGTATAAGAACAAATAACTTGGTGGTAAGTGAATCATGTTGTCATCCCAGGAACTCTGGTGCTAAAAACTAAAAACTAAAAGTGAATCTAGGAATCAAAGGCTTAGGGGCAAAAAACTCGACTTCTTGATTAGAGAAATTAACATCTTTTGACTGTTGTTATCTTTTAATTTCTCTAGTGAAGCTAGGAATATGGTGATATAATCTCTAGATAGATGCCCCCATTTTGAGTTGAGGGACGTACATGTTCCTACAAATCATTTATATCAAAAGAAATAGAATAAATGTGTTATGTGTAACATATGATAATAAGATTAGTTGTTTCAATTGTTGAAAGTACATTTGTAACATATGTATGTAACTATAGAAAGACATCATCATGTAAGGATCAATAGTAATATGTGATCCATATGAGGATGGGATAATAATATGTGACCCATGTGAGGGTGGAAATAGCAGGAAGGAGGGGGAAGTGAAATGCCATGATGTAACTTGGTGAAGAGGGACAAATCTATGCCCCAATGTGGTGAGATATGGTAACAAAAGTGCCATATACATACATACATACATACATACATATATAGTAAGAAGGAGGGAAAAGTGAAATACCCTGATGTAACCTACTGAAGAGGGACATTTGTATGGCCCAATGTGGTGAATATGGTAATAAAAGTGCCACACACACACACACACACACACACACACATATATTAAAATGTTATGTTATGGAGCCTATTTCCACATTACAATGTATTTCAAATATTGTACATTAAAATGTATTGTACATTAAAATTTTTTGGACTCCTTTTTTTGGGAGTATAGATAGGTGGTTTATCTATACTTGTATATGTGTGGTGTCATCACCCATGATTAATGGAAAACTGTTATGGGTTGACTTGGCCCATGGTTTTGGTACCTATTATTTTGTAAAACTGCTATATCGGTTACCTATTGATGTATTATGTATAGATGGATATACAATAGGTAATACATTGGAATAAATGAGTTTGAGAAGGTGAAAAGAATGTGTGAATTCATGATAGTTTGTTGATCATAACTCTAAACAATATTTGTGCATAGTAATTGTGAAAAGATTGATTTGAGAGTGGATTGTACTCTTGTTGGCTTTTAATAAAATCTGAGCAAGTGTTTTTTGGTAGATGTAGCCCACATTGGGTGAACCATGTTAAATCATGTCTTCTTTTTGTGCATTTTAATTCATGTTCCTTATGTATCTTTGTTCATAGCTCTTGTTATTATGATTCTATGAAATTTTTTTTGCATTAGTTTTTGATTTACTCCTAACATAAAACCCCCAATATGACAAGGTATATGGAAGACAATATGACATCTAAAATGTAATAAATTCAATATTGATAGACACAAGGGTGTATCACACACCTAATGGTAAGATATAAGTGGTAAATTTTATAAAAGTATGGGTACAACTATCCCAATGGAAATATATAGATAGGATCAATGAAGCCCATGAAATAGGTGTGGATACAATGTCCTTGATGGAAGTGTATAGGGAATATGGTTGATATGATAGGGAAAAAAGAGATGCCCCAGTGTAGCTTTGTGCCCCTAGAAAGGATAATTATAACAATGAAGCACACATACTATAGTATTACTATGCCTCAATAGATGCATGTTAAATACCATGGTAATGTAGGCAACAATCATAATTTATTGTAAGTAGTAATGTGCAGGAAGGATTATTAGTTTAAGTGGAAGCTATGGCTGATGATAGTAGATCAAAGGTTGAAAAGTTCAATGGGCAGAACTTTAGTCTATGGAAGATGCAGATGGAAGATTACCTCTATCAGAAGGACCTCCATACTCCACTGAGAGGAAAAGTAAAATAACCAATGGGTACAACAGATGAGGCTTGGGAGTTGTTTGATAGGAAAGCACTTGGGGCCATTTGGTTATGCCTTGCATCTTCAATGACATTTAATATATCAAAGCAGAAGACCACGAAAAGTCTCATGAACATGTTAGGGAAGCTATATGAGAAACCCTTTGCTTCTAATAGAATATTTTTAATAAAAAGTTATTTAATATGAAGATGTCTGAAAATGGTTCAGTTGTTGATATTTTGAATGAATTTAATATGGTTGTTAGTATGTTGAACTTTGTAAAAATTAAATTTGATGATGAAGTCAGGGCTCTACTTATTTTATGTTCCTTACCAGAGAGTTGGAACAGTCTACTAATGGATGTGACCAACTTGGTCTCTAACAATGCCGAGTTGAAGCTTGAGGATGTCATAGGAGTAATCCATAGAGAGGAAATGTGATGGAAAAGCTTTGGAGAAACATTTACTTTAGGTGATGCTTTGGCGGTGAATAGTAGAGGGAGATAAAAGTATAGAGTAAAAGGAAAGTGTGGAAAGTCAAATGGTCAAAGAAGGTCAAAATGAAAGAGCAGGTTGGCATGCTGGCAATGTGGAAAGATTGGGCATGTGAAGAAGGATTGTTGGGCTCTTTAGAACAAGAATAATCACTAGAAAAACACCAAGGAGGTGAATGTGGTAGTAGGTAATGTTTGTCAGGATGCATTAATTCTCTCCATAAATAATATTGCTGACTCTTGGATTTTAGATTCAGGGGCTTCTTTTCATGCTACACCACTGTAGACACCTAAATTTCATTTAGTGTCAAAATGTACTTGAATTTATTTAATCATTCTCCCTTAATTTATTTAATCATTCTTCTTAATTTAATAATTAACATTTCTTCTTAAAATCAATTAATTGATTTAATTCAAATATTTTTGAAAAAGTCAATTGTACACTTTTTATTCTTTATTTTAATTATTTAATTTACCAATTCAAACTTCTCCCACTTTTCTCTCCCTCATCCTAACCAAATCCATGAAAACCTCCACTTTCTATGACTCCTCCATAGAGTTGTCACTCCATTTTTATTAAGTCTGCTAACCAACCCCTCTTTTTGCTCCACCTAATTGAAATAGTTCATATCCTCATGGTTGAGGACTCATCCTCAATCGTTGATCATTTAGAACCTTGAAAAATTCCAATTGATCCTCCACTATTGGATTGTAATTTAGGCTTCTATAAATAAGTTTGAAAATTCTCATTCAAAAAAAAAAAGAACACAAATGTTGCAATCAATCACAAGTTTCTAAGAAATCACAAACTGAATCAAGTGAATCAAAGTCAATATTTTTGCATCCAAACGTTGCCCGTTTCACCTTTGTATTGGAGGAGTAAGCACCACATTTTGATAGAGCAAATCAGGTTTGAATCATAATGAAATAATCTTATGTCTAAACTGTGAAAGTTTTTGATTGATTATTTCTTGCATTTATTGCTCTAGCATTGGTAGAATTTAGCTTAGAATAGACTTGTTCTTTGTCTTTGCACTTTTTAATTCATACATTTCTAGCATGCCCGGTGGGACCTACCCACATATTTAAATATTTTTGTTTTATTTTTGTCTATCTTTTGTATTTAATCTCTTTTTTTTGAGTTGGTACATACTATAGGTTGTTGTCTCAGATTTTGTGTTCGATTGTACGTTTTTATTATGTAACAGTGATTTTGGAGCACATTTTAGCGATTTTGTTTGACTTAATAGTGTTTTTGTCACTTTTTCCACATTTTTTGTATCTTTTTTAGGTGAACAATGATTTTGTAATAGAACAACAATTTTGTCAGATAACAACGATATTGTCCTACCTTGCAGTGATTTCATCTTTTTCTTCAATGATTTTGTCTTTTTTGTTAGAAATATTGTCATTAATGTCAAAGGTCTAGTATTATTGGTGATAAAGGTCCCATTGCATTTAATGTTGTTTATAATAAATATATCTTGGCTAATGTGAGTTAATATTTATTTAATATTAACAAATATATTTTTGGTTGCATATGAGACAAAAGAAGGGCCCATGGAGAAGTCAAAGAGCCACGGGATAAAGACAAAAGAAGGATGGGACACATTTTCCCATGAAGAGTCATCTTGGGGAATTCCAAGAGTCACCAAGTGAAGACAAAAGAGGAAGGGCACAATTTCTCATGAAGGGACACTTTAAGGAATATGAAAAGTCACCAAGATGAGGACAAGAGATGGAAGGACATTTTTGGTCATGAAGGGTCACCACATGACTTTTCAAAGGCAAGAATGTGATGGGTCATACAAGTTTGGCACCATTTTCCATGAGGATTGAAGGGTCATAAAGGGGGAAGGCCAAAGGTCATTTGGAAAGCTATAAATAAAGGCTTGAGAAGCCATTTGTAATATGAGAGAGAGAGGTTGATTTTATATTGTAATATCTAGCTTAGAAGAGCAATTATGAGAGATGAATATGATTTTTATTTATTATATCTAGCTTAGAAGAGCAAAGGTGAGAGAGAGGAAGGAGATGTTATATTGAACTATCATTTGTTGATATAGCAACATTGAGAGATAGGTGTGTGGTATACACAAAAGGGGTTGGTGCTCATGAATAGTTGTTGGGTTGGTGCTCATGAATAGTAGCTGGGTTGGTGCTCGACAAAGGGGTATGGTGCTCCTACAAGCTTGGCTTGCAAATATTGTTTGGGTTGGTGCTCATTCATATACTTGAGATTGTTCTCTGTGGTTTTTCCCACATTGGGTTTCCACATTATATTTGGTGTCTCTCTCTATCTTGTGTGATGTTTATTGTTTGAGTTTTATTGCATATCTTGAATGTTTGATTAAGTGGAATTTGGTTAAAGGAAAGTTTTATAAGATATATGATATACTAATTCACCTCCCCTCTTAGTATATTCTGTGCTTAACAATTGGTATCAGAGCAGGTTCCTTTTTGAAAAGTTTTATAGTTTGAAGGTAGATCAGGAAAGCACAATGGCTAGGTCATAGGAAGGATTTTCTACAAATAAGGCACCTTTGTTTGATGGAATGAATTATTCTTTTTGGAGCATGAGAATGAAGGTTTATTTGATGGCCCTTAGATTCAACATATGAAAAGCAATGGTGGAGGAATATGAAGAGCCACAGACATTTGCAATTACTCCAACAGAAAAGAAGGCAAGTGAATGTAATGCTAAAGCTTTAAATGTTATTTTATGTGGTTTATGTGAATCTAAATTTGTTAAAGTTATGCAATGTAAATCTGCTCATGAAACTTGGGTAAAACTTGAGAATATTTACAAAGGTGATGGAAAGGTTCAACAAGCGAAGCTACAGACTTTTAGAAGGCAGTTTGAAAGTTTGAAGATGAAAGAAGAAGAAGAGATAGCAAGTTATCTTTTGTGAGTTGATCAAAACATAAATCAGATTCGAGGTCTTGGAGAAACATTAGATGAGTCAATGGTGGTGCAAAAGGTTTTGAGATCTCTACCAATGAGATATGATGCAAAGGTTTCGACAATCGAGGAGATGAATAATTTAGCCAAGCTAAAGATGGATGAGCTTCATGGTATTCTCAAGGCATATGAGATGCAGACAGAACAAGATAAACCCTTAAAGAGAGAAGTAGCTTTCAAGACATCAAAGAAAGAGAAAGCTAAGATTCAAGAATCAATTGATAGTTCCAGTGATGATGAAAATGAAAATGGAGCACTTTTCATTCACAAGCCGAAAAGAGGAACAGGTAAATATCAAGGAAAATTACCTTTTAAATGTTTTAATTGTGGAAAGATTGGACATTTTTTAGCTAGATGCCCAGATATGGTTAATGATGATGAAGAAGAAAAGCCTACATACAAGAAGAATTTCAAAGGCAAATCTAAGAAGGGATTCGAGAAGAAGAGTCTGTATTCTAAGGATCCTAGCTCAGGCGAAGATAGTGGAGTCAGTGATTCAGAAGAAGAAGAGATTCTATTCATGGCCATACATGAAGATGATCAAGAAGAAGAAGAGGAAGTTGAAGTGAATATGGAAGGAGAGCTCATTTGTGCCTTAGAAGAGTTAGAAGCTGTTCAGAAGAAGAATCAAAGATTAAAGCGCCAAATCGAGAAAAATGAACAAGAGTCAAAGGAATTGATTGAAGATCTACAAGCACACTTTGAAGAAGCCAAAAAGAATGAAGAAGAACTCGTAGCATAGTTGGAAATAGCAAGAAAAGAATATCAAAGGTATGTTATTGAAATTGCCTCTTTAAAAGAAGATATTAAGAAAGCAATCAGTGATTGAAAATTTGAAGATAGCACTAACATGCTGAATAAGATATTGGAAAGTCAAAAAGCAAATTCAGATAAGACAGGTATCAGTTTTGAAAAGAAAAAGAGTATGCTGAAGCTCTTAGACAAGAGGAAACAAAAAGGGGAGAAGTGAAGAATACAGAGGACATTTCAAACATAGAAGGCTGGAGAGAACAAAGCTACAAAAGACAATCAGGTCAGAGATATACAGACATGTCTTATTTTTATGGCTATTATTTTTATTATAATGGATATGGTCACAAGAAATTAGAATGTAAAAAAAGAGTTAATAATTTCATAAATAAGGAAAAGGAAAGTCAAGTAGAGTCAAGCAGAAGCCACAACTCTTTTGCTCCTCTATCAAGCTTTGATGAAGAGACCATAGTATGCTACAAGTGCAACAACTGCAAACACATAGCTCGGTATTGTAAAAGCGTGTTTGAGTTAGTCAAGAAGGATTAGAGCTTCAAAGATCCATTCATCAAGAAGAAGGATCATAGTTTCAAAGCTCCATTCATCAAGAAGAAGGTTCAGACATGTTCATGGCAGAAGAAACAACCTGAAGATTCTATGATGGTGCAGACAACTCTGCATGTGAGAGGTAAAGATCAGCCATGGTTAATTAATAGTGGATGTTCGAGGCATATGACAGGTGATAAAAGTAAGTTCATTACTTTAAAGAAGATCAATGGTGGTACAATGAGATTCAGAGATAAACACTGCTAGGATAGCCAAAAAAGGTACTTTGAATTTGGATTATGGTAGAACTAAGACTAAGAATGTTTTATATGTAAAAGGTCTTAAGCATAATCTATTGAGTGTTAGTCAAATATGTGATCAAGGATAAACTTTAAGGTTTCATGCTAAAGGTTGTGAGATTAGAAGAAAATATTCAAATGAGTTGATTATAGATGCTCAAAGGGCAGGGAACAATGTATATGTTTTATCAGATATCTTCTCAAAGGCACGATCAAAGGATACATTCAAAGATCAGCGAGAGGAGTTGGGAGTAATTTTTATTACTTCCTGCCATTGATGTTTAGCATCAAGTGAGGGGGAGATAAGTGTTAGCTCCAGGTAGCCCCTTTGCCATTGATGTCAAAGGGGGCGAATAATAGGTACAAGTACAGGTACAAAAAATAGGTACAGGGAACAGGTATAGGTTGCTATAGTAAGGGGGAGTTACTATATGTTTTTAGATGATAGTATGTGCAGGTGGCAGGATGTGGTAGTTTCAGGATTGAGGTTGCCATCAATGACAAAGGGGGAGATTGTTGGAAATATTGTCATTGATGTCAAAGGTCTAGTATTATTGGTGATAAAGGCTCCATTGCATTTAATATTGTTTGTAATAAATACATCTTGGCTAATGTGAGTTAATATTTATTTAATATTAATGAATATATTTTTGGTTGCATATGAGACAAAAGAAGGGCCCATGGAGAAGTCAAAGAACCACAGGATAAAGACAAAAGAAGGATGGGACACATTTTCCCATGAGGAGTCATCTTGGGGAATTCCAAGAGTCACCTAGTGAAGACAAAAGAGGAAGGGCACAATTTCTCATGAAGGGACACTTTAAGGAATATGAAAAGTCACCAAGATGAGGATAAAAGATGGAAGGACATTTTTGGTTATGAAGGGTCACCACATGACTTTTCAAAAGCAAGGATATGAATGGTCATACAAGTTTGGCACCATTTTCCATGACGATTGAAGGGTCACAAAGGGGAAAGGCCAAAGGTCATTTGGAAAGCTATAAATAAAGGCTTGAGAATCCATTTGTAATATGGGAGAGAGATGTTGATTTGATATTGTAATATCTAGCTTAGAAGAGCAATTGTGAGAGATGAATATGATTTGTATTTGTTATATCTAGCTTAGAAGAGCAAAGGTGAGAGAGAGGAAGGAGATGTTGTATTGAACTATCATTTGTTGATATAACAACATTGAGAGATAGGTGTGTGGTATACACAAAAGGGGTTGGTGTTCCTGTGGGTTGGTGCTCACAAATAGTTGCTAGGTTGGTGCTCGGTAAGGGGATTTGGTGCTTCTATGGGTTGGTGCTCACAAATAGTAGCTGGGTTGGTGCTCAAAAAAGGGGTATGGTGCTCCTGCAACCTTGGCTTGCGAATATTGTTTGGGTTGGTGCTCATTCATATACTTGAGATTGTTCTCTATGGTTTTTCCCACATTGGGTTTCCACGTTATATTTGGTGTCTCTCTCTATCTTGTGTGATGTTTATTGTTTAAGTTTTATTGCATATCTTGAATGTTTGATTAAGTGGAATTTGGTTAAAGTAAAGTTTTATAAGATATATGATATATTGATTCACCCCCCCTCTCAGTATTACCTGTGCTTAAAATTTTTGTGTAGCGATTTTGCTTTTTTGTGCAGTGATTTCATGTCCTTCTACAACAATTTCATTTTATTCTACAATGATTTTGTCTTTCCTTGCATCAATTTTGTTCAATAATGAATTTGTTGTTTTGTGCACTGATTTCATTGAGCATAACAATGATATTGTTTAACTTTTTCTGGTTCTATCTTTTTCCTGCATGTTCATTTTGTAATTTCACTTTTTTGATTTGACTGTGTAACAATGATTTCATCAAAGAGGCTTGTTTTTTGTGTGTTTTTCATAGTTTTTCATTTCTTTTTGCAGGTTATCTTATTCATCAGCCCATGCAAAACAAACTAACACCTTGTTTGTAGAATGTTGGTCAAAGACAATTGCCAAAAACCAAAGAATAAAACCAACTTTTTTAATTTGTTTTCATTAACATCTTTTATTTTTAGTCTTTTGCATTCCTAGTGAATAAATCATCCTTTATTTTCTATGAAGTAAATCTATCTATATATTTATCTTCTTGTTTAGTTGGAACGGTTGTGTATGTTCTTTACTTGGCGTCACACTGGTGATGATACCTAAAAATCAAAAATAATCTTGTAACTTATTTGTTACCCTAGTTTATCTTGTGTATGCTCTTTTCTTGGCATCACGCTGGTGACGATACCTAGAAATTAGAAACAAGTATCAACTCTTTATTTATTTTCATTAGGGGCTTTATTGACCATGGATTTCACCACCACTTAATAGGACAAACCCCATTTTATGGTGGGGTATATAAATTGAGACTCAACTATTTCAATTACCTAAGGAGTTGTGTGTTTTAAATAGATCATGATGTGAGGGGATTTCATGCTTTAATACCCAAGGTTTTAGCTGCTAACTTGAGATCTGATATCACTGATTATCAACATATTGAGACCCCTACGGTTGTGTTAGGCACTTTGGGACAAGACCCAATAGTGTGCATTTGTATATCAATCTCTTTCACACTTTTATTTCCCCCTAGATAAGCTCGTGTATACCTTAATCCTAGGATTGCCTCTTTGCCATTCAAATTTGGTGTATTAGTTAGCGGTTAGCATTGAGAAGTTACTTTCCCCACACCCTCAAAACTAGACTCAGTAGGTCATGGACATGGTAGGATCCTCCATGGTCAGTGACTTGAAACATTAGACCGCAACTAAGAGTAGGGATAAGTAAGTGACAATGGAAAGCCCAACAGTTGTTCAATACTCTTTTTGCCTAGTTTTTATCATTTTTTTGTGCAAGTTGTTTATTTTTATTATTTCTTTGGCATGTGTCTTAGATATTTTTAAAAAAAAATTTATCAATATATTGTCCATTGTAAAGAAAAATCATGGCCTCTTAGAAAAATAACAATCCTAATTCATTTCTAGATCATAATTTCAATAGCCTATTTTATGATCTAGAGTTTAATTCACCTAACTTTGATTTAAGTTCACCTTTGAATCAAGTACGATATCAAGTCAACCAAAACCTGAGTCTAAATATGCATTCAAGCTCTAATTTTAACCAATTGAGATAACATGGATGGATATTTGAATTCTCCAAATTCTTCATTTAATCCTCATCAACAAACCACCTCCTATTTGCATTTATCCTTAGGACAAAATTCTCATGCCGAGATAGGATTAAACCATTCCCTTGATTACAGTGACCAATTATTTTTTAATAGTCCCATGTCATCTCCTTACCAAACATCACCTAACTAGAATCAAACCATGCATATAAATTCATATGGTTCAAACCTTGGTGTTGCCATGAACCAATCTTATAGTCCACCTTCATCACCATTTTCCAATACCCACATATATCAAAATCCTTCCACTAGATAAATCCCAAATCAAGTTAGCCCAAACACATTCTATCCAAATTCACCTTCCAACATCCATCAAAACCAATCTTTCCACAATGGTCAAAATCAACCATTTGGTTTTACATCCACTTTGGCCCAAGGTTCAAATCCCCAATTTTATGCAAATCCAACCAATCACTTTTACCAAAGCCAAGCCACTTTTTCCATTCCATTTGCCACAAATGGAAATTAAAACACTTTATCACAATACCCGTATACCGTTAGTATATCCACATTTCAACCAAATCATTATTCATTTTTGAATACGAGGCTCATATCTAATAAGAAATTCTAGATGCTGAGTATATTAGGCATAACTATCCATCCATAGATCATAATGCTCATCTCTCTTATCTAGCAAGACATGAGATGGCAGATGTAAAATATATTCAACATAATCCACATCTTTTCATACTTGACAAGCCAGTCTTGCAAGCATATCAAGAGCTCCCTTCATCAACAAATAATATTGTATCTCATCCTAGTCAAAATGGGGATCCTTCATCCATCAAAACACTATTTACAACCAAGCACCTACCTTTGACCAACATCCTATATACATAAAGACATTACCCAATCCACTAACAGACTTAACATAATATTTTAGATCACCACCCAAAAGTCCATTATATTGAAAAGCTCTTAATCTAAAAGCAAACATTTTTAAAAGAGTAGTTAGAAAGAGGTGTGGTATGAAGACAATTCAACAAACTCTCCTATTAGCCGCAGTTCAGCCTCAAGAAAAGATACTATCAAAATATGATATTCACTTTCTCTTAAAGTTAAAAGAAAATTCCATATCCTCTTTAGTGCCAATCATTATTTTAATAGTAGACACAAATGCATGAAAAAATAACAATGTTATAAAAAGGGAAGAATCTTCATCCATCATTACTACCAACACTATCAACAATATCATAATAATTTATTTTATCATCATCAGCATGATTCTTCTTTTTCCTATCAATATTACGTTACTTATACGCATCAACTAGCACCCACAATAGAGGATACCATTAGACTAGTCTCATGGGAATTTTTCAATTATCACGTCTATCAATCTTCATGAGAGCATCCCTTTAAGAGAAACATTACTACATCAACCACTACTTGAGTCTCCAAGGGAGAACCACAAAATAGTCACAGATCAAAGAATTGGTTCTCTATTGCTTGAAGATAGTCACACCCAAAATATTGCACAAATCCAGTCAGTAAGGTGAGACACAACATGGAATAATCTCCCTATAATTTTATAAGAAAGAATCCTAACTCCAATATTGCATACCTATTATATTGCATTAGTGGAATGTCATTACATCAAGTTAGATTCTCACTTTGAGATCAATTTTGAAGCACACAATGGTTGGTTTGAGTATTCTACATTCATGAAGAATTAAGAATAGTCAACACAAATCTATCCTACTTCGACTTCTGTAGTATTTGGTGGTTAATCCATGGTGGTTGGGTAAGAAATATTGGTTTTTGTATATATGGAGAACTGATTAGACCATGGTGCTTGGTATTTTTCTATAATATAGCTTGCAATACTTATAGAGAAAGACATTGACATTCAATGGTGTTAGATGAACTACTAGAAGATTTCTAGAGTTTATTTTTACCATTAAACACATCAACTCATGTTTCTTTGACAATTGTATCTTTTCAAGACAAATTAAAGTTACTATTGAGCTTTGTCAATGAAATCCATACCTAGACATCTTTATCCAACAATGGTTCCCTAACAATAAAAAAATTTTGAGGTAGTTTTCTAGTAGCATTTGGTGGGTTCAACAGTCTCATCCTGGTCATGTTATCTTTGGAGTTAATAATAGGATTGAAATAGAGATTGATGAGGAAATCCAATCCAAACAACACTATTTTTCTAGAGTCAGTATGGGGTGAAATTAGGAAATCATGTACATACTATGTCTTATACCCTTCATAAGATACAAATGCCAAAAAGAAAAAATAAAAATAAAAAAACCATAAAAAAAAATTCATATCAAACGTGTTTTTTGTTCATCAATATTGCCTTAGTGTTTGGGGGCATATTGTTAATATTGCATTCCTTTGTCATGTAAGTTTAGTTTTTATATATCATACATGATGTTTAGTGATCATTTAGTCATTTTTTAACATAACATTAAAGCTTTCAAATGCAACTTATCCATATTACTATCTCCAATATCACCTCAAGGATTGTAATACATTGGGTCTTGATTTAGGTGTTTATGAGTAAAGTAAATCAAATCACAATCACCATCATTTATGGTCATGATATCTAATTGTCTTTATCTAAAATATAGCTTATGATAGAGTTTCCTTTCTTTTGAGGTTATCGTTTCAAAAATGTAGAAAACATTTCAAACATGCTACAAGAAGAAACACATAAAATCTACTTGCCTATCATTGTCTTCGATGATGAATCCTCGCATCTTACTAGTTTCATGGGACCATGATCAATAGGTATGGTTTACCCATATAATCAAAAACCCATATCGTGAAACATTTATCAAAATCACAAATCAATATTTCTTGCCCTTCATTGATCTTCGGTGATAAGCCTTCACATCTTACTAGTTACGTAGGATTATCATTGGGGAGAAGATATCAATCAAAAATCAAAAATCAATATTTCTCACCCTTCGTTGATATTTGTTGATGAGTTTTTTCATCTTACTAGTTGCGTAGGATTAACATTGGGGAGAGATTACTTTAATCACCTTTTTATAGTCTTTGGTGATAAGCTCATGTTGTTGGGGGATCAATCCAACAATAGATTACAATTGTGAAAGCAATAAACGTGGAATTAAATCAGATTGACAAGTAATTAGAATGAGATAATAGCAAGAACAAGAGATACAAGAAACCACACTGAAAACTTGTATTAACAAACTCTTTACAAAAGGAATACAATTGAAGAAACTTCTTTCTTCCACACCTCTCCTAGATGTATAGATCTCTCAATAGATCTCTATTCCTCAAGAGCTCTCTCTCTCTCACGAACAATCAACTCCAACAAGCCTAGATTGATTCAATTCTATACTGTTCTTCACACACAATGAATTAAAATAATTCACAATAAATACAATAAGCTAGGAAGATCTAATTCTACATATAGAATTAGGAGACTTGAGCATGCACTTCCAACAAACAATTAAGCCACTTGAACAAGGGCTCTAAAAATAGTATTGCTAATAATAGAGACACGAGCTTGAGACTACAACTCAAACTCATCATGCAAACACTCGCTTCTGTCCACGAAAATAGCTTTTTGGACACGCAAGTAACCGACGTCAGTTCCTGCTGCTTGTCTGTGACCGCCATTGGCCGACCCTCTGCCGACGTCGGTGCCTCTGCAACTAATCCTGACCAACGTCGGTTGCTCCTGACCGACGCCGGTGTCTGAGTAGACCCAAATCTGCTAAGTGTGCTCCTTGGTGAAGCTTTTAGCTCCACACCCTAACAATCTCCCACTTGGAGATAAACAACTACACCAATACCTGTATAGCAACATCTTATAGCTCCTCCATCTTCAACTCAATCATGAAGACCAACAGAAGTTAAATGAAGATTCAACTTCTCCTTTATAACCGGCTTGGTTAACATATCAGCAGGATTCCTATCTGTATGGATCTTCTCCAGCTTCAACTCACCATCTTCCAATACCTGTCGTATGAAGTGGTACCTTAGCTGTATGTGCTTTGTTCTTGAATGAAAGGCTGAATTCTTAGCCAAATGGATTACACTCTGACTATCACTATACAATCTACAACTCTCATGCTCCCTACCAAGCTCATCCATGAACTGTGTCATCCATATCATCTCTTTGCTAGCCTCTGTGGCTACAATATACTCTGCTTCTGTAGTTGACAAGGCAACAACCTTCTGCAACTTAGATATCCAGCTAACCGCCGTTCCACCTACAGTAAAAACATAACCTGTAGTGCTCCTCCTGCCATCCAAATCACCTGCCATATCTGAATCTACATAACCATGTAGAGAAGTATCTGAACCTCCATAGCATAAGTGCTTACTGCTGGTTCCTCTCAGATATCTAAGGATCCACTGAACTGCTTTCCAATGTTCCTTACCTGGATTGGCCATATACTTACTTACCACTCCCACTGCTTGGGCAATATCTGATCTAGTACACACCATTACATACATCAAACTCCCTACTGTGAAAGAATATGGAACCTTACTCATGTACTCTACCTCATCATATGAATTAGGACATTGTTCTTTACACAACTTAAAATGTCCAGCCAAAGGTGTGCTTACCGGTTTAGCATCCTGCATATTGAACTGTTTCAACACCTTGTCCACATAATCTTCTTGAGACAATATCAACCTACAATTTTTCTTGTCTCTCTTAATGTTCATGCCAAGGATTTTCTTTGCTGCTCCCAAATCCTTCATAGCAAACGTTTGAGCTAATTTCACCTTAAGCTCTGAGATATCCTACATGTGAGATCTTGCAACTAGCATATCATCTACATACAACAATAGAATAATATATCTACCATTATCAAATCTCTTAAAATAGACACAATGATCTGATTGACACCTACTGTAGCTAAGCTCAATCATAAACCTATCAAATTTTAAGTACCATTGCCTAGGAGCTTGCTTGAGGCCATACAAGCTTTTCTTCAATCTGCACACAAACTTCTCCTTACCCTTGACCTCAAATCCTTCTGGCTGTTCCATATAAATTTCCTCATCCAAGTCTCCATGAAGAAACGATGTCTTAACATCTAGCTGCTCAAGATGCAAATCCTCAAAAGCAACCAAAGACAATACAACCCTTATAGAAGTCATTTTAACAATAGGAGAAAAAAATCTCACCAAAGTCGATACCTGGCTTTTGTGCAAATCCTTTTACTACTAATTTGGCCTTATATCTCATCTGTCCATTCTCACCTTCTTTCAACCTGTAGGTCCATCTGTTCTTTAGTGTTCTCTTACCAGCTGGCAATTCAACCAAATCCCATGTTTGGTTCTCTCTTAAGGACTCCAACTCCTCGACCATGCCACGCTCCCACTCACTCTTGGACTCCACCTGTATTACTTCTTCAAAACTCTCTGGTTCTCCACCATCAGTTAGCAATAAATAAAATAAAGAAGGAGAATATCTAATTAGAGGCTTACTCACCCTTTCTGACCTCCTGATGGGTGTCTGAGACTCGTCCACAACACGCTGTCCACCCAAATTCTCTGACAGTGACCGACCTCGGTCACCTGCAGACCTGTTATTGGCTAACGTCGGTTTTGCCTGACTGACCTCGGTACCTATCCTATCGACGTTGGTCTCTGTACGGCCGATGCTAGTTTCTGTACTACCGACACCAGTTCCTACTCTATCGACGTCAGTCTCTGTGTTTTCCTGCAAGTGATTATTTCCTTTTCTCGGGAGCTCATCTTGGACTTTCACCTCATCCAATTCACCATTGCTCTGCTTAGATTGATTCAGCTTCCTTAGCTGATCACAATACATCACTCTTTCATTGAAAACAACATCACGGCTCTTGATTACCTTGTTAGTTTCTAGATTCCACAATCTGTAACCAAAATCATCTGAGCCATAGCCAATAAACGTGCATCTCATAGACTTAGCATCAAGCTTCTTTCTATTTTCTTTATCTATATGCACAAAGGCTTGACAACCAAAAACTTTGAGATATGAGAGATCAACCTTTTTACCTGTCCATGCCTCTTTTGGAATACCACCATCTAGCGCTGTAGAGGGTCCTCTGTTAATCAGGTACACTGTAGTGTCAACAGCTTGTGCCCAAAACTGTAAGGGCAAACCAGCATGCAATATTATACATCTTGCATGCTCCATTATTGTCCTATTCATCCTTTCAGCAATTCCATTCTACTGAGGTGTCCTTGGAATCGTCCTTTGCCTACGGATTCCATGCATGTAACAATAATATCTGAGCTTATGACTGTAGAACTCACCACCATTGTCAGATCTCAGGCACTTTAATCTCTTACCTGTTTCATTCTCAATCATAGCTTTCCAAACCTTAAAACTCTCAAATACATCAGATTTTCTTCTAATACAATAGATCCATACCTTCCTTGTAGCATTGTCTATGAAAGATAAATAGTACTGTGATCCTCCAATGGAAGCAACCTGAGCCAGTCCCCACACGTCTATGTAAACAAGCTGCAACTTATGCCTCTTCTTAGTAGACCCAGTTTTGAGAAAACTAACCCTTTTCTATTTTTCAAATACGCAGTGCTCACAAAACTCTAGATCTATGCCTTTTAAATCTGAAAACATACCTTTGGACTTAAGAATTGACATCCCCTTCTCACTCATGTGGCCAAGCCTTGAGTGCCACAATTTAGCGTCCACATCTGAAGTAGATAATACAGAAGGAGATTTGTTAGTAACACAATTACACAAATAGAGAGTACCTTCTCTCTTACCTCTGGCCATAACAAGTGCACCCTTGGTCACCTTCCAAGATTCTGCTGTGAGAGTTACTGTACAACCCTCATCCCCTAACTTTCCTGTAAAAATCAAATTTCTCTTCAAGCTAAGAACATGCATCGCATCTCTCAACACCCATGTGTTGTTATTCTGCATCTTCAGCTGCACTTTACCTTTGCCAATTATTTTATAGGGCTCATCATCCCCTAGATACACTATTCCAAAATCTCCATGGATATAGTCACTGAAATATTCCCTATTAGGAGTAGCATGAAAAGATGCACCAGAATCTAATACCCAAGATTCTATATTATTATGCAGAGAGAAAATTAAAGCATCTTGTGCAATACCTGCAATCTTGGCTTCTTCCTTTCCTTCATGCTAATTGTCCTCCTTAGGCTTTGACCAACAATCTCTGCTTATGTGCCCCATCTTTTCACAATTCCAGCATTGTGGCTTTCTGCCATTTCTGGATTTAGATCTGCCTTTCCCCTTAGATTTGGATCTTGATCTGCCTTTCTTGCTCTTCTCTTTCTGCCTTCCCCTGCTCTCAAAACTTAAAGCATTCCCAGATGCCTCTTATGTGCTTTTCCTGCGTATTTCCTCATTCAAGATAACACTAACAACATCCTCTACTTTCAAAATATTTGATGCAGATGCAGTATTACTTACTGCCATTACTAAGCCATGCCAGCTTTCAGGCAAAGAACATAATATTAAAAGAGCTTTTATTTCATCATCAAACACTATATTCACTGAACTTAATTGATTCACAATTCCATTGAAATCATTCAGATGAGTAGAAACAGATCCACCTTCATTCATATGCAAATTAAATAACTGCTTCATAAGATATACCTTATTGGAAGCTGAGGGTTTTTCATACAAATTTGCTAACGTAGTCATCAACTCTACCGTGGACTTTGCCTGTGATAAATTGGATATCACAGTGGATGCTAGACTCAGTCTTATAGACCCCAAAGCCTTTCTGTCAAGAACTTCCCATTCTTCATCCTCCATGTCTTTGGGCTTCTTTGCAACCCCACCTAACGGTAAGTAGAGATCTTTCTGATACAGATAATCCTCTATCTGCATTCTCCAATGTTGGTAATTTTTGCCATTGAACTTTTCCATTCTCAATTTACTTTCATCTGCCATTGCTTCTCCCACTCAAACAAAAATCCCTGAAGAAACCCCTGTGAGAACCTATAATCAATACACACTACACAGATTTGAACCACCTGTTAGTGAACCTGAGCTTTGATACCAATTGTTGGATATCAAGCTCTGAACCTGCAACCAAGGCTCTGATACCACTTGTTGGAGGATCAATACAACAATAGATTACAATTGTGAAAGCAATAAACCCAGAATTAAATCAGATTGACAAGTAATTAGAATGAGATAATAGCAAGAACAAGAGATACAAGAAACCACACTGAAAACTTGTATTAACAAACTCTTTACAAAAGGAATACAATTGAAGAAACTTCTTTCTTCCACACCTCTCCTAGATGTATAGATCTCTCAATAGATCTCTATTCCTCAAGAGCTCTCTCTCTCATGAACAATCAACTCCAACAAGCCTAGATTGATTCAATTATGTACTATTCTTCACACACAATGAATTACAATAATTCACAATAACTACAATAAGCTAGGAAGATCTAATTCTACATATAGAATTAGGAGACTTGAGCATGCACTTCCAACAAACAGTTAAGCCACTTGAAAAAGGGCTCTAAAAATAGTATTGCTAACAATAGAGACGCGAGCTTGAGACTACAACTCAAACTCATCATGCAAACACTCGCTTCTGTCCACGAAAATAGCTTTCTGGACACGCAGGTAACCGACGTCGGTTCCTGCTGCTTGTCTGTAACCGCCGTCGGCTGACCCTCTATCGACGTTGGCGCCTCTGCAACTAATCCTGATCGATGTCGGTCACTCCTGACCGACACCGGTGTCTGAGTAGACCTGAATCTGCTAAGTGTGCTCCTTGGTGAAGCTTTTAGCTCCACACCCTAACACATGTGTCTACCTGGTCGCATGAGATTATATATTGGGGGTCACAAAGAAAATCAAAATCAAATTAATGATCAAACATAAAAAGGAAATCTTCAAAAAAGTAGCTTTTTTATATGACTATGCTATAAAGAGAGGAGTACTTTATCCCATTTACCAACGCTGTCAAAAGCTTGTTCTTTCAAGATAAATTTGATAAAGCTAGTATTTTCATAAATAAAAAGTGACAATGTACACTTTACTACTATTTATAAATACCTTTTCATTATTATTTGAAAATGTAATTTTGATCAACACATTTTCATCTTGCTACAAGTTGAGAGGTATATATTATGCATACAAATGATTAAGCTTTACTGGCAAAACAAATGATCAATGTATTTGACTAAACCTTGTATAAAGTATTGTCATTGAAAACTAGTTTTTCCAGCATCATGTGTAAAAGTCATTATCTATAACTACTCTTTTTACGTGGGGGAATGATATTTGTAATATTTCTACTACATGAATCCATTTGTGTCATTTTATTTCCCTTATAAACATTTTTCACATTTTACCTTGTAATTACATTTGCATAACCATTACTCTTGCTCATAGTTTAGGAGACTGGTTTCCTTAGTATTTCCATTCAAAACATTATAAATTTACAAAAACATTCATAAAACATAAAAACCAAAACAAACCAAGTCCAAACAAAGTAACCAAATTCACACATTTCACAATAAAACCATAGTACCCATTGCCCTTTCCTTCCATTTGTTTGTTCAGTTGGTGGGTCACTCGTGCATCATTTTTCCTCATACACTTCGTTTGCCTCATCAATCATCCACTTTTTCATCACTTCCCATATTTAGGAGAACTAAATATGGTCTGATATCCACATATGGACATTCTCTAAGTTGATTATGTAGGCAATGCTTAGAGACACGGGGTCTCTAGGGTTAGCTCAACCACCACCTTCACCATCATCCATTTCCCTTATCTGTTACCCTTAGGCCTTTTTCTTTGGCTTCTCTCTCATCTATCCAGTGTTCATGCTTGCTATTAAACATGATTTTTCTTCCATCCCTTGCTTCTTTATTTGCCTTAGCCATTTATTTGGTCAATTTTATCCTTTATTTCTGTGCCTTAGCCATTTATTTGGTTAATTTTATCCTTTTTTTCTTTGCCTTGACCATTTTTTTGGTTGCCTTTTATCTTTTACAATTTGTTTGGTTGTTCTAGCTTTGTAAATCTTATCACTCTTGGTTTTATAAAACTTTGTTTCTTTAATGCCTCTATTTACATTTGAATCAATTAACAATATTCATTCATTTAATGTTATTAGTTTATGTATGTCTTATTTTTCTAGATTAAATCTTATTATTTTACTTTCTTGTTTTTTATCGAAAATATTATTTTGTGTAAATGCATACATAGTATGGTTATGACTATATCATGACGCACTTTGCTCAAACACAAATTATTCTTCCTTTATTTTTACATGCTTAAAACATCAAAATTCATCATGATTATTCCATATCATCGGTGATACTATGTTTTAAATCTACATTAAAAATAAGATTTCTCAAAATACACCAAACCTTTTGGACTACCAATGCAAAGAACAAAAACTCATGTTATGCAATAAAATTTTGTCCATAATCATACTTTACATTTTACAATCATATATCCATTTCATTTTATAAATAAATCATACATTTCATTTCATTTCATATCAATCATGCATCTATACATAAGCATAATAAATGATGAAGAAACAATGCTAGAAATACAATTGCATACATGCTAAATACAACTAATATGCTAGAAAGTATGAATAGTGATATCCATGTAACCCAATCAAAATAATAAGTCAAATTACATAGTCCATAACTACCAAAGTCATCATATATATATATATATATATATATATATATATATATATATATATATATATATCAAAATGAATCTATACAAGTAGATACAACATGTGTATACATTAATATAATTCATCACATAAACTTAGGTCAAAACTAAGTCTCATATTGTCCCTCTAAAGGGGTGTCCAATCTCTAAAATGGCTCTAGCTATCATGGGGTACCCTATGGTGGGCACATCCCTCATGATACCTATCTTACAGATCTCTTAGACTCTACTAGATACATAGATCTAGTTGAGACTGATCATCTCATAGAATAATCTCTAAATGATGGCTCACATTGATCTATTAGTATGACAACCTCATATATACTCCTATAATATGTGGCCTACTCCATAGCCCTCATGACTCTATTTGAAATGGATAACTAACTTGTCTCAGCTAGCTATGTCCTAGCCTCTACAAGATTTGTCTGAGTCGTATCTCTCTCATATCTATATATATGAATAAGGGATGCATAGTCTAAGGTCTATGTCTTTGCATCATAAGTACTCACCCCTATCCTCATAGCAACACCATCCATCCCATCCAAAATCTCCTATAATCTATGAATCTCTCCTTGTAAGCACTCAATCTCTATAGTGTGCTCATCTCTAGTAGTAGCTACACCCTATAACCTGGCCACCTCATAGTGTAATCCATCAATCTCTCTATCCTTCACCTAAATCTCCTCATGTAGCCTCTCAATCAGGGCATGCTCCTTTGCTGTTCATGAGGAACTTATAATCTCTTCTCTATCTATTTGTGTAATATGAGGAGGTTGTAATAACATATCATGACTTGTGTCCTCATGTCCTATGTCATCCTCACCTTCCACATCTATAATAGGAGAGTCTCCTCCTACTAGTTGATCAGTATCTAAGTCCATCATTACACCTACCTCTCATAGAATATCCATATCCTCTATAGAAATAATGGGGACATCATGCATCTGGCTAGTCTCAATAGCTTATCCTCTATCACCATCTCCTCCTTTTTCACTTAAAATAACCCTCTTAATTTGGGCTCCCAAACTTGTGCTTTGTGACTGGATGCTTAAGCTCATTGCTAATCTCTACCTGCATGTCATTAGAAGTCTATATGGTAGTGTCAATCTCAATGGCCTCTGCTACACCCACTACTCTATATAACCATTGATTAACTCTGCATCTATCATATCCCTCCTATATCTCCACCTCACTATCTGTAGCTGTGTCCAACTATGATCAATAATTAAAGTTTCAATGGTCATCCCCCACTGTTGCCTCTTATGTACAATTCAAAGAAATACGTGTGGGCTAGCTAGAATATGTTGTCTAACACTAAACTACCTCATCACTCTATTTGGTTTATACCTCTCAATAATGTATACATGTCTCTCAATGATGTAACATGGATTTATCATATAATCCATATCTAACTCCTCATCTAGATAGTAAAAAATAATGTCAATATAAGGTCTCCACATAATATTTACATCTACTATCTTGTCTAAGGCTCTCCTATAGAACTCTAGGTCACCCAGATATGGTCTATGTACACCAATAATCATGTAGCATGCATAGGCCATCGACTCCCCTACTTGTTGAGTGTCTAATTGTCCAAATGGTATCTCAATAGCAAGGTGCTCCTAATACCAAACCTATAATAGTGTTGATGGCCCTATCTCAACTCAGTCTAAATATACAAAGTAGTGAAAATCATGATATAAGCTAGCTACAACATAGGGCCCCCATGCAAACCTAACCCTTATCTCCATCATGTTGCTAATAACATCTAATAATCTAATAGGACATAGTATATCACTCTTGTCAAGTAGCAATATACCACTGATAATCACCATCAAAATAATAGTCAAAGAATCTATCTCTAGATCCATGTAGTAATCAATTTCAATACCGTTCCTCATAATTGGGAACATGCTCTCATCAAAAATCTTGAATAGAGTCTCATCCTATGGACCCTGCCCCTAATAGACTAACCTACCTTGAATAATAATGCCTAGAATTTGATATGTATCCTCTAAGGTAATAGTCATCTCACTTGTCGATAAGTGAAATGTACTCATCTCACTATGCCATCTCTCATTTAGTGTAATTAATAGCGCTCTTTTCACTCATATCTTAAGCATCTATGTAATATAGGCAAGCCCATTTACCTCCAAAACACCGCACTCATACTCTATGAAAGTCAACAATAATGACATAACATGTACCCTACACTCTCAAATACTATCATTGGTAATACCTCCTACATATTAATAACGTTTAATATTATGTAACATTGTTAGACATTACACATATGCATCTTTTTCATCAAATTCACTTCATCATCCATTGTTATTAAAAAACCCTAATTTTTTTGAAAAACACTTCACAAAATCACTTCTAGTTTTGATAAAAATGCTTTCATTTTGTGCAAAATCACTGCCAGTAAAATCACTTCACACTTTAGTAATATCACTACCATGCTTAGCGATATCACTACCTTGTTTGATGATTTCATTATAGTGATATTGTTTTGACCCCTCAAATAAAACTGCTGCTAAGATTTATGAAATCATTGTGATGTTTAACGAAATTGATATTTACCCCAATGATATCACAAAAATTGTCAATGATTTCACAATTCTCAGAATAGCAATTTTGTTTTAGTCAATTTCAAACCATAATAAATGCTTAAACAATTCAAAAATTCAAAAAAGTTAGTGAATTACTAGAGGGCCACTCCTCTTAAGTCTCTAGAAACATCTCACTCACTCAACATGGTGCTCATGGTGAGGAATGCAGTCCATTTCTTCTCACTGGCCTTAGAGTCAAATTCTTTCTAAATCACTTCTTTAGCACTAATTTTGAAGATTATTTATGCAAATGATTTTATAAACCTACTCCTAAGCCCCTATTTATATTAAAACACTAAGTAACATTTCCTCTATTCTAACCCAACAATTGTTAATCACCAACATTAAATCAATTTATTTACACAATGTTGTTAAACATTTGTAATCATTTATAGACATGAAACCCACAAATCATTTGAAAACTCAATAACTTTTTTCTATTTATAGATTTGCCATTTATTATTGTTGGGATATATCATTCCCACACCTACTTCTTTGGCCCTTGAGCCATTAGAAAACAACAATAAGCATGCAATCTCTGAGTGGTTTAAATTGTTGATTTTCAAATCAAAGACATCGAATTACCTTACTAGGGGCAACTCTTTTACATTACCAACACATTTCAACTTTGACATCATTCCTGAAATAGATTGATTTTTTGTTTGATCACTTCACTATTTCCTATTTTCATCAATTTTGAGTATTTATCCATTTATCACATAAACCCTCGAGGGGCCATCATCATAATCATTTTCATTTATTTATGGTAAATTTTTGATTTTCTATCATCAACATTCTCTTTCTATTCTTCAAAATAGTATTGCTTCACAACACCATTTCAAAGAAGGGCAAATGTAGACACCTAAATTTTATTTAGTGTTGAAATTCACCTTAATTTATTTAATCATTCTTATTAATTTAATAATTAACATTTCTTCCTAAAATAAATTAGTTGATTTAATTCAAATACTTTTTAAAAAGTTAATTATGTACTTTTTATTCTTTATTTTAATTATTTAATACCTTAATTTACCAATTCAAACTTCTCCCACTTTTATCTCCCTCATCCTAACCAAATCCATGAAAACCTCCACTTCTTATGACTCCTCCACTAAGTTATCACTCCATTTTGACTAATTCTACTAACCAACCCCTCATTTTGCTCCACCTGGTTGAAATAGTTCATATCCTCATGGATGAGGACTCATCCTCAACCGTTGATAATTTGGAACCTTGAAAAATTCAAATTGATCCTCCTCCATTAGATCTTAATTTAGTCTTTTATAAATAAGCTTAAAAATTCTCATTCAAAAAAAAAAGAGAACACAAATGTTGCAAGCAATCACAAGTTCCTAAGAGATCACAAACTGAATCAAGTGAATCAAAGTCAATATTTTTGCATCCAAATGCTGCCCATTTTGCCTTTTGCATTGGAGGAGTGAGCACCACATTTTGATAGAACAAATTGGATTTGTATCATAATGGAATATTATTGTGTCTAAACTATGAAGGTTTTTGATTGATTGCTTCTTGCATTTGTTTCTCTAACATTGGTAGAATTTAGCTTAGAATAGACTTGTTATTTGTCTTTGCACTTTTTAATTTATACAACCATATAGACATTGTTTTATTAATTATGTTCAAGGGGATTTTGAAAATTTTTATCTTGGTGATGATGAGCCTTTTAATATATTAGAAAAAGGATGTGTTCAGGTCAAGATGCACAATGGGAATACTTTGCTACTAAAGGATGTTAGGCATGTGCCTAAGTTGAGATGGAATTTGGTATTCTAGGGGCAACAAGGTAGTGAAGGTTGTATGGTGACTTTTACAATAGATTCTTGAAAGGTGACCAAGGGGTGCTCTTATGATAACAAGGGGTAATAAGGATGGTACTTTGTATTTATCAAGTAGTGTTGACTATTGTAATTTAATTTCTATAGATGTAGATACAACTTTGTGGCAATATAGGCTTGATCACATGAGCCAAAAAGTAATGTAAATTTTGAAGGATAGGTTGCCTAGATTGAAAGGGTTTGATTTAGATTTCTATGAAGACTGTGTGTATGGAAAATAGAAAAGAGAAATATTAGAAATATTGGCATTGATGTCAAAGGTTTAACATTATTGGTGATAAAGGCCCCATTGACATTTAATGTTGTGTGTAATAAATATATCTTGGCTAATATGAGTTAATATTTATTTAATATTAACAAATATATTTTTGGTTGCATATGAGACAAAAGAAGGGCCCATGGAGAAGTCGAAGAGCCATGGGGTAAAGAAAAAAGAAGGATGGGATGCATTTTCCCATGTAGAGTCATCTTGGGGAATACCAAGAGTCACCAAGTGAAGACAAAAGAGTAAGGGCACAATTTCTCATGAATGGACACTTTGAGGAATACGAAAAGTCACCAAAGATAAGGACAAAAGTGGGAAGGACGTTTTTGGTCATGAAGGGTCACCACATGACTTTTCAAAGGCTTGAATATGAAGGGTCATCCAAGATTGGCACCATTTTCCATGAGGATTGAAGTGTCACAAAGGGGGAAGACCAAAGGCCATTTGGAAAGATATAAATAAAGGCTTGATAAGCCATTTGTAATATGGAAGATAGAGGTTGATTTGATATTTTAATATCTAGCTTAGAAGAGAAATTGTGAGAGATGAATATGATTTGTATTTGTTATATCTAGTTTAGAAGAGCAAAAGTGAGAGAGAGGAAAGAGATGTTGTATTGATCTATCATTTGTTGAGATAGCAACATTGAGAGATAGGTGTGTGGTATACACAAAGGGGTTGGTGCTCCTGTGTGTTGGTGCTCACAAATTGTTGCTAGGTTGATGCTCGACAAAGGGGTTGGTGCTCCTGTGGGTTGGTGCTCATGAATAGTTGCTGGGTTGGTTCTTGGCAAAGGGGTTTGAAGCTCCTGTGGGTTGGTGCTCACAAATTGTAGCTGGGTTGGTACTCGACAAAGGGGTATGGTACTCATGTGGGTTGTTTCTCATGAATATACTTGAGATTGTTCTCCGTGGTTTTTTCTCACATTGGGTTTCCACATTATATCTGGTGTCTCTCTCTATCTTGTGTGATCTTTATTGTTTGAGTTTTATTGCATATCTTAAATGTTTGATTAAGTGGAATTTGATAAAGGAAAAGTTTTATAAGATATATAATATACTGATTCACCCCCCCTCTCAGTATATTTTGTGCTTAACAATTGGTATTAGAGTAGTTTCCTTCAGAAAGGTTTTAATAGCTTGAGGGTAGATCAAAGAAAAGCATAAGATGGCCAAGTAGCTAAAGAAGGAGAATCAAGAGTTGAAATATGTGGTTGAGGCTCTTAAGGAAAAGGTGTGTATCTTGGATTCTAAGTTGGCTATAAAAGTAAAAGAAAATAAGATATTTATTCAGGATCTTAAGAATCAGTTAGAGGTTGCAAATTCAATTTTTACATCAAAAGAAGAAGAAGAGGAGGAAGTTGAAGTGAATATGGAAGGAGAGCTCATTTGTGCCTTAGAAGAGTTAGAAGCTGTTCAAAAGAAGAATCGAAGATTAAAGCGCCAGATCGAGAAAAATGAACAAGAGTCAAAGGAAATGATTGAAGATCTACAAGCACACTTTGAAGAAGCCAAGAAGAATGAAGAAGACCTCACAGCACGGTTGGAAATAGAAAGAAAAGAATGTCAAAGGTATGTTATTGAAATTGCCTCTTTAAAAGAAGATATTAAGAAAGCAGTCCGTGATAAAGTAGTCAGTGATTCAAAATTTGAAGATCACACTAACATGCTGAATAAGATATTGGAAAGTCAAAAAGCATATTCAGATAAGACAGGGATCAGTTTTGAAAAGAAAAATAGCTATGCTAAAGCTCTTACACAAGAGGAAACAAAAAGGGGAGAAGTGAAGAATACAGAGGACATTCCAAACAAAGAAGGCTGGAAGGAACAAAGCTACAAAAGCCAATCAGGTCAGAGATATATAGACAAGTCTTATTTTTATGGCTATTGTTTTTATTGTAATGGATATGGTCACAAGAAATTAGAATGTAGAAAAAGAGCTAACAGTTTCAGAAATAAGGAGAAGGAAAGTCAAGTAGAGTCAAGCAGAAGCCATAACTCTTTTGCTCCTCTATCAAGCTTTGATGAAGAGACCATAATATGCTACAAGTGCAACAACTTTAGACACATAGCTCAATATTGTAGAAGCATGTTTGAGTCAGTCAAGAAGGATCAGAGCTTTAAAGCTCCATTCATCAAGAAGAAGGATCAGAATCTCAAAGTTCCATTCATCAGGGAGAAGGTTTAGACATGCACATGGCAGAAGAAACAACATGAAGATTCTATGATGGTTCAGACAGCCCTGCATGTAAAAGGTAAATATCAACCATGGTTAATTGATAGTAGATGTTCGAGGCATATGATAGGAGATAAAAGTAAATTCATATCTCTAAAGAAGATCAATGGTGGTACAATGAGATTCAGAGATAAAACCATTTCCAGGATAGCCGTAAAAGGTACTTTGAGTTTGGATTATGGTAGAACTAAGACTAAAAATGTTTTGTATGTAAAATGTCTTAAGCATAATCTGTTGAGTGTTAGTCAAATATGTGATCAAGGATATACATTAAAGTTTCATAAAGAAGGTTGTGAGATTAGAAGAAAAGATTCAAATGAGTTGATTGTAGATGCTCAAAGGATAGGGAACAATGTGTATGTATTGTCAAATATCTTCTCAAAGGCACGATCAAAGGATACATTCAAAAATCGGCGAGAGGAGTTGGGAGTAATTTATATTACTTCCTATCATTGATGTTCAGCATCAAAGTGAGGGGGAGCTAAATGTTAGCTCCAGGTAGGCCCTTTGCCATTGATGTCAAAGGGGGAGAATAATAGGTACAAGTGCAAAAAATAGGTACAAGGAATAGGTACAAGTTGCTACAGTAAGGGTGAGTTATTGTATGTTTTCAGATGACAAGATGTGCACGTGACAGGATGTGGCAGTTTTAGGATTGAGGTTGCCATCAATGACAAAGGGGGAGATTGTTGGAAATATTGTCATTGATGTCAAAGGTTTAACACTATTGGTGATAAAGGCCCCATTGCATTTAATGTTGTGTGTAATAAATATATCTTGGCTAATATGAGTTAATATTTATTTAATATTAACAAATATATTTTTGGTTGCATATGAGACAAAAGAAGGGCCCATGGAGAAGTTGAAGAGCCACATGGTAAAGACAAAAGAAGGATGGGACACATTTTCCCATGAAGAGTCATCTTGGGGAATACCAAGAGTCACCAAGTGAAGACAAAAGATTAAGGGTGCAATTTCTCATGAAGGGACACTTTGAGGAATATGAAAAGTCACCAAAGATAAGGACAAAAGTGGGAAGGATGTTTTTGGTCATGAAGGGTCACCACATGACTTTTCAAAGGCTTGAATATGAAGGGTCATCCAAGATTGGTGCCATTTTCCATGAGGATTGAAGGGTCACAAAGGGGGAAGACCAAAGGTCATTTGGTAAGCTATAAATAAAGGGTTGAGAAGCCATTTGTAATATGGAAGATAGAGGTTGATTTGATATTGTAATATCTACTTTAGAAGAGCAATTGTGAGAGATGAATGTTTCTCTATGTTTTTCTACAATTGCATTCAGATAAGAAGAAACTTAAGTTAAAGGTTAGGGGTTTGACGTTACCTAGATTAAGTGTGCACCATATCCAAGCATTGTGGGAGCTCCTCTTTGGCTGTGGAGGAAACACCTGTAATAAAAAAGAAACTCAAACAAGGATAATGTTAGAGGAGGATATGGTGGACTGCCAAGCTATGCGCTTGGTCCTAAAAGAGTAAAGCTTTGTAAGGGATGACAGTCCACTATTTAAAGAAAAGAGTGTTGTATAAAAAGAAATGATGAAAGACAAAGAAAGAGAAAAATAGATAATGCATACCTATTCTCTGCAGTTAGTCTGTCACAGTCACTGACGTCGGTAGTCCTACCGAGGTCGGTTAGGAAATGATGCCGATGTTGGTTTGGTTATCGATGTCAGTAGGGGCAGTGGAATTTGGATGGGTTTTAGGGTATTTTTGTGGTTGATAGAGGAGTTTGAAAGTTTAAAGGTTTGTGCAAGATTGCGGGAAGGTGAATAAGGTCTAATGAAGGGCAAAGGTGGGGATAGGTGTGAAAAGAGGGTAAGAATAAGAGAAAGGATTTTTATCCTCTCCACAGAAGAAGTCAGGTTTCTCTCAACAGTTCTTAGAAATATCAAATGGAAACTAATTACCAATGTATTCTAAAATACTAAAATGAGACAGAATACTTAGCTCTATTAGATGAAGAACCAGTGGTGTCAGAATGCTTGTTCTTGTTGTGGCTGATATTGAGGTCCTCATACAGTGTTTCAATCCAATGTCTAGAATGACTTGTGCAGAGCTTTGGTAGCTAGGAGAGCGATAGTCAAATTTTGATGATTGGTCTTAGAGTGTGCATGTCAATCAACAAGAAGGTAGGGGCAGCTCAATGTTAGAGCTCGGGTTATGTAACTGACGTCAGTGATTCCACCAGTGTCAGCTGACTGTTGACTAACATCGGTGGAGAGAGAATAGGTAAAAGAGCTATTTTTAGCCCTTTGCCCATTTCTCCATCCATAAGTGCTTTTTCTATTAGAGAATGATCAAAAGATAGGCTTATGAGGCATGGGAGTTGGTTAGGAGGTTAGGATGGAGTGAGAATAGGTCATGGGTAGTTAGGATTTAGATGACCTAATCTCAGGGTGACTCATAGGGTAAGAAATGGTCTTAGGGTAAGGTGTCTAGGCGAGGTGTCTAGGTGAGGTGTCTAGGTGAGGTGTCCAAGGTGAAAGGGGTTCAAGTGTTAGTTAGGAGTGTTAACATTTAGAAAGGGACCAAGGGGGGGTTGACATGATATTGGTGTCTACATTTGCCCCCTTTTTGTCTTGTGGTTTGTCTTAACAAATTGCAAGACAAAAATAAGTGTAGGTTGCCCCAGGTATGGGATGAGGTATTCCCCCTCAAAGCGAGAATCGAGAGAAGGGAATCCAAAATCAAGTGCCAATTTGATAGGCAGTATATGGGTAGGGTGAGGTTGGAGTGTTAACATTGCAATACTTGAGATTGCTTGTATACCTCTTCACTTGATAGGTAGGTCAAATTATCGCAGGTAAGGTCGAGGAGCACTAAAATCAAAGTAACCAGTCCCCAATTTTTTAGTCACAATTGATTGGGTTAAAATCATCAAAGTTGTAGCTCCAATGGTCAAGGAAGACTAAAATCAAACTAATTGGTCCCCAACTTATTAGTGGTAGCTGATTGGGTTAGATCAATCAAAGTTGTAGCTCTAATGGTCATCGTGTTCCAAGTATCTGGGCTAGGAAGTGCTCTTAGAAGACATGAAAATGTCACAAATATTGGGGATCAACTTGGTCATGATCCAATAATAGGTGTGAGGGTTGTGGACAATTTGCTAACTATTCGTGAGGTAGCATATGCAATCAAAACAACCAAGGTAGAGTTGTCTCGAAAGTGGTTGTGGTCTGAGAAGATAGTTGCAATCTCCGAGGTCATTTGTCGAGTTGAACTGAGATATAAGTGATCTCAAGTGTTGTTTGGTGTGGTTAGGGAGATGTATGTGATCTCCAATGTGCCCCATGAGAAGTCTAAGGTGACTTCTACAATGTCAGGGCTGGTTGTTTGGTCATGATTTTGGGTTGGTTTAAATAGTTGGTCCATTAGGTAGACGAACGAACGAATGGTCGAGCTAACCTCAGAAAACCCCATGTCAATTGAGTGCTGCCTACATAGCCCCTATTTTAAAGGCCTCAGGCCAATGTAGTTCTCCCCAAAAGAGAAGAAGAGGGTAGGTTATGGATTGGGTTTGACTAGGTTAAGTCATGGTTAAAGGTTATAAGGTTGGTCCATCAGGTAGATGAACGAACGAATGGCCGAGCTAACCTCAGAAAACCCCATGCCAACTGAGTGTTGCCTACATAGCCTCTATTTTAAGGGCCTCAGGCCAATTTAGTTCTCCCAAAAAGGAAAAGTAGAGGGTAGGTCATGGATTGGGTTTGGATAGTTTAAGTCATGGTTAAAGGTTATATGGTTGGTCCATCAAGTAGACGAACAAACGAATAGCTGAGCTAAAAAAGAGTCAAAGAGGTTGTTGGTTGGTTTGGTTATGTTTGAAATGATGAGTGTATGACGATGTTATATCCTTTTCCATATTGTGTGATGGTGTATGTTGTAACATAAGTAATGTGCTTTTTCACCCTTAGCAATTTTCTATATTGGTGATGGTGTATGCTAAAAATGAAATGAGTTTTCTCCCAAAAAGGAAAAAAGAGTCAAAGAGGTTGATAGTCATTTTGGTTATGTTTGAAAGGATGAGTGTATGATAATGTTATATCCTTTTCCATATTGTGTGATGGTGTATGCTGTAACATAGGTTATGTGGTTTTTCATACTTAGCAATTTTCCATATTGGTGATGGTATATGCTTGACATAAATTGTGTTTGGTTGATAGTTTCTATTTGTATTGTTTTCCATAGAAACTAATGTGAATGGGCTATGATAGTTTATATAACACAAATTGGTATTTGCATTAAATAAATCATGATGTTATGTTAGTGGGTAGAAAATGTTTTGGTTGTATTGGCATATGATGAAGGTATGTAAGAAGTGAAAGGTGCGTTGCTATTTCATTGACAAGGACCATAATGATATCATAGATATAGTTTTTACAAACAAAAGCCCCATTGATGCATTATGTCATTGACCATTGGTTTGTGTTAGAGAAGTACCCTAATCATGTGACATTAAGTGAGCTCAAAATCCCTTGGGTATTTTGGGGTAATAGGGGTGATTATGTGATATGGGAGGATAGTGTAACCCTTTTTAGCAGGGATAACTTTGCCCCTTTTATAGGTGATCCTGAGAATGACTATGGGCAAGTCCATGACTTAATAGGTTGTCAGTCTCTCTCTTTTTTTTTTGGGTAGATTGATCAATGCGAGAAGTCTACTTGGGGATGTTGTCTTGTTTTGTGGTCATGTGAAGTTGATCGATGAGGGAAGCTTCTGAGAGGGTTTTGTTTGTAGCAAAATTTGGGCATAGCCATCCTTCATGGGAGTGGTCTATATTTTGCTTTGTATGTTAAATGTCTTTGAATAGCTATCCTTCAAGGGAGCAATCTCTTAATTATAGCAATAATGCAACTGTCCTTTAAGGGAGCAGTCTACATTTATATTTTATGACCCTTTTTTTTGTTAGGCATCCCAATTTTATGTGTTTTTTTACTAAACTTTTAGTCATGGACTAGAATATAGAGGTTTAGGGGTTTCCCTTTTTATTAGGACAAAGCATTAATGCTTAAAAAAGGGTTAACTAATGTTTGTAGGGAAAAAGGGTTGAAAGGAATAGGAATGAGGATGATGGGGGTTGCTCAAGGAACGAGCTCAAGTTAAACATCAAGTGAATGATTACTTGGTTAATAGTAGAATGGTCACAGATGCAAGGCATTAAGGGGCTCAAGTTCTAGCTGGCCTTCAAGAGAAGATAGACGATAAGTCCCTGATCCATACTTGTGCGTTATTATGTAAGGTCTGAGCCAATTAGGAGCAAACTTGCCTCATTTACTTCTTTCCATATTGGTCATGTGTTGGTTTTGTTTAAGGATGAGATCTCTAATTTTGAAATCTCGCTCTTTCATATTTTTGTTGTAGGCATGCTTGATGTAATCTTGGTAGATATGAAGATGATTAAGAGCGGCAAGATGACTTTCATCGAGTAACTCGAGTTGTGCTAATTGATCTTGATGAAAGTCATCGTTAGAGAGTATGTCATGCAAGGAGATGTGAAGAGATGGTATTTGTACTTCAAGAGGCAAGATGGCCTCAATGCCATACACTAAGGAGAAAGGTGTAGCACCCGTAGGGGTTCGGATGCTAGTGCGGTAAGCCCACAAAGTGAAGGGTATGTGAGTGTGCCAATCCCTTCTAGTGTCGTTGACTACCTTCATTAATATTTTGGTTAAGATTTTGTTAGAAGCTTCTGCCTATCCATTTGCTTGTGGATAATAAGATGAGGAGAAGCTGAGTTTGATGCCGAAAGGGTCACAAAGATTTTAGACGGTTTTGTTTTTGAAAGATTTTCCGTTATCAATGATTATTTTGTGAGGTACACTGAAACGACATATGATGTTGTGGTTAATGAAGTCGACAATTTTGTCAGCTTTAGTGGAGATGAGGGGAATAGCTTCCACCCATTTAGTGAAATATTCAGTTACTGTGATAATAGACTGATGTCGAAGAGATGAATGAGGGTTAATTTCATCTATTAGATCTAAGCCCCATTGTGAAAAGGGCCAGAAATCTGTTGTAACTTGTAAAGCGTGGCTAGGGACATGAAGTAAGTTAGCATGTTGCTGGTATTTAATACAATGCCTAACATAGTCACTGCAGTCTTGGTGAAGAGTGGGCCAATAATAGCCTAGGCGGAGGATGCGCTTTGCACCCATGTTACCACTGAAATGTCCTCCACAAATCCCATCATGGACCTGTTTGATGGCATGAGATGTCTCAGTGGATGTTAGGCATCAGAGAAGGAGGCCTTCAAAACCTCATTTGTAGAGAAGAGCCCCTAGCATGGTGTATCGAGCAGTACTCTTGATAAAAGCCTATCGTCCATTGCTAGAGAGATTAGGAGGAATAATGGAATAAGTCAAGTAGTCAACAAGTTGTTTATACCAAACATCATGTGGACTAGAGTTGATATTTCCAACAAAGTTGATGTCAATTGAGATATATGAGGGAAATGCCAAATGGTGTTCCATGACATAGATTCTCGAGGAAGCAAATGAAGATGGAATGTGTGAGGCGAGAGAGGCCATTGTTTCGGCAAACTTATTGTAGAGCAAGGAATAGTTTGCAAGAGATAATGGTTGAAAGACCCTAACAATGTGTCAACACAGTGTTTATATCATTGCAAAACTTTTTTTTTACAAAGATATGAACTGTTAATCTGATTACTGACTAGTTGCAAGTCGTCAAAGATATTGATTGTCTTAATGCCCAAGAAAAGGGTAGTTTGAAGCCCCAAAATTAAGGCTTCATACTCAGCCATGTTATTGGTGCATTCAAAGTCGAGTTTGAATGAGAGAGGCATGGGCTCGCCCTCATAAGGGATGAGGATGACCCCCACACCCCCACTGTGTTGACATTTAGATCCATCAAAGAACATTGTCATTTGGTAGGGGATGTCAGCGGTGGATAGCATGGTGATAGACTCATCAGGAAATTCATAGTTAAATGGTTGGTTATCAGGTAAAGGGGCATCTGCTAGTTGGTTAGCGATCGTTTCCCCCTTTATAGACTTTTGTTGAATGAATTCCAAATTGAACTCAGTGAGAAGCATGAGCCAACGAGCCATACGTTGGTTTCGGTATGGCTTGGAATGCATGTATTTGAGAGGGTCAGTGTGGGTGATGACATAAGTCTTATGGTTGAGGAGATAGTGGCAGAGTTTGGAGGTGGCAAAGACTACTACCAAGAAAAGTTTTTTGGTATGAGTATACCAAGTTTCGTAGTCAATGAGCATTCAACTTATACAATAAACTGCCTGCTCACGATGTTGTTCATCTCGATGTGCGATCATGGCACCTAAGGAATGATCTGTTGCTAAAATGTAAAGATAGAAGGGTTGGTCATCTTTAGGTGGAATAAGGACTGGTGGAGAGACAAGATAGCGTTTAAGAGCTTCAAAAGCCTCTTGGCAATCCTTAGTCCAATTGAAGGAGACATCCTTCTTAAGGAGGTGATGGAAGGGTTGGCATCGGTCAGATAGCTATGAGATGAAGTGACAAATAGATTGAAGCTTCCCTTGCAGGCTATGAAGTTGTTTTAGGTTAGTTGGTGGGGGCATCTCGAGTATTGCTTGAATCTTAGCTGGATCTACCTTAATGTCACAGAGAGAAATGATGAAACCTAAAAGCTTCCCTGAGAGAAACCCAAAGACACATTTCTTGGGATTGAGTCAAATGTTATATTGTAATAGGTGAGTGAATATTGTTTTGAGGATAGTTAGGTGGTCACGATGAATTTTGGATTTCCCCAGTTGGTCATCCACATAGTCCTCCATGATTTTGTGGAGGAGATCATGAAAGATATAAGTCATGGCATGTTGGTATGTAGCGCCTGCATTTTTGAGGCCAAAAGGCATGACCCTATAACAGAATGTCCCTCATGGGGTGATGAAGGTGGTTTTATGTTGATCTTCTGGGGCAATCAAAATTTGGTTATATCCTAAAAACCCGTCCATGAGGGATAGCATCTCATGACCAACCGTAATATCAACAAGTTGGTCGATGTTTGGTAAAGGAAAGTCATCCTTTGGGCAAGTTAAGTTAAGGTCGTGATAGTCAGTAAAAATTCAAATTTCCTCTATTTCTTTTGTGACAGGGACAATGTTTGACACCCATTGAAGATAATGAATGGGTGTTATAAATGAGACAGAGAGAAGACGTTGAAGCTCCTCTTTGACAAGGAGTGTGATGCAAGGATGCATTTTATGAAGCTTTTGCCTAACAAGCTTAGCTTCACGGTTCGTAACAATGTTGTGGATGACAATGTCAGGGTCAATACTGGGCATATCGCTATAGGACCAAGCAAAGGCTTTGCTATGATCTGTAAGGAATTTGGTATAGTTGATTTGTTTTTGGGCATCTAAAGATTGACCAATCTTTAAAATATGAGGAATATCGAAAGATGGGAGATTAATGTCAACAGTTGATTTGTTTAACATAACCTGTGTTTTCGAAGGAAGTGATCATTGTATGAAGGAGTCTTCTGCACCCATATAGGTGAGTATGGCATCATCATCCAGGCATTGGACAGTGTTGATGCTAGAAGATTCATCATCTATCATGTCTAGATAAATGAGAGGAAGAGACCTTGATGCCCCACCTAATTGATAGGTTAGGGGTTCCAAGTGAATGGCATTTATGAAAAAAAAATTAGGAGGGATGGAGACCATCGACTCCATAGGTGAGGATGGGTGAATAGGCGAGGTTGGAGGAGAATGTTCTATGATAGTTTCATGGTGAGGGATCTTAGAGGGTTCTATAGGTTCTTTGAAACCCATGCCATGTCGTTTCTTGGCATTTTTGATTGCTTCGTCATTGGGAGGCTCAATGGGCTTGTGGGGACCTTGTTCATAACGTCCAAAGCCAAAACCCTTCCATACACACCTATGAAGATAGGTGTGAGCAAAACAAGATTTACTGAGGAAGGAGAAAGCAGAAGTGAATTGTTGGGATGATGAGAGAGGATTTCCAACAATAGGAGCCTGATCTAGCCCTCCATAGATGAGATTAGTTTGGAGATTGGGAGGACCATATGGAATGACCATTCTGATGTGATGGTCATAGCTAGGGTGGTGATGAAGTTTTCCATATTCCTGCAAAGTTTGGAACATGTCAAGGGTAAGCAAACGATACTCCCCTAGTGAAAGACATTGGAAGGTATCTTCCATAGGATCTTTCGTGGTCACTTGAGGAGTAGGCGTAGGTGTGACCGATGTCTGCGAGCTTGTTGAGGCTTCTACAGGTGGAGGTGGTGTTTGGGTGGATGTTTTTATAGGGATGAGAACATCATTAGGTCGATAGGTCATGTTGCATGTTTTAAAGGGGAAGGGTCAGTAGGAATGACATAAACCTGCCCCTCATGTTCAAATTTGACACAATGATGCAATGTGGAAGGGACACAGGTCATGGCACGTATCCAAGGTCATCCCAATTGCATGTTATATTGGAACTCCCCCTTGATGATATAGAAGAGTTCTAGAGTTATACGTGGGCCAACATGAACATACAAAACCATAGTGCCAACAGTAGTGGTGGTAGCATCGTTGAAAGAACGAAGAATTGTGTCAGTTTTTGACATGCAATTCTTTGGAAGGGCTAGTTGGTCATATGCATGGGTAGAAATGATGTTGATGCTAACACCTCCATAAATCATAACCCACTTAATGTGAGTTCAATCAATTTAAGCCATGATAAAGAGGGTGGCATCCTGACCTTCTAGGTTGGAGGTAGGAATCTCAGAATCACTGAAGGTGATGGAGGCAATGATTGGTAACGATTTGACTAAAGCAGCTAGTGGTTGGGGGTCTTCAAGTTGGACCTCCACTACTTGTAAATCTTTGATCAAGGCTTGGTGATGTTTTGAAGAGCTTTGAATTAGGTCATACAAAGACATCTTCATAGGTGTTTGATGAAGTTGTTTCACCATGGAGTCACGAATTGCCTCTAAAGATGTTGATTGGGATGTGCCCAAGATATAAATCTTGGGTTCTGGTGGTTGAGAAGACTTGATGAATGGATATGTCCAAGGCATAAAAACCTACTCTTTTCCTTTATCCATCAGGGTTTGTGACCTAGTGGCCACATTAAGAGTGTTGATTTCAAATAAAGGGAGAGAAGGCGGTAGAGGGACCATAGTCTCACGTTGGGATCCCGATTCAAGTGAGGAGATTTGGGAGGCATGGGATGGTGTCGGTGGTTTGTCCAAAGTGAGGTCAAGAAGATCCTTGATGAGAAGGGTATCCTTTTCTAGGTGTTGATGATTGACAACCTTAAGAGCACAACAATTCTTGGTATCATACCCAGGTGTGCGATGATACGCATAGATTTTAGTGTCATCGAACCAAGATGGTTTTGGTTCAAGAGGTTGGTATGTTTTAATTGGTGGGAGAACAATACTAGAAGACTACAACAATTGGCGTAACAATGAAGCATAAGACCCCACTAATGGGTCTACACTCTTTATTGTAGTAGGGGTTGACAACTTCTATTTAGGAGTTATAGGAGTTTTTCATACCACCTTTTTGGTTGCTGATATGGCCACACGTGTAGATGGCACTTTCTTGATGAGAGATGTCAAATTTTTTAGAGGAAATATATGTTTGATGGGTAGAGGGAGTAATAGAGGCAGTTTTTTTTGGGAGGTGTTGGAATGGGGAGCATTCTTATTAAAGTATAAAGATGTCGACCCAAAATAGAGGGCAATGGTGAAGGTGGGGGAGGAGTTCTCCGATGTGGTTTAGCAGCCTTCTTTAGTTTGGTGTGAGGACCACTACTATGCAGGGCGAGGTTCAAATCTACCTTCACTTGTGGGTGAGTGAGGTTTGATACAAGATGAACACCGAGAGATTTAATCTATTTTGGCATGGTGGATGCCTACGAGGTTTTGAGTTCAGACGTGGAAGGCTGAGCTTCGAATGATTTAGAAGTGCAAGCCCAATCCTCGTAAGAGACTTTGGGGTGAAATGTTGTGGAAGGATTAGAAGTATAAGGTGAAGTGAAATGTGTAAGATAAGGAGTCTTAAGTCACTCCCATAGCGCCTCATGTTCTAAGTTCCTAGAATGGAGAAATCCTAAGTTTTTTGCCAATCGAGAGAAGGGTTTAGATGACATCATGCGAGGTCTTACAGTCGATATTTTGGAGGATTTAGGTGGTTGTGAGAGCAAAAACATGTGGGATGCAATGATCTCAGGCCAAAGGTGAGAGAGAACCATCATTGGATCTTCCTCAGCCGAAGTGGGTGAAGTGGCGAATTCTTCTCTCGATGGAGAAGGGATTGGAGAATTTGGCTCTTCAAGCAGATAGAGCGTAGGGATGATCATTCCTTCCATGTGTGGTCTAGGAGCATGGAAAGTATGATCCTCTAGTGGTGATAAGAAGGATGAGGGTGGGGCCACCAGTGTTGGTGCCATCAAAACATCCTCTAATATGGGAGAGGTCAAAGTAGCCTCTCTTACATGCGAAAGGGGGGTGGATAGAGGACTATCCTCGATCGATGGATGACAAATAGGAGAGGAAGGCTCCTCTAAAGGATGAAGTAGAGGGATTATGGCCCCTTCTACATGAGGGCATGGGGTATGAATGGTAACTTCTTCCAATGGTCGAAGAAGAGGGAAGGTGGGAGCAAGAGGAATAGGTAATATAGGATCCTCACGAGGTAGAAGAATGGGTAGAGGATGTGTTTGATGTCGTGGGGGTGATATGGGTAAAATAGGCTCTTCTACCTGTGGTGGAGAAATGGGTTAACTAACCTCTTCATATTGTGGGAGAGGTTGGTTAGGAATGAAAGGAAAGACCATGTTGACCATGCGTATGTTGCATTCTTAAGGGTCATCGGCCATGGTCTGAACGTTATTCTGACTTGGGGAATGGTTAGGAAATGGTTGCCTAAAGACATCTATGTTTTGGTTGGCCAGTGCATTAGGGTTATCCAAAACAAGGTCTCCTTTGTCTAACATGTCTTGAACAATGTTTTTGAAGGTTTTACAATTGTCTGTGTCATGACCCTTGACATGATGATAGTTACAAAATTTGTTTTCCCTATACCATGTAGGGATGGCTTGTGAGGGGTCAAATTGGATAAGTCAGATTTGAGGGAGGTTAAGGACTCCCTACTTTACTAGTTTATCTAATACGAAAGCGTATGATTCTTCTATTGGAGTGCATTGATGCTGTACATACCATTGTTGGAATTATCTTGTGATGTTTTGTGAAGTAGAGGGCTCAGATTGGTTGGTTGTGGTAGAAGATGGTGACCTAAGGACCACAGTGTTTGTTGATCCCTTGGACTTGGAAGAAGAAGGTTTGGAAGAAGAAGGGTCATTGGATTTTGCATTGGTATTTTTGCTATGCAATTTGACCCTGTCTTCTTCGATTGCACAGACTTCAAGCTTTCAAGCCATAGTGACAGCTTCATCAAATCTGTGGAAAGTTTGAACCCGTAAAGTGAATGAGATGTGCTTGGCACATGCTCTTGAAAAGAGCTCAATGAGCTCATGTTGAGGTAGTGAGAAGGAGAATTGGTTGATCAAACCTCTCCAATGGGTGATGAAGTTAGCTATTGACTCATCCTCAAATTGTTTAATAGAATAAAGGTCTGTGATGGAGACCTTCTTGGTAATGTTGATTGAGAAACGGTCGAGGAATAGCTAAGTGAGTTGAGTGAAGGTGAAGAGAGAATGATTGGTAATGGAGCTATACTAGTCAAGGGTGGTGCTAGAAAGTGACATGGGGAATGTGCGAAGTAATAACGCATCATCATGTACTATGAAGTAGAAAGTGTGTCTAAACACTCGCAAATGTTGTTGTGGGTCCTCTTTACTCTAAAAGTGAGTAAATTTTGGGAGTTCCCACTGGCTAGGGTATGGTCGAATAGGAACTGAAGGGTGGATAGGTTCATTGAAGATTTGTTCATATGAAAGAACACTCCTCGAACTTGAAATAGATGTCTCGATCTTGGACATCTTATCCATCAACATCTTAATTAGATCGGTAGATGGATTGATAGGAGGGGCACCCCCTAAGTTATAGGGTACCTGGAAGGCATTGGGAGGGGCATATGACATACTTGGTTACATTTGTGTAGATGCAATATATTGATAGTTCATCATAGGGGCCAATGTTGAGGCCAAGGGGGCTTGTGTCGCGAAGTTGGAGGGCACAACTTGACTAGATGCCGCCAAGGGTGGTTGAACGGTGGCGACACTAGTTAAAGGATAGGTGATCACTCTTGTGTTTATAGGTGCAAGAGTGGATGGGATAGAGACAATCAAGTTTTAAAAAGGTGTCAAACTTGGTTGAATTGTTTGTGGTTGAGGGGGTATGGAAACCCTGATGGAGGTAGGGCCAGAAAGGATGGAAGGAGAGGCCAAATCTTGAACATTGGCCATGGTTGGGTTACTAGTCGAGGCAGTGGCCTGAGTGACCATAGGTTGGGTAGCAGATGTTATTGATATCATTGTCGCTTCAACTAAAGAAGTTGGCATCCCATAAATAGGATTACCCAAAGGGTCTCACATTTGGCTTCTAGTGAGATAATATTAGAGAACCTTGACGTTGTGGTCAAGGAATCTCTCAAACTCTTGATCCCCTTCGGGAACAATAAGAGGTTGATCAGGGGTAGGTTGGATAGGACTATGCTCAGTATCTGAAGTATGCTCCATTAGATGACTAGGTATGAAGGGCGAAGGTGGGAGTGGTTGTTGACTCATGTGGTCAACAAGAGATTTGGCTTGACTGTGTGTTAGAACCATCCAAGGTGAAAGGGGTTCAGGTTCCAAAAACTGTGTGTTTTAGTTTCATAAAACTAGAATTTGTGTTGAACAGCAAGAAATTTGGGTTTTAAGCTTGTTATTTTGGAATTATTTATTTATTTCTTTACTGACAGTGACCGATGTTAGTTGTTTTAACCGATGTCAGTTATAAAATGTTACTGATGACGGTTAGATAACCGATGTCAGTGAATGGTTGTTGTCGACATCGATGGAGAAGCTGATGTCAGTTTTTGTGTAATTCCAAAAACATAGAAAACTAATAGTTTTTGGAGGAAAAAGATATTCTAAGTTGTTTTAGACTTCAGAATGATGTGACCTTACCAGCTCAAACAATCAGATAAAAATAGAAAAATAGATGATTAGGTAAGCAACCTCTAAAATGTTAGATTCCTAAGAATGAATTTTAGAGTCCTGGTGGCTTATGCCTTAAAATAATGTGTTGGGAATTGGGCTTGTAGAATAGGTCATAGAGAGGAAGTCTATGGCTGGTTTTAGGTTGTGTTTTGGTGATCAAAAATCTCTGTGTTAGGTTTAGTACGTGGCCTAGTGCTGGGGCTTGCTCCCTTTACTTCACGAACCCAGAGCTGAGTTGGGCTGCTTAGCCATAATATACTTTGCCTATAGTTTATACTCTGCCAAAGAACAGAGTGGGTCCTCCTCTTGGTGGTGAAATCCAAGTAGGATCGCCAAGTGGGGTAAGGTATCCGCTAGGTGATGAAATCCTAGATGGGCCTTGTCTCAAGTAAGTTTAAATGTTTGATTTCATGTGATTGTGGTTTGGTTGTGTAACATTTGTGCACTATGATTTATTCATAATGCTTTAATTACTAAGTGGGCTAAGTATGCATTCAAGCAAGAATGAAATGCAGTAGTTTTTAACCCAAATCAAAATATGTTGTTCAAATGCAAACAATTGGAGAAGAGGTTAAGAGTATGAGTTTTTCACTACTCTATGCAAGAAGAAAAAGAGATGTTCTTTTTAACTTTTGCTAATGGTTTCCTTTTGAAACAAAAAGAAAGAAGAAGGGATGTAAGAAGAGAATCTAATGCATCTATATGAAAATTTGATTTTTTTTTTTTTTAAAAGAATGAACCCAAGGAAAACTCCAAGGGTCCCACTGGACATGCCAAAATGTTTCTCTATGTTTTTCTACAATTACATTCAGATAAAAAGAAACTAAAGTTAAAGGTTAGGCATTTGATGTTACTTGAATTAAGTGTGCACCATATCCAAGCGTTGTGGGAGCTCCTCTTTGGCTATGGAGGAAACACCTATAATAAGAAAGAAACTTAAACAAGGAGAATGTTAGAGGAGGATATGGTGGACTGCCAAGCTACGCGTTTGGTCCTAGAAGTGTAAAGCTCTGTAAGGGATGACAGTCCACTATTTAAAGAAAAGAGTGTTGTATAAAAAGAAATGATGAAAGACTAAGAAAGAGAAAAATAGATAATGCGTACCTATTCTCTGCAGTCAATCTGTCACAGTCGCCAACGTCGATAGTCCTGCTGAGGTCAGTTAGGAAATGATGCCGATGTCAGTTTGGTTGCCGATGTCGGTAGGGGCAGTGGGCTTTGGATGGGTTTTAGGGTATTTCTATGGTTGATAGAGGAGTCTGGAAGTTTAAAGGTTTGTACAGGATTGTGGGATGGTGAATAAGGTCTGAGGAAGGGCAAAGGTGGGGATAGGTGTGAAAAGAGGGTAAGAATAAGAGGAAGGATTTTTAGCCTCTCCATGGAAGAAGTCAATTTTCTCTCAACAGTTCTTAGAAATATCAAATGGAAACTAATTGCCAATGTATTCTAAAATACTAAAATGAGACAGAATACTTAGCTCTATTAGATGAAGAACTAGTGGTGTTAGAATGCTTATTCCTGTTATGGCTAATGTTGAGGTCCTCGTACAGTGTTTCAATCCAATGTCTGGAATGACTTGTGCAGAGCTTCGATAGCCAGGAGAGTGATAGTTGAATTCTAATGATTGGTCTTAAAGTGTGCATGTCAATCAGCAAGAAGGTAAGGGGCGGCTCAATGTTAGAGCTTGAGTTATGTAACTGATGTCGGTGATTCCACAAGTGTCGGCCGACTGTTAACCGATGTTAGTGGAGAGAGAATAGGTAAAAGAGATATTTTTAGCCCTTTGCCCATTTCTCCATCTGCCAAGTGCTTTTTCTATTGGAGAAGGGTCAAAACATGAGCTTATGAGGCACGGGAGTTGGTTAGGAGGTTAGGATGGAGTGAGAATAGGTCATGGGTAGTTAGGATTTAGATGACCTAGTCTCAGGGTGACTCATAGGTTAAGAAATGGTCTTAGGGTAAGGTGTCTAGGTGAGGTGTCCAAGGTGAAAGGGGTTCAAGTGTGGGTTAGGAGTGTTAACATTTAGAAAGGGACCAAGGGGGGGTTGACACAATATTGGTGTCTATAATGAATATGATTTGTATTTGTTATATCTAGCTTAGAAGAACAAAAGTGAGAGAGAGGAAAGAGATGTTGTATTGATCTATCATTTGTTGAGATAGCAACATTGAGAGATAGGTGTGTGGTATACACTAAGGGGTTGGTGCTCTTATGGGTTGGTGCTCATGAATTGTTGCTAGGTTGGTGCTCGACAAAGAGGTTGGTGATCTTGTGGGTTGGTGCTCATGAATAGTTGATGGGTTGGTGCTCGACAAAGGGGTTTGAAGCTCTTGTGGGTTGGTGCTCACGAATTGTAGCTGGGTTGGTACTCAACAAAGGGGTATGGTGCTCCTATGGGTTGTTTCTCATGAATATACTTGAGATTGTTCTCTGTGGTTTTTTCCCACATTGGGTTTCCATGTTATATCTGGTGTCTCTCTCTATCTTGTGTGATGTTTATTGTTTGAGTTTTATTGCATATCTTGAATGTTTGATTAAGTGGAATTTGATAAAGGGAAATTTTTATAAGATATATAATATACTGATTCACCCCCCCCTCTTAGTATATTCTAAGCTTAATAGGTAAATTTTTATAAGGTTAGACCTATGAGGAAGGAGAATAAGTTAGAGCTAGTTCATTCAAATGTATGGGGGTCTACTCAGGTTTCTTCTATTGGTGGCTCATCTTATTAATGCCACTTTTATTGATGATGTAACTAAGAAAGGTTGGGTGTATGGCATTAGGATAAAATATAATGTGTTTGATACATTTAAAATATGGAAATCCTTGGTTAAGAATGAAATAAGTCTCAAGTTAAAATGTCTTAGGTTAGATAATGGTGGGGAATATTGGAGCAATGAATTTTTTGATTACTATTTTAGGAATGAAATTCACAGATAAAAGATAGTTCTAGGAACTCCACAATAGAATGGAGTGTTATAAAGGATGAGCAAGACTATCATGGAGTTTGATAGGAGCATGAGGTTTCATGCAGGATTGCTCCTTCAATTTTGAGTAGAATCAGTAAACATGACTATATATCTGATCATTAGAGGACCTTCATCTTCCTTGGATGGAGGCATACTTGAAGAAGCTTGGTATGGTAAGAAGGTTGATTATTCCTTTCTTAAATTATTTGGTTTCAAATCTTTTGTTCATATTGATAAAGATGATAGGACCAAGTTAGAGGCTAAATCTAAAAAATGCACCTTTATTATTTATGGTGAGGATGACTTTGGTTTTTGGATTTGGAGTATTAAGGATAAGAAAATCTTTTAATCTAGGGACGTGGTCTTTAATGAAAAATCCATGTATAAACAACAATTGTAAGATCAGAGAGAGGATTCAATAAAAGAGTATATAGAGTTAGAGGACATTAGAGATGGTAAAGTGTCTAAACAACTAGTTTAGGCACCTACTCCATAAGAATCCAAAAATATTGAGGTAAGAAGGTCTTCTAGGGTAAGAAGGGAACCTAAAGGTTTTTCTCCATCTCTTAATTATTTATTACTCACTGAAAATGGAGAGCTAGAGTGCTTTGAAGAAGCAATATTTGTAGATGTCAAGAAGAAGTGAGAACAAGCAATGGATGAGGAGCATCAGTCTCTCATGGAAAATTAGACTTGGGATTTGGTAGACCACCTGAAGGTAAGAGAGCATTACAAAATAAGTGGGTGTAAGAAATTAAAGAGGATTATGGAGTCAAGAAAAGGTACAAGGCCTAGTTGGTGGTAAATGGGTTTGCATAGAAGAAGGGAATTGATTTCAATGAGATTTTTTCTCTAGTGGTGAAGATGACTTCTATTAGGACTGTTCTTGGGATAGTGGCAATGAAAGACTTATACTTAGAGAATCTAAATGTGAAGACTGCATTCCTTCGTGGTGATTTTGAGGAAGACTTATGTATGGACAAGACATAGGGATATGAGGTCATAAGGAAGAAGAAAATGGTGTGTAAGCTTGTATGGCCTAAAACAAGCTCCATGATAGTGGTACAAGAAATTTGATAGTTTTATGATGGAGTAGTAATACTTTAGGTGTCATTTAGACCATTACATATATATCAAGAAGTTTGATGATGGTAGTTACATTATCCTGTATCTATATGTGGATGACATGTTGGTTACAGGTAAAAACATGTAGGAAATAAAGGTCCTCAAGGAACAACTTATTAATTACTTTGATATGAAGGATTTGGGGGCAATAAAACAAATCTTTGTTATGATAATAACTTGGGATAGCAAGGAATGAAATCTAAATTTATCTTAGGAAGAGTACATAAATAAGGTCTTGGAGAGGTTTAATATGCAGGATGCTAAATTGGTTGGGACTCCTTTGGCAGGCCATTTTAAGTTATCAAAGGAGCAGTGTCCCAAGATAGGAGAGGATAAAATCTAGATGTCTTGTGTACCTTACTCATCAATAATTGGCAGTTTGATGTATGCCATGGTGTGCACTAGGCCAGATATTACCCATGTAGTGGGAGTAGTAAGTAGGTACATGAGTGATCTAGGTAGAGAACATTAATAGGTAGTGAAGTGGATCCTTTGATAGTTGATAGGGACGATGGGGATAGTTTTAAGTTACAGTGGATTAGACACCATTTTGTGTGGTTATGTAGATTCAAACATTGCTAGAGATTTAAATAATAGGAAGAACATGATAGGATATGTATTTACTTAGGTGACACAATGGTTTGCTAGATTTTATGACTATAGAAACTTTTGGCTTTGTCAACCATAAATACTAAGTATGTTGTTGCCATAGAGGAAATCAAAGAGATGATTTGGTTATAATAATTGCTTGAAGAGTTGGGGCATAACTAGGAGGAAGGGAAGCTATAAAGTGATAGTTAGAGTGTTATACACCTAAAAAATAACTTTGAATTCCACTCTAGGATGAAGCATATATATTTGAGGTACCATTTCATTAGTATAACTTTGGAGGAAGAGAAGTTAAAGCTCTAGAAGATTCATACTAGTTAGAATCTTACAGACATGATGACTAAGGTGGTCATAAGGGAGAAACTGAAGCTATGTTCAGCTTTGGTTGGCCTTGATAGATGATAATGAAGGGTTGAGAAGCCTACTCAGAGGAAATCAATCTCCAAGTGGGATATTGTTATGTTATGTTATGGAGCCTATTTCCACATTACAATGAAATTCGGGAGAGTCAAGATCTGGGTAAAACATGGTGTTGAAAAGATGTATTTGTCATATGTGGTAGTTCTTCCTCATCTGATAAATATCAAATTTGTTACCAAAAAACATCAAAAAAAGTTGATACAACATTTATGAAGGTTGAAGGTGGCAGTGTATGGTGATCGAACACATCGAGATAGGTTGGGAAAAGTGGCACTCCCAAATTAGATTAAATGATGATGATGATGTTTAGTCTAATTAAATAATGTAACTATTTTGCTTCTTTTAATTGGAATAGAAGTAATGGAATGTTGAAAGGCTTTTATCTTATTCAACATGTCAACTACAAAAGTTAAGGATGTGGTTCTATGGAGGGATCCATAACTTTATATATTAGAGATGTGAAATGATAAGAAGTCATGGCTTTAATATCAATTTTAAGGAGGTGCATAATAGGAGGGGTTAAATGTAACTATTATAACATTATGAGCATTTTTCATATAAAAATAAATTTTAAGAAATAGTAAAAATAAAAAAATTATTTGAAAAATAGGAATGACTATTGTTTTAGAGAATGATTTTTAGAGATGGGTGAGGTGGGGTGTTAATGATTTGTAGTAATTACAAATAATATTTTGACATTGAAAAAAAATTATAATTATATTTTGATAGAACAAACAAATTGAATTATTCAAGCTCTTGATTAGGGTTGCGTGCAAGAAGTTGATTCATAGAACAATTAATGATGTTGAAGCCCATGAAGATTGTAGAAACATGTGGCATTGATAATCTCATCATCGAAGGTGACTCAATGATAATCATAAAAACACTCAAGAATCATGGTTCTCATAGTTGGATGCTAAAAAACATTCATAATCAAGTTTGAGAAATTTTGGAATAGTTTATGTCTTGGCAAGCTCAACACTACTAGAGGGAAATAAATAAGATGGCACTTTTTTCTCTAATGTAGGGACCAATCAATTTAACATTCTCTTCATAAATTATGTATTGGATAAATGGGATAGATTTGATGAGTGTTGGTTTGTGGATATAGCTCTCCCTATCCCTTGATGTTCTCTTGGAGTAAGTGTGTGTGTGTGGCGGGGGGTTTTAATACTGTGATGGTGGCCTACATCATTTTTGAGTTTGGTTGAAGTGACTATGATTTCCATTTATTGTTATTCTATGTAAAGCCATTTCACATCATAATGGATGGGCTCTTGTCAGTAAGTCCCAAGGTAATTGTGTGGAATGCATAGATTATTTATGAGGATCACCTCCTTAGGGAAGTGTATGGGGTGCATAAATTATTTTTGAGGATTACCTCCCTCTTTTTTATCACCATCTATCATTACTTGATATTTTTTGCTTTGTCTTTGATTTCATCACCATTATGTTATTTTCTCTCTTTGCTCACTTCTTTTTGAGTGGGGAAAAACATAAAATGAGTTTTCATTTAATCATCTTAAATAAACGACTGAAAATTATGTTCTTTATTCACTCAAGGGAGGTGTTGATCATGATTAAGCCAATCTTGGGCACTGATTACATTTGGAAATGGAGATGAGAAGAAGGGTAAACTTTGAGGTGGCTTCAATGTTTGTTTCAAATTTACTATATTTGGTTTTAGGTAAAAATATAGTTTAAATTATGGTCAAGCATTTTATCAAATCAAAGCCTAAGGGAGGGTTGGAAAAATATATAGAGGTAACCAATCCCCTCATCCTTCGAGCCTTACCAACTATAGATGTGGAGGGTTATTGCTTGGTGTCTATGGCATCATTTTGGGAATTGGAGACCCATCTTCTATCACTGGTTAAGGTAGTCAACAACATGTAGAAGTTTATCCAATTTTGAGGTTTGAATGGAGGGGAACCCTTAATTGTTATTAATTTGGATCCTCTCAAATGCTTGGTTATGTTTTTTCATCACATGGTGGAAAAAAAAACAATTGAATTGGTTGAAAAAGTTACATGTGGTCTAATGAAAATGATAGACATATCAGTCTAAGGTGTTGTAGGAATTGTTGTCGATGTCTTTCTAGGTGATTATAATGGTGCTTCTTATTAAAAAATTATGAAGATTATGATAGAAAATGAAATTATTTATAATATATAATAGTTTCTTATTTCATTTACTAATTTTGTTATTGATTAATGATCTATAATATCTAATTTACATTTTCTCAATCTTTTATTTAAATTATATAATTTTGAAACATCATTACTTTTGACCAATTTTGTTTAAGGCTAGGTGGTTAGGTTTGTTTGTAATCTTATTCTTCCTATAATGATTTTTTTTTGAGAAGGCTATTAACACATCATCTTTCTTAGTAATATTCAAACTTGATGAGGTATCAAGATGGAAACATCCATATATAGTAAGGGTTTTTTTTTAATATTAATATGATCAGGGAGAGACTCCTTACAATTGAAGAAAAGAAATTTTATATTTATTTTCTCAAACTAAACCAACAATCACTCATGTATTTTATCTATACACACTAGTTTTTAGGATTCAAACCTACGTATAATGAAGGGTTGCATGCCACTCTACCTCCACACTAATTTTTGGCCATTTGTTTTCATAACATTTGTGAGATTCTTCCCCACTTTTAACTTATATGGGTTAGCATGTGGTCCTATTAAATAGAAGGTCAAATGTTTTCAATTATATCTGTTATAATTTTTTATCATTTTAACAATCTATCTAAAAGTTTAGCATCCATTAAAAATTGATTGTCTTTTATGAAAAATTAAACACACTTATATGGTTATCAAATTGAGCTCGTTTACCAGGTAGTAGTTAATATTAGAGGGAAAAGGATCTAATATACATGCATCCTATGTTTAGGATTTAGTTAAGTACAACATATATTATGCAAATTTTGTATGGAAAAGTTAATTAATAAAATATTCTTATTAATTCAGTAAATTTCTTGAATGAGGTACTATCATTATTTATCCATGGAATCTTTATAAATCAATTATTTGTAGACATTATAACATGTCACTGAAAAGATTGAGGGTCCAAATTATTGAAAGATGTTATCTTCCAACCTCAAAACAATACATTGGGTGCCTACAAAAGATGCCAAGGAAATTTATATTTAAGATACCAAATGGTGATAGTTTCTTAGAAGTTGATTACTGGCCATCTTATATGATTTTTGGTAAGTTCAATGGTGTAACCTTGCATTGTAGATAATTGATTCTATGAATTAAACAAGTTTAGAAGCAAACTTGAGTGTCAACGATTATGATTTATGTTGATTTTCAGTAGTTGAAACTTTTTGTGTTGCTTCATAGGTAGATTATGAGAAAAATATAATTTCCATTGATTAAATTGACACACAAAATTATCATATTTTCTTATCTTTTATTTAACCCTAATATGCCAAAATTTGTAATAATATGGAAAAGTGTAAGGTTAGTGACCTAGGCACCTGCTTAAGGGATTACAATGACATATCTCACACATTAAAAATATGGAATCAATTTAGTTCTAGTGCTTTTTAGTGTTACCAATACAAAATAAGAGAAAGAACTTCCCCTGTTCTCCCTAGATAATCAAATGCAACTATATGCTTGTCTATGACCTTTTAGTACAAGTGTGATGACACAGGACTTGAATTGATGTTGATGCAATTGAGACTTAATGAGTAAAATCCTTAACAAAATGTGCAAATCTACTGATAAGACTTGGTAGTTCTATGTGAGAGACTTGCTGGTAAGAGATCTAGATGATAAAATGAGATTATAAAATGATTTAGGGTACATTTTTATATATATGACTCTCTAGAACACATATTGGCAAAGGCCAACCATAATGAATAGTGATAATCTAAAATCAAGGCATGAACAATTAGCCTAAGGAGGCAAGGACCCAAAAAATGAAGAGGGAAAGAAGCAATGGGCCATCAATTATGGCCTAGTCTAAATTGATGAACTATCAACTATGACCCAATAAGAAAAAAGGCTCAAAATAAATATCAAGATGAATAAGGGATTGACTAGGCTCCTGATACTAACAACTAAAAAAATTGAGGTGTATATGAGTAAATTTAGTTGGTTCAAGGCTGTGAAGGGTCAAATGTGGATGGAAAGTGTCTGAAAAGATACAAACATACACAAATAGGCCATGTATGATAAAGAAGGAAAAAAGGTCTTGTACCAAAATTAGGTGTCTATATAATACCCCACTTTGATGTGTGTACATAAATGTATGTGTGTGTATCAATGTAAAAAATAAATTAAGCTCATACATGATAGATATGGAAGGATAAAGACTTTGTAATCTTTATTAGCCTCATTCACATTCTAGTGTCAATAAATATGGTGTACCTATAAGCAAACACAAATACATACAAGTAGATCAATGTCTCAATAAATTAGTGTGAGTCTATCATAATGAAATATATGCTAAAAAAATATAGGAATAAATAAACTTGATGGCAAGTGAATTATATTATCACTCCTGGGAACTCTGGTGATAAAAAATAAAAACTAAAATTAAAATCTAGGAATCAATGGCTTTGGGTCAAAAACCTCAACTTCTTGATAAGAGAAACTAACATTTGTTGACTTTTGTTCTCTTTTGGTTTCTCTAGTGACTTTAGGAATTTGGTGATATAATATCTAGATAGATGCCACCATTTTTAGGTGAGGGATGTACCTTTTCCTACAAATCATTTATCTCAAAAGAAATAGATTAAATGTACTATGTGTAAGATATGAAAATAAGCTTAGTTGTTTCAACTATGTAAAATACATTTTTGTAATCATCTAAAAGTGGTATTTGAGTGATAAAAGTGATACTTAAGACTACTTATTCCTAGCTTAGCCCTAAACCTATCCTAGAGCCTATTATCACACTTTTCCAGCCTTTGTGCAAGTCACGGGCATCCCTAGTTAGTTTAAACATATTCTTAGACCCTTATTTCCCGATCATGGCCTTTCCTATTCAACATTCTACTAGTTAGACAGTAGCACCAAATTAAGGACATTAGAGCCATGTGGTGTTAGTGTCCCTAAAATGGTGCCTATGTCTTTTACCCTATCTTCCCCAAATGAATATATTTTTAAGGTAAAACCCTCCTTAGGTCAGCCTATGCATCATTTATTATTTGAAGAAACAACAAAACACTATAAATATATGAATTTTATCCCTCTATCTAGTAGATGGAAATTAGATGCAAAATACCTATGCAAACACTAAATAAGTTGAGAAAAATCAAGGTTATTAATCCCTATTCTACCCTACTTTTGCATACTACCATCTAAAGCATCCCCAAGCTCAGATTTTCCAAATTTCCAATCTCAAGCACACTCAAAGTACTCAAAGCCACTATCATTCTAGCATCATTTGCACTTGCACTAACACTTAGGTGGGAGAAATACATCGGTCTTGATCCCTCTTTGGAGTATTGGTATGTAGGAAAATCTCTTCACAACGGGGTGTTGAGGATGTCCATCTTATCCTACTAATGAACACACTTTTCAGGTCATGCCTTACTTGAAATAAAGATTAGGGTTTGCATCATAAATTAGTTATTATAGGCACAATACAGAGTTATAGACTTCATATGCATAGGAATAGAACCCAAAAACATAGACACAAATGCACTCAAAAATTTAGAACAATCCTATATAGAGGACACTAATATCAATATCAAGACACTGAGCCACATGGTGCCTCTATATAAATGTGGATCTACTATCTAGGAGGGGATATGATATAGGGATCTAGTTGAGGACACTTAGACCTGTTCATATCTCAGTTTCTAGCACTTAAATCATCTGTATCAAGTGTTTTGTAGATAATTTTTTATTTGTACATATTTATTACAAATTTTTAAAAGTCAAAGCTAATCAAAATGTGTAACAAATCAGTGGTTATTTTATGCATTTTATTTCATTGATTTAGACTATTCAACCCTTTAATCAAACATAGAATTTACACTTAGTAAAACCCTAAAAGGTTAAAACAATTCATGAACCCAAATTACTTTACATATTACTCAAATCCTAACCCTAGATGATCCTAGGGTTTGTATCCTTCTTTTTCCTATTTTCATTAGCTAATTTAAATTTTTTATATTTCATTTATTCTATTTTAGTATCTCTATTCCAATTTATTTACTATATGCCATCTAAAAAAGCTACCTCTCTTCCATTAAGAAGAAGTGTTAGACTAGGTGGTAATCCTATAGAACACATCTAGATTCTTGATATTCAATCCTATAACATGGATAAGGGACCTATTGTAACTTTAGTTTTTTATCCTTCACACCCTGATTATGTGGATTTCAATGATAATTCATCTGAAGATGAAAAATATAATCAAGAACAAGATGATATAAAAATCTAAAATTAGGACACTCTCCCTCCACTTCATAATGATAACATGATTATCAATAAAGATGAGGTATTACAGAGCTTCAGAGATAGAATTTGGGAACAACCCCTTGACCATGCACAAATATTACAAGCTATATTGGAAGTTAAGAACAAATCAAACAATGGTCAATCTTCAACTCCCCCAACTAATAACATTATTACACCTATGGTGGGGCTAACTCCACTAGCACAACCTACATTGTAATTCAACAAAATTCAATAATAGCTATGCCTCTTATGGTTAGTTTCTCTACTTTAGATGTATAATCCCTTATGCACAAGGTTCACACTCTACAGGCTAAGGTGTTATATACTGAGAAGGGAGACACTAGGCCATCACATGCCTTAGATTTTAATGTTCTCTTAAATACACCTTTGACATATCACATAGTGACAAATCCCCTACCATCCATATTCGTGGCACCTAAGCTTATATTATATGATGGTAAGGGTGACCTAGAGTACCATCTCAGAGCTTTTCATGAAACATGTTTGGACTATGTATCCAATGATTGGATTCTTACAAAGTTGTTTCCATGTAATTTAAAGGAATATGACCTACAATGGTTTTATGACTTACTAAATCAATCTATCACAACATTCAATCCTTTAGCAAAATGTTTTTATCACACTTATCCATCAATATCAATGATAATATCTCATATGCCCAAGTTTCATAGTTGAAACAAAAGTCAAATGAACCTATCAAATAATATTTCTTATGATAATGGACTATATTAGCTAAATTGACTATCCCCATAGAAGATAAAGAGATTCAGGATGTCTGCAAACAAATTCTTTTAATAGCATTACATGAAGCTATCTTATATAAGAAGTTTCTTACATTTACAAATTTGTGCCACATAGTAAAAGAGAGGGGTTAAGATTTTATCAATGAGAAAACTAAAGTATACCAATGGATTATAATCAATTATTAAGATTTCAAATAAAACTCGATACAAGGTATGTTAGAGGTATAGTAATTGAGAGGGGGAGAGGTGAATTAGTGATGCAAGATAATCTAATTCAATTCCCAACTCTTAAACATTCAACACATATAATCATGATGCATATAAATGAACCATTACAATGAATAAGGAAGATATAGCAAGATTAAGCACATAACACATGACATATGTGGAAAATCCTCTTGGGGGATAAAACCCACTGAACCCTACAAGATGGACTACAATCCTATAAAACAAGATCTAACATTTAGACCAACACCGACTGATCAAGGAACATCCATCCCTTAGTTTAGTGAGACATCCATCCCATATGGAGGAACCAAACCCATAAGTAACCAAAAAACCATGTATCTACCTTGAATAGATCATATTAAACACTTATTTCTGCTCTTCAACTGATGATGACCACCTTGTCTGCACTCTTCACCTCCAATCTCTCTCAAGCTGCCTCTAGGACTAACACGCTCAAACTACCTCTTATAGGATCATTAAGTCCAATGACCTATGTGTCCTTCTACATTAACTTGATCACACAAGCATGATTGATCCTCTTCACTCTCTATTGTTCTTTAATGACCTGTACCTTCTCTTTCAAAGGTTTTCTCCTTTGTATGAATCCACACATACACAACTAACACAATTAGTCTATTTAGATCTTATACTTATACCACTCTCTTCCTTTAACCTATATTGGTCAGGCAAGATGATTTACATATTTGAACCACCTTTTAAATATTTCCTCATACATGCTACATGTAATAGCCACATACTCCTTAGGTCGGTCATTACCTCATTAGACCCAAACCACCAATTAGGTCTTGGTGAGACCTAAAACAATTAGGCCTTCATACTCACACATTACATTTGAGACTAATTGGACTACCTTCATCATTTACCAATGATTTTAACACATAAAACCTATCTCAAATATCCCCTTTCTCACTCTCATATGGTCCATGCCACCTGGAACACCAAATCAACACTTGAACCTACCAATTAGGTCTCCTTGCTTTTCAGATCTTCATACACAAAAAACACAGTCTCAAACTTCTGAATCAAATACTCAAATATTTCACATATCCATATGATTATATCACATAGGTTAACCCTTCAAGACCTATGCTATGCCTTCATGTGCTTTAGGCACTTCAACATAAGATCTAAGCACTTAAATCAACTCTCTCAAATGACCACTTAGACTGGTCATATATAGTCAAAATACATTCAAGTTATTTTGAATCTTCATAACTGATCAAGGGAAAAATATGATAACCAATGACTTATTATAATCATTATATAATTATATAACATAACCATACTTATTTTCTTCCTTAACTCTACTCATAACACCTTCAACTTCCCTTAACAAGATGGTCACTCAAACTATTAGTGCATTCAATAAACACAATCAACTTCTAAGCAATTGTTCACACTAAAGATGGATTGTTCAAACCTCCAAAATACACAAAAATATTATTCATGGAGTATAAAACACTCTTAAATAGTTATATCATATTTAAACATCAAGGCACTATCAAAAACAACTCAAATATCCTTTTTGGATCACTTACAAACCTTGATCAAACACACAATCAGCTTTAGAGATTAATATCTTTGATTGTATAGACATTCAAACCTTATAACTTAGTTTTGTGGATTTGAATTGAAATCATATTCAAATTTTAATTTTACATCACCATTAAATTCATCTTGGATCAAAAGATATAGCTCAAATACTACAAACCAGTTATTCCTTTGTTAATTCAAATACCAATGGTCATTGTGTAATGCAAATATTGCAGACACGTGTATTTAGCTCATGCTTTCACACAAATTGAACAAAAAAAATTCATTTATCTCCTTATAAGTATCCTAAATTTAACCTACAATGCTCACTATTGATCTTAGATTCACACTTTTGTGATCAAGGTACTTGGCAGCCCCACATGCCCTCTATGTACCCTGCAGTCAGTCTTCCAATGAATTTCCACCACTTGGTATCCCCACATACCTTCTAACCATCCTATTGACTTATTGAATCAATGAACTCTATTGGATCATAATTTTCATGATCACATGTGCACTGTTGATATCTATCTGACAGGTTTTATGCTTGCTGTTGGATTTATTATTCAAACTCTATGATTGTGATACATGTCTTCATCACATTCATTCTCAAGATATTTGACTAATTTAATTCATAATCATCATTTATCTATATTTTAAAATTATAACACTTGACATTAGATCCTCATTTGGTCATATTAAATTCTCTCTATTAGATCTGTGATTCGATTAAAAACTCATCATAGATCTTCGATAATACAAATTTGGCTAAGTATAAAAACTTAGTAAACTTTGCCTGAGAAGCCAAATTTGCACCTTAATAAATTTTTCTATGCTCAACCTCATTACCTAAAACTTGGACCACATGATCACCTCTCATATGTTAATCCATCCATATACCAAACTAATCCTAAAACCTTCACATGTGTGAATGTTAATGTCAATAATCTACTCACTCAACCATAGCTATCAATATGACTACTTGAACCTAGAAACTCATATGGCTACTCTAATGATTTCCTTTCAATTTCAAAATCACTCATAACACCCCATAGGGTCTCTTCAATATGTCCATACCATCAAGATCTCAAACACAACTTCTTTGTTAATAATACACTAATATCTCATGCTCTCTTTGACATCAGTGACAACCTAACATCAATGACCATGCTCAACAATATCCCCTTTGTCATTGATGGAAAAATAACTTCATAATGACTTTTTACTCATTTGAACTCCTTTATTTTGATCTTTCTCCCCATTTGACATTAATGACAAAGGTTCCTTCCTTAATATGCCAACTTGATCATTGACCTGACAAATTGCTCATAGAGCTTAGAAAGCTCCCCCTAACATCATGATCCATCTCATGTCATTTTTTCTTTGAAATAAACCAATATGAACTTGGGATTCTCTGATCCTTGGACCTATCTACCTATAAAACTCACAATCTCTCTTTGATCATGCATGAATATTCAATAACTTATCAAAACATATGACTTGGTTTGATCAAATCATCATATCAATCTTCTTAAATTCACAATTGTAGTAGACTTATTCATATCTCCACCAAGACTGAAACATCTCACATATACTCCCCCTCACATCATGGACAACTCTTTAAGACACTCAAGCTAACTGAGGCTCCCTCTTAGCCAAACACATATTCAAAATATATTCTTGTACTACAACATTAACCAAAACTCAAATGGTATCCACCATGCTTCCTATTGCTTTTAAAGTGTCTTCTTAAAGCCTAGATAGAGATACCCTAACCCATAATGTCCTAGAACAATATGAAACTAGAAGTTTCTCACAACTCCTCATATTCCTTCTCCTCCTTGGTCATTTGATATTGATAGTTATTCTTCTTCTTCTTAGGATTAAGAGAAGCAACATTCTCATCCACTAGAATATCCTCATTTTATTCTAAGATTGGATTGATAACATATGGAGACAATGAAGATTCATGACATAATTTTTCAACTAAATAAAGAACATCATCAATGGGCATTGACGAATAATGTTCTTTGCATAAAACTTGATCAACAACAATAGGGTATTCTCTTGGGTCCATACATACCTCAGAACTAGCCTCAATTAGCACTTTGGTCTTTTCCTTGAGCTTGACTTGAACTAGCCTTTGATTCTCCTTTTCTATCTAGACAGATGACACATTCTCTTGGCATTCTTGAACCTTCTTCATATCTAATTCCTCTTTTTTTTAACAAGTTTACACCTTGATCTTTCATCTCAACTTAATTATTTTTCTTGGTCTTCACTTCCTTAGGATTCCATACCAAGGATTGACCTTTCTTGAGCACACTAGGATGTCCATGCACCTTTTTATGACTTGAGAGCTTGCTTATACAATATCCTACAATACGACCAACTTGATGACAATTGAAACAAATAACATATTTTTTCTTAGGTTCATTTGCTCAAGTTTGACTATCTTAGATCTCCATACCTAGGTTAGCCTTTTTCCATGCCTTCTAAGGCAAAATATAGTAATATGTCCCATGTCATGAAAATTATAGTAGACTATATTATCCATAACTCTAGCTAACCAGTTACTCTTCCTTCTACAGTTTCTTGCCTTATGACCAAAAAGCTAACATGCAAAGTAGTGACCATGAAATGAAGTTTCATACCTTATAGCATTTAGTTACAGGATAGGTCTTATCATGTTGCACTTGGTGTTTGCATCCTTCTTGTCTTGAGCTAACCTCTCTTGATTTTTCTTAGCCTTGTTTATCTTGATAATAAATTGCTGATGCTCATCCTTCAAATAATCTAGCTTGGTTTTCAATTTAATGCTCTCATCCTCTTTAGCTCTCATACTTGAACTTGTAGCCTCTAACTAAATTATGAGAACTTGGATAGTCTCCTTATCCCTCTTAGCTTCTTTAGCCATGTCATCCTTTATTATACATGCTTGCTCTTCAATAATATTTATAAAATCAAGATTGGACTTCAAATCATCATGCTCACCTTGATTTGAACTCAACTTGGAATTTGTCTCTTCTAACTAAGTTTTGAGACGTCTACATTATTCCTATTTTGAAATCAAATTTGTCTTTGTAACCCTTAATTGATCCTCAAGATCCTGAATGGTCATCTTGTCTTCTTTTCCTACTTCACTTAATCTCTCAAACTTGGTTTGAAGATGAATTATCATTTCACTATATTTCATGATCTTTTTTTTTATCTCCTCAAGCCTCATCTCATGTTCATCATCCTTGGAATTAAAATTACTCTTCCCAGTCTCAATATGACTAATCTATTCTTCAAGTGTTTTGACCATTGATCTCAACTCAAGATTTTCTTTTCTTAATTAGTTAGCCATATTTGTACCTTAGATCACCTTCAAGTGGTTAAACTTGCATATAAGGTCCTATTTTTATACCAATTTTTAGAAGTACAATCATTGATAGGGGGTGAATCAGTGATGCAAGACAGTCCAATTTAATTCCCAACTCTTAAACATTCATCACATACACTCATGATGCATATAAATTAACCATTACAATAAATTAGGAAGATATAGAAAGATCAAGAACATAACACATGATATATGTGGGAAACCCTCTTGGAGAATAAAACCCACTAAACCCTATAAGATGGACTACAGTCTTATAAAACAAGATCTAACATTTAGACCATCACTAACTGATCAAAGAACACCCATCCCTTAGTTTAGTGAGACAACCATCCCAAAAGGAGGAACCAACCCACTAGTCAACTAAGAACCCACTCAACTACCTTGAAAAAATCATATTAAACACCTATTTCTTATCTTAAACTAATGATGACCACCTTGTCTGCACTCTTCACCTTTAATCCCTCTCAAGTTACCTTTAAGACTAACTCACTCAAACTGCCTCTTCTAGGCTCATTAGGTCCAATGACCTATGTGTCCTTCTACATCAACTTGATAAAATAATCATGATTGATTGTATTCACTCTTTATTGGTCCTTAATGAATTTTACCTTCTCTTTCAAAGGTTCTCTCCTTCGTATGAATCCACACATACATAACTAGCATAATTAGTCCAATTAAAACTTGTACTTATACCACTCTTTTCTTTTAACCCATCTTGGTTAGCCAAGATGCTTTACATATTTAAACCACATTTGAAATATGTCCTCATACATGTCACATGTAAGAACCACATACTCATTAGGTTGATCATTACCTCATTATACCCAAACCACCATTAGGTCTTGGTGAGACCTAAAATAATTAGGCCTTCATACTCACAAGTTACATGTGAGACTAGTTGGACCACCTTCATCCTTTACCAATGATTTTAACACATGAAAAATATCTCAAATATCCCCTTTATTACTCTCATTTGGGTCCATACTACCTGGAACACCATTTCAACACTTGAACCTACCAATTAGATCTCCTTGCTCTTTAGGTCTTCATACATGAAAAACATATTCTCAAAATTTTGAAGCAAATACTCAAATATTTCACATAGCCATATGATTATATCACATCTGTGAATGACTTAGGACATTTTCTACACCTCCATGCACTTTAGACACTTCAACACAAGCTCTAAGCACTTAAATCAACTCTCTCAAAATGACCACTTAGACTGGTCATATACAACCAAAATATCGTCAAGCTATTTTGACTCTCTATAATTGATCACAAGAAAAATATCAAAAAAATGAATTATAATAAGCCTTAGATAATTATATAATATAAACATATTTTTATCTTCCTTAACTCTACTCAAAACACCTTGAACTTACCTCAACAAGATGGTCACTGAAACTGTTAGTTCATTCAATAAACATAATCAACTTTTAAGCAATTTTTCACAATGAATATGGATTGGTAAAACCTCCAAAATCCACAAAAATAGTCTTCATGGAGTCTAAAATATTCTTCAATAGTTATATCATATTGAAACATCAATATACTATAAAAAACAACTCAAATATCCTTCTCATATCACTTACAAACCATGGTCAAATAGAGTCAATTTTAGAGCTTAATATCTTTGCTTGTACATATATTCAAACCTTATAACTCAGTTCTCTAGATTAAACTTGAATTACTCTTCAACTTTTATTTTTACATCACCATGAAATTCATCATGGATCAAAATATATAGCTCAAATACTACAGACTAGTTATTCCATTATTAATTCAAGTACCAACGGTCACTCTGTAATCCAAATATTGAAAACACATGTCTTCATCTCATTCCCTCACATAAATTGAAAAAATACACTCTTTTGATCTCCTTATAATTCTACTAAATTTAACCTTCACTACTCACCATTGATCTTAGATCCATGCTTCTATAATAAAGCCACTTGGTAGCCCCACATGCCCTCTATGTACCCTACAGTCAGTCTTCCAATGAACTTCCACCACTTAGCATCTCCACATGCCTTCTGAGTATCCTATTGACTTATATACTCAATACAATCTATTGGATCATAATATATATGATCATGCACTCATCATTGATCTCTATCTAATAGGTTTTATGCTCATCGTTAGATCTGCTACTTAAACTTTGTGATTGTGACACATATCTTCATCATGTTCATTCTTAGGATCTTTGACTAATTGACTTAATTATATCCATTTATCTCTATTTGAAATGTATAACACTCACCATTAGATCCTTATCAAGTCAGATTAAATTCTCATCATAGATATTCGATAATGCAAATTTGGCTAAGTATAGAAACTTAGTGAACTCTGCCTAAGAAGCCAACTTTGCACCTTAATAAATTTTTATACACTTAACCTCATGACCCGAAACTTAGACCACATGATAAAATCTCATAGGGGAATCCATCCATATATCAAACTAATCCTAAAACCTTAACACATGTGAATGTTGACATCAATAATCTACTCACTCAATTATATCTATCAAGATGACTACTTGAACCTAGACACTCATATCACTGCTCTAATGATTTACTTTCACTTCCACACTCAATCCAAGCACTCATAACACCCCATAGGGTATTTTCAATATGTCCATGCCATCAAGTTCTCAAACATAACTTATTTGTCATTAATGCATTAGTATTTCATGCTCTCTTTGACATCAATGACAACCTAACATCAATGACCATGCTCAACAAGGTAAGGGAAACTAAGAATAAGAGTGATCAAAAGGCCAAAATTAACACAACTTCAGAGCCATCTCTTAGATTGGTTTTATTCTCTCTTCAATGCTAAATCTTCACCAACCTTCCAAAGTCACCACCACGGGTTTTACAACAACTCTTAGAATGCAATGTCATATCTCTCCCTCTGATTAAAGAGGTTAAAACACATGGCATCTTCTAAATAACTATGATTCCAACACATTCTGTAAGTATCATAAGTTACTAGACCATACAAAAAAAACATATGCATAAGCCTAAAACATAATATACAAGATTTGATTGAGACTAACATTATTTATGTGGGCACACCCATAGACACACCAAAAGTACAAAAAATAAAATTTAAGGCATTAAAGATATTCTTAGATCTATTTCTAAAACACACAATAAATGAGGTAGGGAGCACATCAGGTGTTCGCTACACATATCAGGCACATCCACCACTAGCTTCATATCATACTATTATAGAGGAGGGACACCCATTACATAATATCATTATCATGTACCACACTGTAGTTCCACCTAGACCACTCATCACCTTGTCAGAGTAGGATATTGTTGATGATGATACAAATTTACATGCACTCTTTATACAAACATACATAAATCATCATCCTATCTAGAGTGTCATGGTTGAAAATGAGTCAAGCATTAGTATGTGCACTATGACACTTTTACAATATTTGGGGTATTGAGAATAAGATATATTCCCCACAAACATAATTATTAGTGGTTTTAGTGGTCATGTTTAGAGCTCCATTGGGGAGATTGTGCTTCCATTATAGGTTGGTCCAGCATATATAACCCCTCAGTTCTTATTTGTACCTAGTACAAGTGTGTTTGATATGTTATTGGGTAGGCCATGGTTATAATATTTATGATCCATCCCATCCATAGTGCACAAATTCATAAAATACATACATGCAAATTGCATGGTCAAAGTTGAGGGTCTCCCATATGAGTATCCCCTACCTATTCCAAAAGAAATTACAATAGAGTCACCAGTTACAATTTTAGCACCATTACCAAATATAACAAAGATATCAATTATAACCTAAAGCATAATTATTATTGATACATCATACATTTTAGTAGAGCCACTAGTGCAGATGAGGTCTACTCCTTTAGTATTGACATGTACACATACTCTCCCATAAAGACCATTATTAGAGAGACCCTTGCATTAGAGATATGCCATATATTGTAGAGGGACTTCTTCCACTCAATTTTTTCTGAGATCAATATTATTGGGTTCTTGAGGTTTCCAAGATAGGGCACTTATATCACCTATAAATTCTTCTACTATATGGGTTCCTAAGACCCCTGCAGTTCATAGGACACTATAGTCAGTGCCACAGATTCCTAGCACCACTACATAAGCAGATACATATACAAATATAGATCACTTAGTAAAACATATTATAGGATCAAAGTTTCCCTTTCACATAACACTCATAATCATAGTTCCCTTATTTAACACAAGTCATATTGATAATGAGTCTCCCATGAGACTCATTGGCTAGTATGTTTTATACCTTCTTGTACATACTTTCCTTCTCTCTTTTTCCTTTTATCTAGTTTCATTTCATGTTACTTCTATATAGATTATTTATAGAAAATATAAAAATAATATAACATTTCAAAAACACCAAAACATTCAATAATTACTCAAAAACACAAATTTATAGATTGTATGCATTTTTATGTTTACATTTCTTAGATTTTCTAGACACTACATATGCTATCTATCTTAGTATAGTTGGTTTTATCATAATAAATGCTTCACTTATTCTTGTTGAGTGTTTGTAGATTACACATAGGACTCAAGTCCACTACACTGATCTAGAGTTGATATCATCTACCCACTAGGGGCATATACATCGATTCATGGCTATTCATATGACATGTTTGCCCACTTGGGGGAATCATATACATAGTTTATATTACCATGTTCTATACTTACATATTCTACATTCCAATTTTAGCATTGTTATATCTTGATATTGATCATTTCTACCCATACTCATTTTTTTTGTCATCTATTACTACTTTAGACTCAGTATATGTACATCCTAACTCTTTCACAAATTTGTACTACATTCATGCATTATTTCATTTATAGCTTGCATAGTTTAGACTTGATTATATTTGTATGCTTCTTCTATTCAAGGGCATTTTAATATGCCATTGTTCTTTGGATCTACACCACTTCTATTCATAATATATATGCCTTGGACATGTGCCCATGTCCCTTATGTGTGTTTTCTTAATTTCTCATGTGGACATTTTAATGTGGTCCTTCTATGTTTCTCTAATCCAACTTGCTTATTTTTTGTGTATGTGGACATTTGAACATGTCCTTGTATGTCTTATTTTTTAGATTTAGTGACATGTGCCCATGTCCCTTGTATTATGTCCCCTTACCTATATTGCATTCCTCACGTGTTTTGTATGTATTATTTCTTGTATATGTCATGGCCATGAAACTTGTCTTTGCTTGTTACACACACCATTTTTTGATGCCATAAGGAACCTCATACATCTACCCTTCCTACATGGGTGTCGTGATAGACATCATTCCCCATCCCCATAGGTATCTACTTAGTTCTACTCATATTTTCTATTATATATATTGGTCACTTATATCTTGACACCCTTGTGCAATGTTAGACATGACATACATCTTACATTATATACTTATGCTTAGATTATCTTAAATTCTAATGTTATATTTGCACATTATATTGGATTATCATGTAGTTATCATATATGCTTAGACTAACACACATTTTTTAGAGCCCTTTATTTTGAGGGGGCATTCACATGGTTTTTTCATATAAATTAGGCTCCTATATTTCATTCACAAAATATTTTTAGCATACAGGCTCAGTTTAATAAAATTAGAAACATGTAAACACAGAGGAAAAATAGTGACTCAGAAAGTAATATAGTGACATGGATTTTAGACCAAATATACATTAGCACACAAATAGGAACACTAGAGCCACATAAAGCTATTGTATAAGAGGTGGAGCTGATAGTAAACAAGGTACAATATAATTTTACATAGACCCAATTATAGATATGATAGTTATACTTAGTTTTTACTCAAATTCACATTATCTCAACTTAGATTCATATTAGTTGATTAGATTGGAGGCATCATGTGTGGCATGATCATTCCCATATTTAGTTTAGATATTCAAATATAATTATTAAAATTTAGTCTAGATACTTAGATATCATATTAGGGTCATGTGCACAACACATTGTTTCCATATGCTTCGTTACACACTAGTTGATTAGATGGAATGACAAATTCCATGTTATTCTCTACATTATATACACTTGATGTCATATTTCAAGTTGTCACTAGTTTCATGCCTTAATCTATATGTAGTAGTTGGCATTCTCAAGTGACCCAGAGCTGCCTAATGTACTCGAGTGGTCATAGAGCCAACAGACATAGTTATATATACTCAGTTAGCCATTTCCAATACTTTGCATAATTTAGTTTCAGATGCATCTACTACACATGGGTGGGAAATGATGTAGTCTTAGCCTACTTAATTTATTGATCCACTTACATGATAGGTTTAGATACACTATTGATCCAATCCAAGATATTCATAGGTCATGATCCACCAAGTAGGGGTGGGCAATGATGGAGTCAAAACTAGATTGAGTTACTGAGCGACCCACACATAAGGATTGAGAAAAATATCAACTCAATCCAAGATATTCAATGATTGATCACTATATATATGCACACACATAGGTTATCATCAAGTTCATGCATTGGTTCATATACCCAATGAGGTGTATTCTTTCCTTTCCTCTTTCCCATTTCTTTACTCAATTTTACTCAGTTATTTATTTACTTAGCATAGTCTTTTGATTTTGAATCTCTTAATTAAGGTTTGATTTATGCATGTTTCAATTTTAAGACATGATTTGGATCATGATTCACAAACACAGACCCATCTTCACATACTGAGGCTCACCTTCATGGGATTCACTTCCTAAGTAAGTACATATATGCTTCTTTTTCCTTTATACTAGTCATTTTGCTTTACTGCAATTATATCATAAAGGGGGAGGGAAATTTAATCACCTAAAAGTGGTATTTGAGTGATAAGAGTGATACTTGAGACTACTTATTCGTAGCTTATCCCTAAACCTATCTTAGAGCGTATTATCACACTTTTCAAGCCTTTGTGTGGGCCATAGGTGTCCCTAGTCAGCTTAACTATAGTCTCAGACCATCATTTCTTGATCATAACCCTTTGTGTCCAATATTTTAC